>CM042148.1:67644303-67694303 GCA_023376005.1 Doryteuthis pealeii
AGGATGTTGTTTTAGAAATAGTATCACACAATTTGTAAAAATTTGTTTTTGTCAGATACAAATAATTGCAAAAATCGTCTGTTTCTTTATTTTTCAAATATTTGAAAGCGAAACTTACCGGTGATAAGTTAAAATATGAAGCTTTCATTAAGTTGAATAATGGGGTGCTTATCGGACTTGGTCCATTTTTTTTTAATTTGTCAAATTGGCAAAGATTTCTTTTTATTGATTTCTCTGAAAAATTCCTTGAAATCGTATACCCCCCCCCCTGAATTGCATAGATTACCCAACAAATGTTGATATCGATAAAACCATTTTATTGTGTCTAAATGAAAGACATTTTCCATTCCCTGAAAGACTACAAAAAGTAACTAGAGCAGCTGAAAAAGATAAAATATTCTAAGACGATGGAATCATAGAATCATATTATTTTACCTCCATGTTGTTGTTGAGAAATTATGATGCTACTCTAAAAATCAATATAAACAAAAGGTTTTTTTTTCCTGTTTCTGACCCACCTAACACAGAATTAATAGGTTCACTTACATTTATTTTACCAGTTGTCAACAAATGACTATTGAAAAAAATTGATACTTTCTGATGTAAAGATATTAATTTATGATTTAAGAAATAATCAATTTGAAATTATGTTCTTTTCCTTAACAAAAATCAAGTTTACAGGAAAAACTTTCTCTTTCAACAGATCATCATTTTCATATTTTTAAGGTGAGTTTCAAGTTTAAATATGACATTATGTTATTAAACCAAAGTTTCAGTTTGAAACACCAGATTATTCATACATTTTATAGGCGGACCTGAACTTTCAGACCCCCCCCTTCTAAAATTTTGTTTTTAATTTTTTTCTTCTTCAATGGATATTATCGATTGCACACCAACTATCAGACTAAAAAAAAATTAAAAAAGTATTTATTTTTCAAGTTTTCAGGGGTGCTCAGTTCCCCGTATAAGTTTATCGTAAACCGATCCCCCATATCGAAAACCGCTCGAAAGGAAAACTGGCGCAAAGGTGTCAAAGTTAAGTGGCCAGAAAAAACAGAACACAAATTAATTATTAATTGAGCGGTTCCATATGGGGGATCAATTTACTATAAACTTATACGGGAAATGACCACCCTGAAAACTCGAAAAATAAAGAACTTTTTTAGAATTTTTTTTTACAATCTGGTGTGTAAACGATAATAATCCATTGAAGAAAAAGAAAGAAATTACAAAGAAAAAATTTTTTCAGCGGTTCCGATATGGGGATCGGTTTACGAAAAACTTATACAGGGAACTGAGGCACCCTGAAAACTCGAAAAATAAAGAACTTAAAAAATTTTTTTACAACGGATAAGGTGTGCAATCATAAAATCATTGAAAAAAAAAAAAAGATTAAAACAAAAATTTTCGATGGGGTTCTGAAGTTTAGGGTGAATGCGTTTTAAAAACTTACCTTCTCCATATTTAACATTATGTATTAAACAAAGTTCATTTGGCATCTTTTGAACTGTGATGTTTAAAAACTACTTTCTCCAATTAACATTATGTTTATTAAACCAAAGTTTCAGTTTGAAACACCAGATTATTCATACATTTTATAGATTATTTTTGAAACTGTGATGTTAAAACTTACTTTTCTCCATATTTACATTATGTTATTAAACCAAAGTTTCAGTTTGAAACACCAGATTATTCATACATTTATAGATTATCTTTGATAAACTGTGATGTTTTAAAAACTTACTTTCTCCATATTATTAACATTATGTTATTAAACCAAAGTTTCAGTTTGGAAACACAGATATTCATACATTTTATAGATTATCTTTGATAAACTGTGATGTTTTAAAAACTTACTCTCCATAATTAACTTATGTATTAAACCAAAACACCATTACATTTTTATAGATTATCTTTAAAACTGTGATGTAAACTTTTCTCCATTTTAAACATTATGTTATTAAACCAAAGTTTCAGTTTGAAAACATAGAATTCATACATTTTATAGATTATCTTTTGATAAACTGTGTGACTTTTAAAAAACTTACTTTCTCCATATATTTAACATTATGTTATTAAACCAAAGTTTCAGTTTGAAAACACAGATATCATACATTTATATATTATCTTTTGATAAACTGTGATGTTTTAAAACTTACTTTCTCCATATATTAACATTATGTTATTAAACCAAAGTTTCAGTTTGAAACACCAGATTATTCATACATTTTATAGATTATCTTTTGATAAACTGTGATGTTTTAAAAACTTACTTTCTCCATATATTAACATTATGTTATTAAACCAAAGTTTCAGTTTGAAACACCAGATTATTCATACATTTTATAGATTATCTTTTGATAAACTGTGATGTTTTAAAAACTTACTTTCTCCATATATTAACATTATGTTATTTAACCAAAGTTTCAGTTGAAACACTAGATTATTCATACATTTTATAGATATCTTTTGAAAACTGTGATGTTTTAAAAACTTACTTTCTCCATATATTAACATTATGTTATTAAACCAAAGTTCAGTTTGAAACACCAGATTATTCATACATTTTATAGATTATCTTTTGATAAACTGTGATGTTTTAAAAACTTACTTTCTCCATATATTAACATTATGTTATTAAACCAAAGTTTCAGTTTGAAACACTAGATTATTCATACATTTTATAGATTATCTTTTGATAAACTGTGATGTTTTAAAAACTTACTTTCTCCATATATTAACATTATGTTATTAAACCAAAGTTTCAGTTTGAAAACACCAGATTATTCATACATTTTATAGATTATCTTTTGATAAACTGTGATGTTTTAAAAACTTACTTTCTCCATATATTAACATTATTTATTAAACCAAAGTTTCAGTTTGAAACACAGATTATTCATACATTTTATAGATTATCTTTTGATAAACTGTGATGTTTTAAAAACTTACTTTCTCCATATATTAACATTATGTTATTAAACCAAAGTTTCAGTTTGAAACACCAGATTATTCATACATTTATAGATTATCTTTTGATAAACTGTGATGTTTTAAAAACTTACTTTCTCCATATATAACATTATGTTATTAAACCAAAGTTTCAGTTTGAAAACACCAGATTATTCATACATTTATAGATTATCTTTTGATAAACTGTGATGTTTAAAAACTTACTTTCTCCATATATTAACATTATGTTATTAAACCAAAGTTTCAGTTTGAAAACACCAGATTATTCATACATTTTATAGATTATCTTTTGATAAACTGTGATGTTTTAAAAACTTACTTTCTCCATATATTAACATTATTTATTAAACCAAAGTTTCAGTTTGAAACACCAGATTATTCATACATTTTATAGATTATCTTTTGATAAACTGTGATGTTTTAAAAACTTACTTTCTCCATATATTAACATTATGTTATTAAACCAAAGTTTCAGTTTGAAACACTAGATTATTCATACATTTTATAGATTATCTTTGATAAACTGTGATGTTTTAAAAACTTACTTTCCCATATATTAACATTATGTTATTAAACCAAAGTTTCAGTTTGAAACACCAGATATTCATACATTTTATAGATTATCTTTTGATAAACTGTGATGTTTTAAAAACTTACTTTCTCCATATATTAACATTATGTTATTAAACCAAAGTTTCAGTTTGAAACACTAGATTATTCATACATTTTATAGATTATCTTTGATAAACTGTGATGTTTAAAAACTTACTTTCTCCAATATATTAACATTATTTATTAAACCAAAGTTTCAGTTTGAAACACCAGATTATTCATACATTTTATAGATATCTTTTGATAAACTTGATGTTTTAAAAACTTACTTTCTCCATATATTAACATTATGTTATTAAACCAAAGTTTCAGTTTGAAACACCAGATTATTCATACATTTTATAGATATCTTTTGATAAACTGTGATGTTTTAAAAACTTACTTTCTCCATATATTAACATTATGTTATTAAACCAAAGTTTCAGTTTGAAACACCAGATTATTCATACATTTTATAGATTATCTTTTGATAAACTGTGATGTTTTAAAAAACTTACTTTCTCCATATATTAACATTATGTTTTATTTACCAAACCAAATTTCAGTTTAAACACCAGATATTCATAGATTATCTTTTGATAAACTGTGATGTTTTAAAAACTTACTTTCTCCATATATTAACATTATGTTATTAAACCAAAGTTTCAGTTTGAAACACCAGATTATTCATACATTTATAAGATTATCTTTTGATAAACTGTGATGTTTTAAAAACTTACTTTCTCCATATATAACATTATGTTATTAAACCAAAGTTTCAGTTTGAAACACCAGATTATTCATACATTTTATAGATTATCTTTTGATAAACTGTGATGTTTTAAAAACTTACTTTCTCCATATATTAACATTATGTTATTAAACCAAAGTTTCAGTTTGAAACACAGATTATTCATACATTTTATAGATTATCTTTTATAAACTGTGATGTTTTAAAACTTACTTCCATATATTAACATTATGTTATTAAACCAAAGTTTCAGTTTGAAACACCAGATTATTCATACATTTTATAGATTATCTTTTGATAAACTGTGATGTTTTAAAAACTTACTTCTCCATATATTAACATTATGTTATTAAACCAAAGTTTCAGTTTGAAACACCAGATTATTCATACATTTTATAGATTATCTTTTGATAAACTGTGATGTTTTAAAAAACTTACTTTCTCCCATATTAACATTATGTTATTAACCAAAGTTTCAGTTTGAAACACAGATTATTCATACATTTTATAGATTATCTTTTGATAAACTGTGATGTTTTAAAACTTACTTCTCCATATATTAACATTATGTTATTAAACCAAAGTTTCAGTTTGAAACACCAGATTATTCATACATTTTATAGATTATCTTTTGATAAACTGTGATGTTTTAAAAAACTTACTTTCTCCATATTAACATTATGTTATTAAACCAAAGTTTCAGTTTTAAACACCAGATTATTCATACATTTTATAGATTATCTTTTGATAAACTGTGATGTTTTAAAAACTTACTTTCTCCATATATTAACATTATGTTATTAAACCAAAGTTTCAGTTTGAAACACCAGATTATTCATACATTTTATAGATTATCTTTTGATAAACTGTGATGTTTTAAAAACTTACTTTCTCCATATATTAACATTATGTTATTAAACCAAAGTTTCAGTTTGAAACACCAGATTATTCATACATTTTATAGATTATCTTTTGATAAACTGTGATGTTTTAAAAACTTACTTTCTCCATATATTAACATTATGTTATTAAACCAAAGTTTCAGTTTGAAACACCAGATTATTCATACATTTTATAGATTATCTTTTGATAAACTGTGATGTTTTAAAAACTTACTTTCTCCATATATTAACATTATGTTATTTAAACCAAAGTTTCAGTTTGAAACACAATTATTCATACATTTTATAGATTATCTTTGATAAACTTATTTTAAAAACTTATTCTCCATATATTAACATTATGTATAAACCAAAGTTTCAGTTTGAACACCAATTATTCATACATTTATAGATTATTTAATAAACTGTGATGTTTTAAAACTTACTTCTCCAATATTAACATTTATTTATTAAACCAAAGTTTCAGTTTGAAACACCAGATATTCATACATTTTATAGATTATCTTTTTATAAACTGTGATGTTTTAAAAACTTACTTTCTCCATATATTACATTATGTTATTAAACCAAAGTTTCAGTTTGAAACACAGATTATTCATACATTTTATAGATTATCTTTTGATAAACTGTGATGTTTTAAAAACTTACTTCTCATATATTTAACATTATTTATTAAACCAAAGTTTCAGTTTTTGAAAAACACTAGATTATCATACTTTATAGATTATCTTATAAACTGTGATGTTTTAAAACTTACTTTCTCCATTATTAACATTATGTATTAAACCAAAGTTTCAGTTTGAAACACCATATTATTCATACATTTTATAGATTATTTTTAATATGTGATGTTTAAAAAACTACTTTCTCCATATATTAACATTATGTTATTAAACCAAAGTTTCAGTTTGAAACACCAGATTATTCATACATTTTATAGATTATCTTTTGATAAACTTGTGTTTTAAAACTTACTTCTCCATATATTAACATTATTTATTAAACCAAAGTTCAGTTTGAAACACCAGATTATTCAACTTTTATAGATTATCTTTTGATAAACTGTGATGTTTTAAAAACTTACTTTCTCCATATATTAACATTAGTTATAAACCAAAGTTCAGTTTGAAACACCAGATTATTCATTTTATAGATTATCTTTTGATAACTGTGATGTTTAAAAACTTACTTTCTCCATATATTAACATTATGTTATTAAACCAAATTCAGTTGAAACACAGATTATTCATACATTTTATAGATTATCTTTTGATAAACTGTGATTTTTAAAAAACTACTTTCTCCATATATTAACATTATGTTATTAAACCAAAGTTTCAGTTTGAAACACCAGATTCATACATTTTATAGATTATCTTTTGATAAACTGTGATGTTTTAAAAACTACTTTCTCCATAATTAACATTTATTATTAAACCAAGTTTCAGTTGAAACACTAGATTATTCATACATTTATAGATTTATCTTTGATAAACTGTGATGTTTTAAAAAACTTACTTCTCCATATATTAACATTATGTTATTAAACCAAGTTTCAGTTTGAAACACCAGATTATTCATACATTTTATAAACTTTGATAAACTTGATGTTTTAAAGAACTTACTTCTCCATATATTAACATATGTTATTAAACCAAAGTTTCAGTTAAACACCAGATTATTCATACATATAGATATCTTTTTAAACTGTATTAAAACTACTTTCCCATATATAACATTATGTTATTAAACCAAAGTTTCAGTTGAAACACTAGTTATTCATACATTTATAGTAGTCTTTGATAAACTGTGATGTTTTAAAAACTTACTTTCTCCATATATTAACATATATTAAACCAAAGTTTCAGTTTGAAACACCAGATTATTCATACATTTTATAGATTATCTTTGATAAACTGTGATGTTTTAAAAACTTACTTTCTCCATATATCAAAGAAGGGTTGTTAAAATACTAGTTATAGTGGAATAAAAATAGTGTTGGGTCAGTAAAATGGTAATTCCTGTATGTGGAGTTGAGTGAGGGAGAGGCTTTCTGTGATTGGATATACCAATCATGTGATGAGCCCAGAAGTTTGGTGCAAAATACAAAAATCACAGAAGAGACCCCAGACCAGATCCCATGAGGCAGCGACTTTAAAACCTCTAAAAAAAAATCACCCTAAGATACCAGATATCTTCTCCAACACGCTGGTAAGTCCTTCAAACTCAACTTTATACACAGGAAGGACTTTATATTGTTACTCATTGTTTTATTTGTCTTTAATAAATTGTTAGAATTAAACTAAGTTTTAATTCATTTATTTGTTGCTGTTACCCTTAGAATTAAATGCTATACTAACACAATAATAGTAATAATGCTTAGTGAGTAAAGGCACAAATTTATTGAATGCATTTGAAAAAATTCTGGTTATTTGAAGTTTTTTTATCAGATTTGATTAAAAAAAACCCTGTTATTATGTCACATGACATCTGTTATTAGTAGAAATCTTTGGCTTCTGAAGTTCTATGAATAGGATTTACTTTTTAGTTCAACACTACTTAATTTGATATTTTGGACCATATGACCTTTAGGCACCCCTTTTGCTTTGCTGATTCATAAGTACATTTTTTATTTACACCATCAACATCCGGTTGATAGTTAACAGACGATTTTAGAGGTTTTTTTTTTTAATTATAAAACTAACCCCTAACCCTAAACCCCTAACCCCTAACAAACAACCGGATGTTGACGGTGTAAATGAAAAAAATGTACTTATGAATCAGCAAGGCAAAAGGGGTGCCTAAAGGTCATATGGTCCGATATTTTCCACTCAAGATAATTACATGGTGATCATAAATGTTAAGAAAGTAGAATGAGATTTTTTTGTTTTTTTCAAATTTGTGAAATATGAATTTTGTTTCTAAATCAATTTTTTATATTTTATAATATTTGTTCTACAGGTTCTTAGAGCTCATATTTTACCTCTCACTAATGTTGCTTTCAATAAATCTGGATCATGGTGAGTATTATAATATTTATATATATATATATTTTTGGATGTTTATTTTAGAAGCATTGTTGAATAAAGTATATGTTAATATTTATATTTTTGCTTGAATGCAATTACAATGCGCATATCGCATAGAATTCGATAATTATAGAAGATAATAATGACAAGTGAAATTTCGCAATGATTCTTTGCGAAATTCACTTGTCATTATTATCTTCTATAATTATCGAATTCTATGCGATATGCGCATTGTAATTGCCTTCAAGCAAAATAAATATAAATATAATATATATATATATATTATATATATATATATATATATATTCTATTTATTATTGATAACAAAGAAATGAGCATTTTGATATTAAAAAAATCTAATATGATTTTTGTAAATGAAACTTTTTAAATTTTACTGTTTTGGAAAATTTCATTCAATAATCACATAAACAGAAATTGTTATCTTATAAGATAAGCAAACATCATAATTTTTATATTTATTCTAATTGATATAATTCTTTACATTATTTTTTATTTGTCATGAACAAACGAAAAAAATAATGTAAAGAATTATATCAATTAGAATAAGTATTAAAATTATGATGTTTGCTTATCTTATAAGATGACAATTTCTGTTTCTGTGATTATTGAATGTATGATAATAATAATGAAATTTATTGGGTACAATGCTCAGGTGCACCACAACTCATCAAAGTCTCATGTCAAGTACACAGAATAATTTATTAGTATCAGGAACATGAACAGTTTACAGTAGTAATATGCATGTATGTGTGCACGTGTGTGCATATGTATGTGGAGAGTGGCATCAGGTATAGTGTCGGCGGACTACAGGAAGCATGGAGGCTTTGAAAGACTCAGTGCTTTGGCAGCCTACAACAGACGCGGGCAGTTTATTCCATGTCTCCGCAACTCTGAGCGTGAAAAAATGTTTCCAAAAGTCACACAGTGCTGTTTTTCTGACTTTGTAGGCATGCCCACATGTGTTAGAAAGATGGAGATCAAAAAGGTGCTCAAAGTTGCTGTTGTTAAGATGATTAATGACCTTATGAGCGTTTACCAGGTCAGTTGCCAGACACTGAAGTTTCATGAATCCATTCAGGGCAGCGAGATCATGCAGATGCCTGATAGAGTATTCGTTTGGTGCACGTTAATATTCTGAACAAGATAGGGTTCCAGACCGGTATGCAACTCCAAGTGTGCCGAGCTTGTACAGCTTCAAATAGAAGCGGTGAGCAGCTGACAAAGTCTTGCGAGTGCCTTTTGACAATTTTGAGATGTTTTTGTCCAACGTAAATCACTGCTGACAGTAATACCCAGATCATGTTCACAAGAAGATTCCTTGATATTAGTGTTGTGGAGGGAGTATATTATGATGGTTTTTCCTCCCAAAATGTATGGGGTGCATTTGTCCACAGCCAGCTTCAGTTGCCAGTCAGTGATCCATTGTTGCACTGTGTCCAGGTCTGATTGTAGTAAAGATCTGCAGCGTTGAGGATCTGTTTTTATTTCAAGGTACAAATTGATGTCATCGGCATACTTCAGGACTATGGTATTCCTTGAGTTAGCATCTATATCATTGATATACGCAACAAACAAAAGGGAGCCAAGAACTGATCCCTGTGGTACCCCAGATGACATCTCATATGGTGGAGTGTTGCCCAAGAACTGTAACTACCT
Source organism: Doryteuthis pealeii (assembly GCA_023376005.1). Classification (NCBI taxonomy): domain Eukaryota; kingdom Metazoa; phylum Mollusca; class Cephalopoda; order Myopsida; family Loliginidae; genus Doryteuthis; species Doryteuthis pealeii. The sequence goes on from CM042148.1 coordinate 67,654,227, forward strand.
CTCTCCGGTTGAGAATGAAGGACTTTAACCAGTTAAAAAGATCATCCTTCACCCCCATTGCAGAGAGTTTTGCCAAAAGTCTTTTGTGCGGCACAGAGTTGAAGGCCTTAGCAAAGTCAAGGTAGACAACATCTACTCATGAGCCCCAATTATATATATATATATATATATATATTGTACAGCATAGTGTACAACTTTTTATTTCTAAAGATGCAAAGAATTCATTTCTGTGAATATTTTTGTATATCTAAAAAAATTTATTTTATTCTGCAGTTTCATCACTGAAGTTATGATCGCACATGTAAAATGTGGAATACTGCTTCAGTGAAAAACTTCACACTCTCAATGGACATACAAATGTGGTTTATGCAATTGCTTTAATAATCCATTTGGGTAAGCTGAATTACTTTAAATATATTATATAAAAATATTATGCATTCTGAGTATTACAAATGAACGTATATCATTATAATTCTTATGGGGTTCATTATCAGTAGAAAATGTACAATAATGATAATTTAAAATTTACAAATGATTAAATGTTTTATTAAGAAAAACAATTTATTTTCAATCGTGCTTATTTGTTGCTAATTAGAAAGTTCTTTATCATTATCATTTGAAAAACAAATTTTTGCCTTTAAGGAATTCTTAAAATTGATTCAGTTTTTGCTAAGTTAAAAATATGATGTTAGGATTCATAGCCATTTTAGGCTGCAAGTGAGAACACTTTACAGTGGAGATCCCTGTGTATTAAGTTTGATCTGTGTTAATTAGATTCCTTGTCTGTTTGTCCATTATATACAACAAATATTCCAACATATGATTTATAAAATTCCTTCATTCCTTTTTCTAAGAAATTTTCAATACAAAATCCCTTTAATACTTTTGAAGGTTCATTAAAATCAACTTCTATTATTATTAATTCACTCTTCTACATAAAAGTGAATTGTTTTAACCTTATTTTTATGGATTAACACAGTTGGAAAAATTGTAACATTATTAAAAAAAAATAGTTGAAATAATGACAAAGACAAAAAATTTTGGACCATATGACCTTAGGCACCCTTTTGTGATCTTGATTCATAAGGACATTTTTTTCATTTACACCGTCAAAATCCAGTTGTTTTTAGGGTTAGGTTTATAATTTAAAAAAAAACTCTAACAATTGTCTGTTAACAAACAACCAGATTTTGATGGTGTAAATGAAAAAATGTCCTTATGAATCGAGATCACAAAAGGGTGCCTAAAGGTCATATGGTCCAAAATTTTGATGAAGTTTATCTCTTATTCTGTTTCTGACTAAAATTATCAAGCAAATGTTTCCTTAAAAGCAATTTAAAATAAGTTTATATTTATCTTTAAATCAGAATTTTTTTTTTCTATCACCAACCAAAATGTTTTACATTATTAAATGTTTAAAACTTTTGGATATTCAATAATAAAACTCTGAAATATATGAAAAAAGATTTTAGTAGTAAAAATCAAAGTTTCATCAGAATACAGTAAATGTAAAAGAATAGATTTTTACAATGTTTTAATTTGGAATTTTACGAGACCTTCATTTTTACTTATTTCTATTGTTGTAATTTTAGCATATCCATATCCATCTGTTTATTTCAGAGATAAAAATTGCCACTGGATCTTTGATAAAACATATAAATTATGGAGTGCTGACACAGGAAAATTTTCATACACATAGAGGCATTCAGCTGAAATTGTAAGTTTCATGAAAAGATTTTGAATTTTTACTTATAAATACCACAATATAATTTGCTGCAAATAATTAAGTCATAAAATAAGATTTTGGTTTCAATTAGGGCTCATCATTGCTTAACCTATGTAATCTAGCAAGAACGGTGCTTACAATTTAGGTGCAGCAATGCATATGCATATTGGTGCAAGTGTTATTCTTCTGATGATTGGATTTTCAATTTATAGTAAATCCCCTTTTAGTTCTATGGTAGTCATAAAGAAAAATTATGATGCCAACAGTAATTTGAGCTGGTCTGATATTTGTTGCTATAAATTACTGACAAACTTCAAAGAAAATGTCTCTTTTTATGCTCATCAAATATACTTCTATATTGCAATGAAAACTAAATTCAAAGTAGGTATTAATAGAAACACTGCTTTTATCTACCCTCTTAGCATGTTATCTTACAATACTTTTTTCATTAATATTTTATTCTTTAAAATTGAAGAAAATCAATATCAAATTTTTATTTCATAATTATTGGCTTTTCTTGAAATATCAATTGGAAATATACACAGAAGCATGTTTTTTTTTTGTTTCATATTTGTTTATATTGAAACTAAAACTAACAGTGTATGCTAATCTGTGAATTGTTAACAATTTTAAGTTTGCATAATTCTGAATATATGGAACATTATTATTAAATTATAACTTTTTAATTGGTGTCTCCATATTTCTTTGTTTAGAAAAACATGTTTATTAAAGTCAGTATATTCTTAAATTTATTTTGATGTGTTTTGTTACATGGCGTTTCATTTCTTGGACCAGTTATGCCCACTCTTAAAATATATTGATGTATCTTTTGATCCACTTGATTCGTTTTAATTCATTTTACTAATATTTTGGCATTTTTATAAAAGTTAACTATTAAATAATTATATTGAAACCTATACCAACAAAATAACTGTTTCTGTAACTGTATTTTTTTGAACAGACACACATAAGCAACACACACACACACACACACAGAATTTGGGAAGGCATGAGACAGAACAAATGGACAGCCACTAGCAACACTTCAGTTCTGGAGATCTCTGTAGAAGGGATTTTTATCCTGAAATATTAAGAATAAATCACAGGTTAACAAACAACACCATAGTTACCTTCTTTTTCTTTACACTTGCATATGATTTCAAAACCAACCAACAAACCAATATAAACACAATGCTTCAAGCAAATTATAAAAGTTTTTTTTGTTTTGTTTGCCTGTTTTGTAGGTCTGCCTTAGTTTTAATCCTCAGAGCACTTAGTTGCAACTGAAGCATGGATTCAACAGCTAAATTATGGATGTGCAAACTGGAACTGATTTATGTACATTTTTAGTAAGTCAAAACCTTTTAGTCATAAAAGTATTTTTTTTTTACTGATACAATCAAAATTAAACAGATTAAATTAGGGATAGGCGATTTTGTCGTCTGCTAGGAATTTTAAAAGCGAATTAGAAATAATTAAATCTATTATTTAAGGTCAAACTTTGTCTAAATTGATAAGTAGTAACATAATAACCATAATTAAAAAAAGAAAAATATCATTACATATGCAGTTTATTTTTAATAGATTTAAAAGTATTTGTTTTGGTCAATTTCGACAATATCAGCCAGTTAGCCTCGTTTTCAATGTTTTTAAGTGCTTGTTTACAATTTTACAGTAACATTCGCGTTTGCAAAAAAATTTACCAAAAATCAGGTAATTATCCGATTTTAATAAAATTTTCAGTATTGATTTAATAATTAATGAAATTTATAATGCATTAGTTATTTTATTTCAAAACTTTAATTTAGTATTTTTGCTATGAAAAATTAATATATAAAATTCATTTAAAATATGAAAAGCCTGACGTTCAGTTTAAAATCTTATATTTTAGATTCTAAAAATAAATATCTACTTAATGCAAAACTTATTTTAGGCGCCAAAAGTAATAAGTTTTTGAAGAAAAACTCGATTGAAAATGTACCCCCTCCCCTTTTAAGCAGAAAAAACATTGATGTATAATTTTTTCTTTTTATAAAATAATAGCCAATTGAATAATTATCGAATGAGTAAAAAAGAAATCTCCAAAAAATCAATTATTTTATTATTTTTTTACATTTTATTTTTCGATTTTCGGTAAATTATTTCTGTAGGGGCTAAGTCATTTTGTCAAAAACGCATTTTAGGCTCTGTTTGCCAGTCCCTAGATTAAATTGAGAAAGTTATGCAGATAAAATTACTGACTAAAATTAATATTTCATGGCGATATCAATTTAAATAAAATAAACAAAATTATGAACTCTCCTAATTTTTTTTAGATATTTGTCATTAATTATTTTTATATTTGCCATTTATTTTAATATTGGAAAGATTTTTATGAAGACTGAAAAATCATATTTAGAATGATAAAACAGAAATTACAGTAAATATCTTGAATGTTTTAGCTTATACTTAATTTTCACTCAAGGTATACATTTTTTGGACCATTTGACCGTTAGGCACCCCTTTATGATCTTGATTATGAAAGGACATGTTTTTCATTTACACCGTCAATATCCGGTTGTTTTAACAGACGATTTTTAGATTTAAAAAAAAATTATTAAACTAACCCCTAACCCTAACCCTAACAAACAACCAGATATTGACGGTGTAAAGGAAAAACGTGTCCTTTCTTAATCGAGATCAAAAAGGGGTGCCTAAAGGTAATATGGTCCCTTTTTTTTTTCTAATTTAACATTCCTACTCAGCTTTATTCTTTTATTCTGAAAAACTTCTTTGCATTTTGTGTTTATGAATTTTATTATACTAAATATTATAAACTTTTAAATCTTCCTTCATTCATGATAAAAAAAACCAAAAAGAATGTATGAGTTCTGTTTGACTTAGTGTTTTTTTTTTTCATCAAAAATCTTTTTCTAGGGCCATTTTGCAGAAATCATCTCAGTTTCATTCAACTCAACAGGAACTCAGCTGATCACCGGTTCATTTGACCACACAGTTTCTTTATGGGATGTTAATAGTGGAAAGTAAGTCAACATATGTTTTTCTAAACTTCTTAGTGAAAAATGAAAGTAGTGAATCATAACTATTTCGTAACAGTTTATTCAGCTGGATTCAAACAAGAGTAACTATTACATTTCTTCATTATTAGCATTTTTTTTAAGTTAGAGAATGGAGAATGTATTTTTTTCCAGATTTGTACTAGTCTGTATAGATGATTGTTTTTTTTTTTTTTTTTAGAAACTGAACCTCTATAGCAGTGGTTCTCAAACAGTGGTCCTGGGCCAATGATGTGCCCCAGAGTTTTTCAGGTGCGCTCCATAGTTTCCTGAAAAATCTATCCAGATATAAAAAGCAAATGTATACTAAGTTACTATATTATACCATTTCTTACGAACATCTGCTTGTTTCGTTGCGACATTATTATGATAGTTTATAAGTTACTTTTCTTGCAACTAAATAAAAACACAGGTTTAAACAATTTTATTGAGAAAATATTTTATTGAATTTTCCTCCTCAATTTATGTTGAACTGGATTTTCAACCCTCGCAACAATTAAGTGTAAAAAAAGAGAGAACTTTTTTTCAATGTATTGATGAGGAAATGAGAGTTTGTCTCTCAAACATAAGACCAAACATTAAAGAAATCGCAAGGTTTCAACAAGCTCACGTTTCTCATTAACACAGGAATGAATAAACTTCATAGAAGCATGTTAAGTTTGCTTTTGTTAAATGTGTTATTTTTTATATGATTAACTGTTAACTTAATAACATATTAGTCCTATTTTGTATACAGTGCACTGTCTATTTTAACTATCAAGTATCTGTAGTGCTGTAAGTGCATCCAGACTGTATAAAGTTTGAGAACCACTGCTCTATAGTAATCTTTGAGATTAATTTTTTCATAAAGACATGAAGCACAGAAAAATAAAATTCCTTAACCATACTAATGGAGTTGTAAAATGAATAAGTTAGAAATCTTTTTATCATGATAACAATCTCATTGTCATTCTACACAAACATAAAAGCATATCATGTGAGATTATAATTCATAAACCTATTTTCATTCTGTCTTCAGGCGTATTCATAAATTGACTGGTCATAATGCTGAAGTGAGTAGTACACAATTCAATTGGGACTGTTCTCTTATTGCCTCAGGATCTATGGACAAAACATGTAAAATATGGGATACTGCTTCAGGTAAACACTTTCATTTTAGTATTTTTATATTGAATTTTTAAAAATTAATTTTATATATAAAAGCTTATCTCTGTCTATTGAAAACATCCACAAATGGTAGTGATTGTTTCATTTGGAAATATTTTGTAATTAGTATAATTTGTATTATTCAGACTATTGTCCTCATCTTCATTGTTATCTGTACAACATTTCGGCCGATGTGCCCTCTGGCCTTCTTCAGGTATTTCTTGTTGGACTCGGGAACTTTCTATTCGAACTCGGGAACCTTTTTGTTGTAATGGGAGCCATCACAAAACTTTGAACCTAACCCTTTATTCAGTCCACAGGGGTATCCTGTTCTCATTCCTCTAACCATAGCTGGGGTACAGGTGTTAAGCTTGTGTTAATTATTATTCTCTGTTACTGCTGACCAGGATTGAACCTGCAGTCTAGAGATAACTGTCACTTAGAACTGTCTTGACCTACCTCCTTTATCCACTATGCTATGTGACAAATAATACTAATTATCAAGCCTCATCTCAAAAATTCAAAGAAATACATTTTGTAATGTTAAATAATACTTATTTTTGATAAAATGTTGAAATATAAACGTTTTCTTTTGTTAACAATGAAATAAGCCTTTAATATTTGGGATGAAGTCCTAAAATTATTTAGAAACTTTAAGTAGGGCAAGTTATGTGGTGATTTATTTTTGTCAATATATTTATACTGATAATATATTTTATTGCACTAATTCTTTTGAATTAACAAAAATATATAAACATTCTGACTATGCACATGAAATAAATTAAATGTCATTAATCTTTTTTGATTTTATGAGCTACCATAGTTTGGATGTTATAAAATTACTATATCTATATTATGGTATAGTGATCCAGTTTTTAGTTTGATCCTCAGGCAATTTTAATTTTAAAAATAATTGTATGTAGGTTGAATTTGTATTAAAATTTAAAATGATGAGTAATAATAACTCATCACAGAAATGTCTGCTAATAAATATTTTATGGTCAGGACTTTTAATTGTCTATTAATTTTATAAATTTGATTTAATTTTTTAGGACAATGTATAGGAACTCTGAAAGATCATGAAGATGAAGTACTTGATGTTTGTTTTGACTATACTGGCCAATATTTATTGACTGCTTCCTCAGATGGAACTGCACATGTCTATAATACGTCCACACATGATTTACAGTGCAAACTGGAAGGACATGTTGGAGAAATTTCCAAAGTATGTATTTTTTTTTTTTTTTGTGGAAATTATATTTTAATCATTTTCTTTTATTTGCATCACTAATAAAGTTAAATGAATATAAATTGTGAATATTTGTTAATCTTTTTGAAAGTGGAAAGATTATTACAAATTAAAAATAGATAATTATTTATTGTTCCTTAAATAAGGTATGCTTGTCAGATTCAAGTCTGTTTTAGTCAATGACATTGTTTTTATTTAATTTCATGAATTTCTTTGACTAAGAGAAAAATTTTTAAAAAAAAGGGCAATTCCATGTCAAATCATCCAGAAAAAAGTAAAAAATGCTCTCGATAAAGTCAGAAAGTTAACCAATCTTAAGTTATTCATGAACAATAATGTTAGCATTTTTGGTTTCCCCGGGCAAAAATGCTATTATAAACTAATTTTTAGTAGTAGGGATGCTCTAGAACTCATTTTACAGACAAAAATAGTCACCATTTTTTGTGACCCCCCTCAAATTTTGAGAGCTAAAAACCGACATAACTCCACCAATTCTTGGAATTGGAAGCTCAAATTTTTGGGATTGTCTAACTTTAACATAATCCACACATGTACAAAATTTCAGAAAAATTGAAGGCGGTGGGTGACATGGCCTGGATGATTTGAGATGCCGTTACCCAAAACCAAAAACTTTTTGATGGACAAAATACAATAAAATAAAGTTAGCAAAAAATGAGATATGAGAAAAGCATGGCAGATTGTCAAACTTCATAAATGATTGAAAATTATGTAATGAGTTTTGGTGTATTTTCCTGGCCAGTTGATGATTTCTATATTTTCTGAATTCATATAATGATGTTTTAGTAAATTCAAATTATTTTTTTTAAAGTATTTTTACCTTTTACTTTCTTTTTTCAAAAAACAGTTTACCTTAAGAAACATCTCATATTTTACTTTATTGGTTGTAAAACTGAGAAATGAAAGTAAGACACATATTTTTAGGTATAGAAAATAAAACTTTTATGTATTTATTAGAATGGCATTTGATGGTTTAAAAATTATAATAGTAAAAATATCAAAATGATATGAATTCAGAATTATCAATAATAATTAAAGTGATAAACTCTATAGATTGGTTGAAATGTATCTGAGATATGTGAAGACCTGGTAAGAATCATTTAAATGAAAAATAAATTACTTGAGAAAAATATATTATACTTACTAATGCTTTGATTCTATTGAATGTTGGTTTCCTTGACACAAACTAAAATGAATAGAAGATTTTGAAATTTAATGTTACAGAAACATCTAATCATAAAAAATAATTACTAGTGACAATAGAACTAGTATTATTTGGATTATTTGGACTATTGTCCTCATCCTCATTGTTATCTATACAACGTTTCAGCTGATGTGCTCTCTGACCTTCTTCAGGTATTTCTTGTCGGATTCGGTAACTTTCTCAGACTCGGGAACCTTCTTTTCGAACTCGGGAACCTTTTTGTCTTAATTCGGAGCCATCACGGAACTTTGAACCTAACTCTTTATTCAGTCCATGGGGCTATCCTGTTCTCATTCCGCTAACCATAGCTGGGGTACAAATGTTAAGCTATGTTAATTATTATTCTATGTTACTGCTGCCCCTGACCAGGATTAAACCTGCAGTCTAGAGATAACTGTCACTTAAAACTGTTTTAACCTAACTCCTTTATCCACTAAGCTACTAATTATCAAGTCTCATCTCAAAAATTCTGAGAAATATAATAGAACTAATTTATATAAATTTTTAGTTAGATAAATCCAATTTTTAGTTAGTCAAATCCAATTTTTAGTTAGTCAAATCCAATAAACTGCTGAGTAGATTAAGTATTTAGTTTATTTCAAGTATAGATAATGAAGTAGTTACAATGATTTCCACATTACTCAGCCTATAAGATAAACTCTTTTTTTTTTCCAGAAAATATTTTCTTGTGTCTAATATATTGCTGTTATTATAGATAGGAAATTGATCACCAAAGAATAAAGCTGTATTGTTAAAAAATTAAAATTGTTGTAAAACTTGTTTAACTGAGAAATATTGTTGTGTGAAATTAACTGCTGATTGTACAGTTTTATATACGTGGATTCTCTCACTAACTTTCTTTTTTCTTTTAGATCACATTCAATCCCCAGGGAACTGCTATTTTGACTGCATCTTCAGACAAAACAGCTCGAATTTGGGATCCAGAAACTGGAAACTGCAAACAAATACTTGAAGGACACACAGATGAAATATTTAGCTGTGCTTTTAACTATGAAGGAAATATAATTATTACAGGTAAATTATTCTTTGAAAAATATTGTCTTTTCTCTATTTTAACTTTAGTGAATTTTATTATATTTTTATTATCTGATAAATGATTAAATTAAGAAAAATAACTGAAAAATTGTGTACAGTATCCACCTGCTATTACGTTCCTACCCCTCCCACGAATCTTGAAAATCCACGAATTATTGATGCAGTTTTAAAACACCTATGTATGATATTATATATGCTAAAATATGCTTCTCAAACACATTCTAAAGACAATCTTACTCATCAATACAGTAATAATGTAGTTAGTAATATGTAGTAATGATAAATTAAAAACAAAATAATGTAGTAATATGTAGTAATGATAAAAAAAACAAAATAATGTAGTAATATGTAGTAATGATAAATTAAAAACAAAAAATGTAGTAATATGTAGTAATGATAAATTAAAAACAAAATAATGTAGTAATATGTAGTAATGATAAATTAAAAACAAAATAATGTAGTAATATGTAGTAATGATAAATTAAAAACAGTAATAATGTGGTATAATATGTACATAATTTACCAGTTATACTGTATCATCTCTCTTTTCTAATTTTTAATTTTATATTAACTGACATTGTTATTTTAAAGTTATTTACCAGTTAGGGTGAATATGAGCGTTTTTCTGCTAAAATATGGTCTGAGAAATTCACTAAATTATGAAAAAAAATTTTGAGAGCAAAATCCACTAGTACGCGGGGCCGCAAAAGGGTGAACTGCAAATGGGTGAGAGTATACTGTAATTGTATATAAAGCTAAGCTTAGTAAATATCAAGAATATTATATATTTGCAAAATGTTTGTATATGAATAAATATATTTCCATTTCTATATTTTGTAAAAATGTTTATTCATATACAGTCAATACTTTTTGCAATAAGAGAACATTCTTGTTCTATACAAATTTGGTGTTAATAGGATGAAGAAGAGTGTTTTAGACCAATTTTTCAAGTAAAGAAGATTTTCTCACTTTAAAAAAACAAATCAGCATTCAAAATCCTTGATTGTTACTTTAGCTAAAAAAAAATTATTTGAAGGTTTCTTCAACTTGATTCTCAAGATTAAAGAAGCCATTTTCCTGTAAGTAATATAGATGCTTTAAAAATAATCAGTTAGAAAGAAGTTTGGTGAATTATCAGAAATAAATTCTATAATGAGAAAGGAATAAAGACAAGACAAGTATATAGTTTTTAAAAGGGGTTTATTACATTGTGCGGTGCAAAGGGTTTGCTAAAACTTAATACCTTTTAGCGGTGCTTGAGTCACATAGATATATATACAGTAACAAGTATTGCACCTATCTTTGTTGAGTTCTTTTAGGGTGAGGAATTCTATTGTTGGCTCATATGTTGTCAGTTCTGTTCTGTTCTAGTAGTCAGCGCTGGTGGCTGCAGTCAGGTCGGACATGGTCCGTCTCTGAATAACTTTACTGTTCTGCCAGGAGAGACGTTATTTTTCCAACTGCTGTTGCTGTTCTCCTCTGGATGTCTCCCTGTCCGAGTAGCAGTACTGTTCTTGGGACGTCCGGCTTCATCCACTGCTGTTACTGTTCTAAGATTTCTAGGGTTTCCTTCCGGTACCATACTTCCGGTCCCATATTTTCCAAAGAATACATAGGGGGAAATAAAATTTCTATCTACAATTGTTTCAACTAAATTAACATAATAGTCACAATGCAAAAGCTATCATTATCAATGATAAATTTCTATTTACTTATATGGATGATGTTGATTTCAAGTTTTGAATGTTTCATTTTATGCTGGTCTAAATATCTATGTACCTTAAATGTTTGGTCACTTTGATAGAAGCTATGATCTATCAAACTACTCCTGTCCCATTAAATGTTCACCCTAATCTTTCAGAGATGTTACTATAATTTTTTTCTGACTTTTCATCTGCATCCAGTCATTGTAAAGATCTCACAGCCATTTTTATTTTCTAAACTGAAATTTCTACTTAGAAAATTTGAAAAAACAAATCTTATTGTTCATTCTTTAACAAGATTGACTTCAAATGCAGCATTTATATTCCATTCAGCTCAATTCTAACACCATTTCAACTCATGCAAATTCATAAAATATGAAAATTAGGAGTATTATTTGTATTATGTGGACTTCATTGTTATCAGTACAATATTTCGGCCAATGTGCCCTCCGGCCTTCTTCAGGTATTTCTTGACAGACTCGGGAACCTTCTTGTAATCGGGAACCTTCTTGTCGTAATTGGGAGCCAATTGGATACATAGCCTAGTGGATAAAGGAGTTAGGTTAAGACAATTCTAAGTGACAGTTATCTCTAGACTGCAGGTTCAATCCTGGTCAGGGGCAGCAGTAACATAGAATAATAATTAACACAAGTTTAACACCTGTACCCCCGCTATGGTTAGAGGAATGAGAACAGGATACCCCCGTGGACTGAATAAAGAGTTAGGTTCAAAGTTCCATGATGGCTCCCGATTACAACAAGAAGGTTCCCAAAGTCCAAGAAGAAATACCTGAAGAAGGCCGGAGGGCACATTGGCCGAAACATTGTACAAATAACAATGAAGATGAGGACAATAGTCCAAATAATACAAATAATACTAATTATCAAGCCTCATCTAAAAAATTCAGAGAAATAGTATGAAAATTATGAGTTGAAAGACTTTCTATATTTGTTTCAAAAATATAGTTAAAATGAATGAAATAAAGTAATTCATGAATAATATTTGTTATCAATTCAAATCATTATTTATTAATATCATTTAAAAAGTATTATCCTTTTTGAAAAACAGAAACTGTAGAAGAATAAAGTATCATGTTGAACTATTAGATAAATAGAATTGTTAATTATTTTGATTTACTTTTTATCATACTCTTATACATTCATGTTGAATAAAGTATTTATTTTATTATTTTCAGGTAGCAAAGATAACACTTGTCGAATATGGCGGTAAATCACTATGGAAATGAACAATGAAGAGAACATTTGAAAATAAACATTCATCCCAAATCACCCTAACATATAATTTGTATATCAACTTAAGATTATTCCAATAGATAATATTTTCACTATGAAAAGACACACACCCACACATACATTTACTTAGAATGAAATTGTAGAATTGAGTTTAAATTCAAATTTGTAAATGATTTGTATTCATGAAACATTTCTAATCTTCTTTTTTTTATGATTAATCATTTTTTACAAAAAGTCGCCATTTTTCGCCAACCCCATCAAATTTGGAGAGCTAAAAATCGACATAACTGTCAATTTTTGGAATTGAAAGCTCAAATTTTGGGGATCGTCTAATGTTAACATAGTCCACACCTGGAAAAAAAATCAGAAAAATTGAAGTGGGTGGTGACAATTTTACTTTTGTCTGGATGATATGGACATTTGACATGGAATTACCCTTTAGTGCAAATTACATACAACAATCAAGAACCAATAGTATCATTTTTCGCCAACCCCACCAAATTTGGAGAGTTAAAAATCGACATAACTCCTCTAATTTTTCGAAACAGAAGTTCAAATTTTGGGAATTGGCTAACGTACAATATTTCAGAAAAATTGAAGCGGGTGGGTGACATTGTCCGGATGATTTGACATGGAATTACCCTATGGTCTAGTTATACCTGATATTACAAAACTCTTGAAGCTTAATATGTCATAGAATATCTTTTCTATCAAATTGCTTAGAATAATGTGCCATTCAAAACATAAATTCTTAAAACTTTTGTCAAAATTTTCGAAATGAGAAATTATCATTATCATACATTGATTTATATGACTATTGTCTTCATCTTTGTTATAGAAGGTTACTGACTAAAACGGACATCCAAAGAGAAGGACAAAGGACAACTATAACAAGCAAGATAAAACATTAGTCCAAAGAAATCGATCAGTCAATAGAATGTTCGGTGCCGTATAGTATATGGCCTACCTTTTGATTCTGTTATAGTATGGCCTACCTTTTTTGATTCTGTTATAGTATGGCCTACCTTTTTGATTCTGTTATAGTATGTGGCCTACCTTTTTGATTCTGTTATAGTATGTGGCCTACCTTTTTGATTCTGTATAGTACTACCTTTTTGATTCTGTTATAGTATATGGCCTACCTTTTTAATTCTGTTATAGTATATGGCCTACCTTTTTGATTCTGTTATAGTATATGGCCTACCTTTTTGATTCTGTTATAGTATGTGGCCTACTTTTTTGATTCTGTTATAGTATATGGCCTACCCGGTTTGAAAGTGTCCTCCCTCAGTAAGACTATATTTATAGATATAAGTAGTAGGCAATTCATTGAAACTAATTATTTTTCATATATATTCAATTTCAAGAAATGCAATTCAGTCATAAGCTGTATATAGTAATTAAGAATAATTAAAAAAGATTTTATCCATAATTTACATGAATCAGAGATCTATTTAATTCTAAAATATTCTAAAATTCTGAAATAGGGTTAGGGGTTAGGGTTAGCAGTTATTATTATAACCTTATGATATGCTTTTTATGGTAGGCCACATACTACAAGAGAGACATGATTTCGTAGGCCAAATTCTATAATGGTACCAAATGTTCTAATGATTTTTAATCACACAATGATTTTATCTTTTACAATATTTATATAAACTAATAGATGGCAATCATCCTATATTGCTTGTTGACTTTTTAAAAGAAAATATTGTTTTAGGCATATGTACATATATTTAATATCATATATTTAACTCAGATATAATATTAAAACAGGGCTGGTTTAGCTCAGTCGGTGGAGTGTTCAACTTAGAACCATAAGGTTCTTGGTTCGATACTGGTCCTCACCAACTCAGCATATGAGTAGCACAGGGATCTGTGCAGTAAAGGAGCTGATGGTAGGTGTGGCGCTCCACCTCAGATGCAAAAATAATTTTGGTCTAGTGCTAGTAAAAAGGAGACAGATTCCCTCGCTGTCTAGCTGGTACTGACTTTAGGCCGCACCGACGACTTTAATATTAAAATATAATTTTTATCATGTTTTCAACAAAAAAAAGGTAATCTGAATATTAGCTACATAAACATATTAATAACAATTAAGTTCATTTCAAATAATGCGCAAGCACAATTAAGAACACATTTTATGATATTTTCATGTTAAAACATGCAGTTGTATTGATTTGAACAAATTTGTATTTTCAGTGTAGATTTACAGTGAAATGAAAATGGCCGAGCAAAACATAACGGCTTCCTCAAAGAGAAATTAACAAGGGGAGATTACTTTCATTTATGTAGCTAATGTTGAGATTACCTAAAAAATTAGATGAACTGAGTATGAGATGCAAATTATTGTTACTTTGGGTTGTAATGAGTAGTGAAAAAGAAAATATTTCTTGTTTGAAAAGATTTTTAATTAAATGAATTGCCAAAATGCTTATGTCTAAATGTTTGACTTCTGTGATCCTTGATGTATTTTATTTTCGACCAAAAAATCTTTTTATCCTTCTCAGTCATTCTTTTGTTTTCATATTAGATTAGCTACAATTATTTGATGACAAAAACGATGTCTTTACTTTCAATTCTTATGGGATTTTAATATTTTTGTTCAATTACTTTTTTATTTGGTTGGTGTTAAAAAAATATTTGCATGTAAATTTAGTTCAGATGTAAAAAAAAAAAAAAAGGTTTACAATATTTTACAAGAAATTGAATTTGTATGTTGTCAAACATCAACAAACCACAATATCTTTTTTTATAAAAAGGATTTTTTGTGGAAAATGCTATTTGTAAATTTAATTATTATTATTATTAATTGATTAATATTATTGTATTATTTTCTTCCTTGGAAATTGTATCAAAGTTGCTGAAAAGAATATAAAATGAAATAAAATGGTATGCAGGAAATGAGCTGGGGATTTAATTTTTAAATTGACTATTACAATATAAAACCCATTATTATAAGTTAATAGCTCACATGACTTTTGGAACCATTTTTTCACGCTCAGAGTTGCCGAGGCATGGAATAAGCTGCCTGTGTCCGTTGTGGGCTGCCAAAACACTGCATCTTTCAAAGCCTCCATACTTCCTGTAGTCCGCCAACACTATACGTGATACCCCCATCCACACACATATGCATGCATGTGCACACATGCATGTATATTATTACTGTACGTTATTCATGTTCCTGACACTAATACATTATTCTGTGTACTAAACATGAGATTTTGATGAGTTGTGGTGCACCTGAGCACTGTACATATACATGTATATTTTTACTGTACGCTATTCATGTTCCTGACACTAATACATTATTCTATGAACTAGATATGAGACTTTGATGAGTTGTGGTGCACCTGAGCACTGTACACAATAAATTTCATTATTATTATTTACTCCTTTTGAGTTTTCACATCAGCATTAGCTGCTGGCCTTTCACTGGAGTCTGAGTGACAGCAAGTCTCCTCAGGTCTCCAGGACTCTTCTGAGTATTCTGGAAGATTGCAGCAGTGCAGTGTTCTGAATGGTTTCAATCCTTCCCCTGATTTCCAAACTTTCCAAACCCTTTTCTAATCCTTTTGGGACTGTTCCAAGTGCACCAACCACAATTGATATCACTTTCACTTTCATATTCCATAACTTTTTCAGTTCTCTGGCAAGGTCCAGATATTTGTCTATTTTTTTCATTTTCCTTTAACTTCACCCTGTGATCTGCTGGCACTGCAAAATCCACCAGTTGACAAGTTCTTTCTTTTTTGTTTATCAATACTAGGTCTGGCCTTCTTGCTGGGATAAGGTGATCCGTTTTTATCTCAAAGTCCCAGAGAATTTTGTGCGTTTTGTTCTCAAGAACAGATTCTAGTTTATGCATATACCATTTTGTTGTGTGGTCAAAATTTAATTTTTTGCATAATTCCCAGTGGATCACCTTCCCAACCCAATCGTGTCTAGCTTTGTATTCTCGTTGTGCTATTATTATTATTATTATTTTTATTATTATTATTCCATTCATTTGGGGATATTTCCTAATTAACAAATCAAACTGTATATGAATTGGACTATATGTTCTAGTGTTTATATAAAAGTTTACTGAGATTGTGTAAAACCAAAATCAGTGAAAAGTGCATTATAACCAGAAATAAGGTACATATTTTTAGGGAAAAATTTTCTTTCTGGACCCAAAAAGTGAAAAAATATTTTTGGGGTAATGAAGTTATGGTAAAACTAATACAAAACAAAAAAAAAATAAAAATAAAAAACAAAAACAAAAAACAACTCATTTGTCAAAAAAATTATCTGATTTTGGGGTTCTTGCATAAAGTGGAAAATAAGAAGCAAACTTGTGTGTTAAATAATTAATTACCACTGTTATTATTAATATATATATATATATATATATTTATTTATTTTACAATGTTATCATAGATCAATGTTCATTATCAACGACCGCGGTTTCATGCCGAAGCAATCATCAGGTTGAAAAGTAAGATCCAATGGTGTTTGTTGTGGTTCTTTACTCAAAGACACATTTAGGATTGTAAATAACGTCGGTTAAATTTTCCCGAACGCTGTTATTATTTTTTAAAAATTTGAAAAATTTGAATTTTTGAAGTAATGCCAACGAAGTTGCCTCCCTTTATCCGTTGAAAATGTATAGGGTGTATTTGAAACCGCGGTCGTTGATAATGAACATTGATCTATGATAACATTGTAAAATAAATAAATATTAGCTCTTACAAACTGTGATTGAGCACTGTATTTTCTTTGTTTCATCGCAAAAGAAATTTTGTTTTTACATATACCTATATATATATATATATATATATATATATATGTATATATATATAAATGTGTGTGTGTGTGTCATCCACAGACATTGTATTTCGACGTTTCACATCTCATCAGTGTGGCTAGACACAGCACTTAACTCCAACCAGGAGCGAAACCCGACTGACTTTACATCTGCCCGATCTGTTAACCTCTAGGCCATCGCCAGCTGCCATTAATGAGCGGTGTTTTAACTGTTTTAAATACATACATCTGTGTATATACTTTAAGATCACCAGAGAGATCAAATCTGTAAACAGATGATTATTGCCTTATGCTGGCGGTGAAAGTTTGTTAAAGTCGCTCCAAAAGAGCATATAATAAGTCATCTACAGGCACTGTGTTTCAACGTTTCACGTCTCATCAGTGTAGCTAGACACAGCACCTAACTCCAACCAGGAGCAAAATATATATATATATATATATAGAATGATTAACTTGACCAAATCAGATAACTGTTCATGAATTGAAGTCAATATTTTGACCTGTGATACAGTGAACTGAATCTTTATTGACTTTAACACTGGAACTTACTCATCATCAAAAGCAACTCCTTCAATTAAATCTTAATTTAGCCAAATAAACTATTTACTCTTTAATCAAGGAGTATTGGCACTTTCTTTGACCTGAATAACCACAGCACCCTTAGATGATCATCAGAAATATATAAAGGGTAGTATGTATGTATGTATGTATGTATATTCGGAGAAAACTATGAAAATAAAACAAAGTAAATATATATACACATTCACTATCACCTGAGCTTGCTTTTAGTGCAAAAATAATGAAGATTTTACTCATATTCCTGAAGGTGCTTAAAAATGTACAATTTGAATAAGAGAAGGGAAGGTGTTCATGATCAAAACAAACAAATTAATTATGGAAGACCAAAACAATCAATGGATCTGTGAGACTAACATTTTTATATCCCCTCTCTACCCAGGCAATGCCGGGTAGCCACTTCTAGTCAGAAACAATTTCTATTTTGCAAGTGGAATATATAATTACTTGTTGGTATATTTTTTACATAAGTTTATCTTTATTCTTGACAAGTAATGTTTAATATATATTAATTTCTTTTATATGGCTCAAGTATATCTGAAAACATGAATTGCTTAAATTAGCGATTCTTTTGGTAGCTTACCCTCCTTGGTGGGGTTTAGATAATACTGACTGTATCCTCACTAAATAGCTTCAATTGTGGAGCTCTGGGAGTATTGAATTACTCCTTTGTTGCCATTACTCCCAGGTCCACTCCTCTAGGGTTAAATAGATCCATTTGAAAATTATTAGAACTAGCAAATATATGCACCCTCCGGGTGCAAGTATTTAAGTTTTAATATAATAAAATATCATGTTAAATTAGAAAGGCTATTGAAACTGAATAAGAATTCAGATAAAAATATTTGGAACAGAGGGGGTATAATCGGAAAATAGAACAACTTTGAAACTAACTGTTCCACCATTTTCCCTTACTCCCGTCTTTCAGTGGTAAATTTCCCTAATTTAACTATTTAGTTAAAATAGGAAGAAAAGAATAAAATTACATTTATTTCTTTATGTTAATAGATTTCTGTTAAGATTTATCCCCGAGAGTTTTGCTCATATTTATTAAGATAAAACCAAACAATTAGAAATCAATAATACTAAGCATATATTTATTAAAATCAAATTTTTAAAGATCAATATGCAAATTAGCCTTCCCATTCACACTGTAAACCGCTATTTTGTTGAATAGATAAATATAATTGCATGTTATTAGTGTGTAGATATTGCTAACAGTCTTAATGATGTAAAACAATTTTAGTAATAATTGAGGTTTAAATAAAAAAAAAAAATCATGGAGAATGTGATGTAAATAACAAAGGGAATTGTGACTTGTATAGTAATATAGTTTCGGTTACAGACAGAAAAAACCACAATCTCCATTATAATAAGATTAGATATGAATACTTGAAACTATATAACTGTGCAAATTGTTAGTAAAAAGCATAGTTACTTAAAGCTATAATTGTTCACAAATAATTAACATTATTTACTTGAAACCATATAATTTGGCAAGTCAGAAAAAACCAACCAACCAACCAACCAACCTTTTGGTGGCGACTTAATTTATTCAACAAACTATTGCATTCCCCTTAAATGTTTTGCTTTAAAAAAAAAATGGACAAAAATGTTGCTCATGGGATTCAGTCCCACTTCCCAGGATATTGTCTTTATAATTTTTATTCACCTGTTCATTATGTCCTTTTGTTTGTATTACTTGTGAAATAAATTATGATTTATTCCATTTACATAAAGAGTCTCTTCTTCTTTTCTCTGCACCAGAAAAAAAATCTGGCTGTAATAAGTAATTGAGAGTTACTTCCCCTGTTTTCTTATTACCTCCCCTTTGTGTAAATCTTTAGCTTTCTGAAAGTATATAAACTCCCAAGAAAACTGCAACTGTATTCTAAGTAGAATAAAGCTTTCTCAAATCCGACCGTGTGTGTTCATTTATTATTACACTGGCCAACATTTTGTCTAATAGCAGAAAGGAAATAACAACAATATCTCTGGTTTATAGGTATAATTTATTTGAACATTCTAATGAAACTTATAAAATCTGTTGTTACCAGAATCCTAATTACATAATTGTACTAAATCCATTTTCTATTTTTCTTTGAAGGGCAGAGATAATGTTAGATAATGGATAGGCATAGCTTATCATTTTTGTAAGGTAGTGTAGTGAACATTTTAAAATTGATGGTAACTGTGGACAATTCCAATAAATTTAAAGAATCTCAAATCCATAGTCATCTGGAGCGGGCCTCTCATTGGCTTAAAGGATTACATGACCAGGATATGAATCCTTATTACATAATTGTACTAAATCCTTTTTCTATTTTTCTTTGAGTGTTATATATCCATGTTGCGGGTATATAATCAATGAGTTCTTTTGTTAGAGAGAAAGAGAGAGAGGTAGACAGAGAGAGATATTGACGGATACGTAATTTATTTGCCGTTCTTCGTCTAATCTTCTCTTCGGCCATGATGTCTATGTCTATTCTGGCTGTTTCATTGTTCTTCTTGCTTGGCCGGTCTTCTAACTAAGGCATGCTTAATTAATTAACAACTGTTGTTGTTTTTCAAAGCTTTATTTGTCTTATTTTACGTCTAGGCTGCCAACTGACTTTCTAACTAAGTCACATGACGTGCGGGATTTCAACCATCCAGAAGTTTTCCATCCCGTGATATGAAAAAACTGGATCTGCAGAATTACAGGGTGTTGCCAATAATCTATGCTACCACATAGATTATGCAACATGAGGGGCAGAGATAATGTTTAAATAATGGATAGGCATAGCCTATCATTTTTGTAAGGAAGTATAGGGAACATTTTAAAATTGATGGTAACAGTGGACAATTCCAATGAATTTAAAGAATTTGATAGGTCTTGAACCCAGAGTCATCTGGAACGGGTCTTTCATTGACTTAGAGGATCACATGACCAGGTGACTCCGGTAAAGTAGAATTAGAATCTAGGGAGTGGAGGAGGCTAGTGGCCTGTTTTGGCCAGATATGTTTTGCATCTGTGTTGCTTCCCCGTGCGTATTTGTTTTCACGAATTAAAAATTAATAGAATTATTATTAATATCTTTAACTCCTGGAAACAATAATTTAATAGGAATTATTTTTTTATTAAACAATATTTAATTAATTATTTAATAATGTTGTTTAAAGTTAGTTAAAGTAATTAGTTTAGCTGTTTCTTTTTGAGATCACCCATATAACTTATTTATTTTTAAATAATTTGATACATTTAAAAATGAATAAGTAATAGTTTAATAGTGTATAAAAAATATGTCTCTTGGTTTGTCTCTGATAATTATGAAAATAATAAGAACAGAAAAGGGAACCCAGAACTAAAGAGACACCCGGCCCCAAAGAGAAGAACCCTTGATTTGAAAGAAAAAATCCTGATACAACCCAATGAAAGATAGAAGATGAAGACAATAGAAACAGATGTTAGTAGAACAGAAACCTTATAGCAGTGAATTTAAGAAGAGGACTATGCAACAATAGCAACAACTGTTAATTATTGTATTGACATTGCATTCAAGGAAATAGAAAAGGGTTAAAAATAAATAACAAAGAAATAAAAGGTGAATGAGCATTCTATAAAAAGTTCAAAATCCTAAGACAGATCTAGGAATAAGTAAGGGGGTTTTATCACAGAGATTTATAACTTTTACCCCCAATCCCTTTTTATCATATGGGTGCTAGAAGGCGGTGGCTGCGGGTCTACATGTCCTGGGAATGACGTTAAACTCTATCTGATGGTGAGGTTCCAGTTTTGGAGGTTTGGGGAATGTGGAGCACCCTTTCATCACCATTGCTCCCTGGTCCACTCTGACCCGGAGTGGTAGTACCTGTTAGGGTCCCATCTATGGGTTAAATAGAAAAACATGAGCTGATAAAAAAATTGTATTATCCATTAAGAATTGATTTATTTCAAAACTTTATCGGCATTAAGTGACCCACTGAGGTTGATATGCTGTAAAACAAAACAAACCAAACTTATAACTTTTAAAACAATCTTTTTAAAAACATATCAATTTAAAATGTGTTTAAGTTTCTATTAGTGTGATGTATTATTAATACCATTGTTGATTTATATGTATCTTTTCTTTTTCTCTGAATTGGACACATAGCCTAGTGGATAAAGGAGTTAGGTTAAGACAGTTCTAAGTGACAGTTATCTCTAGACTGCAGGTTCAATCCTGGTCAGGGGCAGCAGTTAAATAGAATAATAATTAACACAGCTTAACACTTGTACCCCAGCTATGGTTAACAGAATGAAAACAGGATACCCCCATGGACTGAATAAAGGGTTAGGTTCAAAGTTCCATGATGGCTCCTGACAAGAAGGTTTCTTGAGTCTGAGAAGGCTCCCGAGTTCAACAAGAAATAACTGAAGAAGGCCGGAGGGCACATCAGCCAAAATGTTGTACAGATATCAATGAAGATGACGACAATAGTCCGAATAATACAAATAATACTAAGTATCTTTTTTATTATAATGGAGATTGTGTGTTTTTCTGTCTGTAACCGAAACTATTACTACTCAAGTCACCTTAGTTATTTACGTCACATTAATGATTTTATTTTTATTTAAACCTCAATTGTTAATAAAATTGATTTGCCATTGAACACCAACCAACACCAACTCCAGAATCTGTGCAACAACACCGGAAAGACTTACAATGTGACACTATGGACATTGGGGGGGTTAATCCTTGCCAGTGGTCGTTAAAGAGCTGATATCTCCTGATATTGAAAACACCAAGGCTCTAAAAATAATATAAAATTTATTTTGGAAAAAGAAACGTTTTCGTCTGAATTTTATTGAGTAGCGTATATTTTCTTGGTAAATAGAAATTCAGCTCTAGGAAACCATATGCCCCCTTGACGAATGGACTTGTCAAAATAATTGAAAGAAGAAATTAAGTTGGGAAATTTTGGGTATAGATAATTTTAAATTCGCAGAGTCCAGACAATATTAAAATAGATGAAAAGATTATTTTGCTCCTGGGACGGGGATTCACCCGGTAAACCGAAAGTACGAGTTGGGCATATGGCAAATCTCGAGATGATACAAAGGAAGCCTTGTGGCTTGACCGGGAATAATTGATTAATGAGCTTCGATTTGGGAAATCCCTTTACCCAAATACTTTTGCTGAGTGGGCGAAAGTTGACGCCCCTAAAAAGTGGTAGTCACAATAAGCATTAAGAGAGGAGGAGGAAAGCTATCCTCCTGTTATCCTCATTGTAGGTAATGGTAACAGAAAGGGATTTTAGAAGGTTGGAGAAAAGGGGTTGTGCTTAGAATTTTGCTAACTTCGCATTTTTCCAAGTTTGGGATTTTAAGATTTCAAACAAAGGAATGATGGACGCGAATTGATTAGAAACTGACATTAGGGAAGACACTTCCCCCGTCTGACCATACCCTGTATTTGGGCGATTATTACTTAAGCGAGCTGATTTTGGGGCTCGCGGCACTTCGCCATCTTGCCTCACGAAACTCTGCTGCGCTGAAAGACGTTATGAACACCCCTCAAGACCAACTTAGATAAGAACAACCAGCTCCTGTCCTTAAGCCAGTCTAGAGTGTCACTCCACCAGAAAAAAAAAGAACATTTTTCCTGAGAACAGCGACGGACTGTACAGACTTTGCCTGTATAGATATAAAAGCATTTTGACTTCAAAAACAATTGTTGAAGTGTTTTTTTTCATATAATTCTTTACCAATTGTGAGATTCAACAATCTTTCTTCCAGCAGCAACCTGTCACCTTTCATTTTCTAAAACTACACAACGTGGGGGTGGAAGTGTGTAGGGGTTGCTACACCCGAGGAGAAAAACCAGCGACTCCAGCAAAAAAGAATCTCCAGTTAATTAGTCAATTGGGGTTTACACTAATTGGCTGATTGGTGTCACTGAATTCATTAGAGGCATCCGGTAAAGGGTCATAACAAAATGTTCTCTCAATTCTTGAAAGAAATAGATAACATGTCTGTGGATAATTGTGAATTCATCCGAGACTGCATTGAATTTTTTGGTCACAAACTTTGTTGCGAAGTTTTAACCCCAACAAAAAAGAAAGTTGATCAAATTAACAACTTCCAAGAACCTGTCGCAGGAGCCGATAAGGATGTTGACCCCCGTGAACATTTGAAAAGAAAGAATTAAATGACACATGCTGGGTAGAGGAGGACAGACATTAAGTTTTAACTCTTAACATCCTGTGGAAAATTTTCCAAGTCCCGAGCCCCATTCCAATAAAGATATATTTAAAAAATGGCTAAAAATGGCCTTTTCATTTAAAGTTACCTGTTATTTTCTTTAAATCAAAGACTTCTACATGTTTAATATTACATTTAAACAAAGGCTATCATTTGGAGATGATTAAGAAAATGAATTCTTCTGGCTGGGTGGAATGAGGTGGTATAGGACGTTAAGAACTCTTAACGTCCTATACCACCTAAAAGTTTTATTCGCACATGATAAAGCAGGTTGTTGGTTTCTTCAGTGGTTAGGCTGTCTGTATCACATGTTATATACCCCATTGACATCGTATGTTGAACATTGGGTATATACATGAGAGAGTGACTTCAGGTGATAGAGAGACAGATGCAGAGTTGAGACTTACTTGTTATTTCATTTCTTCTTTACTGCTTCGGCTATGATCGTCATCTTGTCGTCTACTAGTTGTTAAAATCTTCTAACTGCTTCTTCCAAGAACTTCTTCCAAGGGCTAGTTTTTTAGTCATGCAATTAATTAAACCACAAGACATTTTTCCTTGATCAAGATTTATTAGACCAAGTTACCTTTAAGCACCCCAGGGGGACCTGGATTCAGAGGGACATGTTTCACTTTGCACCGTCAACATCCGGTTGTTTGTTACCAGATGATTTTTAGACGCATTTTTTTTTCAAATTATAAAACTAACAGCTAACACTAACCCCTAACCCTAACCCCTAACCCTAACCCTAACAAACAACCGGATGTTGACGGTGCAAAGCGAAACATGTCCTTCTGAATCCAGGTCGCCTCTGGGGTGCTTAAAAGTAACTTCCTATTCACCGCATGGTGAGAACTAACCTTCCAGTAGCACGTCTACACTGTGTTGATCTCAGGTTGAAACTAAATCTGACTAGTTACATTTTTCTCATGGCGCGTGAGATTCGAGCCTCTCTAGGGGTCAGTTGGGGTCATCCAACAGAAATCTACCCACCTACGCTTTTAACTCCAATGAACCTATTTCAAACTAACTACAGGGTCTTGTCAACAATTTATGACACCACATAAATTATGTAACAGCAGTCTGGGAAGGTGACATTGGTCAATGTTGTCGGACTGGTCTTCTGGAGGTTAGAATTATACTGGACCAAATCAACATGAAGCCGCTTGACAAGGTCGAATGGACATCTCGTCGTGGTAAAAGGTCTCTGGACTGAAATAGAATTTGTAGTCGGTAGAGATAGACTTTATATGTGTTTTGTCCTGAAAAGGACAATTTGATAATCTGTTGCCGTAAGCTTTGGAACTACAGCTAAATCAGATTCATGGCAGATCGGATACAGGTAAGTACATGGAATGTCTGTGGGAGGCTCCACCCCTAGTCCTAAAGGATGGAAATATAACTGGTGTGTTACCTCTGATGACTGGAAAGTCTAAGAGAATAAAGGACTTGACTTTGGCAGTACAGTCTATTCATATTACCAGTTGCAATGCCACCTACCTGCCTTATAGACAAACCAAGGCAAGAAAGGGAAATAATCCCAACATAGATGAGCTTGGAAAATCAACTGCATTTTTTAACTAATCAGAACAATTTCCACTAAATCTAAAAGACTTTGACTGGGAGCAACTTTGGCCCATGTCACTCGTATAAATAAATCTAAAATCGGTCACTACAATTCACTTCATTAAAAAAACACTGATACACCAGCTCACTCACTAATGAAGCCATCTTTGCCTGCATCTGGTCAAAACTCACTTTGTACACAACCAGGCAACTTAGAGCCAATCTTCCAGTCATTATCATTTCTCTTCCACAGTAAGAACTCTTATCTCCTCTTCCGCATGAAATACTACTACATACAAAAACATATGGAGGCGCGTGGTTAGAGTTGTAGGAAATGGACTCGTCGGCTCGAGTTCAATTCCTGGACAAAGCTGTTTGAATTTCACGTACCATGGAAAGGTATGAATCCAATTCTCCCTCCAGCTATGGGTAAATAGCAGGGCAGACTGGACTCTTTAATCATGGCTAGGTAACCAGTCTAGGAGAAGGAAAACTCTGACTTCAAACCTGTTAAACTCCGCTTAAGATATTGACCTTGTGTCGCATCTTGCTTGTGCGGAGGGGTTGGTAAATATATATACCATGTGATGGCTATGACCCATGAATAAAGCCTGAATCATAAAACTACTTTTCATCTTTGTCTCTTCCTTTTCTTTCCTTTACAGCACGACCACCAAATAAGATGGGGTTAAAAGCAAACCCTGTGAACACGCACCAAGAATAACCAGCCACTTTTAAACCCAAACTTTAAAATCCTTGTCACCCCACACTCCTGTACCGCACTTGCCAATGTCATATATTCTGCTTCAGCTGAAGATAATGCAACACAAGTTTGCTTTTTTACTTCGCCAGGTCAATGTTCATCTGAATATCCCAAAAGATTGTTTATCTTCTTATCATGTAGTAACACATAGTGGTAATTTTTACCTTTAGTTGTCAAAATTCCTAGCAAATAAGGCAAGTAGAGTAACCTCCCTTGACTTTTACTTTGAACTAAGCCAGTAGCTATTTTGAAAGTCTCCGTGTGAAATAAACAAATCTTAGAAACTTTTTTGAAAACAATACAACTGCATACTTAAACACAAAAATATCATAAAATGTGTTCTTAATAACAATTAAGTTCATTTCAGATAATTTTATGCTAGGAATTTAGCTAACAGACTTTCACTTTGAAACAAGATGGTAGCCATTTTGAATATGTCCATGCGAAATATACAAATCTTAGAATTGTTTCGAAAACAATACAATTGTATGCTTTAACACAAAAATATCATAAAATGTGTTCTTAATAACAATTAAGTTCATTTCAGATAATGCGCACGCACAATTTTACTCTAGGAATTTTAACAATTAAATGAGAAAATTACCCACATAGTTTTGCATACCATTTAGTTAACACATGATGTGTTTTACAAACTTTTAGTGGTCCATTTTAGGCTGGGAACAAAATCTTGTGACAGCCCACAGCAAAGGCAATATCAAGTCGTGTCATTGTAGACTTCCAGTTGCTGATTCAGCCCTGGGGCTTTACAATACACCGACTGTACCTCTGCAGAGAAGCACCCCCCCCCCCATTAATGAAGCCACTTGATGGCTGATTCAGTTGGCCTATTTTATTTGCGTGAAAATTTAATAGTGGATTTTAAACATCTGGAAGGTTCCATGTTGAACTTGATATTTTAACCATAGTTCCAGCTTTATCTAATCTATCTTAAAGTGTAAGTTTAAAAATGCGCAATTTTTGTGCAACATGTTTTCCAAGATTTTTGTATATTTAAAAAATCATTACTAACGATTGTTCTTTTTCTTTACGGAAGACTAAAAGGACATAAGTTAACTTTCTTTAGTCTGGGGCCTGAACAACTGTTCAGTACATGTACTCTTGTTGTGTTATTTTTTCTTACGTGTTTTAGCTATGCAGTGTAACTTTGCTGTATGAAGTTTGGACCATATGACCTTTAGGCACCCCTTTTTGATCTCAATTATATGTTTTTTATTTACACCGTCAATATCCGGTTGTTTTAACAGACGATTTTTAGATTTAAAAAAAAAATTATAAAACTAACCCCTAACCCTAACCCCTAACAAACAACTGGATATTGACAGTGTAAATGAAAAACATGTCCTTTCTTAATCGAGATCAAAAAGGGTTGCCTAAAGGTAATATGGTCCGGAAATTTTTTACACATGTATGCTACCATAACTTTGCCTAAATTGCAAATTATTAATTTCCCACTTTGGTCAGATAACTCTTGTAAAACATAGGAGTTATCTCCCTTTTGCACTTACCTAGTTAAGTGTATTTACCTACCAGATGGGTGTGAGTTTAATCCCTAGAGTCGAGTAGTGCAAAAAAAAAAAGAAAAGAAAGAAAACAAGGGGTAGGACGACTTTGAATTCAAATCCTGCTCCAAGAGCTGGAGTCCTTAAAGGACTAGGCAAGATATTTGCCTCTCATCCCACTTATGAGGGTGTGACACAAGAACATTTTTATGTGGGCCCTACCCACAAGCCGAAGCTCATGGGTGATAGGCATAAAAAAAGTGTTGATCCCGCTGGCATTCCCCCTCAGGTGGGGTGCCTCAGACACTTGGCAATAAACCCAGCCCTGCCCCTTTAAATCAAGGGGGCAGGTATTGCTTGGGGGGATAGCCCCCTGGGATCAACGCTGTTAATTTTACTTAGCTGCTCCAGAGGCCGAAGCCATTCATTGTCTAGTCACTTATTTATGGTCTCATGAGACTAAAGCATTACCTAACATTACCTATTCATTCTACTTTTATACAATTTACACAACTAAGGGCCGGGTTAGCTCAGTCGGTAGAGCGTTCGGCTAGAAACCACAAGGTTCCTAGTTCGATACCAGTCCTCGCCAACTCAGCGTATGAGTATCACAGGGATATGTGCGGTAAAGTAAGGAGCTGATGGTAGGTGTGGCGCTCCACCTCAGATATTAGAATAATCTCCTTGGTCTAGCGCTAATGAAAAGGGGATAGACTCCCTCGCTGTATGGCTGATACCGACATTAGGCCGCTTCGACGACTACACATTTACTCATTCTCTTAATAAATAATCGCCCAAAATGTTTACCTATTATGATTTAGAATCTTTCTACTCCTTATACACCTGTGCAGTTCACTTAATTGAAAATTAGCTGTCATCATATAATTTGACTTCTTTGTTCAGTCGTACATAATGTCAATTTGTAGTTTGTGGTCACTGGACACAAAATAACTAAAATGAATATTTCAAGAACTTATAATGGTCGTCAATTTATGGTGGTTGTCCTGAGTGAAGTTATATATATATATATATATTACAATATAGGTACAAGTGATAACCTACTCGAGTTTCACCATAAGGATCTTCAGGGTTAAATCCACTGAATTAATCGAGATACTGATTAATTACAGTCGACTACACGTGTGTTCATTGCATTAAACGGTTCGTTATGAGGAACGCTGGTTTCCTGTAATAAATTTGCTCTACTAACATATTGAGCACTTTGCATTTGTTATATTACTGACTTATCTCACTGAATTCTGCACCATCTAACCATCGTGACCATATTTACCGGTAAGTCACCTTTTCCATTATACATATATATATATATATATATATATATATAATTATATATTTGTAAATACAACAAACACACTATAAGGTTATATGAATAAATACAGAAGAAAAAACAAATCCTTCACAGAAGGAATCAATAAGCCTTGTATTTGAAACATTAAAGTTACAGTAATAAAAGAAGACAATATGTAGTGTTCAAAGTCCAGCAGAATATGCTTTTTAAGAGTTCATGTAAATTAGAGTGTTGAGTTCTATATATCAGCAGTGAAGTAATTTGTAGAGAGGGTAAGATAAGAAGTAACCTTCAGTGGTAGGCAAATAGTTTGAAGCTGATCAACGAGGAGTATTCAGGCATAGTTGGTCTTTCTGAACTGTTCTTCGAAAACCTTTGTTTAAATAGAATTTACCTAGGCTCCAAATCAGTCTTTTTGAAAAATTTCTTTTTAGGCATGAAGGCTTCTGATTGGTCGAAAATTATCATTTTTAATATTTCTATTTTTGCTTTCTACCTGTGCTAATCCTATGTGCAGATTGCTTATTTTCATCATTTTATTTCTGCTTTCAAAGCATTAGCTTCTTATCATATCAATCACTACAACTATTAAGAGTATTTACGGGTTTCGAAGGAGCTCTTATTTCTCCGTAGTTGTAGGCAAATTGTCGGACAAAGAAGACAAACACACAATGGAAATTTAATACATGTATTGACAAATAATACAAGAACTTGTTGCAAATTTTATTGGTATTTGCTACTAGACTTATCTGAGTTAAGTAATGTTCTTGGATTAGTGGTGATAATGGGGGTATTCTGTTGCTTGTTGGAAAGTTGATAGGACGTTTCTTCGGACGTTTCTCGTTCTTCCTCGTAACCGGTTCAGTGATAAGTAATGGGAGATGCTATTTTAGAAGCTTCTTGCCCTGGTAACAGTTCTTTAAATGACGGTGAATGGGCCCTTTTCAAGTAGACTATTTGGTCTTCAGCCTTCTATAGTGTGCTTTGGTGCCTTCAAAAGTGTGCTATGAAAATATGCCTCCGTCCAGGTCAACAGTCCTTAGAAGTAAGCCCTGTTTTTGGACTAAGTGATGAATGAAGTGTAGGGACCGCTATTTACGCGACTACCCTCAGTGGGTGCTCCATGATAAGTAAAGTTTTTGGTATTGGCGCCAACATACGGTGTTGGCGATTTTCCCCCTAGCGGCAGGGGGAGATAATTAACTGTGGAATTTCCAATACTATTGAATCATGATGGTGTCTGGACACTACATAATGCATATTGAAAATAAAATAAAATTACGACAAATAGACATTGAATTATACAGTTGTCAAAATAGCAGGTTTGCCTGGTAATGCAGAGAGGTTAGTCTACTGGTGTCTAAAGCTTTTGACAGTAAATCTGATCCACACTGGTTACTAGAAATTTGTGCCAAAAAAATTTTTTTTTTTCCAACTGTTAATAACTGAAGTAAATATTTTAATTACAATACAAATCATTGCACAGTTTTGAAAGGGACAAATGAAATTCAGTTTTAAGGAGAAGCATTTAAATTAAAATTAAATAAAGAATTCTAGGTGTCACCAATTTTCCCTGCAAAATTTAGTCCCCTATATAACACAATAAAACTTGCATAAAGATTAATATTATCTTGAAATTTTTTTGTCCAATTGAAAGAAGAAACATTAAAAAAAACTCCTGATGATTTAAAAAAAATTTGGACCATATGACCTTTAGGCACCCTTTTTGTGATCTCGATTCATAAGGACATTTTTCCATTTACACCATCAAAATCCGGTTGTTTGTTAGGGGTTAGGGTTAGGGGTTAGTTTTATAATTAAAAAAAAAACTCTAAAAATCGTCTGTTTACAAACAACCGGATTTTGACGGTGTAAATTGAAAAAAAATGTCTTATGAATCGAGATCGCAAAAGGGGTGCCTAAAGGTCATATGGTCCAAAAAATTTTCACCTCACGGAAATAATGAAAATTATAAACGAAAAACAATGTTTACATTTTCGTACCATTACATCAATTGAAATTTAACGTAGCCCAAAACAAGTTATGACTAGAGGCTTTTTAAAAATTTCTATGAAAAATCAATTAATGGTCTGATTTTCATGAAAATTTCCATAATTACTTACCTTTTGATAAAAATATGTCTGAAATAGTTTTTTCCTAAAATATATTAGGAGAAATATTTTTTTTACGAGGTTTACTTCCCCCCATCTAATTTTGTGAAATATAAAAAAATGAACCGACAAAAAACGATTTTTTTATTTTTTTCTATAAAGATAAGAGTCTGAATAATTATATCAGACGATTTTTATAAGTTTCTATGTGAGAGCTTTTTAGTAAATGAACCATGAATACAGAATTCTGCTAAAAAATATCAATAAAGAAATTGACCCTTTTTGTGACCCCCCCCCCAAACGGACTGTTTTACATATTTTTCAAAATAACGGTGAGTAATTTTTCCCCAATCGTATAATTTGATCTTTGAATTAACTGTTTTTCTTTGCAAGAACTCTTTATGTTTGTTATTTCTTTTTTGCAAGATTTAAAAAAAAAGTTTCTTCCTTCAATATGGCCTAAACTGATCACGTGATGTATTTTGGTGGTACCTAAAGAATTCTAACAAGTTTTATAAGAAAAATTCAAATTATAAAATTACAAATGCACACAAATCAACTGATGATCGAATAAAATAATTATTATCACTGAAAGAGAAAAAAAAAAAAAAAAAGAAAAAGAAAGAAAGAAAATGAAAAACTAAAGTAAATCGATTATTTGTGGATAGATTTATTTTTTTCTGTGATTTTGTAAAAATTAAAAGTAAAATACAATTTTATTTTAAAATCAAAGATGTCACTAAAACGGTTAAAATGTTCTATTATTAAATCGATTAGTCATTATTTAAAAAAAAATTTAATCAGCAAAGTACCTTGGCAAGTGAAGTGGTTAAAAATGCTACTACTTTCTTATTAGTAACAATCGCACTGCTATTTATTACGAGTAGTAGTATTAGTAGTAATTTGTGTGTGTGTGGACGTCATCAGGAGGGAAGAAGAAGAAGAAGAAGAAGAAGAAGAAGGGAAGTGTTACTTTATTATCGACAAATGAATTGAATTTCGTTTCTGTCGAAACGTCGTCAGTAGTGAAATGTAACATTGCCATACCAACATGGCAGCGCCAATTTCGAAGCTGCTTCTACTTACTTCCTTCTTTTTCTCAATATTACCAAGTGCTTCCTCAAAAGATGGACTGAAAGTCATCGAGACCGTTACCCCGAATAGCATGCACAGTTTTATTACTTCTCAACATTCCTTAATTTTAATGTGTAAGTGAAAAAGGGAGATTTACAAAAAATTTTCACAGGGCCGATTGTCGGCTGCTTACTTCTCTTCTTTATGTTATGTCGCCATCACAGTGAATAATAATAATAATAATAATCCTGATAATCATTATTATTGTGACGACTGATATAATCTCATCATATATTTAATATATATATATAATATATATATATATATATATATATATATATATATATATGCACTTAATTTCTATACATCATAACATAAAACGTGTACGTATAGTTCGATGTATAAAGAAATTATCTACTCTTGTTTTTAAATTTTAAAAGCATACACATTTTGTTCTGGATCTGTTTTAAAAAAAATAATTTCTATATATTTCCATATTGTTTTTCCTTTTCAGTATTAAGTGATTGTTGAATAATTAATTTCATTGTTTGTTCATCCCTTATTTAAAATGTTGAAATCTTACCTTTGGTCACCTGGTGGTTGCATCTCCCCCCCTTTTTTAAATTACGTATATATGGAATTTGTTCTCTTAGATATTTCTTTTTCTCTAAAATTAGTGTGATATTGGAGAAGTTTTATGGTATTTACTGAATTTTATTGTTCAAAGGAATATTTTTTATATACGGTGGGGAAAAGAAAAGCAAAGTCTCTTGGGACATATAAAATAAAATCATTTATTCTTTAATTATAAAAGATAGAAAATAAGTTATTTCCCTTTTGTAGATAAATCTTTCTCTCTTCAAAAACCAACACGTGTGTTGATATTCAAAATTAACGTGATTTATAAAAAAAACTTTAAAGTTTTCTATCAAATAGATTTAGATTTTAGAGAGTGATCTTAGTAATTCATTTTTTAAATTACAAAAAATAATAAAATTTTTTAATTTGTATTTACTAAATATTTAGGAATGGGATAAAATGTCTCAATTTTTTATTTATACTACACAGCACAAATTAAACATTTTAGAAACCGTAAAACGTAAAGAAAGTCTAGAGAGAGAGAGAGAAAATTTCAAAATACATAAGCTGGTTGATTCATGTTATGAAAAAACTGAAGTGGTGGCTTTCTTGCTGTAAAAAAACAAATGATTCTCATGCTTAGCTTCTTAGGGCCTTAGGCTGTCATAGTGTCATTTTTTTTATTACTTATTTTTGTTGTAATTAATTAATAATTACGTGTTTATTTCGGCTATTCGTTTTAATATTATAATATGGATATTATTTAAGATTATGTATTTATGATCAATGAAACTAATGTTTGAATAGTTTCTTTTATTTAAGATGAGAAAAAAAAACAAAAAAAAAAACTAAAATTGCCAGATTTTATGGCTTTTCTTGTCCTCACTTGAAATTTTATTCCGATTGTGAATGGCTTTAAAACGTCATAAAATTGAAAAAATAAAAAAATAAAGATGCCGTTTTTGGTTGATCCTTAAACACCTCGGCCAGCAGGTGTTTATTTTCCCAGACTCAGACTCTCTCTTCTGTTGTTCTGTCTTATGGATTTCTTCATTAAGAATATTATTCATTCACAAAAGAAAATTATTTTATTAGAAGCGATAAAAACAAAGTGAGGGGTATTCTTAAATCTCGCCACCTCCTATTTAAAATTAAAGTAAATAATCATAGATATTTGCGGAAAGATTCACACACAGACAAGAAAAAAAAAAAACAAACAAAACAATTAAAAATGTTATTTCAGCTTGGTAGATAACATTTATAATTGGTTTTCGGTGCACTTGGTAAGGATCGAACTCTTTAGTAATGATATACAAAACCTAACCAGTTTTCGAACTAACTAAATCACGGTGAGGAAAGTAATATTAACAAGCTTAAAGGTTACGAGTTGTATCAAATTGAATTGTTTACATTTTAAGTAGTTATTTGCATTTTAATCTTTTTGATTTCTGAACATTTTGAGATTTGAAGGTTAAACTCGAACAATACCCCCCCCCCAAAAAAAAAGCACCATAAAAAATATGAAAGAATGAAAAAAGGTTAAATTAATTTCAATGATTTTTTTTTTAAAGATGTGTTTCGGACCATATGACCTTAAGGCACCCCCCCCCTTTTATTTTTTTTTATCTCGATTAAGAAAGGACATGTTTTTCATTTACACCGTCAATATCCGATTGTTTTAACAGACGATTTTTAGATTTTTAAAATTTTTTATAAAAACTAACCCCTAACAAACAACCGGATATTGACGGTGTAAATGAAAAACATGTCCTTTCTTAATCGATATAAAAATGGGGTGCCTTAAGGTCATATGGCTGTTGATATAAAATTCGATTTTGCCTGCAAGAAAATTTCATAACAAATTCTGTACACAACTGAAAAGTTTTGGTGGTTGGTTTTGAAGGCTATCACGATGCAAGTGTAAATAAAAATAAAGATAAGGTGGTAATTCAAGAAAAAAAAGTAAACTAGCAGTGACTTATTCTTAATTGAAGTAAGTTTTTAAAAAGTGCATACTACTTCTACCCAGTGGTGGGATTATTAAAACTTTTTAGGAACTGGTTCACTTACATCCATAATTTTTCCCTTGGAATTAATAAGAAAAAATCTGACTTCATAGTAATTATCATCATACTTTAAAAACATCATCATCATCATCTTAGTGCTTTTTGCATATTTGACTCATTTGTCATCAGCTTATGTGATTTTCTTTCTTCTTCTTTTTCACATCTTAAAATTGACTTTTGGGTCTGATTGAGATTTGAGACAAATGTCTTGTTGAAGAACGAAACCCTAACCCCATGAAAAGAATATATTAGATAAGAAATAACTAATTTTATGACTATCCAGAATTCTGCAAGCATCTTTTAGTCACAAATTTGAATGAATTGTTTGACTCACTTCACTGTTTAGAGACCTAAATCCTTCCTCTTTGTATAATTTTTAACCATTAACTAAATCTCTTTTTTTTAACCACTCTTTTAACCATTACCTAAATCTCTTTTTTTAACCACTCTTTAACCATTACCTAAATCTTTTTTTTTAACCACTCTTTTAACCATTAACTAAATCTCTTTTTTTAACCACTCTTTTAACCATTACCTAAACTTTTTTTTAACCACTTTTAACCATTAACCTAAATCTCTTTTTTTTTTAACCACTCTTTTAACCATTACCTAAATCTCTTTTTTTTAACCACTCTTTTAACCATTACCTAAATCTTTCCTTTAAGTATATTTTTTATCACTCTTTTAATCCTCTTTCTTTGTATAATTTTTTAACCACAATTTTAACCATTACCTAAACCCCTCCACTTTGTATAATTTTTAACCATTACCTAAATCTCTCTGCATATAATTTTTTAACCACTCTTTTAACCATTACCTAAATCTTCCCTCTTTGTATATTTTTACCACTCTTTTAATCCTCTTTCTTTGTATAATTTTTTAACCACAATTTTAACCATTACCTAAACCCCTCCTCTTTGTATAATTTTTAACATTACCTAAATCTCTCTGCATATAATTTTTTAACCAATCTTTTAACCATTACCTAAATCTTCCCTCATTGTATATTTTTTTACCACTCTTTTAACCATTACCTAGATCTTTTCTCTTTGTATATTTTTTACCACTCTTTTAATCCTCTTTCTTTGTACATTTTTTACCACTCTTTTAACCATTACCTAAATCTTTCCTCTTTGTATATTTTTTATCACTCTTTTAACCATTACCTAAATCTTTCCTCTTTGTATATTTTTTACCACTCTTTTAACCATTACCTAAATCTTTCTCTTTGTATATTTTTTACCACTCTTTTAACCATTACCTAAATCTTCCCTCTTTTTATATTTTTTTAACCACTCTTTTAACCATTACCTAAATCTTTCCTCTTTGTATATTTTTTTACCACTCTTTTAACCATTTTAAACCACTCTTTTAACCATTACCTAAATCTTTCCTCTTTTATATTTTTTACTACTCTTTTAACCATTACCTAAATCTTTCCTCTTTTTATATTTTTACCACTCTTTTAACCATTACCTAAATCTTTCCTCTTTTATATTTTTTTCTACTCTTTTAACCATTACCTAAATCTTCCCTCTTTGTATATTCTTTACCACTCTTTTAATCCTCTTTCTTTGTATATTTGTTTTTACCACTCTTTTAACCATTACCTAAATCTTCCCTCTGTGTATAATTTTTTCTTCCACTTCTGCTATGGACACAAAAAATAAAATGCAAATATTTTGTTTATAAACATTCTCTTTTTGCTCCTAAACGTTTGAGTTTATGTGCAATTTTAGTATTTTGAGCATGGTTGCTTCAGATTATTATGTTTTTTTGTTAAAATTTGACAAGTCATCTATTATAGATGCCTTGTTAAATTTTAACAAAAAAAACAAAAACATAGAATAATTATTTAATAAGTTTTCCTTGCTTTCAATGAAATAGGATACTTATTCACTATTTCTCGGAAATTTTGAGATGAGGCTTGATAATTAGTATTATTTGGATTATTCGGAATATTGTCCTCATCTTCATTGTTATCTGTACAATGTTTCAGTCAATGTGCCCTCTAGCCTTCTTCAGGTATTTCTTCTCAAACTGTTCCCGAGTCCCAGAAAGTTCCTAAGTCCGACAAGAAATACCTGAAGAAAGCCGGAGGGCACATCAGCCTAAATGTTGTACAGACAACAATGAAGATGAGGACAATAGTCCGAATAATCCAAATAATACTAGGATAATTATTGGATAGAAGAATGTGAAAAGAATATTTACTTTTGAGGTAGTTGAAGGTGTTTTTTTATTTTTTTTATTTTTTCTACTTTGTATCTCCAAAATTCTATTTCCCCAACCCTATTGCCCTTATGGCAAGCCCCAACCCCTTTTTATCATATGGGTGCTAGAAGGCGGTGACTGCGGGTCTACATGCCCTGGGAATGACGTTAAACTCTATCTGATGGTGAGGTTCCAGTTTTGGAGGTTTGGGGAATGTGGAGCACCCCATTCATCACCATTGCTCCCTGGTCCACTCTGACCCGGAGTGGTAGTACCTGTTAGGGTCCCATCTATGGGTTAAATAGAAAAATGTATTTATAAAAACATTGTATTATCCATTAAGAATTGATTTATTTCAAAACTTTATCGGCATTAAATGACCCACTGAGGTTGATATGCCGTAAAACAAACCAAACCAAACCAAAATTCTATAAAGTCTGTGCATTGACTAATTAATACAGAGAATATTTTTTTTTTCATAAAATAAGGAAAATGAAAAGACAATGTCTAGTTTTTTACTTTCTGCATGTAATTAATATAGGGTACCATTATAGTATGTGGCCTATTAAATCATGTCTCTCTTATAGCAAGTGGCCTACCATAAAAAGCATATTATAAGGTTATGATAATAACTGCTAACCCTAACCCTATTTCAGAATTTGATAATATTTTAGATCTCTGGTTCATGTAAATTATGGATAAATTCTTTTTTAATTATTCTTAATTACTATATACAGTTTATGACTGAATTGCATTTCTTGAAATTGAATATATGTGAAAAATAATTAGTTTCAATAAATTGCTTACTACTTATATCTATAAATATACTCTTACACATTCTATAACAGGATCAAAAAGGTAGACCATATACTATAATGGCACCTAATATAGAAGTTTGAAATGAAATTTTATTTTTTACTATTTCAGATTTTAAAAAATGTTAATTTTCTAATTTTAGTTTTGTAAAGTTCAGAATTAAATCTTTTAAAAGCTTAATTATCATTTATAAAAAGATTTGTAATGGTCCAGGCACTGAAATGTAACTTGTATAATTTTCCACTTATATTTTATACATTTTTTATTATGTATAGAACAGAGACAGAACAAATACAGTTATATCAATTCACCTAATTTAATATAATTAGGAGACGTTCTATAAATGAAAATAAAACATAAAATTTGAAGCTTTGGTAAAAATATGTGCTTGCTTCTAAGTATGTCTGTTTGTTTCTTATAGTTATTTACTAAGCTTAGCTTAGATGCGGCACAAGGCCAGAGGTAAGGGGCGCCCAGTGAGATCAATCTCACTAGTCATGGTTTGCCAGTCTAACTTGCTAACCATTACACCATGAGAGGTGCCCCTGTTTGTTTCTCATAAAAAAATCCATGTAGCAGATACTGTTTTATTAACTCTTTGGTCAGCAGACTGCAGCATCCCCTGTGTATTCACAGATTAAAAATGCTTATATGTGACTCATATCTTTTTCTTTATTGCTATCAGAATGATTATATTAATTAACAAAATATACTTATTTAAAACTTTTGAAATGAGATTTTGAACTCTTAAAAAAAATTAAATAAATAGAATTGCATAAAAAATAATTAAATATTTTTTAATTTTAAAATTTTTAATTTTCTTTTTTCAGATGCTGATGCAGATGAAGAATTTCAATCAGCTTTGTTTGAAATGCAAAAGTTACTCAAAGCAGATCTTTTATTTCTTGAAGGTAATTTGTTTTTTGGTGCTTCCATAGAAAATTTCATAGAACATTGATTTAATTTTGTTTCTTTTGATGAAAACTGATAGCAGCCCTGTCAACTGTGGCTTTAGAATACACCAACTGCAACCCTCCACCAATGACCTCCCCCATGTGACCATCTGTTGGCCGTGAGTGGTGACCCACGATGCTTAAGGACGGAATCCTGGTAGATGAGCTGTCCATAACATGCAAGACTCCACTTAGGCCCTTACTTAGACGAGCGGTCGGAGAGGCCCCCTCTGATCAGTCGGCTGGTCATGTCAAGCCCTAGCACTTATGATTGTCCCAACCCTATTGTCCTTATGGCATCCCCATCCCCTTTTATCATATGTGCTAGAAGGCAGTGGCTGTGGGTCTTCATGTCCTGGGAATGATGTTAAACTCTATCTGATGGTGAGGTTCCATTTCTGGAGGTCTGGGAAATGTGGAGCACCCTTTCATCCCCTTTACTCCCAGGTTCATTCTGACCTGGAGTGGTAGTACTTGTTTGGGTCCCATCTATGGGTTAAATAGAAAAATGTGTTTATAAAAACAAAATTGAGTTTCCATTAAGAATGAATTTATTTCAAAACTTTGTCGGCATTAAATGACCCACCGAGGTTGATATGATGTTAAACAAACAAACAATATATGAAAACTGGTAGGTATAAATTTAAGGTTATCCAATAAGATGTATTTTGATATTAAATTAATTATTGAAATTGTCTTATAATGCACTTATTTTATTTAAAAACTTTTGTATTTTTTCAGGTCAGTTAACTTTGAACCACATATCTTTAAGGTGTAACACAGATTCTCAAAGATACGTGGTTCAAAGTTAACTGACCTGAAAAAATGTAAAAGTTTTTAAATAAAATAACTGAGGCATTATATCTTTTATTCATTAATATATCAACACAGAAATTTTCATTAAATTTGGTTAATTCCCTGATTTTTGGTATTTTTTTTCTTTCGGCGGGGTCACATACGATGGTGGAATTTAGGTCCATTTAGTTTGATTTAAACAAAGATTCTCTCATAAAAAGAACAATTCTAAAATTCTTGCTTATTTCATTGGCTTCATATAACAGGTGTTTTAAGCTTGTTTGATGTTAA
>CM042148.1:67696803-67761803 GCA_023376005.1 Doryteuthis pealeii
ATTTAAAAAAAATCCATATCTAAAAAGAAAATAATCTATTCATTTTGTTTAAAAGAAAAATAAATTAAATCACTGTTCTGGAACACATGTTGTCAAATTATTGTGAAAATGTGTTTTGAGATGAATCAGTTGTGTCCAGTTGATCCAACATGACCTAAATGGTAATCTGAACATTAGCTACATACATGAAAGTAATCTCCCCTTGTTTGTTTCACTTTGAGGAAGCCCTATGTTTTGGTCGGCCATTTTCATTTCACCGTAAATCTACACTGAAAATACGAATTTGTTTGAATCAATACAACTACATGTATCAACACAAAAATATCCTAAAATGTGTTCTTAATGACTATTAAATTCATTTCAAATATTGCACAAGCACAATTAAGAACACATTTTATAATATTTTTGTGTTAAAACATGTAGTTGTATTGATTTGAACAAATTCATATTTTCAGTGCAGATTTACGGTGAAATGAAAATAGCCGACCAAAACATATGGCTTCCTCAAAGTAAAATAAACAAAGGGAGATTACTCTCATTTATGTAGCTAATGTTCAGATTACCACCTAAATATTTGTTTCTCTTTTTATTTAATAATATAATATAATATACTCGTTAAGGTATATCATCATTCTTTAAAGATTCTTTTAAAGTATATTTTGCTTATAATTAGTAAAGTGTGTTTAAAAAAAAACTAAATGTTCATTCTGATTTTAAATGAAATTCCAAGACATTGCCAGAATATGACGAAATTATCAAAATGTTTTATTTATTCTGTTTTAGATTGTCGTTATGGAAAAATGCAAACTTCAACTTTTGGAGCAAAATATGGAGTAAAAAAATTACCAGCGTTGGTGTTTTTTAGACAAAAATCTCCAATTGTCTATGATGGTAAGATAAAGTATCTATTCTGTTGATATCTTTTTTATTTAAAGAATTTTCGGACCAAGTAACCAATAAGCACCCCAGCTGTTTGCTAGATTCAAAAAGACAGGTTTTGATTTTCATTGTCAACTTCCAGTTGTTTGTTAACTGACAATTTTTTAGAAACGTTTTTTAGTTATTTCATGTTGTTGTTACTTTCAGTAGCAATTTAAAAAAATAATAAAACTATAAAACGAAAGACACATTTTTATATTAAAGACACATTTTTTTTTACTTATTTCATGTTGTTGTTAATTCAATGGCATTTTTTAAATTATAAAACTTTAAACGAAAGACACGTTTAACACTGGAATGGTTAACGGTTTTATGGGAAAAATCCTAAATCATGCTCAATCGCTCTGGCACCTTTCATTTAAAAGTTTTATAATTAAAAAAATTGCTATTGAATTAACAACAACATGAAATAAGTAAAAAAAAATGTCTTTAATATAAGAATGTGTCTTTCGTTTTATAGTTTTATAATAAAAAAAAAAAAATTCCTACTGAAGTCACAAAAACAACATTAAATAACTAAAAAAAAAGGGTCTAAAATTTGTCTGTTAACAAACCACCGGAAGTTGACGGTGAAAAGCAAAATCTGTCCTTTTGAATCTAGGAAACAGTCGGGGTGCTTATTGATTACTTGATCCGAATTTTCATTCTAAAATATTATTAATTGATGGTGATCACTTGAAAATGTGGATAAAGATACAAGTAGACTTTTAGTACTCTACATGTAAACTAGTTTAACTTTGGCCCTATCTTGGGCTAGACGGGCGGTCGGAGAGGCCCCCTCCGATCAATCGGCTGGTCATGTCAAGCCCTAGATATGATTTCCCAACCCTATTGCCCTTCTGGCAAGCCCCAGCCCTTTTTATCATATGGGTACTAGAAGGCGGTGGCTGTGGGTCTACATGTCCTGGGAATGACGTTAAACTCTATCTGATGGTGAGTTTCCAGTTTTGGAGGTTTGGGGAATGTGGAGCACCCCTTCATCACCATTGCTCCCTGGTCGACTCTGACCCGGAGTGGTAGTACCTGTTAGGGTCCCATCTATAGGTTAAATAGAAAAATGTATTTATAAAAAACATTGTATTATCCATTAAGAATTGATTTATATCAAAACTTTATTGGCATTAAATGACCCACTTAGGTTGATATGCTGTAAAACAAAACAAACAAACAATTCACTAATTTAGCACTGATTTCCAATTTCCTGACCACTTACAATCTGCACATAGTTGTGGTTACACAAGATCTGTTTACCTTTTGACACTCCTGTAAATCCAATTGATTTCTGATTGTTTTTTCATGTGTTTATTAATAGAAAAGGGCCGGTTTAGCTCAGTCGGTAGAGCGTTCGACTAGTAACCACAAAGTTCTGGGTTCGATACTGGCCCTCGCCAACTCAGTGAATGAGTAACACTGGGATCTGTGCGGTAAAGTTGAGGAGCTGATGGTAGGTGTGGCACCACGCCAAAACAATCTTCTTGGTCTAGTACTAGTGAAAAGAGGATAGACTCCCTCGCTGTCTGACTGATACCGACTTTAGGCCACTCTGAAGACTTTAAAAATTAATAGAAATGCATCAAATATTGGGAAGTGTAAATACTACACATTCTTAAAGATAATGTTGAATTCTTTAAAAAAACTAGACCATGATTTATGTTTTTGTAAGTATTATAATACCAGCTCTTTCAGAGTTTACAATATAAAGAAATTTAAGAAAACTAAACAAATCGCCCCTAAAAAAAAACTGCTATAATCTTTTTAGTCTGTCTCTATATTACTTTGTGAAAATTTAATTTACTTTTCATTTAATGTTTCTATTTGTAATCTATACTGATTTATATGATTTTAAAAGTAGGTTTTGGTGGTTATATATATCTTATTATAATGGAGATTGTGTGTTTTTCTGTCTGTAACCGAAACTAAATCACTACTCAAGTCACAATTCCCTTAGTTATTGACGTCACATTCACCATGAATTTATTT
This sequence comes from Doryteuthis pealeii, assembly GCA_023376005.1. Classification (NCBI taxonomy): domain Eukaryota; kingdom Metazoa; phylum Mollusca; class Cephalopoda; order Myopsida; family Loliginidae; genus Doryteuthis; species Doryteuthis pealeii. The sequence continues at coordinate 67,699,723 of CM042148.1, forward strand.
TAATTTTAATCTCAATTATTAATAAAATTGATTTACATTATTAATACTGTTAATCATATCTACATATTAATAACATGCTATAATATTTATATATACAACAAAATAGCGGTTTACAGTGTGAACGGGAAGGCTAATTTGCATATTGATATTTAAAATGTGATTTTAATAAATATGTGCTTAGTATTATTGATTTCTAACTGTTTGGTTTTATTTTAATGAATATAAACACAAATCTCTTCAATTAATCTTAAAAGAAATCCATTAACAAGAAAACATAACTGTAATTTTATTCTTTACTTGCTATTTTAACTAAATACTTAAATTAACAATGAAAAGCGAGAGTGATGGAAGAGTAAGTTTCAGTTGTTCTATTTTTCGGTTATACTCTCTCTGTTTCAAATCTTTTTATCTGCATTCTTATTTAGTTTCATTAGCCTTTCTAATTTAATACGATATTCTATTATATTAAAACTTAAATACTTGCACCCGGAGGGTGCATATATTTGCTAGTATATATAATATATAATTTGGAGGTAATTCTTCTAATCTAGCACGCCTCTGGTTCCAGTGGTGCTTGATTATGGCAGGTCTACTCTCATGTCCATTTGTTTAGTTTGCAAAATCTTCTAAAATCCTGAGTTGATTTGTGAAAGTATATGTGAATGCACAAAGAAATTTTCTTTCCTCCATTGTTTAATATTTTAGAATATTGCTGAATCAAGTGGGAAATTTTTTCATTTTAGAATTGAATTTACAAATTATAAAGTTTAATTATTGCTACTTTTATCACCAATCAGCAAGGGAGTCTATCCCCTTTTCACTAGCGCTAGAACAAGGAGATTGTTTTTTTCATCTACGTTGGAGTGCCACACCTACCATCAGGTCCTTACTTTACTGCACAGATCCCTTGTGCTACTCATACTTTGTGGGAAATTTTTCATTTTAGAATTGAATTTACAAATTATAAAGTTTAATTATTGCTACTTATATCACCAATCAGCGAGGGAGTCTATCCCCTTTTCACTAGCGCTAGGAGATTGTTTTTTGCATCTACGTTGGAGCGCCACACCTACCATCAGGTCCTTACTTTACCGCACAGATCCCTTGTGCTACTCATACTCTAAGTTGGTGAGGGCCGATATCGAACTAGGAACCTTGTGGTTTCTTGCCGAACGCTCTACTGACTGAGCTAACCCAGCCCTTTACTTAAGGCTTAAGATATTACATTTTAAATGAAGTTAAGACAACCAGATTGTCCTGCAGATTATCTACTGAAAATGTTTTGTTTTTATTTTTTAAAATATTTACTTTTGTTTATATGTGATTTATATCAGGTGATACTATTGAGGCTGGAGACATTGCTGAATGGATGGAAGCTGCTCAAACTGAAGCAATGAAAGTTCTTCATGAGAACAATTTTGAACATTTAACTCAAGCATCTTCAGGAGCCACAACTGGAGACTGGCTTACTATATTGTAAGTACAACAGATATTACTACATGATACATCTTTTTAAAAATTACCAAATAGCATTTTCTGTTTTACAAAAGCAAAATATAAATGAAAAATACAATAAAGAAAAGGAACCATATTACCTTTAGGCACCCCTTTTTGATCTCGATTAAGAAAGGACGTTTTTCATTTACACTGTCAATATCCGGTTATTTGTTAGGGGTTAGGGGTTAGTTTTATAATTTAAAAAAAAAATCTAAAAATCGTCTGTTAAAACAACCAGATATTGACAGTGTAAATGAAAAACATGTCCTTTCTTAATCAAGATCAAAAAGGGTGCCTAAAGGTCATATGGTCCAAGAAAAGTTTTAATAAACTCTTAATGATGCCTTTATTTCCTTCATTTTGACTTTTATTTCCCAATACAAATCATTAATCTGAATAAATACTATAAATATATAATCTGAAAAGCTTTTATTTTTTATTCATCCATTCTTCTACTTTGAAAACATGACTAATTGTTGAAGTGAGTTAGTGTACTGTTGGTTTGAACAACAGCAACCAGCTAAGCACAACTGAACCAGTGCCAAGACAATTGGTACTTATGGGAATCAAGAATAGTCCACTCATGCATTTGGGTGATTCCATTCCTTGAGTACTGATTGGCTGCTTGGTTTCTATGATGTTATGAGGCTTCATAAATAACCTGCCATTTTGCAGTAGTATTACAGCAAGATAGATTCAGTTATGACTACTTGTTGCCTTGCCTTACCAATTCGACAGTAATTGGAACTAGTATGATTATTATACAGCCATTTGAGTGAGCCTAGAAAAAAGCATCGGAAAATAAAATGGTATCATTTCTCTGAATTTTTGTGATGAGGTTTGATAACTAGTATTTGTATTATTCTGACTATTGTCCTCATCTTCATTGTTATCTGTACAACGTTTTGGCCGATGTGCCCTCGTGCCTTCTTCAGGTAATTCTTGTTGGACTCTGGAACCTTCTCGGACTGGAGAACCTTCTTGTCGTAATCAGGAGGACACATTGGCCGAAATGTTGTACAGAGAACAATGAAGATGAGGACAATAGTCCGAATGATACAAATAATACTCAAATGGTATAAATCTTCATAGCAAAAATATATACACAAAGTTTCCGTATATCAAAGATTGTAATTCTTTTTCACTAATTCTTTAATCTTTGCATATTTTTATTTAGATTTATTCAACTTTGTATTTTCTTCTGTGTTTTTGTGAAATTTCTGAAAAGAAAAGAAAAGAAAAGATGATTAATGTTTAAAGTAATACAAGAAATGTTAATAGAAATTTTTTTTAAAGTTGTTCTTTAATATTGTCATTGTAGTTATAAACCTGGCTGTGGCCTAGTTGCCATGACAACAATGGAAGGTCTGGCTGTGCGGTAAGAACACTACTTTATATTTTTTCTTAAAAATAGACTTTCATTTATTTTTCTTTATCTTCATAGCAAATTAGAAAAAGATAAAATGCTGTTTATTGATAAGAATTTAAAATAAAATAATTTGAGGTTATATCTTATATATATATATATATATATATATATATAATATATGAGTTAAGAGTAAGGAAATGAATCCGACGGTATATGTATAGATAAAAGAGTATGAAAACACACAATGTTGTTAAAATGAATATATTTTTATATCATTTTCATTGCTAATATTGACAATATAATAAAATTTGAAAAATTTCTTGTTAATGAGGGAAGTTCTTAAATTTTTACTTGATAATAATAATAATAATAAACTCTTGAAATAAAAAATTTGTTGTGATTATTTCAACATGGAAAATGTATTTGTAAGATTTCAGTTAAAATACAGGGTGTCCACAAAGTCTGGGTACATACTTTTAAAACAAAACAATTTTATCTAATTATATTGTAAAAAAGGAAAATTATTATTTCTTATATTTAATTGTTTGTGTTATGATTTTATTTACTGCTAAATTACCATATCTGCCTTCTCGGAAAAATAACATAAATACAATAGTGAAATCTCCATGTACCCAGATTTTGTGCACACCCTGTAGTTTAAATATCTTGAGTTTTAGAATTATTTGTGAATTGTTAAACCTTTGTTTTTTTTCCCCTCCACAGCATGCATCATACACTTAACATTGCCAAAATACAGATGAATACAAGTCCAAAATTGGTTGAACGTTTTAAAGTGAAAAAATGCCCCACATTGATTTTGTAAGTATACTTTTTGGTATATGTATTATACTCTTTATATACTCAGCAAGTGTTTTTTTTTTTTTTTTAATTTTAGATTTTTTTTTCTTTTTTAAATTTTATGCTTAAAATCTCAAATTTAATGATAGCTGAAATTGCTAATTTAAAGTATAAAGTACTTACAGGAACAATTGGTACCTGAACATTACTTGCTGTTTATTTTAAGATCTTGTAAAATATCTCTTAATATGAATGTTATTTTATAATATACTTTGATGACTTGACATGGGGTCAAACCTTGAAATAATTCCTAATAAAGCAAATTTAGTATTTTATTTGAATTGAAAGCTTATCCCAAGCTCATTAGCATATCAAATGCCTCCCTGCATAAGTCTTGAGCAAAACCTTTTATTGCCCATAAACAAAAAATGTGCAAAAGTGAAAGTGGTCTATTGAACATGTTGGCATCCTTCTGTCAACTAAAGACAATGGCGTAGTGTCCACTTTTTTTTTTTTTTCAACTGCGTGAGTGGCTGAACAGACCAGTTTTTCAATGGCAATCTCTGGTGCAGTGACTATTGAACAGAAATCATTATAACTTAAAAAGGTTTTATGGCTTTGCTCCTAATATTGTTTTTTTTTTCTTCTTCTTTTTTTTTGTTTAATGGCATATCAACCTTTGTGTATTATTTAATGCCAATGCACTTTTCATAGAACACTAGTGGTACTATTTAACTCATAGCTGGAGGGATAAGGGTATTCATAACTTTTATAAGAGTAATAGTCTGAAAGTGAACATAATACTGCAAACAGAGTTCAAACTTGCTTACTTGTCACAGTCCATCATGTTAGCCACCATGCTATGGGCGCCCCCCACCATGCTATGTCCCCCCCCATCCTACATATTAAAATCAACAAACTATTAAAGTAAAGTCAGTGGAGTGACCTATTGTCGGTAGCTGGACAGTGAGCAAGTCTATCCCCTTTTCACTAGTGCTAAACCTGGGAGATTATTTTTGTTGAGGTGGAGTGCCACACCTACCGTCAGCTCCCCACTTTACCACACAGATGAGGTTACCCAAGCTTTGCTACTCATATGCTGAGTTGGCAAGGAACATTATTGAACCTGGAACCTTCAATAGTTTCACTTTTGCACATTTTTCTGAAAATTTTGGTAACCATCTTTCCTTATGGGGTGTAAAATCTTATGCTCATTCTGCAGGGAAGCATTTGTTAATGTACACAGGATAAATTTTCTATTCAGACTAAATTTACTTAATCAGAAATTACTTCCAGTTTTTACTCCATTTTGGATTATATCAACCAGAAATAAAATTGGTTGGCAGAAATAATAAGTAAATTTATAGAAGAGGATTAAACTTCTTCTTGTTTGAATACATAAGGTGGTTAGTTCAGTCGGTAGAGTGTTCGGCTAGAAACCACAAGGTTCCTAGTTCAATACCGGCTCTAACCAACTCAGTGTATGAGTAGCACAGGGATCTGAGCGGTAAAGTAAGAAGCTGGTGGTATTGTGTGGCGCTCCACCTCAGATACCAAAACAATCTCCTTGGTCTAGCATTAATGAAAAGGGCATAGACTCCCTTGCTGATTGGCTGATACCAACTTTAGGCCACCCCGACGACTTTACTTTTAAAAAAAATTATTATACTAAAGCTGAGTTAATCAATTTTTGCTTCCTAAAGGCTTTTTTACTGTTTAGTTAAATGACACGAAAATTATACTTAATTATTCCTTACTTTTAGGATTGAATTATGTTTGGAGAAAAATCTGTTTTAATTGTTTCTAATTAGTCGTAATTTGCAATTTAGTCAAAAACCAATCAATCTCTTACTTTACTCTGTGTCTATCTCTTTCTTCCCCTCTATGTATCTCTTGACTACCTCCTCGTTATATAATGTTAGTTTCTCTGGAGAGGAGAGAGAGAGAGAGACGGGAGAATTTGAAATATATTTCTATGTTAAATTTAACAACCAGCAACCCGTAGCTTAAATGAGGTCAAACATTCTCTTTCTTAGAAAGCTTATAAAATGATTTTAAGGTTTTGTTCGTTCGTATTTATTCTTTTAAAAATGTTATTCACTAACTCCCTTTTCCCTAATCTCAGTTATCTACCCAGAGCTGAATGGGTGACCCAACGGGTATTTAGAAAAAGATGAAAATCTGCTTACATACTTACCTACCTTTTTTTCCTTCTCTTCCTTTCTTGAAAATGTAATTTTATTTATTTGTATTTTTGTTGCTTTATTTCAGTTTCCGTCATGGCAAAATGTATAGATATGAACCTGAACAATTTTCTGTAAAAGCAATGCGAGGATTTGTTGAAAGTTGGCATCGGAATGTGAAGGCTGAAATTGTTCCAGTGGAACCAAGTGCCTTGTTAGTTAAAATTTTCCTACTATTCATTAATATTTTTGGTTTTGCTATTGTTTTGTTGGACCATATGACATTTAGGCACCCCTTTTTGTTCTCAATTAAGAAAGGACATGTTTTTTTTCATTTACACCGTCAATATCTGGTTGTTTTAACAGACAATTTTTAGATTTAAAAAAAAAAATGATAAAACTAACCCCTAACCCTAACCCCTAACCCACAACCGGATATTGACGGTGTAAATGAAAAACATGTCCTTTCTTAATCGAGATCAAAAAGGGGTGCCTAAAGGTAATATAGTCCATTTTGTTTTAGTAGTTTCAACTCAAATCTAGTAGAATATTAGGTGTAATCATTTAACTCTTATACAAGTTTCACTATAAAATTCTTGTTAGACTAGCTTTTATTTATTTTTTTTGAGTAAAGATAATGTTATCCAATTAGACTCTCCAGCCTTTTTGTTTTCAATAAAGGTTTACCTAAAAATACTGAAGAATTAAATGTTGGAATATTCTACAAAGTGTAGAATATCATTTGGGAGATAAATTTAAAAATGTTGTTAGAAATTTTTAAATAGATACCAAATAATTACAGTTAATTATTCTTATGCACAAATATCTGAATTCGAACTCACTTTAAAGTTAAAATTAAGCAGAATAGGATTAAATCGAACTTAATGGACCTAAATTCCACCATCGTATGTCACCCTGCCAAAAGAAAAAAATACCAAAAATCAGGGAATTAACCGAATTTAATGAAATTTTCAATGTTGATATATTAATGAATAAAAGATATAAAGCACAAGTTATTTTAATTAAAAACTTTTACATTTTTTCAGGTCAATTAACTTTGAACCACGTATCTTTAAGGTGTAACACAGATTCTCAAAGATATGTAGTTCAAAGTTAACTTACCTAAAACAAATGTAAAGGTTTTTAAATAAAATAACTGGTGCATTATATCTTTCATTCATTAATATATCAACACTGAAAATTTCATTAAATTCGGTTAATTCCCTGATTTTTTTTCTTTTCTTTCGTCAGGGTGACATACGATGGTCCGTTAATTTCGATTTAACCCAGTATAGTTAAATTTTTATCAAAATAATATTCTAATTTCTATTCTTTTTATCATTTACCTCCCTTAGCCTCTAACAGATTATTTCTAATCATATCTAAAGGGGCATAACTCTTTATCTAAGGGGCATAACTCTTTATAAATATGACAACTTGTAGACATAAATGAATAAAGAATTAAGCCTTCGAAACAAAATGGAAGACAATTTTAGTTAGTGACTAATTAATTTTCTTTTTTTTTTTCCAGTTAGTAAGACAAAACAACAAAATACATTTGACAAAGGCTTTTCAAGTTTTAACTACATTTTTGATAATTTACCATCTTTAAACAAAAAATTAACTTAATTTTTTGAGTAATTTTATTTTTGTATGAATTGTCTATTTACTAAATGTCTATCAGCACTCGTTGATTTACACGATTCAGTGATGTCAAAACTTGAAAAGGACAAAAACATTTAGCATGCATTTTAAGCATATCCCATTTTAGGTAATCTGAACATTAATTACATAAATGAGAGTAACCTCCCCTTGTTTATTTCACTTTGAGAAAGCCATATGCTTTGGCCGGTCATTTTCATTTCACTGTAAATCTACAAAGAAAATACAAATTTGTTTGAGTCAATACAACTGCATGTTTTAACACGAAAATGTTATAAAATGTGTTCATAATTGTGCTTGCGCATTATTTGAAATGAACTTAATTGTTATTAAGAACACGTTTTATGATATTTTCGTGTTAAAACATGCAGCTGTATTGATTATGGTTAAATGAAAGTGGCTGACCAAAACATATGGCTCCCTCAAAGTGAAATAAACAAGGGGAGGTTACTCTCATTTATGTAGCTAATGTTCAGATTACCCAGAAATTTATCTATAATTTATAGAAATGTGTTTTTCTATTTTATAGAAATTTTTTATGGCATTTTATTCAAGAATGTTTAATTTTTTGGCACAATGTACTTAAAATGTTGGGTTATTTCCTATAAGTCTAACATAAACAAAGGGGAACCACTCTTGACTGATTATTTATTTATTTTCCCATTAAACTAACTGTGGTAGTAAGCAAACAAACACGGTCGGACTTGTAGAAGCTTTATTCTACATAGAATACAGTGGTGGATTTTTGACCAGTTTATATAGTTATTAGAAGGGTAGGGGAGGTAACTCAGTTACCTATTACACTAACCCTAACTTCTTTTTTCCTAGTAGATCAATATAATTTATCAGTCAAGAGTGGTTCCCTTTTGTTTATGTTAGATTTATAGGAAATACCCAAATTTTGCATTATTGTTATTGATTATATGAAACTAAAAATGATTTTTGTTTTTTCTTCATTTGCTGAAATTTATTTTTCAGTGATTTACTGACTGATTTTATTGTGAAGAAAATAAAGGTAAGTTTTAATTATTGCTTTCAGCATTTGGAAGATTTTCGTATAAAAGAAAGTTTCTGAGCTGTATTTAATCTTTGTATAAACATTATTCAGATTTCAAGCCTGTCTCTGTTTTTCTTATACAGTTTTCATAAACTTTATTTTATCTCAGTGAAGTACTTTTGTAAAAAGTTTCAAACTATTGACATTTTTTTTAATACTGTATGTTATTTTATAATTTATCTTAGGTAATAATTAGAAAAAGTAATAACTCAAATTTTTCGTTTAGCTCAGTCGGTACAAGGTTCCTAGTTCAATACCAGTCCTCGCCAACTCAGCGTATGAGTAGCACAGGGATCTGTGCAGTAAAGTAAGGAGCTGATGGTAGGTGTGGCACTCCACCTCAGACGCCAAATCAATCTCCTTGGTCTAGCGCTATTGAAAAGGGGATAGAATCACTGATTGGCTGATACCGACTTTAAGCCACCCCGACGACTTACTTTTATATATATATATATATATATATATATATATGTGTTGAAAAGAGAAATAAAGGAAAGAAAGTATTGAATGGATAAAATAGGATTATTTTAATTAATTTAACTTACACGTGTTTCGGTCAGGAGTTTATCCATGTGTACATTATTCTATCTATTATTATTTTTAAATAACAAAATGAAATAAAATAATAATAGATAGAATAATGTACACATGGATAAACTCCTGACCGAAACATGTGTAAGTTAAATTAATTAAAATAATCCTATTTTATCCATTCAATACTTTCTTTCCTTTATTTCTTATTCCAACATACCGTCGGATTCACTTCCATTTTCAATTTATATATATATATATATATATATATATACCCTCGGTTGGTAGAGCGTCCGAACAGGAACCACAGGGTCCCTGGATTGATACCGGCCCTCGCCAATTCAGCATATGAGTAGCACGCACATAGATCTCTGTGGTAAAGTAAAAAGCTGATGGTAGGTGTTGCGCTCCACATCAGATGCCAAAACAATCTCCTTAGTCTAGTGCTAGTGAAAAGGGGATAGAATCCCTTGCTGTCTGACTGATACCGACTTTAGGTCACCCTGTTGACTTTACTTTTATATTTTTTTTATATCTTCATGAAATTATTCAAATTCAATTCTTTTGCACTTTGCCAAGTATACAGGATGTCCACAAAGTTTGGGTACATGGGGGTTAACACATACTTTTAAAACAAAACAATTTTATCTAATTATAATGTTGATAAATAATATTTTCATATGATTTCCATCATTTTTCAATGCATAACTTGATGTACCTTGCAAAATTCAGGTGAACTCGATTAAATAAATACAATAGTGAAATCTCTATGTACTCAGACACCCTGTATATTAACTCTTAACATCCTATACCACCTCATTCCACCTGCCTGGAAGTCACATTCGTTTTCCTAATCCGCTCCAAACAATAGCCTTTGTTTAAATGTAATATTAAACATATTTAGAAGTCTTTATATTTAGGGAAATAACAGGTAACTTTAAATGAAAAGGAAAATTTTTAGCCATATTTTGATAACCCCTTAGTTTTCTGGACTTGGAAAATTCTCAACAGGATGTTAAGAGTTAACTATGATTCTGTTTGACTGGTTTTCATTTCTTCTTTTTTTTTTTTTTTTTTTTACTTTCAGGAAAATGAAGACAAAATCAATCTGCATATTGTGCTTCCTGTGCTGCTGCTGATTTTTGTAGCCCTAATTCTGATTTGTTTACTTTGTTGTCGTCAACCAGCTGCCCTTGACAAACACAAGTCACATTGACCGATTGTCAAATTTTGCTTTACTACTGACATTGGGTGGTGGTGGTGGTGGTGCAGCAGGAGGAGGAGGAGGAGGCTATTTATTTTGCAAATAAATTTATCCTTTACATTATGAGTTTTATTTATCTCTAACTTATATGGCCATTGCTTGGGAAAATATTACAATCATCTTTTCTTGGCCAACTTTTATCTGCTCCATAGATAGAAGAATATAAACCTCTATTATTATTATTATTATTATTATTATTATTAAGTTACTTAGGTTTATAATTAAATAACTATTATTTAAAAAAATATGTTTTGGTTGGCAATTTTCATTTCATTGCTTGGGAAAATATTATGATCATGTTTTCTTGGTTAACTTTTATCTGCTCCATAGATAGGAGAATAGAAACCTCTTTTATTATTATTATTAGTTTTTCACACCAGCATTAGCTGATGGTATTTCCCTGGAGTCTGAGTGACAAGAAGTCTCCTCAGGTCTCCAGAACTCTTCTGAGTATTCTGGCAGATTGCAGTAGTGCAGTATTCTGGATGGTCTCAATTCTCCCTCTGATTTCCAGATTTTCCAAACTTTTTTCCAATCTTTTTGGTACCGTTCCAAGTGCACCAAATACAATTGGTATCACTTTGACTTTCATATACCATAGTTTTTTCAGTTCTCTGGCAAGGTCCAGATATTTGTCCATCTTTTCGTTTTCCTTCATCTTCACCCTGTGATCTGCTGGAACTGCAAAATCCACCAGTTGACAAGTTCTTTCTTTTTTGTTAATCAACACTAAGTCTGGTCTTGCTGGGATAAGGGGATCCGTTTTTATCTCAATTATTATTATTAAGTCACTTAGGTTTATAATTAAATAACTATTATTTAAAAAAATGTTTTGGTTGGCCAAAAAAAAATTCAATCAGAGTGGAATCAATTTCATGATATTACATTATATGTGTTCTTAATTGTGCTTGCGCATTATTTGAAATGAACTTAATTGTTTTTACGAACACATTTTATGATATTTTTTTTGTGTTAAAACATGCAGTTGTATTGATTCAAACAAATTCATTTTCAGTGTAGATTTACGGTGAAATGAAAATGGCCGACCAAAACATAAGGCTTACTCAAAGTGAAACAAACAAGGGGAGATTACTCTCATTTATGTAACTAATGTTCAGATTACCAAAAACTTTACTTTTTTTTATTTACATTTATATATGTGAGAAAACTGATCTCTTTTTTTTTTTTTTTACCATAAGAATAAACGTGCTTTATGCAAGTGTTTTGGGTTAGCTCAGTCGGTAGAGCGTTCGGCTAGAAACCACAAGGTTCCTAGTTCTATACCCGCACTCGCCAACTCAGCGTATGAGTAGCACAGGGATCTGTGCGGTAAAGTAAGGAGCTGATGGTAGGTGTGGCGCTCCACCTCAGATGCCAAAACAATCTCCTTGGTCTAGCGCTAGTGAAAAGGGGATAGACTCCCTCGCTGCATGGCTGATACCGACATTAGGCCGCCCCAACGACTTTACTTTATTTACTTACTTATATAGTTGTAAAATCAGCAATATTCAATTCAAAACCAAGCCACAAAATTTTTTACATTGATTTTTTTTTTCCCTTTGCAAATCTTTTGCCATCATATTTTTGTTGTCCTATTGTTTTGTTTTTTTGCTCGATTGTATATAAAACATTTTCAGTGTCAGTAATTAAAAAAAAAAAAACCCAAAGAAGTTTATTATTTTTCGTGTCTTAAAAAGAATGAGGTGGGAAAAGAAAAGTGTCTTTCATTTTCCTTTTTCAGATTTTTATAAACATTGCTTTAATAAATTAATCATTTGTTTCTCTTTTCATTCTACCTCGTCAATGGACATTCTTAAAAAAAAAAACCCAACTGTATCTTAATTATTATGGTCTACGGGGAATTTGGGGGTTGAAAAGAAAACGGTATTCGGATTTCTGGAGAACGAGAAGAAAAAGAAATAAGAACACAATGGAAGTTCCGGGTGTTGACCGGAAACAGAAGTGGGTGACCCTCCCACCCCAGAACAAGAAATGGAAGGAGAGAAGAATCTTTCTTTTTCGGCTATGTCTTCGTGAGGGGCAGACAGGGCTTTCTGAGTTCCCTGGGATGTTTTGCATAGTAGTACCGAACATGATTTACGATAGAATAATTTGACCTTACCCCCCCCTCTCTCTCTCTCCTTCTCTCTGGAAAAGAACCCACGCGCCTAGAAAAAAAATAAACAGCTCCCTTGTGACTATACGACTTGCGTATGTTGTTTCTATTAACGACTACAACTTGAATTTGGCCCTCTGCAACAACAACTTTTTCTTGGTTTCTTGGGGACATTTTTAAAGAAGGTTTATTTACAAAAATGTGAAAAGATAATTTTTATATCTTATTATAATGGAGATTGTGTATTTTTCTGTCTGTAACCGAAACTATATTACTACTCAAGTTACAATTCCCTTAGTTATTGACATCACATTCTCAATGATTTTATTTTTTATTTAAACCACAATTATTAATAAAATTGTTTTACATTATTAATACTGTTAACCATATCTACATACTAGCAACATGCAATTATATTTATATATACATTAAAATAGCGGTTTACAGTGTGAACGGGAAGGCTAATTTGCATATTGATATTAAAAATGTGATTTTAATAAATATGTGCTTAGTATTATTGATTTCTAATTGTTTGGTTTTATTTTAATGAATATAAGCAAAAATCTCTTCAATGAATCTTAAATGAAATCCATTAACAAGAAAAAATAAGTGTCATTTTATACTTTACTTCCTCTTTTAACTAAATACTTAAATTAGAAAAAATAACAATGAAAGACGAGAGTGATGGAAGAGTAAGTTTCAGTTGTTCTAATTTTCGATTATACTCCCTCTGTTTCAAATCATTTTATCTGCATTCTTATTTAGTTTCATTAGCCTTTCTAATTTAATATGATATTTTATTACATTAAAACTTAAATACTTGCACCCGGAGGGTGCATATATTTGCTAGTATACATAATAATAACTGAAAGAAACTTAATTCCTATTTAATCACTTGTATAGTACTGCTCATATGTATTTGAATAAAATGAAAATTTGACTGTAGAATTTGTTTGGTTTTGAAAGTTAACAAAATCAGGAAGGTGAACCAAATTTCCTTTGTAGCATAATTAAAATTGGTCTATGGAGAATTTGGATTGAAAAGAAAACAGTAATTGGATTTCTGGGAAATAAAGTTTTAAGATTCTAAGCACTCAATGTATGTCAGCTAATGACCCATGAACTAAATAAAAAAAACGGAAGTCACAAATTTTCTGCAGAAGAGTGGAAACGGATATGTTCACGTCAAGCCCTAGCACCTATATGATTTTCCTAACCCTATTGCCCTTATGGCAAGCCCCAACCCCATTTTATCATATGGGTAGCTAGAAGGCGGTGGCTGCGGGTCTACATGTCATGGGAATGACGTTAAACTCTATCTGATGGTGAGGTTCCAGTTTTGGAGGTTTGGGGAATGTGGAGCACCCCATTCATCACCATTGCTCCCTGGTCCACTCTGACCCGGAGTGGTAGTACCTGTTAGGGTCCCATCTATGGGTTAAATAGAAAAATGTATTTATAAAAAAATTGTATTATCCATTAAGAATTGATTTATTTCAAAACTTTATCGGCATTAAATGACCCACTGAGGTTGATATGCCGTAAAACAAAAACAAACAAACATAATCAACCATTTAATCATATTTTCTGGTTCTGAATGATACATTTTATTCAATAGTTTTTCTGTCCTAAAATCTTTTTCAGGATAAATCAAGAAAATTGGAATGGTAAACTTGTATTAGTATTTAGAGAAGTTGCCAAACTAATGAGTTGATTTGGATTCCTATTTGTTCAAAATCCTTAATAACATAAAAAAAAAAACGAATTTTGTGTTTGTTTGAATACTTATGAGTGGCACTGTGCATAGAATATTTTAATTAAAGTTTTGTTTTTTTTTCTTTTCAAAACTGCATCTTGGCACATATTGGTTTTAAGATACGTTTGTAATTATTCATAATATTTGGTTGCATGTATAATTCTACAATAGATGGACACTATTAATGTTTCAAGAAGTATCTGTACACACACACACACACATATATATTTATATATACTAGCAAATATATGCACCCTCTGGGTGCAAGTTTTTAAGTTTTAATATAATAAAATATCATGTTAAATTAGAAAGGCTAATGAAACTGAATAAGAATTCAGATAAAAATATTTGGAACAGAGGGGGTATAATCGGAAAATAGAACAACTTTGAAACTAACTGTTCCACCATTTTTCCCTTACTCCCGTCTTTCAGTGGTAAATTTCCCTAATTTAACTATTTAGTTAAAATAGGAAGAAAAGAATAAAATTACAGTTATTTCTTTATGTTAAAAGATTTCTGTTAAGATTTATCCCCGAGATTTTTTATCATATTTATTAAGATAAAACCAAACAATTAGAAATCAATAATACTAAGCATATATTTATCAAAATCAATTTTTTTAAGATCAATATGCAAATTAGCCTTCCCATTCACACTGTAAACCGCTATTTCGTTGAATATATAAATATAATTGCATGTTATTAGTGTGTAGATATTGTTAACAGTCTTAATGATGTAAAACAATTTTACTAATAATTGAGGTTTAAATAAAAATAAAATCATGGAGAATGTGTGTAAATAACAAAGAGAATTGTGACTTGTGTAGTTTCGGTTACAGACAGACAAACCCACAATCTCCATTATAATAAGATATATATATATATATATATATATATATGTGTATATATGTGTGTGTGTGTTTTCTTTTTTAAGTTTTTTGTTATAGAAACTGAAACATGTACGCATCTATTACACCCTACTTGAAGAACTTGAATTTTTTTTTTTTTTTTTTTTTAAGGTAGGTACGTGTTGACTTTTTTCTGATATAAGGTGTGTGCTGGACGCCCTCTCTTACTTATAGACTCGGCAATAATCATGTGACCAAGTTCTTGGCCAATCACTGGCAGTACTCTGCTGCTGTTATAATATTTATACAGGCTGTTCGGATCTTAACTACACTCAATTGCTTTGAACCTTTGTGGACGACGGAACATAGTGTCAAAGGTCCAGTGATAT
Source organism: Doryteuthis pealeii (assembly GCA_023376005.1). Taxonomy (NCBI): domain Eukaryota; kingdom Metazoa; phylum Mollusca; class Cephalopoda; order Myopsida; family Loliginidae; genus Doryteuthis; species Doryteuthis pealeii. The sequence goes on from CM042148.1 coordinate 67,715,192, forward strand.
ATCCTATGTAGGATTCCATAAACTCAGGACTTATTCACTTACCAAAGGATTCTATACCGCAGGACTTACTTACTTAATTACTTTTAAGTCCTTTACAACTGGCCAAGGATGGCGGTCAGAAACTTAACAGTATGACACTAAACTGGTTCAGTGGTGAGGCTCTAGTTCTGGAGCTCTGGAGACCACACAATTCAAGATCTATTTCAGATCTGACATACCCCATCTCATTTGGTGGTGGCGCTGAAAAGGAAGGAATTTAAGGAACGAAAAAGAAAGAAACAGAGACAGAAGGTGGTTTTATGATTTAGGCTTTATTGATCGGGTCATAGTCGCCTGTGACAAGGTAATATCTCCCTGACCAGTAGGAGTGACTAGACCCAGTTACAGCCTAAACCAGAATGGCTGAGATATTCTCTTGGAAGTTGGAAGTCGGTCCCTTTTCTCACACATGCGCGGAGGGTTCTTCCGGTGAAGGCCCATGGGAGTTTGTTGTTTTTTTTTTTTAATTTAAATTTAATTTTATTTTTATTTTAATCCCCACATGTTCATTTTACTTCAACGACAATGTGTGTACATAGTGTAACAGTATTAAATGACAAAGCACTGCAGTTAAGTGTTCCAAGTGATGTTGTAATATAGAGTTTTAGTAGTAACAGGGCAAAGGGGCCGGGTTAGCTCAGTCGGTAGAGCGTTCGGCTAGAAACCACAAGGTTCCTAGTTTGATACTATTCCCCGCCAACTCAGCGTATGAGTAGCACAGGGATCTGTGCGGTAAAGGAAGGAGCTGGTGGTAGGTGTGGCACTCCACCTCAGATGCTAAAAACAATCTCCTTGGTCTAGCGCTATTGAAAAGGGGATAGACTCCCTTGCTGACTGTCTGATACCGACTTTAGGCCGCCCCGTCGACTTTACTTTTTTTTTACTTAGTAGTAACAACCCCCCCCCAAAAAAAAACAAACAAAAAAAAACAGGCAAACTATCTAATAATAAATAGCAGTGACAGTGTAAGAACGTTTGAATTTAATTTTCAGTTATGTAAAAAAAAACTTAAAAATATATAAAATATTCTCCTGTCAATTTGAAGATCACAATTCAAATGAGTCTCAAATATTAAATTTATAAGATTGGAATTTTGCTCTGGCAAAATCTGAGTTAGATGGAGTAAAATGTTTGGTTATTTCCTAGTTGAGTAACATGATATTACAGAGTGACCCAGAAAAAACAGAACCCAAATTATTTATTTATTTTCCCATTAAACTAACCCAACCCTAACCCTAAACCCTAACCGTTGTTGGACTTAAACTAAAAAAAAAAAATTAAAATTAACAGTTTTATTACAAAATTTGTGGGTTCTGTTTTAATATATTACTAAACTAGGGTGGTTAGGGTTATGGGTTGGAGGTTAGGGTTAGTTTAATGGGAAAATAAATAATTTGGGTTCTGTTTTTTCTGGGTCACCCTGTAATATCATGTTACTCAACTAGGAAATAACCAAATGTATCAGATTATTGTTTAAAATGCTTCAATTTGGAGTATTAGGCAATTTGAAAAAATAATATGTGTAGTAGTATGGTGGATGTAAAGTAATACGGATGAACCCAAAAGTGGGTCAATGGTATGAATCACAAGATTCTGGGCGGATGAATTTCTAAGGTCAACGACCAAGATCAAACAATTTGGACCAAGTATCCAATAGGCACCCCAGCTGGGAGCTGTTTTGAATAGAACACCTTTTGCTTTTCACCGTAAAGTCCTGATAGTTTATTTACAGACGATTTTTTTTTGCATTAGAATTTCACTAAGATTTTTTTAAAAAGTTTGTTCATGTATATTTACAACCCAAAGGCACATTTTTATACTAAAATAGTTTTTGATTTTAATAAAAAAAAATTAGTTATTTCATGTTGTTGTTAATTCAATAGGAATTTTTAAAAATTATAAAACTTTAAACGAAAGACACGTTTTTATATTAAAATAGTTTTTATTTAATCAGAAGAGAAATGCAGATATGTTTATTTAAATGAAAATAGTTTTTATTTACAAAATATTTTTTATGTTTATTTAAATAGAAGTATGTTGTTCAGAAATGGTATCACACAATTTATAAAGTTTATTTTCCATGCGCCTCTCATACCACAACCAGAAGTTTACGGTGAAAAGCAAAAGGTGTTCTTTTCAAAGCAGCTCCCAGCTGGGGTGCCTATTGGATACTTGGTCCAACAATTCAGTCAATAAACTACGGCTACTCATCTCTAACGATGGCGTCTATTGATAAATTAACAAAACAGCTTACAAAAGAAAGGGACCATATTACCTTTAGGCACCCCTTTTTGATCTCGATTAAGAAAGGACATGTTTTTCATTTACACCGTCAATATCCGTTTTTTTAACAGACGATTTTTAGATTAAAAAAAAAAATTTATAAAACTAGCCCTAACCCCTAACAGACAACCGGATATTGACGGTGTAAATGAAAAACATGTCCTTTCTTAATCGAGATCAAAAAGGGTGCCTAAAGGTAATATGGTCCAAAGAAAGACATGATGAAAAGAAAAAAACAAAAAACAGACATACTCGTTTTTAAGGCACATTTATTTCACAATAAAACATTTTTACAACGCTGGTTTAAAACTTTATATCGATGCTTTGATATTAAAATAAATATAAAAAAATGAGTAAGAGAGAAAATGAAAAAAGTTTTGGTCAAAAACAAAGTGGAGAATATAAATGTGCAAATTCAAATATTTCGTTAAGACAAAAAAAGATTTGTTTAAAAAATTAAATATCTTATACAGTTCAAAGAAAAATACGAAGGTTTCTTCGTGATATAATTTAATGTTCCTCGGAATTGACTTAATACGCCCACAATTATGTGTGTATGTATATTTGAGAAAGTGTATTCACTTAAACAATATTTATGAAAAGTGTTGCTGACACGAAGAGAGCAAATTGGAGGGGATAGAAAGTTAGGATTGCATGTTGTATTGAGAAATTTTAAATATATTTACTGGATACAGGTCATCTTTTTGAGAGGGGAGTTTTCAACTTATCTTATTTGAAGTTAGAACTGCGGTTTAGTCTGTCTAAAATGATATTGCTTGAAAAGACAATGGGGAATCGGTATAACAATATTGTATGATATTTTTTCGGTCGTCTCGCGTTGTATATATTTGTCTCATACCCCACTTGTATGGACTGGGCACAAGGCCTCGTTTTAACGTGGGCCCACCCACAAACCGAAGCTCATGGATGTGAAAGAACAAAAATTGCGTCGTTGCCTGGGGGGATAGCCCCCTGGGATCGACGCTATTATTAAACTCTCGACAAGTCCAGCGGCCGAACCTCGCTGGACCCCCGGTATTAACCGGAAAACCGAATGTGCAATGAGTTCATAATGAATGGCGAGCTCGATTCTCACCGAGTGTCTCATAATTCTGGCTTTGTGCTAAGCTAAATAAATGATAACAGTATTGTATGTTTTGAATGAAGAGAATTTGGTGTAATTCAATTTCTTTTGCGTTTTTGTGGAAATTCTAACACCAAAAAACCATGGGTAGTAGCATGGTGGATGTAAAGCAATACGGGTCAACGTCTCATAATTCTGGCATTGTGCTAAGCTAATTAAGCTTAATAAACTGATAACAGTATTGTATGTTTTGAATTAAGAGAATTTGGTGTAATTAATTCAATTTCTTTTGCGTTCTTGTAGAAATACTAACACCAGAAAACCATGGGTAGTAGCATGGTGGATGTAAAGCAATACGGATGAACCCAATAGCGGGTCAACGTCTCATAATTCTGGCATTGTGCTAAGCTAATTAAACTTAATAAATGATAACTGTATTGCATATTTTGAATTAAGAGAATTTGGTGTAATTCAATTTCTTTTGCGTTTTTGTGGAAATTCTAACACCAGAAAACCATGGGTAGTAGCATGGTGGATGTAAAACAATACAGATGAACCCAAAAGTGGGCCAACGGTGTGACTCGCAAGATTCTGGGCGGATGAATTACATAGGTCAACGGCGAAGATCAAACAGTCCAGTCAGGAAACTACAGCTACTCATCTAATTCCGTTTGCCTTTATTTTGATAATTGAATTCGTGTTGTAATGATTTTATATTTAGATAATGTAGGGATTTAGATTTCATAATAATGGGTTTATAATTAATGAAATAATTTGAAAGTCAAGAAATTATTTTATGCGCAGACCCCGCTCATCTGTCTTAGCTTCCTTGATGCTATTGTTTTTCCTAAATTCAGTTTTGGCTGAGGTAGGCGTTCAACAAAAATAAAAAAAAGATTGCTTTTAAATGAATAATAAAAATCTTTAAACCTTTTAAAAAGTCATAGGAACAAAATGAAATAAATTGAACAACCAAATTTAGTAATTTTTTTATCATTCAAAATTGGATTTCATTAAAATCAGCATTTTAAGTATTTTTTCTTATTTGACCTCTCTTGTTATCTTCACACCATTAACATTTAAAAATGAATTAAAAATTTTAGATGCCATTTTGGTTTTGCATTTCACAAAAATGCCATTTTGGTTAAATCCTACTTAACGGACCTAAATTCCACCATCGAAGAAAAAAAAATACTAAAATTCAAGGAATTAACCGAATTTAATGAAATTTTCAGTGTCGATATATTAATGAATAAAAGATATAATGCACCAGTTATTTTATTTAAAAACCTTTACATTTTTTCAGGTCAATTAACTTTGAACCATGTATGTTTGTGAATCTGTGTTACGCCTCAAAGATACGTGATTCAAAGTTAACTGACCTGAAAAAATGTACGAGTTTTCAAATAAAATAACTAGTGCATTATATTGTTTATTCATTAATATATCAACACTGAACATTTCATTAAATTCGGTTAATTCCTTGATTTTTAGTATTTTTTTCTTTCGGCTGGGTGACATACGATGGTGGAATTTAGGTCCGTTCAGTAGGATTTAACCGCCATCAAATTTTCCATCAAATTTAGGCTTAAAAAAAAAAGAAGAAAATATTTGAATTTATATTTATTGGAACAATATGGTACACACACATTTCAGTTTTGCAAAAATTCTGTCGCTGTGGAACTAGGTAAATGTCCACTTTCATCATGCCATAAAAAAATTGTCACCGAATGAATATAATTTTTTGATTTGCATCAACGAAAATGATGCAGTTGAATTCAAATATGATTTTAAGAGACAATCTATTAGCGACCTTCTGTAGTCATTTACATTTATTCGCCATGATTGCTCTAGAAAACGCATGCGAAAAAATTAAAATGAAGTTATTAATTTCAAAAGTGTTATATTCCAAAATATAGGAATAACAAAAGATAACAAAAACAGTGAAATATGTTTAACATATAACAATATTTGTTTTATTTATTCTCACCGACCGGGAATACAGTAGGATGAGTTTGGATAGAGTTCAACTATGTATCATGTGATGTGTTCATCACAGCAGCTATGTTCTTGTGATCTTGCTGTCTCTCTGCTTGTCAGTGAGTATATCTGGTGTCCAGAATCGTTAGGGGAGATAACTCTCCCTAACAAAAAATATGTGGACACATAAACGAACACAAGCAAGTGTTTACACTTATTTGTGCATATGCCATACAGTCGAGTAAACCACCGGCATTATGAATCAGTCCCTTAATAAAAGTAATTAGGAACAAAAGGGTGAATATATTTTTTAATACTACATGCGCCTTTTTTGTCGAATGTTAAGCTGAGTGTGGAATGTTTTTAAAATATTCGGCCTAAAGGAAGTGAAAGTTTAGCGACCTCGATAACAGATGGTGGGTATAAAAATTACGGTAATTTTCACCTTTAGTTGGCTAAATTCCTAGCATAAAATTGTGCGTGCGCATTATCTGAAATGAACTTGATTGTTATTAAAAGCACATTTTATGATATTTTTGTGTTAAAGCATACAGTTGTATTGTTTTTGAAAAAGTTTCTAAGATTTGTTTATTTCGCACGGAGATTTTCAAAATGGCTACCGGCTTGTTTCAAAGTGAAAGTCAGTTGGCTAAATTCCTAGTATAAAATTATCTGAAATTAACTTAATTGTTAAGAACACATTTTATGATATTTTTGTATTAAAGTATGCAGTTGTATTGTTTTTGAAAAAGTTTCTAAGATTTGTTTATTTCGCACGGAGTCTTTCAAAATAGCTACCGGCTTGTTTCAAAGTGAACGTCAAGGAAGGTTACTCTAATTGCCTTATTTGCTAGGAATTTAGCTAACTAAAGGTGAAAATTAACAAAATTACTTATAGTGACTCCATTGAGAGTCTAGGCAAACAACTGAAATGATACGGAGAATGTTTCAATATTTTTAATATCCTTCGTTAGGCCGCGCATGCGTGCGTGGGTAGCACACACAGATATGTGCCCCGTCGGAACTAGTAAAGGAGAGACTAGAGGTGATGCCAGCATCTTTGTTTCAAAATCAATTCTAATTATTGTATTTTGGTATTAATTATAGTCAGGATGTCAACTTATAGATATTAAAATTCTTGCATCCCATTAAACTATTTCCAAAAATAATGATTATGAGAATTAAATAATATTAAATGATATATATATATATATATATATATATATATATATATATATATATATATATGAATAAATATGAAATCAGTGAAATACTTTTTCCCCCCGATGATATTTGAGAATCAAATTTCTGATATATAAACCTTTTATCTCATTTAACTGATTGGAAAAAAATGGTTTTCCTGATGAGGATGGTGATGATGATGATGATGTGATCTGAAATCGTGTTTCAACTCACAAGAGAATGGAAAAGAGCGTAATGAAATGAGTGATGAAAAAATACACTGACTGGATGATAAAAAAAAAAGAAAAAAAAAAAAAAAAAGAAAAGGAACTTTGATAATTGCAAAGTCTATCATCCAATAATCATAGAGAAATTTTGTCGTTATCTATATATATATATATATATATATATATATATATATATATATATATGAGTATAGATAAAAGGATATGAAAACACCACAAAATGCTGTTAAAATGAAAACATTTTATAATAAAGTTGATATTGAACAATATTTCGATTTTATGAAAATCATCTTCAGAGCTTGTTTATACTCCGTGTTGTTAAGAGCGGAGAATAAACAAGCTCTGGAAATGATTTTAACGGAGTATAAACAAGCTCTGAAGATGATTTTCATAAAATCGAAATATTGTTCAATATCAGCTTTGTTATAAAATGTTTTCACTTTAACAGCCTTTTGTGGTGTTTTCATAACCTTTTATCTATACTCATACCGTCGGATTCATTTCCTTTCTTTTAACTTATATATATATATGTGTGTGTGTGTCGATCACATCTATCAATTTGAACATGGATCCCCACAGTTGAGATTTCAGAATTTTCAGAATTTGAGTCTCTCTGTTTGACAATAAAGTAGAGCTGCACCGCTTTGGAAGTGCTATGACTTTCAAGCCGAACATACGTGAAGATCAAACGGGATGTCTTCAAGCCCTTTTAAACTATTGCTGTTATTTTCAACTTGTTCAGGTCCGCAATAATGACTGCGAGGACAACTGCAAAGATTAAAACGAGCCACAAAATCCTTTGTTCTTCTGCCATTGACAATATTAGTGAAATACTGCGCACAGGTTCTTTCCTTCCGCATTTTAGTAACTGGAAAAAAGAATAAAAAACGGGAACTTAGTTAACAACAAAATAAGCTTAGTTAACAAAATAAACTTAGTTAACAACAAAATAAGCAAAATAAATTTTCAGTATATATAGTAAGACTAAACCGTTATGGAAGAATGTCCACCAACCTAAGACCCTGTTATTATAAACACATACTATTAATACATATAATAGTAAAGTTGTCGGGGTGGCCTTAACGTTCTAAAAACGTTCGAACAGTTCGAAACCGCATTGATGGGTTTCAGTGTAATTAGCCCCAACAACAAGAAGAATGATTATAAAATTTTAAAAATAAAGTAAGTAAAAAAGTAAAGTCGTCGAGGCGGCGTAATGTCGGTATCAGCCAATCAGCGAGGGAGTCTATCCCCTTTTCAATAGCGCTAGATCGAGGAGATTTCTTTTTTCAGCACCCGAGGTGGAGCGCCACACCTACCACCAGCTCCTCACTTTACCGCACAGATCCCTGTGCTACTCATACGCTGAGTTGGCGAGGGCCGGTATCGAACTAGGAACCTTGTGGTTTCTTGCCGAACGCTCTACCGACTGAGCTAACATATAAAAACATACTATTTATAGAACTCCGTACAACTTGATATTTTCTGCAACTTCGATATTTTTTTTTCTCTTAGCTTGGCAGGAAAATCGGACCAGGTATCTAATAGTCACCCCAGCTGGGAGCTGTTTTGAAAAGAACACCTTTTGGTTTTAACCGTAAAATCCCAGTTGTTTGATTACAAACAGACGATTTTTTTGCATTAGAATTTCACTGTCAGATTTTTAAAAAGTTTGTTCATGTATATTTACAACCCAAAGGCACGTTTTTATACTAAAATAGTTTTCGATTTTAATTTAAAGAAAATTAGTTATTTCATTTTGTTGTTGTTAATTCAATAGGATTTTTTAGAATTATAAAACTTTAAACGAAATACACGTTTTTATATTAAAGACACATTTTTATATTAAACTCCGGGGCTGAGTGGACCAGGGAGCAATGGTGATGAAAGGGTGCTCCACATTCCCCAAACCTCCAAAATTGAAACCTCACCATCAGATAGAGTTTAACATAATTCCCAGGATATGAAGACCCTGAGCCACTGCCTTCTAGCACCCATATGATAAAAAGGGTTGGAGTTTGCCATAAGAGAATAGGGTTGGGGCAATCATATAGGTGCTAGGCCTTGGCGTGACCAGCCGATTGATTGGAGGGGGCCTCTCCGACCGCCCGTCTAGCCCAAGATAGGGTCAAAGTGGAGTATTGAAAGTCATGGACTGCTCAACCACCTGGGTTCTATCCTTAAGCATCATAGGTCGACACCCACGGCCAACAGATGGTCCCATTGGGGGAGTCTTACCCCTCTTCAGAGGTGCAGTCGGTGCATTCTAACGCTCCAGCCGACAGGGCGGACGTAGCTAGAGATTTGTCGGTTTTGGTGGGTATATGTGACTTGGCTCCTCGAGGAACATCTTTCAACTGAGGTTTGTTATTGCATAACACTAGTAAAAATACAGAAAGGGAAATACTATTTATAAAGCCTTTTTTTTATTTTTTTAGGTGGGGTCCTTTATTAGGGACCCGGTGTGTTTTTAAATATACCTACTTCTACACCTTAGTATCAGAAGTAGGTTGTTGTTCTTACGAATATATTTTTCTTGAATTCTAATTAATACAATTAATTCATTTATCTTACCTTGCCACAGGAAAAGACGTGAACATATTTGAGATCATTGCGATCTCTTAACTCGTAGACAGCATTTTGATAGACGCCAAATGGTGACTTGCAGAGACATTTAATTCCTTGGCGGTAAACTTCTCGTTGAGGTTTAATGGCCGACACCACACTGAAAGAGATTTCATTCGGGCGGCACACCTTTTCGACTTTAGCAGGACCACAGTATTTATCCTGTACATTTCTTTTGATTTGAAAAGATTGACCACTGCTGCTGCTGTCCCAAGTGAGTGGACAAGTGGTCCGGCCTGGACATGCGCAAAGTCGCTGCACATAGATTTCTTTTCTCCAGACACGGCCACACACATGATCCAACGTTGCACATTCTGGTAATTCTTTTTCTGGCTGGAAGAATAAAATTAAAAGGAAAATAATAATTTGAAGAAGTATAAGGCGATTGCTTTTAAAAACATAAATTTACTGTTTCCTTCTGTAAAATCAGATATAAAAAAGTTACTTATGGTGTTGCATAGGTGCCAAAGTCGAGTAGTAGTAGTAGTAGTCGTTAGTAGTAGTAGACGGCATTAGCTCAAAGGAACAACACACGAAAGTCGTATAATCAAGTCGTTTATTTCTTTTTAGGCTCGTCGGTTCTTTTTCAGAGAGAGAGAGAGAGAGAGAGAGAGAGAGAGAGAGAGAGAGAGAGAGAGAGAGAGAGAGAGAGAGAGAGAGAGAGAGAGAGTTCCGGGGTCATTGTTCGGTCAACGGCTGGTACCCACTAACCATTCCAAACTTTAACCTCTTTTTGTTCTTATTTCTTTTTCTTCTCTTCTCCAGAAATCCGATTACCGTTTTCTTTTCAATCCCCAAATTCTCCGTAGACCATAATAATTACGCTACAATGGATTTGAATTAAAATCCTGGAACTTTTAGTGATCATTGAGAAGAATTCATATGTAGAGCTATCAAATTAGATATGCATGCTTACTGGAGAGAGAGAGAGAGAGAGAGAGAGAGAGAGAGAGAGAGAGAGAGAGAGAGAGAGAGAGAGAGAGAAAAGTTTTAACACGAAAAAATATTTTGTTCTTCATGAGAGAAAAAAAAAAAAAAAAAAGAGATTTGATCGAGGGAGATTTAACAATAAAAATATAATCAGTGGTAAGCTGCAATCACACAGAATTTAAATTTCTTAATTTCAAAAGAAAAAAAAACCCATCTTACTAAAAATATCATTCACATTTAAATAAACATTACTAATTACGTCTATCGGCAGTTTGTTTTCTTAATCTGGTGATGTAAAATAACACAAGGGAACAATTTTGGATATAATTTCTGTTGAATTTGATTTTTTATTTGATTTAAACTAAAATTGGCATGGTGATTTAAAAACTGCAGTCAGTTTTCTTCTATCATGTCATGTTTTTTTCTCTACAACTTCCTCTCCAAATAAGCATAACTGTATCGTTTGTCTGTAAGTAATAGAACTGGTCAACTGATTGCGTTGATTATTATGTTGAAAAGGAAGGAGAATTTATCAGATCTGGTGACTAGGTTGATTCACAATCAAAGAACAAACATCAGCGCATTTGTAAAGCTAGTCTATTTTGCATATTTTAAATTAAAACTTGCTGATTAAGACAATTCTTGGACCCCTCACCAGATATGCAATCAGTGTGTTAAGAGTTTACGAATGGGGAACACGTGATAAGTTGGCATTTTGGTATACCTATGGTTTGGAAAGAGCCAAAATATAATTGCACAAACTGTTACTTTTGTTTAATGACTTCACCATGTATCAAGAAAAACAAATGTAAAATCAAGTCTCCTAATCTACCATCAGCCATACGTCCAGTGCCCCATTCAGTTGAAATCCCAGTGTGGGGCAGCAGAGCCCGAGAGAAGCAATAGATTGAGAGGAATTGGCCTCCAAGATCTGACCTCAAACCTGTTGATCCCAACATTCAACATGAGCCATTTTTTGAGTCTTTTGTTTAACGAAAATTAAAATGAAGCTATGTCTCTTGAAGCAATTTATTAAAGCATTGCCAATTGAAGGCAATTGTTTCAAGTACTGAATTTTGGAATTTCTTGGCCTGTCAATTGAAAAAAAAAAATCAAGGCCGGTGTGTTTGATGGCTTACAGATTTGGTTAGTTATCAAAGATGAACATTTCATCGGGATAATGTCAGAACTCAAAAAGAATGCTTGATTCTTGACAAGTTCTTTACCTTGTCAAGAACTTTGTTGGAAATGCACGAACAAAGAATTAAACTGTAATTGAATAGCTACAAAATGCTCAATTGCAACATGAGCATCAAGTTCTATAATCTGCATAGCCATCTTGTTAACCTCTTGGAAAACCTTGGAGTAGTCAGCTATGAGCAAGATTAATGATTCCACCAAGATTTGAAATTCATGGAGGAATGGTATCAACGTATTTAGGATGTAAATATGATGGCTCACTCTGGAGCATAAAGTGAAATTGTCAGATTGAACACTGTAAAAAAACTATATGTGTAAATTTGTACCTTAACTACTTGCACACAATTTGACTTACAGTAACAATATCTTTTGTATGAAAAAGATGAATTAGTACAAGCATTATAGTTAAGCTATTTTTTATCATCTTCCATTGAAGATTTTTAAAACATTCTATGAAATAAGCTCAAATTCGTCACATGCAGTATTTCAATGGTTTCTGAGATCAAGCGTGGGTATTTTGTTACTTAAAAAGTTGATGTAATAGAGAAAAAATAGGGCAATTTTTTAGATAGAGAGTCCAAAAGTTAATAAAAAACAAGTGTCAGATCCAATTCAATAAAATTTGTGATGCCCAATGTAATGTGCAAATGAATCAGAAAATCTGCACGTCCTTTATAGAAGCAAACTACAGGTTTATATATCTTCAATACCTCAACGTCTGTTGCCCTGTTTCGTACACTCTCCTGGAAGAAGGCCTTCTACCATTCTTGATAACTCTGAGCCCTTTACTAGAAAGAGATTCTTCAAGTGGGTAATGCTAGATATTTTCTGTCACAAGATTTAGATTTACTAGAGCTCTTAAAGACAGTTTCAGAGTTAGAAATGTTTTTTCGATGTTATTGGGAATTCCCTTGGAAAGTCTGTTAACAGGCCTGGGAGGATGGGATACCATGACTAGTGGGGAGCATGTGGGGCTCCAAGACGAATAAACCTTCTTGGGAATTAATTCTATTGGTTGCTATCCTAAAAAGCCCTTTTATTTCGTCAGAAATAACGCAGTTCTAGAAAGACGAACTAAATACTGTACTCTACAAGAAAGTGCTGAAACACCCCTGTCTTCATGGGCTTTGGGAATTAATTCAATTGGTTACTATCCTGACCCCCCCAAAAAAAAAACAACAAAAAAACAAACTAACAAACCTTTTTATTTCATCAGAAATAACGCTGTTCTGCAAAGACGAACTGAATACAGTACTTCCCCATCATTTTGTTTTAGTGTTGAGGCAAACTGAAGCTCCAGCGCCTTTCCCCAAGGACCAACTGTTCGATGTGATCTTTGACACACCCAGCATCCTGCTAGTCATCCCAGACAACTCGGATTGAGGAATCAATCTTACTATTTTTATTGGGTATGAAACCCCAACGACGTCTGTGACTGGACTTCTTAACCTGACTGTTCACAAGTCCAGTACGAAACACTTCCTCCCCAGATTAATCTGGGACCTTATGCTTCTTTCTCTTTAAGACTAAAACTGAAATATTAATATATATATATATTTACCAACCCCTCCGCACGATCAGGATGCGATACAAGGTCAATTTCTTAAGCAGAGTTTAACAGGTTTAAATTCAGAGTTTTCCTTCTAGACTGGTTACCTAGCCACCGTTCAAGAACCCAGTCTGCACTGTTATTTACCCATAGCTGGAGAGAGAATTGGATTCATACCTTTCCTAAGGATATTAGCGCCATGTGAAATGCCAACAGCTTCGTCCAGGAATTGAACTCAGGTCGATGAGTCCATTTCCTACGACTCTAACCATTACACCACGCGTCTCCATAGAATTAACATATATGGCCCCCTTAGTGACTACTAATTTCTTGTTCACACCAAGGAAGTTATTTCTGACCTGTTGGGCCTACCTTGCAACTCTAGGTTTTCAACACTGGAGTGCAAAACATCAAATATTTTTTCCGGAAACAATTCGGACTTAAAGCCTATATATGTAACAGCTTTTTCTCTGCTGCTTTATTTATGAAAACAAATTCCAACAAATAAATGACACGTGTTATGGAGACCGAGATTAGAATGAACACTTTTAGTCGTCACATTTCATCAACGAAACGCAGTAAACTCTGAAGATAAAACAGACGATTTGTCACAAGGTCTGTCCATTTTTAGGATGAGATAAGAAAAAAAGGTGACTTATTTCTGGAATGTACCGAAGAGGGGTCTTGGATAATTGAAAGAAAAATGATTAAAAAAATGAATAAAGATATTCCTCGGTCAGTAAACTAAATCTGGTAAGATCTGCATTAGTTATACAGGTGTTACAGTTTATGTAACCTAACCCTAACCCTAACCCTAACCCCGTATTCTTTTTTCTTAGTAGATCAATAAATAAATAAATAAAATAATTTATCATGTTAGACATAGGAAATAACCCGTGTTTGTGTATTTAAAAAAAGATTACGCAGTTTACTTAAGATATAGCTACGGGAATCAATTTAAGAACCACTGGACCATATGACCTTTAGGCACCCCTTTTTAATCTCAATTAAGAAAGGACATGTTTTTCATTTACACCGTCAATATCCGTATGATTTTAAAAAAAATTATAAAACTAACCCCTAACCCTAACTCCTAACCCTAACCCACAACCGGGTATTGACGGTGTAAATAAAAAACATGTCCTTTCTTAACCGAGATTAAAAAGGGGTGCCTAAAGGTAATATGGTCTGAACCACTGATTAAAGTAAAACAAAACATCAAATGAATCTCATGATGCATGAAGAAAATCACCTACGGTTTTCTATTATTATTGCTTTTCTTCTATCCCGTTTATAAATCAGTCAGCGCCATTTTCTTCTTTGCTTCTATTTTTCTTCCTATGTTATAAAAACTAGAGAAAAATTCTTATGTCAACAATGTTTTTGCCCATCCTTCTTTAAAATATTGAATGAACCGAGCAGATGGGCTTCTCAGATTTCGACAATCTCACTGTTATTTTCTTTCTGTCTTTCTTTCTTTCTTTTTTTTTGTTGTAAAAAAATTACAAGTCCCCATTTTCCTTCAATTTAGTCCAAAGCAAACACAATTTAAATATTAAGGCAAAGAAAGGGAATCATATAGAGAAAACAAAAAAGGGGGAAAGGAATGAGTGGCGAGGAGGGGGGATGGGAGAAGAACAGATAAGAAAAACATGTTTCTAAAGGGAAGTCAAGGAGTTATGCTTCACCCCCTATAGTATTTTAGTTTCGCCTTTTTTCTCTGTACGACTCTACAAACACAGATGCCTGTACACGGTACACTGCATGTGAATGTTATATCCTACTTATTGCTTTATAGGTGCCATTTAACCAATTATTTCACAGGAACAAAAATTTGTTTTCAAATGAAGACAAAGTTAAATGGACAGAATACAGCAATACATTGAATAGTGTTATTAATTTGTTAAAAAACGTTCGAACAGTTCGAAACCGCATCGATGGGTTTCAGTTTAATTGGCCCCAAGAACAAGAAGAATGATTATGAAAATTTAAAAATAAAGTAAGTAAAGTCGTCGAGGCGGCGTAATGTCGGTATCAGCCAGACAGCGGGAGGTCTATCCCCTTTTCACTAGCGCTAGACCGAGGAGATTATTTTAGCGTCTGAGGTGGAACGCCACACCTAGCACCAGCTTTTACCACTTTACCACACAGATCCCTGTACTACTCATACGCTAAGTTGGTTAGGGCCGGTATCGAACTAGGAACCTTGTGGTTTCTAGCCGAACACTCTACCGACTGAGCTAACCCGGGCCCCTTATGTATTCAAACAAGAAGAAGTCTAATCCTCTTCTATAAATTTACTTATTATTTCTGCCAACCAATTTTATTTCTGGTTGATATCATCCAAAAATGGAGTAAAAAATGGAAGTAATTTCTGATTAAGCAAATTTTAGTCTGAATAGAAAATTTATCCTGTGTACACTAACATATCAAATGCTTCCCTGCAGAATGAGCATAAGATTTTACATCCCATAAGGAAAGGTGTTTACCAAAAGAACCTTGTAGTTTCTAGCCGAACGCTCTACCGACTGAGCTAACCCGGCCCTACTAAAGCAGATGTAAGGGTAAGAAATTGGGCGGGAAAGAGTGCATATAGAATAATGTGTGTGTGTGTGTGTGAGCGAAAGAGAAAGACGTCAACCAAAAACATTTCACATTATATTTTTGTTCGTTTATTGTCATTCAGGCTTTCGAGACTCCAGTGATGCATATCACGTAGATATGGGCGCGCCCTCTCGACCTGTTTCTCCCAACCTCAACCCATGAATACCACAAAGGTTTGGCTGCTTGGTGGCTTTTTTTGAGCAGGAAGAAGAACCACTGACAGTCAGCAATTAAAAGGAGCATTATGAATAACGCCCTTCTCAGTCTCAACGAAGAGAATTACGACAACGCCAGAAAAGAATTTCTATACAAGCAGGTCTTCCGTTATAAATGAAACGAATATTTCGTAAACAAGTGACTCAACAATTTCTTTTATCATTGAAGGAGAAAGGAAAGTCAAATTAGCGTTTGGACAAACAGAAGAAAATAAGTCGGTTATTTCCTATAAGTCTAACATGAACATATTATAATGATTTGTCTAAAAACAGTCCATCTTATTAATGTTTTATTTAACGCTAAATGTAAAAACAAAGCATGCATTTCGAACTTGAGCATATAGCTCAGAATCTGGTTATTTCCTATAACTCCAACCTAAAAAGGGGAACCACTCTGAATGAATTGTGTCTGTTAATTAATCTATCCATTATTTTCCCATTAAACTAACCCTAAACACTAAACTCTAACCCTAACCCTAAACCCTAACCCTAAAACCGTCTTTTTTCCTAGTAGATCAATAAATAAATAAATAAATAATTTATCAGTCAAAAGTGGTTCCCCTTTGATCATGTTAGACTTATAGGAATTAACCAATAAGTCAATCCAAAATTTTTTTTTCAAGTCATTTTATGATCGTTTTTCTTGATGGTGTACAATGCGTGGTGATAATTTGTGAGGCTTAACGTTCTGGGAATCTTTTGAATGAAGGCCACCGGAAGTTGCAAATGAGTTTGGTTTGAGGGAAATAATCACCGAAAAACAATCATGGATGGGTAGAGAGCATTGTTTAAGGCAAGCCAAACCAACTTATTGTGTTAGTCTAACATTTAATTCTAAGGCTAACAGCAACAAATAAACGAATTAAAACTTAGTTTAATTCCAACAATCTATTAAAGAGCACCTGATCAATAAATAACAATATAAAGTCCTTCCTGTATATAAAGTTGAGTTTAAGGGGCTTACCGGCGCGTTGGAGAAGATATCTGGTATCTTAGGGTGATTTCTTGGAGAGCCTTTTAAAGTCGCTGCCTCGTAGAACTGGTCCAGCCTGTCTGTCAGAATTTTTGTATTTTTGCGCCAAAACTTCTGGGCTCACCACGTGATTGGCATATCCAATCCCAGAGAGCCTCTCCCTCACTCACTCTATACACAGGAATTACCATTTTACTGAACCAACAGATGGAAACTTTCGCTCACATATCATTTTTTTGTGTTAAGAAAATTTCAGTTTTCGATGAAATCTTTATTGTAATTTATGTTTTCCCGTCATAACTATGGGGCTGGAAACTTCCGGTGACCCTAACCGAAAGACCCCTTCCCCCCTTTTTTCATATAGTGCTTTGAAATTAAGTACAACAGTGAAGATTTGGTTGCATTAATATTTTTTTAGTATAAATTGAATCTGCTTACGTTTAGCTGCAACCTTGGTATCAGTTTATTGGTTGATTTTGAAAGCACGAATAATGAATAGAAATTATGAAAAATATGGGTTATCCTCCTTTGACTGATTCCGGAAGTGGGACCAGCAGGGGCAAACATCCTTAGAGCAGTAAATCTACGCGAAGAGGGACGACGTCCCTCCTGGGAGAACACCAACAGCAGTCAAAGAGACTATCAGGGGCCGAAATCCTTAGCGGCAGAGACCGTCGACAACTACAACAACTAACACAGACTACCCCCCAACCTTGGGGGAACGAATATAGCAGCAGACCCTACAACGAATAAGCCTACACAACCAGAATTCTTCACCCCAAAATAACTCTACAAAAGATGTCCATGACTTGTTACTTTATAAATATATATATGTGACTTAAGACCGCTGAAGCATTAAGTTTTAGCAAACCCCTCGCACCGCAAATAAACCCCTTTTAAACACATTACTTGTCTTGTCTTATTCCTTTCTTATGATAGATTTTCTGTTAAAATCTTTAGTCACAATAACAAAGGAATACGATTTCCATGAGAATTACCAGCATAAACAGTTTATAATAAGCAACTGGATGTTACAAAGGTCTTTTTAAATCCGTGGAAATTTAAATGAAACACTCATTGATCCAGATCAGTTAATGTGATTTTGTATCGATTTTGAATCTGACAAGAGATTTATTCTTATAGTTATAGAGGACGCTGACATGACTTAGTAGTCGTTAGTTGTAGTAGTAGACGTCATTAGCTCGAAAGTCGTATAATCAAAAAGGGGTTGATTATTTCTTTCTAGGCTCGTCGGTTCTTTTTCAGAGAGAGAGAGAGAGAGAGAGAGAGAGAGAGAGAGAGAGAGAGAGAGAGAGAGAGAGAGAGAGAGAGAGAGAGCATATCAAATGACAACCAAGAATATTGAACTTGATTTCCGTTGGAAAATAAGAAGTGTAGATGACAAGAAGATGTGAACAGATGTCAAGACCCATGAAACATTATTTTGATAAGATCCGACTATTGTTTCATATTTATATGAATTTAACGTGAATTATAAGTAGATCGGGACCATATGACCTTTAGGCACCCCTTTTTGATCTCGATTAAGAAAGGACATGTTTTTCATTTACACCGTCAATATCCGGTTGTTTTAACAGACGATTTTTAGATTTAAATTTTTTTTATAAAACTAACCCCCAACCCTAACCCCTAACAAACAACCGGATATTGACGGTGTAAATGAAAAACATGTCCTTTCTTAATCGAGATAAAAAAGAGGTGCCTAAAGGTCATATGGTCCGTAGATCGCTTAGTGTATAAGGAATATAGAACAACAGATTTAGTCACTACTTAGTACCAGTTTACAAGTTCTCTTTTTATTGTTAATCAATACTAGGTCTGATTTCTGGCTGGGATAAGGTGACCCGTCTTTATCTCAAAGCCCCAGAAAATTTTACGTGTCTCATTCTCAAGAACAGGTTCTGATTTATGCATATACCGTTTTGTTGTATGGTCAAAATTTAGTTTCATGTACAATTCCCAGTGGATCACCTTTCCAACCCAATCCTGACAAGCCCTGTATTCTCGTTGTGCTAGTTTGCTGCATTCGCTTAACACATAGTTGATTATCTCATCTATACACACCCTAATTTGCTGTTCTGTTGTGTCTTATCTATTTTTGCTTTGATATTATTTGTTCTTATAGCATTGTTTTGTGCTGCAATTATGGGCGATTTAGGGTAATTTATGAGGAAGTGCGTCCCAGTCTCCTGCCTCAAAAATTGCTGCCCGGTGACTATCAAAATAACAACCCCAACTCGTAATTCTTGTTCATTTATCGTAATTTGTCGTAATTCTTGTTTAGATATGAAGATGGATATATAGTTTTGAATAGACTGAGATAGATAGATAAACAAACAAAATAGTATAGATAGATACGAACAAATGGAGATAGATATTTTCGACAGGTAAATGTATTTTTTTTTTGGGGGGGGGTCGCTTCTTTTTTTGTCGTACTTCTTGTTTATTTAAACTAAAAACAAGACATTAAACAAATATGAATAAAAAAAATCTTAGTATTTAAAGTAATATAGATAAATATGAACAAATTGAGATAGATAGATATGAAGATGGATAGTTTTGAATAGACTGAGCTGGGTCGTTATTTTAATAGTCACCGAGCAGCAACTCTTGAGGCAGGAGACCGGGACGTACTTCCTCATAAATTACCGATTTAGTTTCTCTCATGAGGTTTCCTTTTCTTAACCATGTCCAGGTTTTTTTCATGTACAATCTCCCAAACTTGTCGCTTGAAGTATCTATATAATTAGTTTTTTTTTTCCCATTTCTGTTTTCTGGTTTTTGTTGTTTTTCTGTTTATCCATATATTGCAGCTGCTGCTATTGGCTATTATAATTAATCTTTCTTTGCTTTTTTTATGTATTCTTCGAGTCCTTGGATTGTGGCATCTACGCAATCATCAATGTTGGCAAGGGATCTTTACCTTCCTTTCTTCATACATATATATATTTACCAACTCCTCCGCACGAGCAGGATACGACACAAGGTCAATTTCTTAAGCGGAGTTTAACAGGTTTGAATTCAGAGTTTTTCCTTCTCCTAGACCTGTTGCCTAACCAAGGTTAAAGAACCCAGTCTGCCCTACTATTTACCCATAGCTGGGGGGGGGGAGAGTAGGATTCACACCTTTCCCAAGGATATTAGCGCTAAATGAAATGCACTTACCACGTCCAGGATTTGAACTCGGGGCGACGAGTCCATTTCCCATGACTTTAAACATTACACCACGCGCTTCCCTTGATACATATAGTCTGTCTCTATCAAGTCCTTGTGCATTGTCACTAATTTTCTTATCTTTTGGTCTATCCGCCGGAATTCCCTCTTGTTCATTTTAAGAATGGTCCAGGTATCTTCTAATTGGACAACCCAGGTATTTATTCCCTTTTTGAGATTTCAGAGCTTGGTTTCTAGAAGTTTTCTTGTTCTTCTGAGGTATTCTTTTTAAACTTTTTTTTCATCTTTTTTTTCATCTTTTTTTTTCATCTTTTTTTTCATCTTTTTTTTCATCTTTTTTTTCATCTTTTTTTTCATCTTTTTTTTTCATCTCTGTTTGTTTGATGGTGTCTGCTTCTAAGATTCCTAAGTTATTTCTTTTTTGCGAGATTTAAAAAAAAAAAGTTAAAAAATATTTACGTTTCTCCCTTCAATATGGCCTAAACTGATCAGGTGACGTATTTTGGTGGTACCTACTTCTCATATTCAACAAGCAGCTTCGGTGGTTTTGACATCTGGTTTGAAACATTTTTTTCGAAATTACAAGAATCTAGATAACATCTGTAACAAAATATTGTCAATAGTTTTGATTATTTTCACCCATCTGAGTTTTTCACATCTGTTTTAACTGATGGTATTTCACTGGAGTTGAGTGACAACAAGTCTCCTCAGGTCTCCTGGACTCTTCTGAGTATTCTAGTCGATTGCAGCAATGCAGTAGTCTGGATGGTCTCAGTTCTTCCTCTGATTTCCAAATCCTCCAGTCTTTTTTCTAAGGTGCACCAACTACAATTGGTATCACTTTCACTCCCATATTCCACAGCTTTTTCAATTCTTTGGCAAGGTCCAGGTATTTGTCCATCTTTTCGTTTTCTTTCAGCTTCACCCTCTGATCTACTGGAACCGCAAAATCCACCAGTTGGCACGTTCTCTTTTTTTTTTTTAATCAACACTAGGTCTGGTCTTCTGGTTGGGATGGGTGATCCGTCTTTATCTCGAAGTCCCAGATTTCACTCCTTACAAATTTCATACCAGCGTTAGCAAGTGGTCTTTCACAGGGTCTGAGTGACAGCAAGTCTCCTCAGGTCCCTGGGATTCTTCTGAGTATTCTAGCCGATCTTAATCATGTTGTGGTCTGTATCCTTCCCTTGATTTCTAATTATGTCTATCTATATTCTAAGCCAACATTGTCCACAGCCTTTCAGCTCTCTGGCAAGATCCAAGTACTCGTTTATATTTTCATTTTCTTTTCTTTTCGCTCTGTGGTACGCTAGAGCAGCAAAAGTCACACAAAAAAGTTACTGTGAAATATGAGGGTGAAAGTGATACGAATAGTAGTTGGGGCACTTGGAACAGTCTTCCAAAAGCTTAGAAAAAAGAATAGAGGAACTAGAAATCAGAGGAAGAATTGAGACCATCCAGACAACAGCATTGTTTAAATCAGCTGGAATACTCAGGAGATACCTGGAGACACGAGGAGACTTGTTGTCAATCAGACTTCAGTAAAATACCATCAGCTAAGCTGATGGGAAAAACTCAAACTCCAGTGAAAGACCATCAGCTAACACTGGTGTGCAAAACTACTACTAATAATGATAATGATGATGATGATGATGATGATGATTAAGATACAGACGGATCACCTTATCCCAGCCAGAAGACCAGACCTAGTATTGATTAATAAGAAAAAGAGAACTTGTCAACTGGTAGATTGTGTAGTTCCAGCAGATAACAGAGTGAAGACGAAAGAAAAACAAAATAGACAAATAGTTATACCTCGCCAGAGAATTAAAAAAACTGTGTAATATGTGGGTGAAAGTGATACCAATTATAATTGGTGCACTTGGAATGGCCCTCAAAAGTTTAGAAAAACAGACTAGAAGAATTGGAAATCAGAGGAAGAATTGAGATCATCCGAATAACATTATTGTTAAGATCAGCTAGGATACTAAAAATAGTCCTGAATACCTGAGGAGACTTTTTGTCACCCAGACTCCAATGAAAGACCATCAGCTTTTGCTGGTTAGAAAAAACTTACAAGGAGTGAAATAATAATAATAATAATAATAATAATATGAAAGTAAAAATAGATAGGACACAACAGGATAGCAAGTGTAGAATGTGTGGGGAAAAAGAAGAAACAGTCAATCACATAATAAGCGAATGCAGTAAACTAGCACAATGAGAGTACAAACTAAGCACGACTGGGCGAGAAAGGGGATTCACTGGGAATTGTGCAAGAAATTCAATTTTCACCATTCAACTTAATGGTATATGCATAAATCTAAATATGTCCTGGAGAATGAGACGTACAAAATTCTCTGGGACTTTGAGGTACAGGCGGATCACATAATCCCGGCCAGGAGACCAGACCTAGTGTTTATTAACAAGAAGAATAGAACTTGTTATCTCATGGATTTTAACGTTCCGGCAGATCACCGAGTGAAAGTGAAAAAAACGGCGAAAAGATGTTGTAAATGATCCTCAAGGGTGTGGAAAAAGTCTGGATGAATTGGAAATCAGAGAAAGAGTCGAGACCATCCAAGATATAGGGATGGAATTCGGAATCGAAAACTGTGCTATGCTATGAAAGAAAATTAATGGACAGAATAAAACTATCAAATCAGGGCACTATAAAATCACTTGATGAAAACGAAAGTTACAAATACTTAGGAATTTTAGAAGCAGACAATATCAAGCAAACAGAAATGAAAGGAAAAGTTAAAAAAAGAATACCTCAGAAAACTAGAAACCAAGCTCAACAGCACAAATCTTATCAAAGAAAATAAAATACCTGGGCCGTTCCCATCATAAGATACTCTGGGCCATTCTTAAAATGGACAAAAGAAGAACTCAAACAGATTGACCAAAGGACAAGAAAATTAATGACAATGCACAAGGCTCTACACCCTAGAGACGATAGAGATAGACTATATGTATCAAGAAAGGAAGGTGGAAGAGGTCTTGCCAACATAGAGGTCTGTGTAGAGGCCACAATCCAAAGACTCGAAGAATACACACAAAAAACAAATACAGATTACTTATGGCAGCCAACGATAGCAGATGTAATATATGGACAAACAAAAAAAACAAAAACAACAAAAACTAGAAAACAAAAAATGGGAAGAAAAACAATTATATGGACACTTAAAACGACAAATCGAAAAGGTTGGACATGAAAAGACTTGGAAATGGTTAAGAAGAAGAAACCTCAAAAGAGAAACTGAATCACTAATTATTGCTACTCAAAATAATGCCATAAGAACAAATTATATCAAAGCAAAAATTGATAAGACCCAACAAAACAGTAAATGTAGACTATGCGGTGACAGAGATGAGACTTGTAAACCATGTACTAAGCGAATGTAACAAACTAGCACAACGGGAATACAAAACTAGGCACGACTGGGTTGGGAAGGTGATCCACTGGAATTATGCAAAAATCAAATTTTGACCATACAACAAAATGGTATATGTGTAAACTAGAATCTGTTCTTGAGAATGAAACGCATAAATTCTCTGGGACTTTGAAATAAAACGAATCACCTTATTCCAGCTAGGAGACCAGGCCTAGTGTTGATTAACAAAAAAGAAAGAACTTTTCAACTGGTGGATTTTGTAGTTCCAGCATACCACAAGTGAAAATGAAGGAAAACGAAAAGATGGACAAATACTTGGTTATTGCAAGAGAATTAAAAAAGCTATGGAATATGAAAGTCAAAGTGATACCAATTGTAGTAGGTGCACTTGGAACGGTCCCAAAAAGCTTGGAAAAAAGACTGGAGAATCTGGAAATCAGAGGAAGAGTTGAGATCATTCAGACTACTGCATTGCTGCAATCGGCTAGGATACCCAGAGAGTCCTGGAGACCTGAGGAAACTTGTTGTCACCCAACTCCAGTGAAATACCATCAGTTAAAACAGATGTGAAAAACTCAGATGGAGTGAAAATAATCAAAACTATTGACAATATTTTGTTACAGATGTTATCTAGATTCTTGTAATTTTGAAAAAAATGTTTCAAACCAGATGTCAAAACCACCGAAGCTGCTTGTTGAATATGAGAAGTAGGTATCAACAAAATACGTCACGTGATCAGTTTAGGCCATATTGAAGGAAGAAACGTAAATATTTTTGAACTTAAAAAAAAAATCTCGCAAAAAAGAAATAACGAACATAAAGAGTTGTTACAAAGAAAAACAGTTAATTCAAAGACCAAATTATCCGAGTGGGGAAAAATTACTCACTGTTATCTTTAAAAATAAGTAAAACAGTCCGTTATTTTTTCCAACAGGGTCAGTTTCTTTATTGATATTTTTAGCAGAATTCTGTATTCATGGTTCTTTTACTAAAAAAATCACGCATCGAAACATATAAAAATCTTCTGATATAATTATTCAGACTCTTATCTTTATAGAAAAAAAGTAAAAATTGTTTTTGTGGGTTCATTTCATATTTCATAAAATAAAATAGGAAGTGGGTAGACCACGTAAAAAAATATTCCTCCTAATATATTTTAGGAAAAAAACTATTTCAGACATATTTTCATCAAAAGGTAAGTAATTATGGAATTTTTTGTGAAAATCGGACCATTAATTGATTTTTCATAGAATTAAAAAAAAGCCTCTAGTCATAACTTGTTTTTTGGCTACGTTGAATTTCAATTGATTTAACGGTGCAAAAATGTAAACATTGTTTTCGTTCATAATTTTCAGAATTTCCGTATGCTGAAATTTAAAAAAAAATCATCAGGAGTTTTTTTTTTAATGTTTCTTCTTTCAAATGACCAAAAATAATTCAAGATAATATTAACCTTTATGCAAGTTTCATTGTGTTAAATATAGAGGGGTAAATTTCACAGGGAAAATTGGTGGAGAAGTGACGTGAAATGAAACAATATTAATAGCCGCCTAAAATTGGTTGAAACGTTTTAAGGGTTCTAACTTGTCCTTGAAATAAAAGGGTCCAGAAGAGGACAATCATCAGTTGTTGATTATGATGCGTTAAAACGTAAGGTAGATGAGAACCTGCCCACCAGCAACGCTTAAAAACTTTCAGAAGAGGAAGGATCTTTGAATGATATCATAGGTATACCCAAAAATTCGGCTGCTACGAATTTTAGATATTGATGTATATATATATTTAAAAGAAATATAGCATTAGATACGATTTCGAGAAATAAATAAAAATATACAGTAGTTATCGAGAGGTTTTATAATAAGTGTCAGTTGATTACCCTCACCCCTGATACAGCACCCAAAAGTTCGGCTGCTACGAATTTTAAATATTGATGTATATATTTTTTCTTTTATAAAATATAGCATTAAAAAAGATTTCGAAAAATAAATAAAAATACTCAGGAGTTATCGAGAGGTTTTAACAAAAAGTGTCTGTTGATTACCCCCACCCTTGATAAAGTGTAACTCGTTTCTTGGAAATAAGCTATGAACTGAATGACTTCTCTTCACGCTCTTCACGTGGTTGGAATTTATGAATGGAAAATTAAATCTATCCACCATTAAGATACAAACCACATAACAACCACATTTTTGTACAAATAAAAACACCTAAAAGAAAATGAATATCTGTAATAGGAAGTTGTGAAAAAAAAAAAAAAAAAAAAAAAGAAAAATAATTTTAAAAAGCTGTTAAAACTTACCAAAACAACGTTGGAGAGTCTTGCCATGTTGTATCGTATTCTGGCTGTGTAACCAGGGGCAACCGACAACAGGATTAGTAAGAGGCAGAATTTGACGAGATGAAGAATCATGGTTGTTTGTCAATGCGGGAATATTTCTTAAAAGTATTACAGTTCGTCTGTATTATAAAAATATTTTAGGAAAAATATTAGGTTGTCTAACAACTGGAATCTACAGGACGAACGAGGAATTCTGCAGCGTGGAAACTCGCGTCAGTTGTAATAATTTGCATAAACGAGTTGCTGTAACGTATAAGTTGTAGTGAGTAGTGTTTCTAATCAGTTGTACCGGCTGTTGGGTAGTTGTGCTTCTTCAATGTTCAGAGATAGGCGACGTGTGTTGGTTTAGACTCCACTCGGTCTGTTTTAAATACCTTTTACCCTTTGGTGTAAGCGGGTAGAGGGATATAGAGAATATTTACCAATTAGCATCCTTACGCCTTTTTCTTCAAGGTTTTCAAGAGAAAAATGCATTTTGTGAATGGGGGCAGTATGCTTGGAGTAACGTAACTGTAAAACTTAGCGGCTGGCTGAATTTGATTGGCTATTATTCATTATCTTTAAACGCTGACTCCACCTACTAAAAATACCGATAATAGCTGAGGGCGTGACAACACTGATGAAGCTGGAAGGTAGCGAAGAAAGACATGATATAAAAAAGGACCCCCCTCCCAACTCCTCGGACATCAACTTCCATATTCACACACACACACATGTGCGCAAACAAAATAACACACAGCGTTGGTAAGAAAACAGAATGAAAAAAAAAAAAAATGAATATGCCAAGAAAACGAGGCATTGCCCTAAAGTTTTACTACATAACAGAATTTATTTATTTATTTTTTTTACACAGATGTATTTTCGTAGTCGTTTGTCGAGTGTACAATTGTTTATGGGACTATGCAAATAAATGGTAACATTTTTACTTTCTATTTTATCATAGATATCTTCTGCTTTTAGCTTTTCTTATACATACTTTGAAAATACATTTTCTCTTTCTTTTTTAAAAGTTCACTGTCTCTTATTTAGTGGTTTTAAAATTATCATTATTATTATTTGCTCCTTATTATTATTATTATTATTATTATTATTATTATTATTATTAGTTTTTCACACCAGCATAAGTTGATTGTATTTCCCTGGAGTTTGAGTGACAACAAGTCTCCTCACGGCTCCAGGACTCTTCTGAGTATTCTACCCGATTGCAGCAGTGCTGTAGTCTGGATGGTCTCAATTCTTCCTCTGATTTCCAGATCCTCCAGTTTTTTTCCTAAGTTTATTGGGACCGTTCCAAGTGCACCAACTACAATTGGTATCACTTACACTCTCATATTTCACAGCTTTTTCAATTCTCTGGCAAGGTCCAGGTATTCATCCATCTTTTCATTTTACTTCAGCTTCACCCTGTGGTCTGCTGGAACAGCAAAGTCCACCAGTTGACATGTTCGCTTTTTTTATTAATCAACACTAGGTCTGGTATTATTATTATTATTATTATTATTATTATTATTATTATTATTATTATTATTTCACCCCTGCCGTAGCCGGTGGTTGACTAGAGGCTGAGTGACAACAAATCTTCTCAGGTGTCCAGGACTCTTCTGAGTATTCTAGCCGATCTTAACAGTGCTGTAGTTTTGATGGTCTCGATTCTTCCTCTGATTTCCAATTCACCCAAATTATTTTCCAGAGCTTTGGGGATCGTTTCAATGGCACCAGTACAACCTTCACCTTCATGTTCCACAGTTTTCACAGTTCTCTGGCAAGAATTAAGTATTTGTCTATCTTTTCGCTTTCTTTCATTTTTAATCGGTGGTCGACCGGGACGGCTAAATCAACGAGATGACAGGTTCTTTTCTTCTTGTCAATTAATATTAGGTACGGTCTCCTGGCTGGGATTAGGTGATCCATCTGTACTTTGAAGTCCCACAGAATTTTATGCGTCTCATTCTCCAGGTCTTGTGCACATACCATTTAGTTGTATGGTGAAAATTACATTTCTTGCACAATTCCCAGTGGATTACTTTTCCCACCCAGTCCTGTATAGTCTTGTACTCTCTTTATGCTAGTTTGCTGCATTCGCTTATTATATGATTAACCGTGTCGTCTCTGTCTCCACATATTCTGCCCTTGCTATTCTGCTGCGTCTTATCTATTTTTGCCTTTATATTTGTTTGTTCTTATTGCATTGTCTTGTTCTGAGATTATAAGCAATTCGGTTTCTCTCTTGAGGTTTCCTCTTCTCAGCCATGTCCATGTCTTCTGATGTGATATCTCTTGAGTTTGACGTTCGAAGTACCCTTCTTCTTCTTCTTCTTCTTCTTCTTCTTCTTCTTCTTTTATTATTATTATTATTATTATTATTATTATTATTATTATTATTATTATTATTATTTCTTCTTTTTGAGTTTTCACATCAGCATTAGCGGATGGTCTTTCACTGGAGTCTGGGTGACAGCAAGTCTCCTCAGGTCTCCAGGACTCTTCTGAGTATTCTGGCAGATTGCAGCAGTGCAGTGTTCTGAATGGTATCAATCCTTCCCCTGATTTCCAAACTTTCCAAACCCCTTTCCAATCCATTTGCGACCTTTCCAAGTGCACCAACCACAATTGGTATCACTTTGTCTTTCATATTCCATAACTTTTTCAGTTTTCTGGCAAGGTCCAGATATTTGTCAATTTTTTCATTATTATTATTATTATTATTATTATTATTATTATTATTATTATTATTATTATTATTCATGAGAATGTTTCCCACCCACCTTAGCTGGTGGTTCCCTGGAGGCTGAGTAGCAGCAAGTCTCCCCGGGCCTTCATTACTCTTCTGAGTATTCTAACCGAATCTAACAATGCTATTGTTTGGATGGTCTCGATTCTTCCTTTGATTTGCATTTCCCCAAGACTGTTTTCATAACCCTCAGAGATCGTTCCAATGTCCCCAATTACAATTGGTACTATCTTCACCTTCATATTCCACAGATTTTTCAGTTCTCTGGCAAGGTTCAAGTATTTGTCTATATTTTCGTTTCCTTTCATTTTCACTCTGTGATCCATCAGGATGGCAAAATCCACCAGATGACAAGTTCTCTTCTTGTTAATTAACACTGGGTTTGATATCCTAGCCGGGATTAGGTGATCCGTCTGTATCCCAAAGTCCCAGTGGATTTTATGCGTCTCATTCTCTAGGACAGATTCTGGTTAGTGCATATACCATTTAGTAGCATGGTGAAAATTTAATTTTTTGCACTGTTCCCAGTGGATCAACCTTTCTCACCTAGTCATGCCTAGTCTTGTACTCTCTTGGTGCCAGTTTTCTGCATTAGCATATTCTGTGTTGCGTTTTATATATTTTTGCTTTTATATAGTTTGTTCTTATGGCATTGTCTTGACTGCGATTATAAGAGAATCAGTTTCTCTCCCGAGGTTTCCTCTTCTTAGCCATGTCTATGTCTTCTCATGTGCAATCTCTCCAGTTTGTCTCTTGAAATATCCATATAGTTGTTTTTCTTCCCATTCCTGTTTTCTTTTTTTTATTATATACGTGCTCATCCATATGTTGCAATTGTCTTTTCTGGCTACTGCAGTTAGTCTTTCTTTGAACTTTTTAGTGTATTCTTCGAGTGCTCGAATTGTCGTACCTACACAGTCTTCAAAGCTGGAATGACCAATTCTCTATCCTTTTCTTTTTCTGTTTGTGTCGTCACTCGAGTGTAATGTTTCGTGCATTTTCAAAAGTTTCTTTGTCCTTTGATCCATCTGTCGGAGTCCATCTCTTGTCCATTTAAGGAATTGTCAACAAGTGGATAAAGTAAGGCCAACTCCTAACCAAGTAAGTCTATAATCTGTCTCTAATATCTCTCTCTATCACTGAAGAACTCTCTTATCTGAGAACTCTCACTCACACACACACACCAATTGTATGCTCGATGTCAATATGGGTATGTAATAGTACCACAGAAGGGTCCAGGGTATCTTACAAGGGGAACATCCATGTATTTATTCCCTTGATGAGATTTTTGATGCAAAGCTTGGTTTCTAGAAATTTTCTTATCCTTCTGAAGAATTCTTTCATCACTTTTTCTTTCATCTCTGTTTTTATGGTGTCCGCTTCCAATATTCTAGTATTTGTAATTTTTTTTTTCTCTAAGTGTCCTTATTTCTTCCTGACTCGGTAGTTCTATTCCCTCCTCTGTTTGCACTCTCTTTTATTATCAGGAGCATGGTACACTTGTCGACGCCGAATTCCATTCTTATACCCTGGCTTTATATTATTATGGTTTGTACAAGAGTTTTCAGTTCTTTTTCATTTTTAGCAAACATCTTGATATCATCCATTTACATAAAGAGATTTGCTTTTTCTTCTGATTTTGTAAATTTGTAGTCTCCTGTACAATTCCTAAGTACATAGTTGAGTGGCATCATTGCTATAACAAATGGAAGTGGTAATAGGGAGTCTCCCTGGAAGATGCCTGTGGACTTTTACCTCTGCTAAGGTCTGTCATCCTGCCGTTGATTCCATTTTCCATTTTTCCATGGCTTTAGTGCTGAATTTTATTATTTTGTCGGATATTTTGTATATCTTCAAACATTCAAGAATCCAAGTTTGTGGAAACATGTCATAGGACTTTCTATAGCCAGTCCATGGCATAGCTAGATTTTCCCGCCTTGTTTCACCTCTTTAAGGGGCCGGGTTAGCTCAGTCGGTAGAGCTTTCGGCTAGAAACCACAAGGTTCCTAGTTCGATACCGACACTCGTCAACTCAGCGTATGAGTAGCACAGGGATCTGTCTACTCATACGCTCATAAGGAGTTGATGGTAGGTGTAGCGCTCCACCTCAGAGGCAAAAAACCATCTCCTTGGTCTAGTGCTAGTGAAAAGGGGATATACTCCCTCACTGATTGGTTGATACTGATTTTAGGCCACCCCGACAACTTTACTTACTTAAGAATGTTGTTGATCTATATAGAGTAGGTAATTTGTTCCTCTTGTTCCATTGCGGAAATAGTCCGCGGCTATGAAGCATGTAGTAGATTTCTTCTTTTATCTGTGCTGTTAAGATTTTCCACATTATAGGCAGACATGTTTATCGGTCTATCGCGCAACATGCACGGGACGCGCCTCCAATTGTCATGACGTCCACTCTCGCCTTCGAGCAAGACCAGCCCCGATCTGTGTCTACTATTGACCGCGAGCAACCTGTGTCAATTAGCGCTGAACACCACGTCCCCAGTGACTCTTACGTCGGTGAGAGAGGTTATATACATATATATATATATATATATATATATATATATATATATATATATATCAGTGGCAACTCTAGGTCATCAATACAATCTAACAAATTTTACCATGGTTTCTCAAAAGGGACCCACAGAAAATCGAGGACCCACAAAATATATATTTATGAAGTATTTTGTCATTAATAATTAATATTTAAGATAAAATATTAAACTTATTCTTTAGTTAAAATATTAAATAAATAAAAGCCATTTTGTTAACATAAATATTCACTGTATTATTTTAATCTGATCTATGCAAATTAGCCGTTTTTAGTTTTCAATTTCTTAAATTTTAAAACTCATAATTTATTCTTTAGTTAAAGGGTTTCTCAACGGGGGTCCGTATGACCTCATTGGGGGCCATGAGATTTTTGGCGGGGGTCACAAAGAACACGGATAAGGGGCCAGCAGTACAAAAATGACACATCGTAGCGAGGTTTCTGTTTGCGCAATAAAGTAAGCAAAGTGGTCGGGGTGGCTTAATATCGGTATCAGCCAGACAGCGAGGGAGTCTATCCCTTTTTCACTAGCACTAGACCAAGGAGATAGTTTTTGCGTCTGAGGTGGAGGGCCACACCTCCAATCAGCTCCTTACTTTACCGCACATATCCATGTGCTACTCATACGCTGATTTGGCGAGGGCCGGTATCGAACCAAGAATCTTGTGGTTCCTAGCCGGACGCTCTACCGACTGAGCTAAACCGGAATGCAATTTCAATCCAATATGTAACTAAAAATGTTGGGTTAGTGTTCGCGCTCGCCTCTATCATTATTTTTTCTCATGAGAAGTCTCCATCAAATGTTAATGATAGAGCACAACCATTATATATATAATATTTTTAAATAAGATGTGATTCGATATTTGGTTTGGTTTGTTTTACGGCATATCAATCTCAGTGGGTCATTTAATGCCGATAAAGTTTTGAAATAAAATTCATTCTTAATGGATACACATTTTTTTTTATAAATACATTTTTCTATTTAACCCATAGATGGGATCCTAAAGGGAGCTACCACCACTCCTGATCAGAGTGGACCAGGGATTGATCGGAGGGGGCCCTCTCCAACCGTCCCAATAATGACCAAAGTGGAATATTGCATGTCATGGACTGCTCAACCACCTGGGTTCTATCCTTAAGCATCACGGGTCGCCACATTGGGGGAGTCTTAACTCTCTGCAGAGGTGCAGTCGGATATTTAACGCCCCAGTCGACAGGGCGGATGATTCGATGTCAATCTGAATGTGGTGTTTAAACGATTCATAATAAGGATAGAAGTTTTCATCTCTGTTCATTTTTTAAAATGTTTTCTATTTTGATCTACAATTCTCAAATGATTGTCTTGAGACACAACTTTGAGCCTGTCAATGTTATGTACGTGTTTATTATTTCAATAAAAATGTTGTAATGTCAAATTGGTTGATCATAGCTTTAGAAACATAAATCATTCTAGAAAAAGTTCAAAAATATATTCTGTAAACAATAAATCAGACTTTAAAAAAATGAATGATAGGATTTTAAGACAAGAAAGATATTAGTCAGCATTTGCCGCCACTTAAGAAAAAAGGGCGGTAACCGAGTTTAATTGAAATTTTAGGAAAAATAATCCGTTTATTTAGGGTCATGGGTTAAATTTATCGGTGATAAACAAAAATAAGAGAATTGAATTGAAAGATGCAAAATTAATCTGTTTGAAGAAATTCTGTGTCATTTTAATGCAAAATAATCTTTTAAAATTAAAAGTGAAAATGTAAACATCTATTAGAGGAATATTTTGCTGTCAAAGGCTGATCACCGAGTGAAAATGAAGGAAAGCGAAAAGATAGACAAATACTTGGACCTTGCCAGAGAACTGAAGAAGTTGTGGAACATGAAGGTGAAGGTCGTACCAATTGTAATTGGTGCCCTTGGAACGATCCCCAAAGCACTGGAAAATAATTTTGGTGAACTAGAAATCAGAGGAAGAATCGAGACCATCCAAACTACAGCACTGTTGGGATCGGCTCGAATACTCAGAAGAGTCTGGGAGACCTGAGGAGACTTGCTGTCACTCAGCCTCCAGTGAACCACCAGCTACGACAGGTGTGAAAAACAAAAACAAAATAATAATAATAAAAAGAGAACGTGCCAACTGGTGGATTTTGCAGCTCCAGCAGATCCCAGGGTGAAGTTGAAAGAAAACGAAAAGATGAACAAATACCTGGACCTTGCCAGAGAATTGAAAAAGCTGTAGAATATGAGGGCGAAAGTGATACCAACTGTAGATGGTGCACTTGGAACGGTCCCAAAAAACTTGGAAAAAAGACTGGAGGACCTGGAAATCAGGGGAAGAACTGAGACCATCCAGACTACTGCATTGCTGCAATCGGCTAGAATACTCAGAAGAGTCCTGAAGACCTGAGGAGACTTGTTGTCACTCAGACTTCAGTAAAAAACCATCAGCTAAAGCTGATGGGAAAAACTCAAAAGAGTGAAAATAATAATAATAATAATAATAATAATAATAATAATAATAATAAAAGGAATGAAGATTGAGAAAAACAGTTGTTTTATTGTTGTTTTTGTTGTTGTTATTTTACGGCATATCAATCTGTTTCGGGTCATTTAATGCTGAATCAAATCACCTTGATTAACAAAGGACTTGTGGTTGCTAAAGTGGTTACTCAATAGAAAAATAGTCCGCATATTTTGAAGAAGAGAGGTATTTTAGATGGGAGATTAAGAATTAGTTTAAGATTGCCGTGTGACCGGAGAAGATGGTCGGGTTCCAAGTTGATCAAGATAGTCAGATTTAATCATTCAATCTTTTATGGCATTTCATTGGACAAAGGAATAACTTGACGGTCCTAATATTCCTGACTATCATCTAACAAGTAAGTACTAGATTACATAGTATCAGTAACCAAGAAAAATTCCTGTTTAGTATTGTAAAAGACCGGTTAGATTGTTAAAATGATTGCCTAGGGGGTAAATAAATTAAGGAATTAGAGAAATCTTTATTTATCATTTTTGTCATTTATGGCTAGCCATAAGTCGAAGACGAAAATTAGTAACATAATGAGCATCAGTAAAAAAAAAAAAGCAAAATAATATTACACATGTAATTTATTTTTAATACATTTAAAACTTTTTTCGGTCGATTTTGATCAAATGGTATATTTGATCAAAATTGACCGAAAAAAGTTTTAAATGTATTAAAAATAAGATGGCTGCCATGCGTTGCCGTAAAATCCGTGTTTACAAAATAAATCTAACACTCTCGATTGAAAAAAAAAATCACCAAAAATCAGGGAATTATCCGATTTTAATGAAATTTTCAGTATTGATTTATCAATGAATGAATTTTATAATGCATCAGTTATTTTATTTCAAAACTTTCTGATTTAATTAGGTATTTCTGCTATGATAAATTAATATATGAAATTCATTTAAAATATGAGCTGCATGATGTTGTTTAAAATGTCATATTATTAGATTCTAAAAACATTTTTATTAATAACTACTTTACTTTAGTATCAATCACTAATAGTTTTTTGTCGAAAACTGTATTGGAAATTTAGCGCCCCCCCCTTAAACGGAACAAATATTGATGCATATTTTTTCTTTTATAAGATAAAAGTCAATTAAATAATTATCGAAATGAGTAAAAAAAAAAAATCTCCAAAAATTATTTTTTTAGTTTTTATTTTCCTTTTATTTTCCGATTTTCGGTACTTATTTACTACCAGAACAGATTCCTTAAAAATTTTTTTCTTCTATTCACACCTTCGGTCTTTTGTCTTTTTATTTATGCAGAAAAAAGTATCAATCACATATAACCCCACATATATTTTGCGCCCCAAAAATAAGGAGGGGGGGGAACAAAGTTAAGTGACCTGAAAAAAATCAGAAAGTTTTGAAATAAAATAACTGATGCATTTTAAAATTAATTCATTGATGAATCTACACTAAAAATTTCATTAAAATCGGATAATTCCCTGATTTTTGGTAATTTTTTTTCAAATGGGGGTGGGTTTGGTTAAATTTGTATTGTAAAAACACGGATTTTTCGACAAATTGGGTATACCTGTCTTGTATGTTGTAGGTTGTGTGCTGTCTGCCGTCATTTGGTTGGCAGTGAGGGTGAAATATGGGGTGGTAGGTATTGGACAGTTGTCGCCATAGAACAGGATGAGATACTGAGGTTTCTGTTTACCCCAGATTCGAGGAGTTTTGAAGTTTGTGATGATAGTCAGGCACGCGGTGTTAGTCACGTTGGACAAGTAAGGCTTTCGCTGCACATGTTATGCAGGAAAGATAGTATGACGGGATTCAATAGTCGAGGCTGGGTTCTCTTCGCGGCACGCGGTGTTAGTCACGTTGGACAAGTAAGGCTTTCGGTGCTCATGTTATGCGAGAAAGATAGTATGACGGGATTCAATAGTCGAGGCTGGGTTCTCTTCGCGGCACGCGGTGTTAGTCACGTTGGACAAGTAAGGTTTTCAGTGCACATGTTATGCGAGAAAGATAGTATGACGGGATTCAATAGTCGAGGCTGGGTTCGCTTCGCGGCACGCGGTGTTAGTCACGTTGGACAAGTAAGGCTTTCGCTGCACATGTTATGTGGGAAAGATAATGTTCATAATATTCCATAACGGTAGGGTTGAGGGTCCTTGTTGCTGAGAGGATGGAGAAGGAGAAAGAGAAAGAGAAAGAGAAGGAGAAAGAGATAGAGAAGGAGAGGGAGAAAAAGAAGGTGAAGGAGAAAGAAAAAGAGGGTGT
The DNA here is from genome assembly GCA_023376005.1 of Doryteuthis pealeii. Taxonomy (NCBI): domain Eukaryota; kingdom Metazoa; phylum Mollusca; class Cephalopoda; order Myopsida; family Loliginidae; genus Doryteuthis; species Doryteuthis pealeii. The sequence continues at coordinate 67,751,078 of CM042148.1, forward strand.
TTGCTGTATAGGCCGACCAAAATGACCGGCCAGAGACGTGCATAAGTTTGTCTGTTCTTGTCAAACAGCTAGGGGAAAAGAGGGCGAGAGATCTCTTTGACCGGTGTAACTGATTCCTCTAGTGGTGTTTTTGTTGACGCCTTCCGTTAGTCAAAGGAGTGTCACGTGACATTTTCCCAACTTGAGTCTGCAGCTAACCGGTGCTCATTAGGGATTTGTACCGTCCAATCTACACGTAGACACACAGGTGTAGGTCAATCAGGAAAAAAAACCTATATTGATCAGCTCTGTATGGATACTGGATGCCATGAAGAGGACATGCCCAGAGCGTTAACCGATAGGGACAAGTAGCTAGAGAGAGTCAGGGAAATACGTGCTGCCAGTACGACCTGATGATGATGATGATGATGATGATGAGCTTTATTTTGCACAAAGATGGAAGTATGGAGTTCACAGTGAAAATCGAACTCACTCGTTCACTAGCTTAGCCAATCATTTTACCGTGTTTTGAGCTGAAGTAAAGTAGATTATTTAGAAATTATTTTTCATTTCTCTATATTTTCTAAAATCTAACCGGAAATAGTTTTCTACCTTTATAATTGAACTAAATTTTAAACCTCGCCATGTCGGCTGGGGCGTTAGAATGCACCGACTGCACCTCTGCAGAGGGGTAAGACTCCCCAATGGGACCACCTGTTGGCCGTGGGTGGCGACCCATGATGCTTAAGGATAGAACCCAGGTGGATGAGCGGTTCCTGACATGCAATACTCCACTTTGGCCCTATCTTGGGCTAGACGGGCGGTCGGAGAGGCCCCCTCCGATCAATCGGCTGGTCACGTCAAGCCCTAGCACCTATATGATTTTCCCAACCCTATTGCCCTTATGGCAAGCCTCAACCCCTTTTTATCATATGGGTGCTAGAAGGCGGTGGCTGCGGGTCTACATGTCCTGGGAATGATGTTAAACTCTATCTGATGGTGAGGTTCCAGTTCTGGAGGTTTGGGGAATGGGGAGCACCCCTTCATCACCATTGCTCCCTGGTCCACTCTGACCCGGAGTGGTAGTACCTGTTAGGGTCCCATCTATGGGTTAAATAGAAAAATGTATTTATTAAAAAAAAATTGTATTATCCATTAAGAATTGATTTATTTCAAAACTTTATCGGCATTAAATGACCCACAGGTTGATATGCCGTAAAACAAAACAAATTTTAAACCTGAAGGAAAAGGAATTTTTTTACAAAACCATTCTCAGTCGAAGAGCAGTAATGATACTCTCTAAGCTATAGCTGAGGCAATGAGGGGTTCATACCTTTCTCAAGGGTATTAATTCGAAAGCGAACGTAATAGCGCGATTGGAGTTTGAACTCGCTTAGTACGATGTTGCAGTTCAGCACATAACGCACAACACTACGGGGACACCACCTGGTGATAGGATTAGACTTAACCCATTTACTGTTTTAAGAGCCACAGTGTTTCCTATGACACGTTTAAGGGCCATATGTGGTTCTCAAACCACGTGTGGAATAAAGGATAACATTTTGTGAAAACGTGAGTAGATATCTCTGATTTGCCTTGAACAGTGAAAGATTTAATCTCAAATCAAGCTTAAAGCTAACCAGTTTCCAAAAGTTGGACCATATTAACTTTAGGCACCCCTTTTTGATCTCGATTAAGAAAGGACATGTTTTTCATTTACACCGTCAATATCCGGTTATTTGTTATTTGTTAGGGGTTAGTTTTATAATTTAAAAAAAAATCTAAAATTCGTCTGTTAAAACAACCATATATTGACGGTGTAAATGAAAAACATGTCCTTTCTTAATCGAGATCAAAAAGGGGCGCCTAAAGGTCACATGTTCCCAAAAGTTAAGCAGCAATGAGCTTGCTCAGTTGTTAGATGGGTGACTATTAAATAATTGTAAGTAATTATGTATTTAACACAAGCAAATAGATACTAGTAATTCTAATCTAAGATTATTTCATTTCTTATTTTTAAGAACATGTTTTTTTTTTAAAGATTTTATTTATTGCAATGCTGGCATAGCAATTGATGGCAATGTTCCTGTTATTATATAAAAGACTGACGTAATTCTGATTTTAAAATTTTCTTCAAATACAAAAACTATGATCTTTTGTTACAGATTAGAGTTAATTTTATTATCTAATTATTGTTTAACATTTTTATAAGTGTAAAAACGGAATTACACACTAAAATTTTTATGAAGCTATGAATAAAAAAAAAAAATGAAATTAATAATATATAAGACAATGCTTGGAATTTTTATTAATTATTTTTTGTTTCTTTCGTACTTTAGACCAAATGATAACACTATAAGCGGTTACGTCAGTGGCAGTTTTTTTTTCAACCACTTCTCTTTTTCTATTTTTGGTGATTTCAACTCATCCACGATGAAGTGTTGACTCATTTGAATTTCTACTATTCATCCTCTTCATTAGATTGATTGCTTATTGAATTAAAAAAAAAACCAAAGATATCATCAAACAGTTCAATACAAATCCTTTGTATTCAACTAATCAAGCTACTCGGTATTGATCAGGTTTGAACGGATTCCTATTATACAACACATCGTTAATGACGTATGTAGACATATATGGTATCTATTGAGGAAGTGCGTGGTGTAATGGTTAAAGTCATGGGAAATGGACTCGTCGCCCCGAGTTCAAATCCTGGACGTGATAATTGCATTTCACTTAACGCTAATACCCTTATGAAAAGTATGAATTCTACTCTCCCTCCATCTATGGGTAAATAGTAGGGCAGACCGGTCTCTTTAACCTTGGTTAGGCAACTGGTCTAGGAGAAGGAAAATTCTGAATTCAAACCTGTTGAACTCCGTTCAAGAAATTGACCTTGTGTCACATCCTGCTCGTACGGAGGGGTTGGTAAATATATATATGGTATCTACTGGTTCAAAGTTTCTTAGTTGTAACAGCAACAAAAAGCATATAATTTCATTTAGTTATTTTGCTTTCATTTGAAACGAATTCGTAATTTTAGAATTTACAAAGATTTTGCTTAGTTTGTTGTTTGTTTATTGATTTTAACGGCATATCAACCCGTCTGGGGTTATGTCATGCCTAACGGTTAGGAAGTTATACATATCGTATATTTATATTTATACTTTTTAGTAATTGGTTTTTAAAAATGTGTTAGCATTATTGGGGATTATATTGTATGGTATTGATTTGTTTCATGTCTATATTCTATGGTATAATTTTATTTCCCTAAAAAAAGAGAGAATATCCTCCATGTGGACATTTTCAAACAGATCTTTCATAGTTTGCTTTAAAATAACGGTTTCTGATGTGAGCAAGAAACCTATATTTCATGAATAAGTGTTTAACTGTCAAAGGTGTTTAACATGTTCCACATTGTGGTTGTTGTTCTTGTTTGAGTATATAGAAGTACGTTAGTCTTGTATGACCAATGCGTAATCGGGATACAATGACTTGTTCCTTTCTAGACTTTCTTAAAGCTGGCTCTCCAGCCTCCCAAAGTGGGTTTGATTAGGAAGAGTTTATTGTGGATGTTGTTATTCCAGTGTTGTTGACATTTCGTATGAAGGAATCTATTAATTTTAGGTCTCAAATCAGTATCTGGCATAGAAAATTAAGCAACTTTGAACCTACGAACAACAGATACCGTAAGTTACGCTACCTGTTGTTCGTAACTTCACAATTGATTAATTTTGATGATCTAATGGGAACCGGTGTTTTCAGTGTAACTTGACTGTAACTTATTTGGTTTGGTTTGTTTTGTTTAACGGCATATCAACCTCGGTGGGTCATTTAATGCCGGCAAAGTTTTGAAATTAATTAATTCTTAATGGATACTCAATTTTTTTTAATAAATACATTTTTCTATTTAACCCAGAGATGGGACCCTAACAGGTACTATCACTCCGGGTCAGAGTGGACCAGGGAACAATGGTGATAAAGAGATGCTTCACATTCCCCAGACCGCCAAAACTGGAACCTCACTATCAGATACAGTTTAACGTCATTCCCAGGACATGAAGACCCTCAGTCACCGCCTTCTATGATAAAAAGGCTTGGGGATTGCCATAAGGGCAATAGGGTTGGGGCAGTCATATAGATGCTAGGGCTTGACGTGACCAGTCGTCTTGCCTCAGTAAGGACCAAAGTAGAATATTGCATGTCATGGACTGCTCAACCACCGGGATTCTATCCTTAAGTATCACGGGTCGCCACCCACGGCCAACAGGTAGCCCAATTGGTGGAGTCTTACCTCTCTGCATTCTAACGCCTCAGCCGACAGGGCGGGACTGTAACTCAAGAAATCTGTGATTTTTACTGAGATACACATACAAATATAGTAAATTGTCAACGTTAAACGGAACACCCAAAATAGTGTCACAAAATCAATAATAAAAATAAACACTTTAAAATATTATCAAAATTTTCGTGACCTTGAAAGCTAGAATTAATTCAGTCAAAAATCTAAAAAAAATAAATTTAAAAATTACTTCACAATTGGCCGAGAAACTCGGTCGTGTCTTAAACAACCAAACAATTAAATTTTCAAATACATAAAATCGTTTGTTTCTAGAAAATTTGATATAAGGATTTTTTGTCCAGACGAAAAATTTGTTACGTTTAAAGTTTTAACGTTTTCAGATTTATTTTAATCCATTTGATTTAATCTAATTTATTGATTATTATACATTGAGCTCTCTTTAGGGATTCATAAAAATTCTTGTATGAATATATGTTTGCACCTAAATTTATTTTAATCCATTTGATTTAATCTAATTTATTGATTATTATACATTGAGCTCTCTTTAGGGATTCATAAAAATCTTTGTATGAATATATGTTTGCACCTAAAATTCTGAAATAGGGTTAGGATTAAGATTAGAGTTAGGGTTAGGGGTTATGGTTAGGGTTAGGGTTAGAAGTTATTATTATAACCTTATAATATGCTTTTTATGGTAGGCCACATACTATAAGAGAGACATGATTTTGTAGGCCACATTCAAAAGGGAGGCCACATACTGTAATGGCACCAAAAATATATATATATCACCTTTGTTTTGAGAGAGAGAGAAGACAGTGATGTTTCAACTGGAGTTATTTTTCGTAGTTACCAGTGGTGATGGTTGAAACGTTTTCTCTATCTTTACTCTTTTTGATCGAATTGTTTGTGTTTTCAGTGACAGTAATAATCTAAACTCTACGACATTCATTAAAAAAAACTGCTATTAGGATTTAATTGCGAAAGTAATTTAGATCAACAATGAAAAAGAAAAAAGAAAAAAAAAAAAAAAGAAAAGAAAAAGACAATAAAAATTACTATTTCTTGGCAATCACTGAAAAAACAAAAACAAAAACAAAAAAAAACAATGACACCACAAAGTAAATGACAAGCACGAAATTATGGAATGCCTTAAAAATCTGTTGGAAGGAGAATTTATTAATCTTTTAAGCCAGTTGCAGTGGTATGATATTTACCACGTACCCCACGTTGTACGGGTTATGCATAAGGCCATATTAATGTGGGACCACCCACAAACCGAAGCTCATAGGTGGCGGGTGAAAAAATGTGTTGATCCCGTCCGCATTCTCCCTCAAGGGGGCGCCTCAGGCACTGGGCAATAAACCCAGCCCTACCCCTTTAAATCAAGGGGACAGGTGTTGCTTGGGGTGATAGCACCCTGGGATCAACGCTGTTAATTACAGCAACCTCCGCCCATTGCAGTGGTATACCAGTGGTACTTTTATTTTTCCTCCATTTATTTTTTACACGGATTTACCGTTACAGAAATCGAGGTCAAATTGCAAACGTAGATTTTGGATCAGGGTTCAAGGAGTTAAAAAAATGAAAGCAGCATCCCACAAGGAAGCAACTATATGGTCACCTGACCCCCCCCCATCTCACAGACCATCCGAGTGAGACCGACTAGGCATGCAGGACACTGCTGGAGAAGCGGGGACGAGCTCATAAGCGACGTTTTCCTGTGGAAACCAACACATGGACATGCTAACGTAGGACGCCCACTAAGATTATATACATTGACCAACTATGCGAGGGTTCTGGATGTTGCGCAGAGGACCTCCTAGGGGCAATGAGTGATAGGGAAGGTTGGCGAGAGATTGTCATGGATATCCGTGCTGCTTGCGCGACATGATGATGATGATATATTTTGCAATTTCTGTGTTATTTTCTATCACAAAATGACCATAAATATTCTAGAAATCATGTACACTATTTACTCGTTTTGGAATCTTGTCTTCATCCAGGTTATTATATTTATAACGTTTCGGTCCACATACCCCCCAATTCCCCCTTTTGTGTCTTTTTTGTCGTATTCAGCAATACTCGAGGAATGTTGTACGAAATCCTTTATTCAATCCACGAGGGTAGACTGTCCAGATTCCACTGTTTATGTATTGGGATATCTTGTTTAAGTTAATTTGTACTCTTAATTATTTTGCGCTTATAATGCTGATTTCTTTCCGCTAGACCCGGGCATAAATTTGTTTCGAAATTCCCTAAAGGCTAAGAAATATAACAAAAAGAAACATGAAGTAGACCGGGGGATACAGCAGCTGAAACGTTGTGAATATAACAATCAAGATGAAATCAATAGTTTGAGACATGTAAATAGATTGAATAATAAAAACGTCTCCGAAATGTTGACAGATATTCCCGAAATGTTGATGGATATTCCTGAAATGTTGACAAATATTCCTGAAATGTTGACAGATATTCCCGAACTGTTGACAGATATTCCCGAAATGTTGACAGATATTCCTGAAATGTTGATGGATATTCCCGAAATGTTGACGGATATTCCCGAAATGTTGACAGATATTCCCGAAATGTTGACAGATATTCCCGAAATGTTGATAGATATTCCCGAAATGTTGACGGACAATTGAATCACTTCTACATATTGTTGATGTTAACACAGCGATTCGTCTGATTAATTCTTCAGATCTAATCAGCAGTATATTTCAGTCTCGGAAGACTATAATTAAGTTTTTGTGTCCCATGAATTTACAGCGTGATTCTAAAGTCCAATGTTAGAAAAACATTCTCGACCACAGATGTCGCATGTGAAGGCTGTCCCTGAAGATGTTAATGTGCCAGTGCTTTGTTGCCGCTGCTTTCTTCTGGACCTCCTAGCTTCCTGGTGTTGCGCCAAATTTTTAAAAAATACTTGAGAGACTGGCCTCTTCGGACGGAAGAGGCCAGTCTCTCAAGGATTTTTAAAAATTGTGTAAAAATGTTTGCACCTTAAATTCTGAAATAGGGTTAGGATTAAAATTAGGGTTATGGTTAGGGTTAGGGTTAGAAGTTATTATTATAACCTTATAATATGCTTTTTATGGTAGGCCACATACTATAAGAGAGACATGATTTCGTAGGCCACATTCAAAAGGTAGGCCACATACTATAATGGCACCAAATATATATATATATATATATATATAATATATATATATATATATATGTGTGTGTGTGTGTGTGTATATATTTATATATATATATCACCTTTGTTTTGAGAGAGAGAAGACAGTGATGTTTCGACTGTAGCTATTTTTCGTAGTTATCAGTGGTGATGGTTGAATTCAGGAAATTAGAGATTTTTGGTTTTCCTGAAGAGGCGTCTTGGAGAGAATTCTTCCTTCTCTGGTCAAGTGTGGTCTGGTATATCACTTTTATAAGAAAATTGTAGCTGTTTTTTATTTATTAAATCGTCAACAAGTGTCAACTCGTGCTATTTCCCGGCCCCCATAAGTCTATCCCTGTGATTTCCGACAGTTTTGATAAATTTAGTGGCTTGCAGTCAACTTTGATTGAATTTGTAAACACAGTTGGTGGAATCCAACTTTATACAATATTTTGATTTTAATGTTTCCCATTTTAAAGAAAACCATTTCTTGTGAGTAACAAAAATAATTTTTACACCCTTTCGTTAAAAATCAATAAACGCAGACAAAAAGAAACACGCAGAGTCATACAATGAACGCGATTCCTCGACCTCTAGGCACAAAATAGCTCTGATTGTCACGTCGTTAAAAGAAACTAAGACAAAAAGAAACACACAGAGCCATACAATGAACGCGATTCCTCGACCTCTAGGCACAAAATAGCTCTGATTGTCACGTCTTTAAAAGCAACTAAGACAAAAAGACACACGCAGAGTCATACAATGAACGCGATTCCTTGACCTCTAGACACAAAATAGCCCCGATTGTCACGTCGTTAAAAGCAACTAAGACAAAAAGACACACGCAGAGTCATACAATGAGCGCGATTCCTTGACCTCTAGACACAAAATAGCTCTGATTGTCACGTCGTTAAAAGCAACTAAGACAAAAAGACACACGCAGAGTCATACAATGAACGCGATTCCTTGACCTCTAGGCACAAAATAACCCTGATTGTCACGTCGTTAAAAGCAACTAAGACAAAAAGACACACACAGAGTCATACAATGAACGCGATTCCTCGACCTCTAGGCACAAAATAGCTCTGATTGTCACGTCGATAAAAGCAACTAAGACAAAAAGACACACGGCGAGTCATACAATGAACGCGATTCCTTGACCTCTAGGCACAAAATAACCCTGATTGTCACGTCGTTAAAAGCAACTAAGACAAAAAGACACACGCAGAGTCATACAATGAACGCGATTCCTTGACCTCTAGGCACAAAATAGCTCTGATTGTCACGTCGTTAAAAGCAACTAAGACAAAAAGACACACGCAGAGTCATACAATGAACGCGATTCCTTGACCTCTAGGCACAAAATAGCTCTGATTGTCACGTCGTTAAAAGCAACTAAGACAAAAAGACACACGCAGATTCATACAATGAACCCGATTCCTTGACCTCTAGGCACAAAATAACCCTGATTGTCACGTCGTTAAAAGCAACTAAGACAAAAAGACACACGCAGATTCATACAATGAACGCGATTCCTTGACCTCTAGGCACAAAATAGCTCTGATTGTCACGTCGTTAAAAGCAACTAAGACAAAAAGACACACGCAGTCATACAATGAACCCGATTCCTTGACCTCTAGGCACAAAATAGCCCTGATTGTCACGTCGTTAAAAGCAACTAAGACAAAAAGACACACGCAGAGTCATAGAATGAACCCGATTCCTTGACCTCTAGCACAAAATAGCCCTGATTGTCACGTCGTTAAAAGCAGCTAAGACAAAAAGACACACGCAGAGTCATACAATGAACGCGATTCCTTGACCTCTAGACACAAAATAGCTCTGATTGTCACGTCGTTAAAAGCAACTAAGACAAAAAGACACACGCAGAGTCATACAATGAACGCGATTCCTTGACCTCTAGACACAAAATAGCCCTGATTGTCACGTCGTTAAAAGCAACTAAGACAAAAAGACACACGCAGAGTCATACAATGAACGCGATTCCTTGACCTCTAGACACAAAATAGCTCTGATTGTCACGTCGTTAAAAGCAACTAAGACAAAAAGACACACGCAGAGTCATACAATGAACGCGATTCCTTGACCTCTAGGCACAAAATAACCCTGATTGTCACGTCGTTAAAAGCAACTAAGACAAAAAGACACACGCAGATTCATACAATGAACCCGATTCCTTGACCTCTAGGCACAAAATAGCTCTGATTGTCACGTCGTTAAAAGCAACTAAGACAAAAAGACACACGCAGATTCATACAATGAACCCGATTCCTTGACCTCTAGGCACAAAATAGCTCTGATTGTCACGTCGTTAAAAGCAACTAAGACAAAAAGACACACGGCGAGTCATACAATGAACGCGATTCCTCGACCTCTAGGCACAAAATAGCTCTGATTGTCACGTCGTTAAAAGCAACTAAGACAAAAAGACACACGCAGAGTCATACAATGAACGCGATTCCTTGACCTCTAGGCACAAAATAGCTCTGATTGTCACGTCGTTAAAAGCAGCTAAGACAAAAAGACACACGCAGAGTCATACAATGAACGCGATTCCTTGACCTCTAGACACAAAATAGCTCTGATTGTCACGTCGTTAAAAGCAACTAAGACAAAAAGACACACGCAGAGTCATACAATGAACGCGATTCCTTGACCTCTAGACACAAAATAGCTCTGATTGTCACGTCGTTAAAAGCAACTAAGACAAAAAGACACACGCAGAGTCATACAATGAACGCGATTCCTTGACCTCTAGACACAAAATAGCTCTGATTGTCACGTCGTTAAAAGCAACTAAGACAAAAAGAAACACTCAGAGTCATACAATGAACGCGATTCCTTGACCTCTAGGCACAAAATAGCTCTGATTGTCACGTCGTTAAAAGCAGCTAAGACAAAAAGACACACGCAGAGTCATACAATGAACGCGATTCCTTGACCTCTAGACACAAAATAGCTCTGATTGTCACGTCGATAAAAGCAACTAAGACAAAAAGACACACGCAGAGTCATACAATGAACGCGATTCCTTGACCTCTAGACACAAAATAGCTCTGATTGTCACGTCGTTAAAAGCAACTAAGACAAATTGACACACGCAGAGTCATACAATGAACGCGATTCCTTGACCTCTAGACACAAAATAGCCCTGATTGTCACGTCGTTAAAAGCAGCTAAGACAAAAAGACACACACGCAGAGTCATACAATGAACGCGATTCCTTGACCTCTAGACACAAAATAGCTCTGATTGTCACGTCG
>CM042148.1:67766803-67814303 GCA_023376005.1 Doryteuthis pealeii
GACGAGATCCTCATCGCCGCTTTAGACGCCAACAAAGAGGAGGAGGTATTATGATTTGGGCTGGTATTATTGGAGGTATCATGGTTGGTCTATGGAGAGTGTCTGACGGTACAAAAATAACCGCATATGCTTATATAGCCTTCTTTAAAGAGCACCCGGAATCTTGACTAAAAATGCAAAGAATCACCTTCAGTAGAACCATCATATTTATGCAAGATAATACTCCTTCGCATTCAGCACATAAAACTACAGCTTACCTGCAAGAATTAGACCTCTGTGGACCTCGGAAAATGAACTGGTCGACCAATTCTCCAGTCGCAAACCTTGTGAAAACTTTTGAAGCATTCTGACAGGACCTGTTTATGAGAATGGACACCAGTTTAGAAGCAAGGATGACTTTCAGCAAATAGTAAGCGTATCACGTGAGATTACATCAGAGGAAATCCAGAAATTGACATGCTCGACGGACCAGGGCCTTTTCCAAGTCATTAAAAAAAAAGATCACGTATCTCATATTAACCAACTCCACTATCATTTTTGAACGGTTTACTTTTTTTTCGATTTAACTTCATCTTAGTTACTACAAGTAAAGTCGTCGGGACGGCCTAATGTCGGTACCAGCCAATCAGCGAGGGAGTCTATCACCTTTTCACTAGCACTAGAGCAAGGAGATTGTTTTTAGTGTCTGAGGTGGAGCGCCACACCTACCTTCAGCTCCTTACTTTACTGCACAGATCCCTGTGCTACTCATACGCTGAGTTGGTGAGGGCCGGTATCGAACTAAGAACCTTGCGGTTTCTAGACGAACGCTCGACCGACTGGTATCCCTAAAATCTGTAAATGAAGCAATTAAAGTGTTATTTTCTTATTACATCTAGCTGATAATTTAATTCGCTAATAATTAAAAGTAAGTAAAGTCATCGGGGCGGCCTAATGTCGGTATCAGCCAGTCAACGAGGGAGTCAATCCCCTTTTCACTAGCGCTAGACCAAGGAGATTATTTTTAGCATCTGAGGTGGAGCGCCACACCTACCATCAGCTCCTCACTTTACCGCACAGATCCCTGTACTACTCGTACACTGAGTTGGCGAGGGCCGGTATCGAACCAAGAAACGTGTGATTCTTAGCCGAACACTCTACCGACTGAGCTAAACCGCCGTTCTCTTTTTTAGAACCTTACAATTTTTACGGAATTTGCATGTACACATATTGTCGTCATTCTCTGATAATTTCGTTATCAGCCAAGTAGTTTTTGTATTTGACTGAAAAGTATCAATTCATTAATAATTTGAAACGGGTGGTGTGTGTGTGTGTGTGTGTGTACAGAAAACAGTTTGGTGAGTTCATTGAGATGAAGAAGTTCTAGGATGAAGGAATTATGAAGAGTCTTGAAAGATTATTGAAGATTGTAGAGAAAACTGTCATAATAAGTGTTAAAAAATGTTTCTCTCTTTCTCCCTCCCCCTACTCTCTCTCTTTAATAATCACATACACATACATATACGCACACGCGCGCACACACACGCACACACATTCTCTCTCTCTCTTATACACACACATACACACACTCTCTTTCTTTCTTTCTTTCTTTCTTTCTGTCTTTCTTTCTTTCTTTCTCTCTCTCCCCCTCTCTCTCTTCCTTCTCTGTCTCTTTCTCTCTAATACGCACATACACACGCACGCACACACGCACACACACACATCTCTCTCTCTCTCTCTCTCTCTCTTATACACACACATACACACTCTCTCTTTTTCTCACTCTCACACACTCTCTCTCCCCCTCTCAATATCTATCTATCTATCTATCTATCTATCTATCTATATATATATATATATATATATATATGTGTGTGTGTGTGTGTGTGTGTGTGTGTGTGTGTGTGTGTGTGCACGAGCGTGTGTGCTATCGAAACACAGAAAAATTATATCTTAAGTTATTTGTTACTTAAAATGCTCTAACTTAAAGAATAAAACAATTTTCAGTCCAATTCGCAACCTGTTAAAATAATTTTAAACGCCTATTAAATTATAGTTATAAGTATTCCCCTTATTTATGTACCTATTAATTTATTAACAATCAATAATAAATTCTATAAATAGGATGTGACACGATACGAAGTTTAATAGTCACCCCCCCAAAAAAAAAACAAAAAAAAAAACAAACCCATTGACAAATAGTCACAGATTAAAAAAAACACTTCAAATAGTTTTATGGAAAACTTCAAGATGATCAATTCTTGGAAAAGACATTCTGGTCTTAATAAACATATTCATTGTTACTGTTTTTTTAATTTTTATTTTTTTAAGAGTGAATGATATTTCGCATTATAAAATTATTTTTACTTTGTTTTCTTTTCTTTTTAAAATGATCTAAGCTGAATTATTCGGTTTGATTCTTAAATCATTATACACATTGCATAAAACAAAAATTTCAGACTAAATGTTTTTATATGATGATTTAATTAATAATGTATTCTCAGATATTATCCCTTTTTTGACTAGACTGAAAATGTATTGACCTCAATAATAACATTGATAAGACGCAACGGAACAGTAAATGTAGACAGTGCGGTGACAGAGATGAGACTGTAAACCACGCATTAAGTGAATGTAGCAAACTAGCACAACGGGAATACAAAGCTAGGCACGACTGGGTTGGGAAGGTGATCCACTGGGAATTATGAAAAAAATTAAATGTTGACCATACAACAAAATTGTATATGCATAAATTAGAATCTTTTCTTGAGAATGAAACGCATAAAATTCTCTGGGACTTTGAGAAAAAGACGGATTACCCTATCCCAGCCAGAAGACCAGACCTAGTGTTGATTTAAAAAAAAATTGAACGTGTCAACTGGTGGACTTTGCGGTTCCAGCAGATCACAGGGTGAAGCTGAAGGAAAATGAAAAGATGGATAAATACCTGGACCTTGCCAGAGAATTGAAAAAGCTGTAGAATATGAGAGTGAAAGTGATACCAGTTGTAGTTGGTGCACTTGGAACGGTCCCCAAAAAACAGTGAAATACGCTGATGTGAAAAACTCAAAAGGAGTGATAATAATAATAATAATAATAATAATAATAATAAAATGTTCTGGGACTTCGAGATCACCAAATCCCGGCCTGGAGACCAGATCTAGTATTGATTAACAAGAAGAAGAAAACCTGTCATCTCGTGGATTTTGCCGTTCCGGCCGACCACGGAGTGAAAATGAAAGAAAGCGAAAAGATAGATAAATACTTAGACTTTGCCAGAGAGCTGAGAAAACTGGGAAACATGAAGGTGAAGGTCGTGCCTATTGTAATTGGTGCCCATGGAACGGTTCCCAAAGGTATGGGAAAGAATTTGGGTGAATTGAAAATCAGAGGAAGAATCAAGACCATTCAAATTACAGCACTGTTAAGCGGCTAGAATACTCGAAAGAGTCCTGGAGACATGAGGAGACTTACAGTCACTCAGCCTCCAGTGAACCACCGGCTCCGACAGATGTGAAAAACTCAATAATAATAATAATAATAAATAATAATAATAATAAGGGTCTGGAATGTTTGGAAATCAGAGGAAGGGTTGAAACCATTCAGAACACTGCACTGCTGCAATCTGCCAGAATACTCAGAAGAGTCTTGGAGACCTGAGGAGACTTGCTGTCACTCAGACTCCAGTGAAAGACCATCAGCTAATGCTGATGTGAAAACTCAAAGGAGAAAATAAAATAATAATAATAATAATAATAATAATAATAATAATGATAATATAATAATAATATTAGCAACTGCAACTTATGAACAAGCTGAAGAACAAGAAAAACGAGAAAACATAAATGTAAAGAAAATAATTATTTGGATACTTCAATTGACAAATTGGGGAGATTGCACATGAAAAAACATGGGCATGGTTAAGAAAAGGAAACTTCAAGAGAAAAACTGAATCGCTTATAATTGCAGCACCTAACAATGCCATAAGAACAAATTATATAAAAGCCAAAAAAAAAAAAAAAAAAAAAGCCAAAAAAGCCAAAAAAAGCCAAAAAAAGCCAAAAAAAAGCCAAAAAAAACAAAAAAAAAATAAAGAAACGATACAACACATCAGCAAATGTAGGGTATGTGGAAACAGAGATGAAACAATCAACCATGTATTAAGCAAATGCAACAAACTAGCATAACGTGAATACAAGGCTAACCTCGACTGAGTTGGAAAGGTGATCCCACTGGGAATTGTGCAAGAAAATAAATTTTAACCATACATCAAAATGTATGCATAAACCAGAATCTGTTGTTGAGAATAAAACATAAAAATCTCTGGGACTTTGAGATAAAGACGGATCACTTTATCCCAGCCAGAAGACCAGACCTAGTATTGATTAACAAGAAAAAGAGAACTAATCAACTGGTGGATTTTGCAGTACCAGCAGATTACAGGATGAAGATGAAAGAAAACGAAACTATAGAAAAATACTTGGACCTTGCCAGAAAATTGAAAAACAAACAAACAAACAAAAAATAAACTGTGGAATATGAGGTTGAAAGTGATACCAATTGTAGTTGGTGCACTTGGAACAGTACCCAAAATTTTAGAAAACAGACTAGAGGAACTGGAATTCAGAGGAAGAATTGAGACCACCCAGACAACAGCGTTGTTGAAATTGGAAATAATACACAGAAGAGAAGGAGACCCGTGGAAAATTATTGTCACTCAGACTCCAGTGAAAGACCATCATCTTACGCTGGTGTGAAAAATTTACAATGAGTGAAATATAAATGCGTATTATCTTTTATTTTTGGTGTACAGAAATGGTTCTGAGCAGAACTCGAATGGTCTTTATTGTTTATTATACCACCGTAATAAAAAAAGTAAAGTCGTCGGGGTGGCCTAAAGTCGGTATCAGACAATCAGGGAGGGAGTCTATCCCCTTTTCACTAGCACTAGACCAAGGAGATTGTATTTACGTGTGAGGTGGAACGCCACACCTACCATCAACTACCATCAACTTAATTTACCGCACAGATCCCTATGCTACTCATACGCTGAGTTGGCGAGTGCCGGTATCGAACTAGGAACCTTGTGATTTCTAGCCGAACACTCTAAGCTAACCCAGCCCTTGCATTGTATTATAATGGGATTTATTATCTTTTACTACAGAGGATTTTGAATATACGTGATTGTTTTCATGAATACCAAATTAGGATATAAATTTAAAAAAACCCGGAAATTTCAACCATTTTCATATTGATTCAATTAACAGCCAGTGGCAATCTAAATTCTGTCACTCTTATTTAAAAAAATGATACAAACAAACGGATCAGACTATGCTATGTTAAATGCTATTTTCTCAGATTATAAAAAGGGGGCACAGAGTACTAAATATATCTATTACATAACTGATACACAGGAATTTTACATGTTATCTAAGATTTGAATATTACATTAAGTTTTTATTATTTCAGGTATTGATTTTGGTGATCCTCATAATGCCGTGGAGTCCAAAGGAAATTGCATATGTAGTCGAAGAATACTTCGCCAGCCAAGGATCCATCGTTGCAACCCAAAGAAAATTCCGACAGCATTTTGGAAAGCAAGAGGCACCATCCCGAAATGTGTTCCTTCGTGCTGTTACAAATTTCCGAGAGACAGGCTATTCCAGTTGATATGCTAAACTACACTTTACATGATATGAAAAATCGAGCTCTCGAATGTTTTCGTCATGTTGATAACCATTTTAATGACATAATATTCAAATCTTAGATTACATGTAAAACTCCTGTGTACCAGTTATGTAATAAATATACTTAGTACTCTGTGTCTCTTTTGTAATCTGAGAAAATAGCATTTAAAATGTGTCCCATCATTATGGTTCACCCTGTATATGACTTGAATGATTCCGCCAAAGATACCGCCAAAAATCTGAATGAATTCAAGCCAGTTTATATTTTTCGACCACTTAAACAGTCAAAAGATACTTCGTTGGGAACATGCCATCTGCAGATAAAAAGGCAAACAATTCGCCAGTTGCAACAGTCTCTTCTAGAAATACGCAGCACTCACATAAAAAAAGTTTGCTACAAAATCAGGTCATGTTAGTGAGCCACAACTTGAATGTAGGATGCAACATTTTTCACAATAAACACACCGTTTTTTTTCTGCTTCTCTCTAAAGAACTTTATTCAAGAACACGTTCTCATAGAATTTTGTTACCAGACACCCAGACTAATAATACTTATTATCCATACTCTATTATCTTAGTAGAAAAAACAAACTCTAACACATTTTCCTTTTGTATATGAATAATTTGGTTTCAAAGAATATTTTATTTGACCTTGTTTTTTTAAATTTTTTTTTATTAAACCTTGCCTTTTGAGGACATTACTACTTCTCTTAAGAGTGAAAGAGCCTATAAAATGTAAAGTTCTTATAAGTTGAAAGAATCAGAGTAACCTTCCAATGTGGGTACATGAAATATTCCGACAAAGAAGTTATAATATAATAACAAACATTGACTTTATTTCGTGAGCACGTGAGAAATACACACAAGACAGGGATACATATACTCATTACAAGGTAGAAGATAGATATATAGAACAGACACATAAACACATTATAAGAATGTAGGACTGCGTCCTAAAGAAGTGATACAGAGTTTCTGGGGGAATGTCACTTACTGATAGTTGGTTTGGGGGGCAAAGCCACCAACTTAAGGGGCAGATGCGCCAAGCGCTTAAACCATGTGAAGTCGTTGCTGGCCCGAGAGAAAGAGAGTTAGTATTTCCCGGGCTACCACTTAAATACTCTAGCCACCTATCGGCGAAAACCTGCAGCAAGGAAAGATAACTCTTCTGGACCCCCATATCGATCCAAACAGGGGCAGGCAATCGCTACAAGCCTGATGTTATCCTTTCACTTGTTACACGCATACTTCGACAGTCTCAGCACTACTTTGAAAAATGTTAATATTTGTAGTGAAATTAGGAATCCAAGGCAACGCACGTATCTACTAACTATTACAAACTGACTATTTGATGTGAGTACACTTCTTCACCCACCTCAAATAATAACTAGCTAGGTACACTCGCCAACCGATTCATCCAAAAATAAACGCTTGCATTCTTTCCTATGCAGCCTACTTTCACAAAAATACCACATTCTCTCTATGGCTTTATTCTACTTAAGATATCCCAATTTCGAATGATTTTGATGATTTGCACGTGGTACGTGCTTTGAATGAATTTTTGGCGATGGAGGGGTAGAGTAAAATTAAAACAAAACCCCAAGAAACTGAAAGTACAACAAAATAAAAGTGGCCCATTTTGGCTGCCCCCTTTCCTTCGATTAGTATATAGGACCACCGAGTCTCTTCCGATCTTTTAGGTTCGAAAGCAAGCCGGTCAGCTCCTCTAAAACGGGCGTGGGTGTCCTTAGTGGGGAATTGGTGAAAAAAGTGGGGTTTGTCTGTAGGCCAGATGGGTTGGGGCTACTAGAAAATCCGACTTTCTAGGAATAAAAGCACTAGCATAATCGGGCAGGACCAGAAAAAAACTTGGGTTTGGGAGTCCTGGATATATCGTAAGTGAAAAATTGGGGTTGATGCTCATTCAGCCACCTAAGTAAGAGAAACTATTGTGTATGAGGAAATTATTACAAACTGGCGTGTTTAGGTGACGTAACACTAATCATTTGTGACCATTCCTATAAAAAATTGAACACGCTCCATATCAAAAGCGATGACCTTTCAAGAAATTGTATTCTCTAGATGTCCAGAACTGGAGTCTCACTATCCGATGCATTTTAGTGTCATACCCAGGACACCCATTAGGAGGGTACCCCTCTGCAAAGGATATAGTCAACAGGAGAGCATTTCTATTGCATAACTTTGAATATCTTGTTTTTTTGTCAATAGAAAATTTATTTTTGCTGTAAAAAAAATAAAATACACATAATTAGAGATTATTAATGTTCCATCTATGTTTATTTTTAATTTGTTACTACAAATAATTTTATGAAATATTGTCTTGGTAGAAGTTTAAAATATTAGCATTTCAGTCTCGGAAGACTATAATATGTTTTTGTGCCCCTGAAGTTACAGCGCCTCCTGTGACTGTGAAGTCCGATGTTTGAAAAACATTTTCGACCACAGATGTTGCATGTGAAGGCTGTCCCTGAAGATGTTGATGTGCCGGTGCTTTATTGCCGTTGCTTTCTTCTAGACCTCTTAGCTTCATGGTGTTGCGTCAGGGTGACTTCTAACATGAACAGTCCTCTACGGAGAGTCTGCCACCACCGAGGGCGGTCCTGAGCCACATTTTCCCAGATAGAAGGGGCAATGCCAAAGCACCTGAGATCATTCTTGCAGACATCCTTGAATCGCAGTTGGGGGGCGACCAATCTGTCTTTTACCAGACGTAAGCTCTCCATCGAGGATGTCTTTCGGGATTCGTCCATTATCCATCCGACGTACATGACCCCCAACCATCGGAGACGACGTTGTCTCATACTAATGCCCATTTAGTTAGGCTTTTCTGGTTTCTTTGTTTATGAATTATTGACAGCATATCAAAGCTTGAGACGACGAAATTTATTTATGATCCAATTCTCATTATGAATTGTTGTTGTAATGAATTCCATTTTGCTCGCATTGTCACAACTTGAAGTTTCGTTATATAAGATGAGAATGTTGTAGCGTAATTATTGTGGTCTACGGGGAATTTGGGGATTGAAAGGAAAATGGTGTTCGGATTTCTGGAGAAAGAGAAGAAGAAGAAATAAGAACAAAGGTTAAAGTTTATAAGGGTAAACACGCTACAGGCTGCCCGCTATTGACCGACGAATCTGTCTTTTAGCAGACGTAAACTATGCATAAAGAATGTCTTTCGGTATTCGTCCATCATCCATCCGACGTACATGACCCCCAGCCATCGGAGACGACGTTGCATCAGTAGAGAAACACAAGTAATATATCATGAATAATAACTATTTTTGTATGTGGAGAATTAATAGCGTCGATCCCAGGGGGCTATCCCCCCAGGCAATACCTGCCCCCTTGGGTTTATTGCCCAGCACCTGAGGCGCCCCCTTGAGGGGGAATGCCGAAGGGATCGACGTAATTTTTGTTCTTTCTCACCCATGAGCCTCGGCTTGTGGGTGGGCCCACGGTAAAACGAGGCCTTGTGCCCACTCCATACAAGTGGGGTATGCGACAAATAAACCAACTGAACAGATGTTTATTGTATAGACAAAACTCTGACCAGAAAATATCAACACCTTTAAACTCTAAAATTTTTAAGAGAGTATTATAATTTGCTTGAAGCATTGTGTATATATTGGTTAAGAGGTTGATTTAGAAGGCTATCACAATGCAGGTGTAAAGAAAAAATAATAATACGGTAACAATTATGTTGTGTGTTAACCTGTATTTAATTCTTTTTCAAATTTTGTCTCAACTTGATGTACTCAGAGAATATATATTCTTAGTTGATTTTTAAAAAATATCAACGTTTTCATTCTAATCTAATTTTAGTAGACTAAATCTAAAAAAAAATCAAAAACACAGTTAGAAAGTCTTTTTTTCCCTCTTGTAATCAGTAAAGTAAGTAAAGTCGTCCGGGTTGCCTAAAATTTGTATCAGCCAGACAGCGAGGGAGTCTACCCCCTTTTCACTAGCGCTAGACCAAGGAGATTGTTTTTACCGTCTGAGGTGGAGCGCCACACCTACCATCAACTCCCCACTTTACCGCAAAGATCTCTGTGCTACTCATACGCTGAGTTGGCGGGGGCCATTATCGAACCAGGAACCTTATGATTCCTTGACGAACGCTCTACCGACTGAGCTAAACCGGCCCCTCGGAGAATATATTCTTAGTTGATTTTTAAAAGAATATCAACGTTTTCATTCTAATCTAATTTTAGTAGACCAAATAAAAAAAAATAAAAAAACACAGTTAGAAGCTATCTGGTCTCTTTTTCCTCTCTTGTAACCAGTAAAGTAAGTAAGTAAGTAAAGTCGTCGGGGTGGCTTAAAGTCAGTATCAGCCAATCAACGAGGAAGTCTACTCCTTTT
Source organism: Doryteuthis pealeii (assembly GCA_023376005.1). Lineage (NCBI taxonomy): Eukaryota > Metazoa > Mollusca > Cephalopoda > Myopsida > Loliginidae > Doryteuthis > Doryteuthis pealeii. The sequence goes on from CM042148.1 coordinate 67,776,856, forward strand.
TCACTAGCGCTAGACCAAGGAGATTGTTTTATGCGTCTGAGGTAGAGAGCCACACCTACCATCAGCTCCTTACTTTACGGCACAGGTCCCTGTGCTATTCATACGCTGAGTTGGCGAGGGCCAGTATCGAACTAGGAACCTTCTGGTTTCTAGCCAAACGCTCTACCGACTGAGCTAACCCGGCCATGACTGACATTATGGTGATTATGGTCATACAGTAATACTTAGTTTAGCGCTCCGTATACGTTCTTATGAATGTCGCTTTAGAGCATCAACCTTAAAACAAAAAGATTCCGCGTTTGATGCCGGTCCTCGCCAACTCAGCGTATGAGTAGCACGTGGGGATTTAAAAAAAATAAGAAAACAAAAAAACAACAACAAACTCCCATGGGTCTTCACCGGAAGAACCCTCCGCGCATTCGAGTTTAGGCCTTAACAGGGCCTAGTCGTTCCTACTAGCCAGGGAGATATTCCCTTGCTACTGGCGACTATGACCGGCCAATAAAGCCTAAATCATAAAACCACCTTCTCCCTTTGTCTCTTTTCTTTTTGTTCCTTAAATTCCTTCTTTTTCAGCGCAACCACCAAATGAGATGGGGTAAAAAGCAAAAACCCTAAGAACATGCATCGAGAATATCCAGCCACCTTTAAACCTTTAAAACACCTAAACCTCTTCCAACCCCATACACAGCTTGGATCTGTGCGGTAAAGAGAGGAGCTGATGGTAGGTGTTGGGCTCCACCTCAGACACATAAACAATCTCCCTGGTCTAGTGCTAGGAAAAAAGGGGATAGATTCCCTGATTGTCCGGTTGATACTCCACCACTTTACTTTTACTTTTCTTTTTTCCTATTATCTTAAAATATCCGACTGAAAATATTTTACTACCGATCATTTAAAACATCTGATATTGTTGATTATCAAGAGAAAATGGATTAGTACTGTGTATCTTTTTTTGGCTGAACTTGCACAAAGGTGTCAAAATTAGGGTGATCCAGAAAAAACAGAACCCACAAATTTTGTAATAAAACTGTTAATTTTAACTACGGGGGTCTAGGGTTAGGGTTTAGGGTTAGGGTTAGGGTTAGAGTTAGAGTTAGAATTAGGGTTAGGGTTGGGGTTTATAGTTAGTTTAATGGGAGAATGAATAAATAATTTGGATTCTGTTTTTCTGGGTCACCCTGTATACTGGTGACCCAGAAAAAACAGAACCCCCAAATTTTGTAATAAAACTGTTAATTTTAACTAGGGGTGTTTAGGGTTAGGGTTAAAGGTTAGGGTTAGGCTTTGGGGTTAGGGTTAGGGTTGGGGTTGGGTTTAATGTTAGGGTTAGAATTAGGGTTAGGGTTGGGGTTTATGGTTAGTTTAATGGGAAAATAAATAAATAATTTGGGTTCTGTTTTTTCTGGGTCACTCTAATTTTGACACCTTTGTGCAAGTTCAGCTCTTTCTTTTGTTGCGTATTTGGCAGTCATGACAGAATTATTTTAGTAACAGTGTACCAACACATGGTAGGCTTGCGCAGAAAAGAGAGCCAAAAGGAAGGAAAGACAACAGCAACTCCAGCAAGCATCACCGTTTGTTTGCAGTCACTGCACCAGAGATTGCCATTAAAAAATTGGTCTGTTCAGCCACTCACGCAGTTGCAGATAAAAAAGTGGACACTACGCCATCGTCTTTAGAAGACGGAAGGATAACAACGAATTAGATTCATGGTATAAACTACCATCATCAGTAGTGAATGTCTCATCTCTGAATTCTTTTATTGCTACCTGTGACAAATAGGTTGGGTAAATATCTAGAACTTAAACTCAAGCTAAAAACCTAAATGGCTTTAAGGACTGATTTAAAAAAAAATTTTTTTGCTATTTAATAAACTAGATTCCATGATGAATTATTCCATTAGACTTAAATGATGCCTGATTTTTTTTTGCTATTTAATAAACTAGATTCCATGATGAATTATTCATTAGACTTAAATGATGCCTGATATTTTTTTTTGCTATTTAATAAACTAGATTCCATGATGAATTATTCCATTAGACTTAAATGATGCCTGATATTTTTTTTTGCTATTTAATAAACTAGATTCCATGATGAATTATTCCATTAGACTTAAATGATGCCTGATATTTTTTTTGCTATTTAATAAACTAGATTCCATGATGATTATTCCATTAGACTTAAATGATGCCTGATATTTTTTTTTGCTATTTAATAAACTAGATTCCATGATGAATTATTCCATTAGACTTAAATGATGCCTGATATTTTTTTTTGCTATTTAATAAACTAGATTCCATGATGAATTATTCCATTAGACTTAAATGATGCCTGATATTTTTTCTAAAATTATCAAATAGACAAACTTGACAAGTTTTTAAAAGTACATTTAAAAGAAATAAAAATCAAATCAAATCAAACTTGAATATCTATTTATTGGTTTGTTTGTTTTGTTTTGTTATACGGCATATCAACCTCGGTGGGTCATTTAATGCCGACAATGTTGTGAAATAAATTCATTCGTAATGCATAATACAATTTTGTTTATAAACTCGTGTTTTTCTATTTAACCCATAGATGGGACCCTAACAGGTACTACCACTCCGGGTCAGAGTGGACCAGGGAGCAATGGTGATGAAGTGGTGCTCCACATTACCCAAACCTCCATAACTGGAACCTCACCATCAGGTAGAGTTTAACGTCATTCCCAGGACATGTAGACCCTCAGCCACCGCCTTCTAGCACCCATATGATAAGAAGGATTGGGGGTTGCCATAAAGGCAATAGGATTGGGGCAATCATATAGGTGCTAGGGCTTGACGTGGCCAGCCGATTGAACGGAGGGGGGCCTCTCCGACCGCCCGTCTAGCCCAAGAAAAGCCTAAAGTGGAATATTGCTAGTTATAGACTGCTCAGCCACCTGGGCTCTATCCTTAAGCCTCACGGGTCGCCACCCACGGCCAACAGGTGGCCCCATTGGAGGATTCTTACCCCTCTGCAGAGGTGTAGTCGGTGCATTCTAACGCCTCAGCCTACAGGACGGTCTATTTATTGGTTAACTGAGTGTATAAAAGTCAGCCAGTTAAGATATCAATGCTCAACATCTGCGGTGAAATACCACTATTGTATTTGTGTAATCTAGAAGAGTTTTTGCGATATTGTTCTTCAAATAAATATACTTCAGTTCCAGTCAATTAAGTCTTTGTAATCAGCCACGGTAATCTTATAACAGTTTTCCAAACACGGTAATCCTATAACAGTTTTTCAAACGGTAATCCTATAACAGTTTTCCAAACACGGTAATATAACAGTTTTCCAAACACGGCAATCCTATAACAGTTTTCCAAACACGGTAATCCTATAACAGTTTTCCAAACACGGCAATCCTATAACAGTTTTCCAAACACGGTAATCCTATAACAGTTTTCCAAACACGGCTATAACAGTTTTCCAAACAGGGGGGTAATCCTATAACAGTTTTCCAAACACGGTAATCCTATAACAGTTTTACAAACATGGACAAAAGAAAACATAACCGCCATGCAGTCTCGTTCTGTCTCGTTCGTGGTGTGAGCATGCGGGACCTATGGGGAGGCAAAAGATGGCATGAAAGGTAACTGGACAACAGTTACCTTTTATGCCATCTTTTGCACTGTCGGCTGCTGGCCCCAATTGCCCCCATTCCTCGCCTGCTGCTTCTCCGCCTACTCCCCATAGGTCCCGCATTCTCACACCACGAACGAGACAGAACGAGACCCCGTGGCGGTTATGTTGTTCTTTTGTCAGGCTCAAGCAAAAGCCAAACAGACGCGACTCGCCGGGGATAAATCACCACATGTAGTTATTTATTTACCTCACATCCCACAGATGCGGGTATGACACAATGTCTTTTTAGTGTGGGACCATTCACGAACCGAAGCTCATGTGATAGTGTGTACAAAAAATGCGTGGATCCCATCGACATTCTCCCCTCTTGGGGGGGGGGGGGGAGCATCTGGCACTGGGCAATAAATACAACCCTGCCCCCATTAAATTAAAGGGGTTAGGTGTTGCCTGGGGAATCAGGCTGTTAATATTACTTAACCGGTCCCGAGGCCAAAGCCACTTTACACAAGTTTCCGAAGAAACTAGGTAAGTATAACAAATATTGTATATGGGTATGTACTTATTAGGTACCACCAAAATACGTCACGTGATCAGTTTAGGCCATATTGAAGGAAGAAACGTAAATATTTTTCAACTTTTTTTAAACTCGCAAAAAAGAAATAACAAACATAAAGAGTTGTTACAAAGAAAAACAGTTAATTCAAAGATCAAATTATCCGATTGGAGAAAAATTACTCACGGTTAAAACATTCCTTTTTTTTTTTTAGAACGGGGTCAATTTATTTGGTATTTTTTTTTTTTTTAGCAGAATTCTGTATTCATGGTTCTTTTACTAAAAAGCTCTCGCATCGAAACTTATAAAAATCTTCTGATATAATAATTCAGACTTTTATCTTTGTAGAAAAAAAGTAAAAATCGTTTTCTGTCGGTTTATTTTTTCATATTTCAGAAAATAAAATAGGGGGTGGGATAGACCTCGTAAAAAATATTTCCCCTAATATATTTTAGATAAAAACTATTTCAGGCATATTTACATCAAAAGGTAAGTAATTATGGAAATGTTCGTGAAAATCGAACCATTAATTGATTTTTCATTGAATTAAAAAAAAGCCTCTAGTCATAACTTGTTTTTGGCTACGTTAAATTTCAATTGATTTAACGGTGCAATAATGTAAACATTGTTTTTAGTTCATAATTTTCATTATTTCCGTAAGCTGAAAATTAAAAAAAAATCATCAGGAGTTTTTTTAAATGTTTCTTCTTTGGAATGGACAACATTTTTTCAAGATAATATTAATGTTTATGCAAGTTTAATAGTGGGTGGGGGTGGAAATTTTAGAGGGAAAATTGGTGGTACCTAGTACTTATTCTCATACACATGACTTGATACAATTATCTCATGACTGTATACAGTTATTTCAAAGACTATTCATTATACTATCTTTTATCATTGTTTATTTCGGAAATTTAACATTACTAAATTAGAAAAATATTTGAAAAAGAGCGAATAAACGCTAAACGAGTTAGCGTTAAGCGTTATGAAAATATTATCTCACTAAACGAAGCAGGATAATATTTTATAACATTCCTCCATTTGAAATCTTATTATAATGGAGATTGTGTGTTTTTCTGTCTGTAACCGAAACTATATTCCTACTCAAGTCACAATTCTCTTAGTTATTGACATCACATTCTCCATGATTTTATTTTTATCTAAACCTCAATTATTAATAAAATTGTCTTACATTATTAATACTGTTAACTATGTCTACATACTGACAACATGCAATTATATTTATATATACAACAAAATTGCGGTTTACAGTGTAAACGGGAAGGCTAATTTGCATATTAATATTAAAAAATCGAATTTAATAAATATGTGCTTAGTATTATTGATTTCTAACTGTTTGGTTTTATTTTAATGAATATAAGCAAAAATCTCTTCAATGAAACTTAAATGAAATCCATTAACAAGATAAAATAACTGTCATTTTATTCTTTACTTCCTCTTATAACTAAATACTTAAATTAGAAAACATAACAATGAAAGACGAGAGTGATGGAAGAGTAAGTTTCAGTTGTTCCATCTTTTATTATACTCCCTCTGTTTCAAATCTTTTATTATACTCCCTCTGTTTCAAATCTTTTGATCTGTATTCTTATTTAGTTTCATTAGCCTTTCTAATTTAATACAATATTCTATTACATTAAAACTTAAATACTTGCACCTGGAGGGTGCATATATTTGCTAGTAATAATAATAAATCATGTTTTTTGTTTGTTTTGTGGGATTAAATAAAACTAAAGTAAATTAAAATAAAAAATCAACAAACTCCTATGGACCTTCACCGGAAGAACCCTCCGCGCATGTGCAACAAAAAGAACTGTCCCCCGACCCCCAAAAGAATATCTCGCCCATTCGAGTTGAGGCCTTAACTGGGTCTAGTCGCTCCTACTAGCCAGGGAGATATTCCCTTGCTACAAGCGACTATGACCCGGTCAATAAAGCCTAAATCATAAAACTACTCCTGTCTTTGTCTATTTCTTTTTCGTTCTCTAAATTTCTTCTTTTCAGCGCGACCACCAAATGAGATGGGGTTAAAGAAAAAAAACCCCGAAGGACACGCACCAAGATTATCCAGCCACTTTTAAACCTTTAAAACACCTAAACCTTTCCAACCCCATATCAGCTTGGATCTGTGCGGTAAAGAGAGGAGCTTATGGTAGGTGTTGTGCTCCACCTCAGACACAAAAACAATCTCCCTGGTCTAGCGCTAGGAAAAAAGGGGATAGATTCCCTGACTGATCGGTTGATACTCCGCCGTCTTTACTTTTACTTTTCTTTTTTTCCTATTATCTTAAAATATCCGATTGAAAATATTTTACTACCGATCATTGAGATGGGGTTGTAGCGTTGGTTTCGTATTTGCCTGGGAGAGTTGTCTGCTCGTTTAGTTTGCTGGTGCCCGCTAGGGGCCGGTTATATTTAAGCGGCTGTTTTGAACGTTTCTTTCTCTTTTTCTGTTCCTGATACTCCGAGACACATGGGTTAGTTAAGGTCTACCCCGTCTCGTTGGGGCTTCGTCCCCCTTACATTACTGTAAGTCATTCACACAGCATGGACTATCCCTAGTCTCATGTCTGTGGCTTTTATGTATATCTTTTACCATTCATGAATGTGTGTTTATCTTTCTACATGTAACTTTGTTATACCTATGTATATGTATCTTGTTATATCCATGTGCTGTTGTAAGGATGGTTTAAAGTTATACATACTTTGGATACACAAAACTCCGACGAAGGTTAATAGACAAAACATTTAATATACACAACACATGGATAACAGTAGATACAACGTACATAGTAAAAGAGTTACATATATAAAGGGGTACACAAATAAAGATAAAGGCACATTCATGAATGGTACAAGATAACATATAAAAGTACAGACATGAGACTAGGAATAGTCCATGCAGTGAAGACTTACAGTAATGTAAGGGGGGCGGAGCCCCGACGAGAGGGGTTAGATAAAATCTACCCCATGTGGCTCGTAGTTACTGAAACAGGAAAAAGAGAGCGAAAGGGTTTGAACCCGGCGCTTAAATACTATGGTGCCCTAGCGGGCACCAGCAAACTAAAAGGGGCAGACAACTCCACCAGGCGAATACAAACTAACACTACACTGTATACGTATTAAATGTTTTGTTTATCAAACCTTTGTCGGAGTCTTGTATTCAAGTAAATATAACTTTGAATCCTTTGTTACAGGGTTAAAGAAAACCCACCGAAGACCACGCAACCAGAATATCCAGCCACTTTTAAACCTTAAAACACCCCAAACCCCTTCTAACCCCATAGTTTATATATTTGAGATCGATGTTTTACAACCCGTACTCACTACAATACTCATTTTATCTGTTTGCAGAAATTTATAAACATATCAACAGATGACTTATGGGTCACGATGGGAGTATATTAATATCATCCTAGTGTATCATATTTAAGCATCATGTTTTTCTGTTGCTGTAGAAACTTGTCATTTTGTGTTTTTACAGCGGAAGTAGATATCAGTTTCGCAAACATACACAAATATATCGTTCTTATGTTTTTATTAAATTTTTTTTTTCTTAAAGTAATTCATAATATCTTAAGCTGAAGGCAACTGTTGCAATGAAACGTCAACTTCAAGCAGGAGGTATCGTGAATCACTATCTTTTTTTTTCATAATATAGGTCGGTAAAGACATGAAATCGGAAACTAAAATAAAACTCGACCTTCTGTTTGAAAAACAAAACAAACAGTTTTTAATCTTTAAAAAGTAATGAATTCTCTCTTAAAAGTTATATTATCTTTAACGATGATACACTAAAGAATTAGTCCCATCTATGGGTTAAATAGAAAAATGTATTTATAAAAAAATTGTATTATCCATTAAGAATTGATTTATTTCAAAACTTTATCGGCATTAAATGAGGTTGATATGCCGTAAAACAAAACAAACCAAACAAACCAAACTAAAGAATTATAAAAATATTTTGATGTGCTATTTCTCTGAATTTTTTTAGATGAGGCTTGATAATTAGTACTATTTGTATTATTCGGACTATTGTCCTCATCTTTTTATATCTGTACAACGTTTCGGCTGATGTGCCCTCCAGCCTTCTTCAGGTATTTCTTGTCGACCTCGGGAACCTTCTTTTCTTAATCGGGAACCTTCTTGTCGTAATCGGAAGCCATCACGGAACTTTGAACCTAACCCTTTATTCAGTGCACGGGGGTATCCTGTTCTCATTCCGCTAACCATAGCTGGGATACAGGTGTTAAGCTGTGTTAATTATTATTCTATGTTACTGCTGCCTCTGACCAGGATTGAACCTGCAGTCTAGAGATAACTGTCACTTAGAACTGTCTTAACTTAACTCCTTAAGTGTCCAATACTAATTTTGCTGTGCTATGTAAAATCAAAGTTATGTAATTTAAAAAATAATCAGGGAAATTCAAATTTTGCGGCTATTATTTGTGGTATCTTCGTTTCTAAGTCTTAAGATCACATCCACTTATACAGAACGAATTGTTAATAAGTTCATTGCCTGATTTTAATGTTTTTTTAATTTTTAAATTAACGCAGAATCTATTTATAGTGGAGATTCGGTCTCTTTTTCTCTGTAACCGAAACTACGTCACTGCTTATATCACAGCAATTCTTTTAAAAATTTTATAAAAATCAATTAAGAGTCAAACTTTCATGAAAATTTTGATACTGATTCACTTTTAGATGAATTTATGTTTAAAATAGTTTTTTCCTAAGATATATTAGGTGAAATATTTTTTATTAGGTCGACCCCCCCCCTATTTCATTTTATGAAATCTGAACAAAATATATTTTACTCGTACGGTTTTAAAATTGTTCTATAAAGATAAGAGACTGAATAATTAAATCATATTTTTTTTAGAAATGTTTTGGGGGTCCTTTCTGTCGTAAAACAAAACAAATATCTGAGTGGAATGGAGTAAATATGATGCTTTTTATGTATGTAATTAATTTTTTAAGAATATTAAACGTTTTATTTTATCTATTTAATTTTTCCCGCCCCCCTGCGGCAATGTCTTTAAAAAATTATTTTTACACCGCCCGGAGTTCGTTTTTTTTCTAGTCATTATAATTAATAATTATATAATTATATGCCACTTTTTTCTTCATTATGTAGACCGTAATATAAAAAGAAGTTTATAATCTTAAGCTTCTCCAACTTTATTTTTGGCAGTTGTCGAAGTCATATTTTATCAGAGATCCGGCCCAGCCAGGGGTTCAGTGGCTTCGACCCTGGACCTTACAGGCTAACATCATTGATTCCAGGGGGCCATCCCTCAGGCAACACCCGCCCCCTTGATTTAAAGGGACAGGGCTGAGTTTATTGCCCAGTGCCTGAGGCGCTCCCTTGAGGGGGAATGCCAACAGGATCAACGCATTTTTTTGCACCCACCACCCATGAGTCACGGCTTGTGGGTGGTCCCACATTAATAGAACCTTGTGCCTAATCTGCACATGTGGGGTACGTGGTAAATACTAAATACCACATAGGGTAAGATTGAGCATTAAAAAAAGAAGGAACTTTAGTCTATAATAAACGCAAAAATCTAACGCTAAATTCAGACTGACTATCCTTTGATTACTTTGTGATGTTTTTTAGGTGTCTATTTGTTTATTGACCCCCCGCCCCCCCAAAAAAAAAAAAAAAAAAACAAAAAAAAAAAACCCAAAAAACAAACCCCAAAACGTTTGCAAACATACATACTACAAATGAGTTCGATCCTCGCTGGATTCCCCATATATTGTCACATCCTACCCGTAGCGAACAGGTCGGGTAAATACATACTACAAACGAAGATGTCAGTTGTTATTTAAAAAAATATTTCTATTGAAAATAAGTTCGATTTTAAGCATTACGAATTCAATAAAACATTTTCTCTTTCCGAGTTTAAATAATGAAACCTTTTTTCAGCAATAAGAATGCTAATATAAGAAGATGTTATATTTTTTCTATTATCAATAAATAAGACGTGAAACTAATCAATACCATACAACATGATCTCCAATAATGCTAACATATTGTTAAAACCAATTACTAAAGAGTATAAATATAAATACACAATATGTATTACTTCCTAACCGTTAGGCATGACATAACCCCAAACGGGTTGATATGCCGTTAAAATCCATAAACCAACCAACCAACCAACCAACCAATAAATCTATGAAAACTCTTGGAAGTATAACACATTCAGTGTATAACACATTCAGTGTATAACAGTGGGCAACACAATTTTCGTTGAGTTGGATCTGACCCTTGTTTTTACTATTTCTTGACCCTTAAATCCAAAAATGACCCCAGTTTTTCTATATCACATCAATTTTTTGAGGTACGGGATCCCCTCGATTTTCTGGAAAAAAAAAACCCCATAGAAATACAACATCTAACAAATGTGTTAATATTGTTCGGACCATTTGACCTTTAGGCAACCCTTTTTGATCTCGATTAAGAAAGGACATGTTTTTCATTTACACCGTCAATATCCGGTTGTTTGTTAGGGTTAGGGGTTAGTTTTATAATTTAAAAAAATCTAAAAATCGTCTGTTAAAACAACCGGATATTGACGGTGTAAATGAAAAACATGTCCTTTCTTAATCGAGATCAAAAAGGGGTGCCTAAAGGTCAAATGGTCCTATTGTTCAGTAAAAAATTCACAGTGTTGTAAAGAACTTTAAAAAAAATTAATGGCAGAAAACAGTTATCGGTTTAAACATTTTTGTTTTTGTCTGGATATTTTTTCTAAATTTAACTCTAATGCTATGTAAGTACACTGGGGAACACGATTTTGGTTGAGTTGGAACTGACATTTGTTTTTGACTTTTTCCTGACTTCTGAATCCACAAATGACCCCAGTTTTTCTATATCACATCAACTTTTTGATCTACGGAATACCCTCTATTTTCTGAAAAACCATAGAAATACAACATTTAACAAATGTGTGCTTATTTTATAGAATGTTTTAAATATTTATATATAATGGAAAGTGATAAAACATTAAACTGGGCATCACAAATTTTGTTGATTTAGATCTGACACTTGTTTTTGACAACTTTTGGATTCTGTATGCAAAAATTACCCTAATTTTTTTCTCTATTACTTTTTTAGTAACAAGATACCTTCTCTTGGTCTCAAAAACCATTAAAATACTGCATGTAACAAATTTGAGCTTATTTTATAGAATGTTTTAAAAATCTTCAACCGAAAATAATAAAAAATTGCTTAACTATAATGTTTGTACAAATTCATGTTGTTCATACAAAGGATATTGTTACTGTAAGTTATGCAGAAAATGGAACTTGATGCTCATGTTGCAATCGAGGATTTTGTGGCTATCCAATTTCAGTCTAATTCTTTGCTCATGAATTTCCAAGAAAGTTCTTGACAAGGTTTTTACCTTGTCAAGAACCAAGCATTCATTTTGAGTTCTGGCATCCCGATAACTAACCGAATCTGTAGGCCATCAAACACACCGGCCTTGATTTTTTTCAATTGACAGGCCAGGATATTCCAAAATGCGGTACTTGAAACAATTACCTTCAGTTGGCAATGCTTTAATGCATTGCTTTAAGAGATCTAGTGTTGTTGAGGAGTTAACACCTCTACAAAATGGACTGACCTAGAGCCATATAAGCAGTGACAGGAGTCGGGAAAAATATTCGGACGAAATTACCGTGTCAACTCCAGACATTTGAACCTCCTCATTTTGTACGTTTTGTCTTGTGATTGTACTACTTATTGTTCTATGTTAAAAGTGCTGAATAAAATACATATTCACGCACCCTGTGTTCTCTGTGTATCTTTTTCCACCTCAAGGATACAACAGCGACAGACACAAAATGTATTTAATTATAAAATTACTGTTGTAGAGGAGTTAACACCCCAACAAGATGGACTGACCCAGAGCCATATAAGAGTCGACGCAGCAGTGACAAAGGTCAGGAAAAAATATTCGGACGAAATTACTGCGTCAACTCCAACTATTTGAACCTCCTCATTTTGTACGTTTTGTCTTGTGATTGTACTACTTCTTGTTCTATGTTAAAAGTGCTGAATAAAATACATATTCACGCACCCTGTGTTCTCTGTGTATCTTTTTCCACCTTAAGGATACAACAGTATCTATTTTGTTTTTTTTGTTTTTTGTCCAGCACCCTTGAAGGCATAGGACCAGCTCCACAAGACATGTGCATTACATATCTATCTATCTAGTTCATTCAGTTAATTTCTATCTATCTATTTATCTTTATCTATCTATCTATCTATCTATCTATATATATATATATATTATATATATTTGTTAATGTATAAAGTAGTAACTTACCGGTGGGTATGAGTACGATCGTTGGAAGTGCACAGTATCCCAGAGGTTAAGATTGAGAAAAAACAAATACAAAGTGCTCAATACATGTAGAGCAAATATATATATATAATATAATAATATATATATATATATATATATATAAGTGTTGTTATGGGTCCAACAGGAGAAAATTAACTATTTTATAAAAAAGAAGGTCCGCAAAATGGATTATGGTTTATTATTATTATTAATTATTATTTATTTTACATTTGCGACATGTGTTTCAGATCTTCTGATATCTTCTTGTATTATATTATTATATAGAAGATCATATAAGAGTCGACGCAGCAATGAAAAGGTCGGGGAAAATATTCGGGACGAAAATTACTGCGTCAACTCAACATTTTGAACTCTCCTCATTTTGTACGTTTTTACTTATGATTGCTACTACTGTCTTTGTTCTATGTTAAAGTGCTGAGTAAAATACGCACTGACTGTGTTTCTTTGTGTATTCTTTTCCACTCAAGCTACAACATTCAGTTTCATGTGGAGATTGGGAATAATATTTTTATTTGATGTCATAAAATGCTCAATGTAAATGTTGGGATACAGGTTGAGGTCAGATTTGGAGCCATTCCTTCCCCAGTGGATTCTATGAGCTTACTGCCGGCCACACTGGGATTTCAACTGGATGAGGAACTGGACGTAGATCTGAATGGTAAACTAGGATACTCATTTTATATTTGTTTTTCTTGTTATATGGTGAGGTTTTCATTAACAAAGTAAGTCAGTGCAATGATATTTTGGCTCTCACCAATCATAGGTATACAAATGCCAATTATCACGTTTTCCCTTGATCCATCCATAAACTCTTAACACAACTGAATTGCCATCTTGTGAGGGGATCAAGAATTGTCTAATCGACAAGTTTTAAATTTAAAATATGCAAAATAGACTAGCTTTACAAATGCGCTGATGTTTGTTCTTTGATTGTGAATCAACCTAGTCACCAGATCTGATAAATCTCCTTCTTTTCATATAATAATCAACGCAATCAGTTGACAGTTTCATTACCTAACAAACAAACAATAAATTGTGCTTATTTGGGGAGGAAGTTGTAGAGAAAAAAGTTGACGTGTTAGAAGAAAACTGACTGTATTTTGAAAATCAGTATGTCACAATTTACTCTAAATCAACATGAAAATCAAACTCCNTGTATTATCCATAAGGAATTTGATTTATTTCAAAAACTTTATCGGCATTAAATGAGGTTTGATTATGCCGTAAAAAACAAAACAAACCAAACAAACCAAACTAAAGTTATAAAATATTTTTGATGAGCTATTTCTCTGAATTTTTTTAGATGAGGCTTGATAATTAGTACTATTTGCTATTATTCGGACTATTGTCCCTCATTCTTTTAATCTGTACAACGTTTTCGGCTGATGTGCCCTCCAGCCTTCTTCAGGTATCTTGTCGACCTCGGAACCTTCTTTTCTTAATCGGGAACCTTCTTTATCGTAATCGGGAGCCATCACGGAACTTTGAACCTAACCCTTTTATTCAGTGCACGGGGTATCCTGTTCTCATTCCGCTAACCATAGCTGGGATACAGGTGTTAAGCTGTTGTTAATTATTATTCTATGTTATTGGTGCCCCTTGACCAGGATTGAACCTGCAAGTCTAGAGATAACTGTCACTTAGAACTGTCTTATTAACTCCTTAAGTGTTCCAATACTAAATTTTTGCTGGTGCTATGTAAAATCAAAGTTATGTTATTTAAAAAAACAATCAGGGAAATTCAATTTTGCGGCTATATTTGTGGTATCTTCCGTTTCTAAGTCTTTAAGATCACATCCACTATTCAGAACGAATTGTCAATAAGTTCATTATCTGATTTTAATGTTTTTTTTATTTTTTAAATTAACGCAGAATCTATTTATAATGGGAGATTCGGTCTCTTTTTCTTCTGTAACCGAAACTACGTCACTGCTTATATCACAGCAATTCTTTTAAAATTTTATTTTATAAAAATCAATTAAGAGTCAAACTTTTCATGAAATTGATACTGATTCACTTTTAGATGAAATTTATGTTTAAAATAGTTTTTTTTCCTAAGATATATTAGGTGAAATATTTTTTATTAGGTCGACCCCCCCACTATTTCATTTTATGAAATCTGAACAAAATATATTTTTACTCGTACGGTTTAAAATTGTTCTATAAAAGATAAGAGACTGAATAATTAAATCATATTTTTTTTAGAAATGTTTGGGGGTCCTTACTTGTCGTAAAAACAAAACAAATATCTGAGTGAATGGAATTAAATATGATGCTTTTTATGTATGTAATTAATTTTTAAGAATATAAACGTTTTATTTTATCTATTTAATTTTTTCCCGCCCCCCTCCGGCAATGTCTTTCAAAAATTATTTTTACAACCGCCCGGAGTTCGTTTTTTTGCTAGTCATTATAATTAATAATTATATTAATTATATGCCACTTTTTTTCTTCATTATGTAGACGTAATATAAAAAAAAGAATTTATAATCTTTAGCTTCTCCAACTTATTTTGGCAGTTTGTCGAAGCCATATTTTCTCAGAGATCCGAACCAGCCAGAGGTTAAGTGGCTTTCGACCCTGGATCTTACAGGCTAAACATCGTTGATTCCAGGGGGCCATCCCTCAGGCAACACCCGCCCCCTTGATTTAAAGGAACAGGGCTGAGTTTATTGCCCAGTGCCTGAGCCGCTCCCTTGAGGGGGAATGCCAACGGGATCAACGCATTTTTTGCACCCACCACCCATGAGTCACGGCTTGTGGGTGGTCCCACATTAATAGAACCTTGTGCCTAATCTGCACATGTGGGGTACGTGGTAAATACTAAATACCACATAGGGTAAGATTGAGCATTAAAAAAAAGAAGGAACTTTAGTCTATAATAAACCAAAAATCTAACGCTAAATTCAGACTGACTATCCTTTGATTACTTTGTTGATGTTTTTTAGGTGTTTCTATTTGTTTATTGACCCCCCCCCCCAAAAAAAAACCCAAACAAACCCCAGAAACGTTTGCAAAACATACATACTACAAATGAGTTCGATCCTCGCTGGATTTCCCCATATATTGTCACATCCTACCCGTAGCGAACAGGTCGGGTAAATACATACTACAAACGAAGATGTCAGTTGTTTATTTAAAAAAATATTTCTATTTGAAAATAAGTTCGATTTTAAGCATACGAATTTCAATAAAACATTTTCTCTTCCGAGTTTAAATAATGAAACCTTTTTTTCAGCATTTAAGAATGCTAATATAAGAAGATGTTATTATTTTTTCTATTATCAAAAATAGACGTGAAACTAATCAAATACCGTACAACATGATCTCCAATAATGCAACATATTGTTAAAACCAATTACTAAAGAGTTATAAATATAAATACACGATATGTATTACTTCCTAACCGTTAGGCATGAACATAACCCCAAAACGGGTTGATATGCCGTTAAAATCCATAACCAACCAACCAACCAACCAACCAATAAAATCTATGAAAACTCTTGGAATATAAACACATTAGTTATAAACACATTCAGTGTATAACAGTGGGCAACACAATTTTCGTTGAGTTGGATCTGACCCTTGTTTTTACTATTTCTTGACCCTTTAAATCCAAAAATGACCCCAGTTTTTCTATATCACATCAATTTTTTGAGGTACGGATCCCCTTGATTTTCTGAAAAAAAAAAGACCCCATAGGAAATACAACATCTAACAAATGTGTTAATATTGTTCAGACCATTTGACCTTAGGCACCCCTTTTTGATCTCGATTAAGAAAGGACATGTTTTTCATTTTACACCGTCAATATCGGTTGTTTGTTAGGGGTTAGTTTTATAATTTTTTAAAAGAATTAAAAAATCGTCTGTTAAAACAACCGGATATTGACGGTGTAAATGAAAAAACACGTCCTTCTTTATCGAGATCAAAAAAGGGGTGCCTAAAGGTCAAATGGTCCTATTGTTCAGTAAAAAATTCACAGTGTTTTAAAGAACTTTTTAAAAAAATTTAGTGACAGAAAACAGTTATCGGTTTAAACATTTTTATTTTTGCCTGGATATTTTTTCTAAATTTTACTCTAATGCTATGTAAGTACACTGGGGAACACGATTTTGGTTGGGTTGGAACTGACATTTATTTTTGACTTTTTCCTGACCTCTGAATCCACAAATGACCCCAGTTTTTCTATATCACATCAACTTTTTGACCACGGAATACCTCTATTTTCTGAAAACCCATAGAAATAACATGTAACAATGTGTGATTATTTTATAGAATGTTTAAATATTTATATATAATGGAAAATGATAAAACATTACACTGGCATCACAAATTTTTGTTGATTTAGATCTGACACTTGTTTTTGACTAACTTTGATTCTGTATGCAAAAATTACCCTATTTTTTTCTCTATTACTTTTTTAGTAACAAGATACCTTCTCTTGGTCTCAAAAACCATTAAAAATACTGCATGTAACAATTTGAGCTTATTTTATAGAATGTTTTTAAAAATCTTCAACCGAAAATAATAAAAAATTGCTTAACTATAATGTTTGTACAAATTCATCTTGTTCATACAAAGGATATTGTTACTGTAAGTTATGCAGAAAATGGAACTTGATGCTCATGTTGCAATCGAGGATTTTGTGGCTATCCAATTTCAGTCTAATTCTTTGCTCATGAATTTCCAAGAAAGTTCTTGACAAGGTCTTTACCTTGTCAAGAACCAAGCATTCTTTTTGAGTTCTGACATCCCGATAACTAACTGAATCTGTAGGCCATCAAACACACCGGCCTTGATTTTTTCAATTGACAGGCCAAGATATTCCAAAATGCGGTACTTGAAACAATTACCTTCAGTTGGCAATGCTTTAATGCATTGCTTTAAGAGATCTAGTGTTGTTGAGGAGTTAACACCTCTACAAAATGGACTGACCTAGAGCCATATAAGCAGTGACAGGAGTCGGGAAAAATATTCGGACGAAATTACCGTGTCAACTCCAGACATTTGAACCTCCTCATTTTGTACGTTTTGCTTGTGATGGTACTACTTCTTGTTCTATGTTAAAAGTGCTGAATAAAATACATATTCACGCACCCTGTGTTCTCTGTGTATCTTGTTCCACCTCAATGATACAACATCTAGTTTCATGTGCGAGATGGGAATATAATTTTATTTATGTCAATAAATGGCTCATGTAGAATGTTGGGATCAACAGGTTTGAGGTCAAATCTTGGACGCCATTTCCTCTCCCCCAGTGATTCTATGAAGCTCTACTGCCCCACACTGGGATTTCAACTGATGAGGAACTGGACGTAGATCTGATGGTAAACTAGGATACTCAATTTTATATTTGTTTTTCTTGTTATATGGTGAGGTTTTCATTAAACAAAAGTAAGTCAGTGCAATGATATTTTGGCTCTCACCAAATCATAGGTATACCAAATGCCAAATTATCACGTTTTCCCTTGATCCCCATCCATAAACTCTTAACACACTGATTGCACATCTTGTGAGGGGATCAAGAATTGTCTTAATCGACAAGTTTTAATTTAAAATATGCAAAATAGACTAGCTTTACAAATGCGCTGATGTTTGTTCTTTGATTGTGAATCAACCTAGTCACCAGATCTGATAAATTCTCCTTCCTTTTCAATATAATAATCAACGCAATCAGTTGACCAGTTCTATTACCTACAAACAAACAATACAATTGTGCTTATTTGGGGAGGAAGTTGTAGAGAAAAAAGTTGACGTGTTAGAAGAAAACTGACTGTAATTTTGAAAATCAGTATGTCAATTTTACTCTAAATCAAATGAAAAATCAAACTCAACAGAAATTATGTCCAAAATTGTTCCCCCGTGTAATCTATGCCGTACTTGGTTATATTGAATATTGTCATTGGCGCAATTTATTGCAACAAGAATTCAAAATGACACCTCCCCGCCGAAAAAAAAAACCAACCCCAAAAGCAAAACAAAAACAAAACAAAAACACAAAACACGATATGAGTTTATAAAAAGTATTAAAAAATTCAAGAAATGTATAAGGTCTGAATGTAAAGTATTTATCCCTTAGAAAAAAAATTACAAGGGAAATGATATTTTAATTTCCTTCAAAATATTCTCTTTATGAACTCACACACTTATGCCTTTCAAAACATTCTGCACAGTCATCTTTTGTAATCGCCATTAACTGCCTCATTGCATTCTTTTAAATCTAATCTATGGTGTTTTAATACCGGAAGCCGCATAGAATCCCCTGAGAGACTTGGGTGATATGACATTTTATCAAAAAAAAAAAAGTCCTATATATATATATATATATATAATATAATAGATTTATATATATATATATATATATTATTGTTTATGTTTTTGGGAGGCAATTACAATGCGTCTAGCGTATAAAATTTGATAATTATTGAAAATAATCATGACAAGTAAATTATTTTCAATAATTATCGAATTTTATACGATATACGCATTGTAATTGCCTTAATTAATATAAAATAATATACTTTACTTAACAATGTTCCAAAAAGCAAATTTTCAAATTATATATATATATATATTATATATATATATATATTATATATATATATATATATTATACCAACCCCGCCGCACGAGCAGGATGCGACACAAGGTCAATTTCTTAAGCGAGGTTTAACAGGTTTGAATTCAGAGTTTTCCTTCTCATAGACTGGTTACCCAGCCATGGTTAAAGAGCCCAGTCTGCCTTGCTATTTACCCATAGCTGGAGGGAGAATTGGATTCATACCTTTCCCAAGGGTATTAGTGCCATGTGAAATGCAAACAGCTTCGCCCAGGAATTGAACTCAGATCGACGAGTCCATTTCCTACGATTCTAACCATTAGACCACGCCCCCCATCTCTCTCTCTCTCTCTCTCTCTCTCTCTCTCTCTCTCTCTCTTTCTCTATAAGTGGTGAAGAAGCTCCTTGTTCATTTATTGTAAATGCGACTTTTACACATAACTCACTGGATGACGCTTTACTGGCGACTGAGGAAGCTCTGTTTATGGATAAAATACCAAGGTACATCAAGGTAGCACAACCAGTCTCTTAGATGTTCAAAATGTTTGTGTCGGTACCGGACAGTGTTCGTAAATTCATAGTAATTTTTTAACTGTTGGGATGAACATGAGTCCAAAGTGCTTATCTTCCCTTGCTGCAGGTTTTCGCCGATAGGTGTCAACTGTACTTAAAGAGCAGCCCGGGAGAAAATCTCTCTTTCTCTGGGTCCGGCAACCACTGCACATAGGTTAGGCATTTGTTGCCTTTGCCCCTTAACTGGGGGGCTTTTCCTCCCAGCAAACTATCAGTAAGTGACTAATTTCTACATGTAACTCTGTATCACTTCTTTAGGACTTAGTCCTACATTCTTTGTGTATATTTACGTATCCGTTCCATATATCTTACTGTACCTTTGTCATGAGTATATGTATACCTGTCATATGTATTTTTCTCCACGTGCTCACGAATTAAAGTCTATGTTTGTTATTATATATAAGTTCTTTGTCGGGTTAATTCATGTACACATATGTACCCACGTTGGAAGGTTACTTTGAACATTCTAACATATTATAAGAACATTGTTGCATAGGGCCAGTTGAATTGTAGTATAAATTGTTAGTAGCAGTAGTCGCCGTTAGTTCAGAAACAACATACGCAAGTAGTATAGTCACAAAGGGGTTGTTTATTCCTTTCTAGGCTCGTGGGTTCTTTTTCTGAGAGAGAGAGAGAGAGAGAGAGAGAGAGAGAGAGAGAGAGAGAGAGAGAGAGAGAGAGAGGAGAGAGAGAGAGAGAGAGAGAGAGAGAGAGAGAGAGAGAGAGAGAGAGAGAGAGAGAGAGAGAGAAGAGAGAGAGAGAGAGAGAGAGAGAGAGAGAGAGAGAGAGGTCAAATTATTCTATCGTAAATCATGTTCGATACTACTATGCGCAACAGATCACGGGGAACTCAGGAAGCCCCGTCTGTCCCCTACGAAAGCACAGCCGAAAAAGACAGATTTTTCTCTCATCCGTTTCTCGTTCCGGGATTCGTTAAAACAGATTTTCTTCTTTTAGATATTGAAAAAGAATATTTATTTTTTATATATATTTACCTAACCCCTCCACATGAGCCCGATACAACACCAGGTTAATTTCCAAATGGAGTAAGAGGTTTGAATTCAGAGATCCAGAGATTTTCTTCTCCTAAACCAGTTGCCATAGCAAGGTTAGAGCCCAGTCTGCTCTACTATTTACCCATAGCTAGGTGAAGAATAGATGATTGTATAGCTTTTCCAAAGGTATTAGCGCTGTGTGAAATGCAAACAACCGCATTCATGATTTGAACCCTGGTTCTTACAACTATAACCATTACACAACAAACGCATCCATTTGTTGTAATATCTGTGTGACGAGACTGAAAGGCAGCCCTATGAACAAGCGGATTCCCAGCCCCCACAAACAAAGCGCGTCAGGATATGTTTGGCCTGTGGCGAGCGGCTACGGATACTCGAACTCGCTACCTCCTCGTAGCTGAGGTATTGTTAGTAGAGACTCAAATAAAGTATATCCGAATTTGCATAAGCACATTCAAACGAGCAGAAATAAAGACGGACTGTCGCTGACAGGGCGAGTGAGGAAGAAAGTGTTTGGACGTCAATTGAAATCTGACGACTGCTATTTGATGTGAGAGTGGCGTGTTCAGTTGGGAAAGGAATTGCATTTTTCGTTTGCTGGAGAGACTTTCAAAGGATTGATATTACCTGGAATTTTTGGACCCCTTTCAAAAGAATCTGGAATAAAAAGGAGTAAAATCTGATGCTTATTCAAAGTCTAGTTCTTTCATCTTCCAAGAGTGAACAAATCAAATCTATTATCTTGTTTACATTGAAAAAGATTAGAGACGAATCTGTGCTTTGTTGCACATATTTATACAACGTTTGCAAATCTGAAATAATTAAATAATAAAAATGTCGGAAGTGAGTTATTGAAACAAAATCAAATTGGTTGATATGCATGTAGTGTACTGAGATCTCGACATAACGAGATTAAGGAAAATCTCGATAGGGCGATGGTTTGTTTTGTTTTACGGCATATCAACCTCAGTGGGTCATGTAATGCCGATAAAGTTGTGAAATAAATCAATTCTTAATGGATAATACAATTTTTTTTATAAATACATTTTTCTATTTAACCCATAGATGGAACCCTAACAGGTACTACCACTCCGGGTCAGAGTGGACCAGGGAGCAATGGTGATGAAGGGGTGCTCCACATTCCCCAAACCTCCAAAACTGGAACCTCACCATCAGATAGAGTTTAACGTCATTCCCAGGACATGTAGACCCGCAGCCACCGCCTTCTAGCACCCATATGATAAAAAGGGGTTGGGGCTTGCCATAAAGGCAATAGGGTTGGGAAAATCATATAGATGCTAGGGCTTGACGTGACTAGCCGATTGATCAGAGGGGGCCTCTCCGACCGCCCGTCTAGCCTAAGATAGGGCCAAAGTGGAGTATTGCAAGTCATGAACTGCTCATCCACCTGGGCTCTATCCTTAAGCATCACGGGTCGCCACCGTCGGCCAACAGGTGGCCCCATTGGGGGAGTCTTACCCCTCTGCAGAGGTGCAGTCGGTGCATTCTTACGCCCCAGCCGACAGGGCGGTCGATAGGGCGAGATCTCTAAAAAGGGTCTATTAGTACAAACATGGCGCGAATGACCAGACAGACCATATTATGTATGTTCCCGTTCTTGAAGAGTCTTTGCAATATTGTTCTTCAAACAATATTAATTCAGTTCCAGTCAATTTAGTCTTTGTAATTAGTCACGGTAATCCTGCAACAGTTTTCGAAAACACGGTAATCCTATAACGTTCCGGTTACTTCCACGACATTTTTTCACACTGTCGGCTGCTGACCCCGATTGCCCCTTCCCGCCCTCCGCTTCTTCACCCCCTCCTCCCAGGTCCCGCATGCTCACGCCACGAACGCGACAGAACGAGACCGCACGGCTGCTATGTTTTCTTTTGTCCACATTAAGCAAAAGTCTAACAAGCCAAACAGACGCGCCTCGCCTCGCCGGACATAAATCACCACACCCGTAAATAAAACCTGTTATTAAATTGTTAACGCGGAGTTTGTTCTCTACAATGCGGCGTGTGACTATAGTCCAATTCCTAGCGGCGTACCGTGTGCGACTATAACGTGACTATTCCGGACAGCGTGCCATGTTCGACTTTCATCGAATTTCATATCATGTTCCGTTTGATAGTCGGTAATCCTTAATTTTTTCCTCGTAAATTCCTACCATAATATAAACTGAACCCTCATTTTATGTCCGTGTTTTTGCAATAAATGTTTTATTTTTCTTGCACCCGTTATTTTATAATACTAAATATATTTTCTTTATTTGTTAAAGAATAAAGAATAAAGAAAATATATTTGGTATTGTAAAATAACGGGTGCGAGAAAAATAAAACATTTATTGCAAAAACACGGACATAAAATGAGAATTTACGAGGAAAAAGTTAAGGATTACCAGATAGTCTATATTTCCTACTTTCTGAGGAATCTCCAGATGCAGTTTAGATAGTGCACCGATTTAACTCTTTGCCTACTAAATTTCCCCCTCGGCTGTACCAAATTTTCTTGGTATTTTTACCTGTATAATGAGATATTTCAAAGTTCACTATCTATTCACTTCAGAACTCCATTCTATTCAAATAAAGTCCTATCATTATAGTCCTTCTGCCCAATTATAATAAACTAACCATCAGATTTTGTGGGTGGTGGCAAAGCCGCTGTGAGGGACTTAAAGTAGGCAAAAAGTTAAAGGTTTTAAAGCAACCTTTTTTTGGAACGTTTTATCTATTTATTTTTGTAAATGCAGCAGCGTAAGGGTTAAAGCAAATCGCTGTTGACACTGTAAGATTCAAAGTGATAATACTTGAAGATAAAACTCCGACAAGGGTTGATAGACAAAACATTTAATAGGTATACAGGGTACATAATACATAGAGGTGTACATGAACATACATACATGAGTAATACAAAGTTACACGTAAAAGGATAAACATAAAAGCAACAGACATGAGACTAGGAATAGTCCATGCTGTAGGAATTACTTACAGTAATGTAAGGGGGGCCAAAGCCCCAACAAGAGGGGAAGTAGACCAGAGGTCGAGCAACAGGAAGAGAGAGAGAGAGAGAGAGAGAGAGAGGAGAGAGAGAGAGAGAGAGAGAGAGAGACGTTCAAATCAGCTGCTTAAATATCAAAGGCCCCTAGCGGGAATCAGCGAAACTAAACGGACAGGCAAATCCGAAAATAACGCCTACAACACCATGAAGGCAACGAGAACGCAGCATTGATGTTTTAGCGTTTGTGTTGGTAAAGAGATTATTGATTATTATAAGTCGTCGGGGCGGCCTAATGTCGGTATCAGCCAGACAGCAAGAGAGTCTATCCCTTTTCACTAGCGCTGGACCAAGGAGATTATTTTAGCGTCTGGGGTGGAGCGCCACACCTACAATCACCTTCTCACTTTACCGCACAGATCCCTGTGCTACTCATACGCTGAGTTAGCGAGGGCCAGTATCGAACCAGGAACCTCGTGATTCCCAGCCGAACGCTATACCGACTGAGCTAAACCGACCAGAGTTAAAATATGTTTGACTTTGTCTCCCATTGTTTATCAAAAAAAAAATTATACTGAAATTTAGCACTGAAACATTGGCAATAAGTTCAGTTTGAATTTAAAACCTCATCTTTTAATCATAGACGGTTCTTCTGAACTTCAGTTTAAATTTAAAACCTTATTGTTTAATAATAGACAGTTCTTCCGAACTTCAGTTTAGATTTAAAAACTCATCTTTTAATCATAGACAGTTCTTCTGAACTTTAGTTTAAATTTAAAGCCATATCTTTTAATCATAGACAGTTCTTCCGAACTTCAGTTTGAATTTAAAAACTCATCTTTTAATCATAGACAGTTCTTCTGAACTTTTGCCCATTAGTGTTGAATTTGAGATATAATACATATCAGTTGTTTCAAAGGAAAACATTTAAAACTTGTGGCGTTTTTTTTACCTCCTGGAAATTCCATTGTAAACGTTATGAACTGTAAACATTATAAACGTTATGAATAAGATTAAGTTTATTTATTTAAGAAACGAGATAAAAAGAAAGTGAAAAGGCAACATATAAAATGTCATAAGATATTATCATTGATGAGAATAAAGCGAATACATTTTTAACAGTGGGAACTTCATTAACTCTCTTCTCAGTTTAATGTTCTCAGTTTTTTATGTTCTCAGCAGGAAACCTCAGTAAGAAATATTTCATCACCGGCTGCGAACTTTTACGTAAAAATGCATGTTTCAGTTTCCTTAGAAAGATCGGCCAAGAGTCACGTATCTACGAGTGAAGATTTGGTTAAATCCTACTTAACGGACATAAATATCACCATCGCATGTCACCCCGCCGAAAGGGAAAAAAATACCAAAAATCAAGGAATTAACCGAATTTAATGAAATTTTCAGTGTTGATATATCAATGAATAAAATATATAATGCACCAGTTATTTCATTTAAAAACTTTTACATTTTTTCAGGTCAGTTAACTTTATACCACGTATCTTTGAGGCGTAACACAGATTCACAAACATACGTGGTTCAAAGTTAATTGACCTGAAAAAATGTAAAGGTTTTTAAATAAGATAACTGGTGCATTATTTCTTTTATTCATTAATGTATCAACACTGAAAATTTCATTAGATTCGGTTAATTCCTTGATTTTTTGTATTTTGTTTTCTTTTGCGGAGTGATATACGATGGTAGAATTTATGCCTGTTAAGTAGGTTTCAATTGGGGTCGGTTTTAGGAATTGTAACTCCCAATTTAAAAACATTTATACACATACTCACATACACAGAGACATATACACACGCATATGCTCCCCCACCCCCTGGCACTTTGTAGGGGGATTTCGCTGACAACCGCCGACTACGCTTAAAGGCAACGCGCTCCTATAAAACGTATGGAGCACTCTCTAGCGGCATTTACATATATACATATGTATGCATTTATCAGGTAAAATCCTCGTTTGTAGGTGCTGATGGCCGTGTGGTTAAGAAGTCTGAATGAAGATAAATCAATCGAATTTCCATTCCGGTTGGAGGTAGCCTGCTAATATCTAGCCACACTGAAGAGACGTGATACATCGGAACACGGTGGCTGTGGAGGACCATCATTTAAAAAACGATACTACAAACTAAAATCTACATAATTAGAAGAAAATGCTCAGTATATTAAAATAGCACTTTTTAACGATCTTTTAGAAACAAACGAGACATCCCAACTCTCGATGGCAAACTCCTAAACTCGGTAGAACAGTTGAAGTACCTAGGCAGTAATATCTCATTCACAGAAAGCGATGTTAATGCACGCATAGGAAAGGCACTGCTAGGAATAAATTATCAGTCATATGGAAATCCAAACTCACAGACAAGTTAAAGAGACAATTCTTCTAAGCCGTTGTCGTGTCAATGGTGGTATACGGCTGCACAACTTGGACCCTAACGAAGCGACTAGATGGGAGCTGCACAAGAATGCTGCGTGAAGTTTTAAACAAATCGTGAAAACAACACCCCACGAGAAAACAGCTGTACGGCCACCTGCCCCATAGCACCCAAACCCCATATCACCCAAACCATCCGAGTGAGACGGACTAGACACGCAGGACACTGCTGGAGAAGCAAGGACGAAATCATAAGTGACGTCCTCCTGTGGAAGCCAGCACCATGGGCACACCAGTATGGGCCGACCAGCAAAAATGTACATTGACCAGCTCTGTGCGGATACTGGATGCTGTGTAGAGGACCTCCTGAGAACGATGAGTGATAGGGACGGTTGGAGAGAGATTGTCATGGATATCCGTGCTAATAGCGCGACATGATGATGATGAACAATATTACAAATCTTGGAAAGAACTAATTTTGAATAAACCAGACGAGTTACCGATTAATTGCAGCCGATCACACGTGTGTTCATTGAATAAGATCTTATTCAATGAACACACGTGTGATCGGCTGCAATTAATCGGTAACTCGATTAATTCAGTGGATTTAACCCTGATGATCCTAACGGTGATACTCGAGTAGGTTTCTATTGTATCCATTTCTTTAATAAATTTGCTCTACTTTGTATTGAGCACTTTGTATTTGTTTTATCGCGGACTTAACCCCTGGATTCTGTGCACCTCCAACGATCGTGCCCATATTTACGGGTAAGCCACCCTTTATACATATAAATATATATATGAAGATAGGAGGGTTGGAGTAAAATCCGGCAGTATGAGGTAAGTTAAAAGGAAAAAGTGGACAAAAAATAATGACTCAAACAAGTAGAAGTAGGAGATAAATATTTCGTCCTTCTTTACGCGAAGAACATCATCAGTCTAACTTTATTCAAAACAAAGTACGTACATTTGTATTTATAGAAGAGAAAGTAAGTTTGTGCTGAAATTGGTTCTTCGGGTAAAGAAGGACGAAATATTTCTCTCCTACTTTTACTTGTTTGAGTCATTATTTGTTGTCCACTTTTCCTTTTACCTTACCTCATATATATATATATATATATATATATATATATACGTTGATGTATGAGTAGTGGCTTACCGGTAGGTACGGGTAGGATCGTTGGGAGCGCACAGTATCCAGGGTTTAAGACCGTGAAAAAACAAATACAAAGTGCTCAATACAATGTAGAGCAAAATTTATTTAAGAAATAGATATAAAGTAACCTACTCGAGTTTCATCATCTGAATCGTCAGGGTTACATCCGCTGAATTAATCGAGTTTTCGATTAATATCAGTTGGTACCACGTATGTCTGTTGAAACGGGGCTTATCTTTTATAGATAAACACGCGTTCATCTATAAAAGAGAAGACCCGTTTCAACAGACATACGTTGTACCAACTGATATTAATCGAAAACTCGATTAATTCAGCGGATGTAACCCTGACGATTCAGATGGTGAAACTCGAGTAGGTTACTTTATATCCATTTCTTAATATATATATATATATATATATATATATATATATATATTGTTGTACCGGCCGTTCCTACAGTGGAGAACATGCACCGGTTCTCACTATAAATAGTGAGACACCGAGTGGAAAGGTAGCACTGTTCCCGTTAACGACAAGCTAGTCGTACATGTACCATGATTGTAAATACACTTGTCTTATTTTACCCTATCTCGATTTGACTTCTTTTTACTGTTGGGACTAACATCACAACATATTATATATATATATATATATATATATTGTTTTTTACTTTTCAAGTACTGTGTTTTCTTTTAACCACACGATAACAAGTGAAAAAAAAAAGCAATGTTTCTATTATGAATAAGACTAAATGTCCTTGAATTCCACAGAATGTGGGAAGAAGTCTGTGTGTAAGGGCAATAGAAAGAATTTTTCTAATAATGATGTTGTACTACTTCTATCCATCACCATCTCTTTCCGCTTTGTGTAAGGGGAAGGCAGGTTTGATGAGGCCAGCATTTCAGAAAGTTTTTCCCCCTCTGTCTGCTGAAGAAAAAAAAAAAAAAAAAAAAAATTCCAAGTCAAAACATGAGAATATTTTTTTAGATTTAAAAATTGACAAAAATAAAACCGAAAGTTAAACGGAGAAAAACATGGTCGAAATAAAGAAAGAGTTGTGACATTAAAGAAGTTTGCAAAAAGATATAGTTCAAGTTTTTTGTAGGTTTGTTGGTGGAAGAATATATGTGCGTGATGTGTGTGCGTGTGCGTGTGTATGTGTGCAGCATCTTTGCAAGCATCCATGTCTGTATGAAAAAGTATACATCTTTTTAATGTGTACTTGTCTGCATCTTTGTACTTTTGTGAGCCCATGTCGATAAGATTATATTTAACATTTTTTTTCTGCACACGTAGAATGACAGACCTTATTTTAGTTGCCACTCAATTTTACAGCCGTCGACAGTCAACATCTAAAATCCCGCAAATTTTTTTTTTTTTTTTTTTAAAACTTCTCCTTGTGACATTTCACGACAAGAAAACTTGATGGTAGCAAGAAGCGTCTCCGTAACAGAAGAAGAACAATTCAGCATCAGGAGCAGCTTTCTTTTTATTGGTCAATTTTTTATCTTTCTATCTTTTTTTTTAAAAGATAGAAAGATAAATATATCTTCTTATGCGTATGTGTGTGTTTTGTTTTGTTTTGTTTTGTTTTACGGCATATCAAACTCAGTGGGTCATTTAATGCCGATAAAGTTTTGAAATAAATCAATTCTTAATGGATAATACAATTTTTTTATAAATACATTTTTCTATTTAACCCATAGATGGGACCCTAACAGGTACTACCACTCCGGGTCAGAGTGGACCAGGGAGTAATGGTGATGAAGGGGTGCTCCACATTCCCCAAACCTCCAAAACTGGAACCTCACCACCAGATAGAGTTTAATGTCATTCCCAGGACATGTAGACCCGCGGCCACCGCCTTCTAGCATCCATATGATAAAAAGGGGTGGGGCTTGCCATAAGGGGTATGTGTGTGTGCGCGAGTACATGCGTGTATGTGTGTGTGCGTGTGCACGCGTGTGTTAACCACCTGCCGCTTACTTGAAAATCTTGGACGTGGATCAACCCTTTAAACTGTTCAGAGTTGATGAGCCAGTCTGGAAATCGATGCGGTGGGGTTAACCTCTATCTTAAAATCCAACAACAAATATATTAAATCGAGAAATTTTGTAATAATAACAGCTAAACTTCAAGTCAATTCAAAATATTCCTAAGTGTGAAGTTATTGTTATATCTTGAATTGCAAATGAAAATCCAAGTGCATAATAAAACTTCACACAGGTTGTCAGGATTTTGGAACGGTGAGTAAAGTGTAAAGGCACAGAATGAAAAAGGAATTTATATATACTACTACTACTACTACTACTACTACTACTACAAGAGCATCACTGAAGAAAATACCAAAACTGGAAAACAACGGGTCCCGATGGTATTCATGAATATTGATTAAAAAAAAATCACATCCAATCCACGAAAGACTGATCAGACAGCTGAGTAAATACATACAAGAAGCAAACGTACCCGAATGGATGACAAAAGGAAAAACTACTCTGATCTAGAAATCCCTCCCCGACAAAAAAATTAACCATCCCCAGCAACTATTGGCCAATAACATGTCTACCTATGATGTAGAAAATCCTGACCGCACACATAAAAGAAGAGATCTACTACTCACTTGATTGCCGCGGACTATTTCCGGAAGAATAAAAAGGATGATGCAAGGAACAAGAGGAACAAATGAGCTACAATATATAGATCAGAGCATTCTTAAGGAAGTAAAAACAACACGGAAAAATTTAGCTATGTCATGGATTGACCACAGAAAGACTTACGACATGGTACCACAAACTTGGATAATCGAGTGCTTAAAGAAGTACAAAATATCAGAAAAAATAATAAAATTCATCAATAAAACCATAGAAAATTGGAAAGTAGAATTAACAGTGGGGGAACAGACCTCAGCAGAGGTGAAAATTCAAAGAGGCATCTTTCAGGGAGACTCCCTATCACCACTGCTATTTGTCATAGCAATACTGCCACTCAACCATATACTTAAGAATGGTACAGCGGGATACAAATTTACAAAATTACAGGAAAAATAGAAATCATCTAATGTACATGGATGATATCAAGATTTTTGCCAAAAGTGAAAATGAACTGGAAACTCTTATACAAACCATAAGAATCTACAGTCAAAGATATAGGAATGGAATGGAATTCGGAATCGGCAAGTGTGCCATGCTTGTTGGAAATCCGATAATTAAATTATCTTCCCTGCCGTTAGGGGGCGAATCGCCAACACGAGGTTGGCGGGAGAATCAAGCCCCGGCACTTATCTGAAGACAGTCGACCTTTGGAGTCACCTGAACAAGGTCTCCATTCACCGCCCACTTCCAGGTGAGTAGCTTCAAAAAAGCACTCCCTACACTTTTACTTATCGCACGAGAACCGGCCTGGACGGACGCGTCGCAAAGCAATTTCCAACACTTGACTTCCTAAGAACTTCTAAGAGAGACGTCTCAACAGCCCTCCAAACGACGGCGACCAGAATACCCTTTCTAGTGCCACTTCACCTACGAATGGTAATTTCACCTCTCAGATAAGTCTGGTAGCAAATGCCAACAAAATTTGCAACAATATTTTTTGTACCCTTTGTCAATATATGTGTTTAATTTCCATTGTGTTGTTTGTCTTCTTTCGTCCGAATAATTGCCTACCACTGGGAGAATAAGAGCTCCCCACGAGACCGTAATTCCTCTTATGCTCGTGATGAACAAAGGAAAAAAAATGAAACGGTGAAGGGAATAGAACTACCGAATCGAGAAGAAATTATGACACTTGGAGAAAAAGAGAACTATAAATACCTGGGAATACTAGAAGCAGACGCCATCAAACAAACAGAAATGAAAGAAAAAGTAAGAAAGGAATACTTCAGAAGAACAAGAAAGCTTCTAGAAACCAAGCTCTGTAGCAGAAATCTCATCAAGGCAATAAACACATGGTGTGTCCCTCTTGTAAGATACTCGGGACCATTCCTAAAATGGACAAGAGAGGAGCTCCGACAGATGGATCAAAGGACAAGGAAACTTATGACAATGCACAAGGAGAGACGACATAGACAGACTATATGTGCCAAGAAAAGAATGGGGAAGGGGCTTCGCCAACATTGAAAATTGTGTAGATGCGACAATCCAAGCACTTGAAGAAAACACTAATTAAAGTAAAGAAATACTAATTTCCACAGCCAGAAAAAGCAATTGCAACATATTGACAAGTAGAAATACATAAAAAACAAGAAAACAGAAATGGGAAAAAAAACCCTACTATCTGGATACTTCAAACTGAAGTGATATGACAATGACAAGACAATGCCATAAGAACAAATTTATAAAGGCAAAAATAGATGAAATGCAACAGAATAGCAAGTGAATGTGTGGAGACAAAGACGAAACGGTTAAACATATAATAAGTGAATGCAGCAAACTAGCACAAAGAGAGTACAAGACTAGGCACGACTCGGTGGGAAGGTAATCCACTGGTAATTGTGCAAGAAATTCAATTTTCACCATACTACTAAATGGTATATGCACAAACCGGAATCTGTTCTAGAGAATGAGATGCATAAAATCCTTTGGAACTTTGAGATACAGACGGATCACCGAATCCTGGTTAGGAGACCAGACCTAAATATTAATTAACAAGAAGAAGAGAACCTGTCATCTCGTGGATTTTGCCGCCCCGGCGGATCACAGAGTGAAAGTGAAAGACAACGAAAAGATAGACAAATTCTTGGACCTGGCCAGAGAGTTAAAAAGAAAATTTGGAACATGAACGAAATGGTGGTGACAATTGTAACCGGGGCCCTTGAAACGGTTCCCAAGGGTTTGGAAAAGAGTATAGAGGAATTGGAAATCCGAAGAACCGAGACCATCAAAACAACAGCATTGTTAAGATCAGTTAGAATGCTCAAATAAGTCCTGGAAACCTGAGGAGATTTGCTGTCACTCAGCCTCCAGTGTGCCACAAGCGAAAGCGGACGCAAGAACCGTTAATAATAATAATAATAATAATAATAATAATAATAATAATAATAATAATAATAATAATATCTTTTGGATGGTCTAAAAATTCAAGATAATATTTATCTTTTGCAAGTCTCTCTAGCAAACGAAATGTAATTCCTTTCCCAACTGAACACGTTACTCTCACTTCAAATAGCAGTCGTCAGATTTCACTTGCCGTCCAAACACTTTCTTCCTCACTCGCCGTGTCAGCGACAGTCCGTCTTATTTCTGCTCGTTCGGCTGCGCTTATGCAAATTCCGATATACTTCATCCGGGTCTCTGCTAACAGTACCTCAGCTACGAGGAGGTAGCGAGTTCGAATATCCATAGCCACTCGCCCCACTCTTCCCCCTCGCACAGGCCAACGTGCTTTGTTTGCGGGGGCTGAGAATCCGCTTGTTCATAGGGCTGCCTTTCAATTTCGTCACATAATAATAATAATAATAATAATAATAATAATAATACTAGAAATGGTATATACATAAACCAGAATCTGTTCTTGAGAACGAAACGCACAAAATTCTCTGGGACTTTGAAATTAAAACGGATCACCTTATCCCAGCAAGAAGGCCAGACCTAGTGTTGATAAACAAAAAAGAAAGAACTTGTCAACTGGTGGATTTGCAGTGCCAGCAGATCACAGGGTGAAGTTAAAGGAAAATGAAAAAATGGACAAATATCTGGACCTTGCCAGAGAACTGAAAAAGTTATGGAATATGAAAGTGAAAGTGATACCAATTGTAGTTGGTGCACTTGGAACAGTCCCAAAAGGATTAGAAAAGGGCTTGGGAAGTTTGGATATCAGAGGAAGGATTGAAACCATTCAGAACACTACACTGCTGCAATCTGCTAGAATACTCAGGAGAGTCCTGGAGACCTGAGGAGACTTGCTGTCACTCAGACTCCAGTGAAAGACCATCAGCTAACACTGATGTGAAAACTCAAAAGGAGTAAATAATAATAATAATAGTATTTTCATTAGAAGATATGCCAACATCATAACCCACACCGTACATAAAGATGATATGAAAATAAAACATCACCAGTAGTAGAGGATGAAGTTATTACTTTGCTCTGAGATTTCACCATAATAATAATAGTATCTTCATTAGAAGATATGCTAACATCATAACCCACACCGTACATAAAGATGATATGAAAATAAAACATCACCAGTAGTAGAGGATGAAGTTATTACTTTGCTCTGAGATTTCACCATAATAATAATAGTATCTTCATTAGAAGATATGCTAACATCATAACCCACACCGTACATAAAGATGATATGAAAATAAAACATCACCAGTAGTAGAGGATGAAGTTATTACTTTGCTCTGAGATTTCACCATAATAATAATAGTATCTTTATTAGAAGATGCTAACATCATAACCCACACCGTACATAAAGATGATATGAAAATAAAACATCACCAGTAGTAGAGGATGAAGTTATTACTTTGCTCTGAGATTTCACCATAATAATAATAGTATCTTTATTAGAAGATATGCCAACATCATAACCACACCGTACATAAAGATGATATGAAAATAAAACATCACCAGTAGTAGAGGATGAAGTTATTACTTTGCTCTGAGATTTCACCATAATAATAATGTATCTTCATTAGAAGATATGCCAACATCATAACCCACACCGTACATAAAGATGATATGAAAATAAAACATCACCAGTAGTAGAGGATGAAGTTATTACTTTGCTCTGAGATTTCACCATAATAATAATAGTATCTTTATTAGAAGATATGCCAACATCATAACCCACACCGTACATAAAGATGATATGAAAATAAAACATCACCAGTAGTAGAGGATGAAGTTATTACTTTGCTCTGAGATTTCACCCATAATAATATAGTATCTTCATTAGAAGATATGCCAACATCATAACCCACCCGTACATAAAGATGATATGAAAATAAACATCACAGTAGTAGAGGATGAAGTTATTACTTTGCTCTGAGATTTCACCATAATAATAATAGTATCTTTATTAGAAGATATGCAACATCATAACCCACACCGTACATAAAGATGATATGAAAATAAAACATCACCAGTAGTAGAGGATGAAGTTATACTTTGCTCTGAGATTTCACCATAATAATAATAGTATCTTTATTAGAAGATATGCCAACATCATAACCACACGTAATAAGATGATATGAAAATAAACATCACCAGTAGTAGAGGATGAAGTTATTACTTTGCTCTGAGATTTCACCATAATAATAAGTATCTTTATTAGAAGATATGCCAACATCATAACCCACACCGTACATAAAATGATATGAAAATAAAACATCACCAGTAGTAGAGGATGAAGTTATTACTTTGCTCTGAGATTTCACCATAATTAATAATATCTTCATTAGAAGATATGCCAACATCATAACCACACCGTACATAAAGATGATATGAAAATAAAACATCACCAGTAGTAGAAGATGAAGTTATTACTTTGCTCTGAGATTTCACCATAATAATAATAGTATCTTTATTAGAAGATATCCAACATCATAACCCACACCGTACATAAAGATGATATGAAAATAAAACATCACCAGTAGTAGAGGATGAAGTTATTACTTTGCTCTGAGATTTCACCATAATAATAATAGTATCTTCATTAGAAGATATGCCAACATCATAACCCACACCGTACATAAAGATGATATGAAAATAAAACATCACAGTAGTAGAGGATGAGTACTTTGCTCTGAGATTTCACCATACTAATAATAGTATCTTTATTAGAAGATATGCCAACATCATAACCCACACCGTACATAAAGATGATTGAAAATAAAACATCACCAGTAGTAGAGGATGAAGTTATTACTTTGCTCTGAGATTTCACCATAATAATAATAGTATCTTTATTAGAAGATATGCCAACATCATAACCCACACCGTACATAAAGATGATATGAAAATAAAACATCACCAGTAGTAGAAGATGAAGTTATTACTTTGCTCTGAGATTTCACCATAATATAATAATATCTTTATTAGAAGATATGCCAACATCATAACCCACACCGTACATAAAGATGATATGAAAATAAAACATCACAGTAGTAGAGGATGAAGTTATTACTTTGCTCTGAGATTTCACCATAATAATAATAGTATCTTTATTAGAAGATATGCCAACATCATACCATCACACATGCCAACATCATACCACACCGTACATAAAGATGATATGAAAATAAAACATCACCAGTAGTAGAAGATGAAGTTATTACTTTGCTCTGAGATTTCACCATAATAATAATAGTATCTTTATTAGAAGATATGCAACATCATAACCCACACCGTACATAAAGATGATATGAAAATAAAACATCACCAGTAGTAGAGGATGAAGTTATTACTTTGCTCTGAGATTTCACCATATAGACTGACCACACTATACAAGGATTTTTATACCAGATATAATAATAGAAACAAATAAGCGTTTTCATAGACATGATAAAAACATTCCTACAAAAGAATGTAATAAACTTTCAGAATATAAAGAGTTAGAAATAAAAATTGCAAGAATGAGGCACTTAAACACAACCATTATTCCAGGAAAGATTAAGAATAATAATGCGTTATGTTTTTACATCTCTATTAATAATGGAGATTCGCTTCCGGTTTTTGTCTGTAACAAAAACTACGTCACTGCTTACGTCACATTACCCAAAATCGTCATAACATAGAATAAATACACTCAAAATTTGAACATGCAACATTAGACAGTCCTCATTGTTTTTTTAAAACAAGTTTTAATAAATACATGACTGGTATTATATATCTATATATAGTTTGTTTTATTTTAATATATATTTAAAGTTTACATTTCAAATTGTTTTATTTTTTAATTCTTTAATGAATTTGATGATTTTACTTACTTAGGGTACAAACTCGCTGACATTGAATTTTTAACTCCCACCCCTCAGGCAACATGTTTCAAAAATCTATTTTTACATCGCCCGGAGGGTGTTTTTATTTTGCTAGTACAGATAAAATACGGAAGACTGAATGATAATGCAAGACCAGGTTGTTGGAAAATTAACAAGGTTTTAATAAACACAGGGTAGAGAATGCTTCTACCCTAAAAGTGACTTAACTAGCTCAACCGTACTCTGCACGTACATCCACTCACAACCAAACCCATTCCAAAAGTGACATGGCGGAAACCTCACTTCCGGGTTCCCATCAGTCCCCAACTAATCAAAGGGGAGCAACTCTATTATTGTTAGGTCTTCCTAACATAAGTAAAAGTAAAGTCGACGGGGCGGCCTAAAGTCAGTATCAGCCAGTCAGCGAGGGAGTCTATCCCCTTTTCAATAGCACTAGACCAAGGAGATTGTTTTAGCATCTGAAGTGGAGCGCCACACCTACCATCAGCTACTTACTTTACCGCACAGATCCCTGTGCTACTCATACGCTGAGTTGGCGAGGACCGGTATCGAACTAGGAACCTTGTGGTTTCTAGCCGAATCCTGGGAAATTATTTTTCTATCTTAAATGTTCGTGGTAGCATATATAGAAAAATTTTCATAGTTTAACTTCCCGAGAAAAAAACTTTCTATCTTAAGTCTCAGGTAAAAGACATAAGGAATTGTGTGAAATAAAAAAAAATCAGGAAAATTAATAATTATAAAACAAAAAGTAAGAAAGATGTATCTGAGAAGAACGATAAAACTTCTCAAAACCAAGATCAATCTCATCAAAAGAACAAATACTGCACAGTCTTCCTTGTAAGATACTCTGGATAAGGGAGGAAATCAGTCAGATGGACCAAGTTAAGTAAAAGTAAAGTCGTCGGGGTTGCCTAAAGTCGATATCAACTAGACAGCGAGGGAGTCTATCCCCTTTTCACTAGCGCTAGACCAAAGAGATTGGTTTTTGCATCTGAGGTGGAGCGCCACACCTACCATCAGCTTCTTACTTTACCGTGCGTTAAAGTAAGAAGCTGATGGCAGGGACTATGTTACTCATTCGCTAAGTTGGCGATGGCCGGTATCGAACCAAGAACCTTGCGATTACTTAGACGAGTGCTCTACCGATTGAGCTAAACCGGTCTTAGATGGACCAAAGAAAAAGGAAATTGATGAAGATGTACAAGTCTCACACCAGAGGAACGACATAGACAAGAAAAGAACGAGGAAGATAT
>CM042148.1:67819303-67826803 GCA_023376005.1 Doryteuthis pealeii
CTGTAGTTTTGATGGTCTTGATTCGTCCTCTGATTTCCAGTTCACTTAGGTACTTTTCCAGACCCTTGGGGACTTTTCAAACGGAGCCAATTACAATTGGCACGACCCTCACCTTCATGTTCCACAGTCTTAGTTCTCTGACAAGGTCCAAGTACTTGTCTATCTTTTCTCTTTCTTTCACTTTCACTCGGTGGTCGGCCGGGACGGCAAACTCCACGAGATGACAAGTTCTCTTTTTCTTATTCATTAACACTAAGTCTGGTCTCCTGGTCAGGATTAGGCGATCTGTCTATATCTCAAAGCCCCAGAGAACTATAAAGTATTTGTCCATCTTTTCTCTTTCTTTCACTTTCATTCGGTGGTACGTTATAATGATCCAATTTTTGAATCTATGTTACATTAAGAAATTGCACATCTAAGTTAGATTTTTGCTATCGTAATAGTGCTCTAGCTTAGGGAACAAAGCAATTTCCAGTTCAATTTTCAATTTTAATTGCTTAGTAGGTTTCCCTTTGCGTTCACTCAGATAGTTTTAATTTTTAATGAGAGATGAATATTCAGAGCTAATATACAATAAATTATAAAGTCTTGTGACTCGGCATCGAGATGTTTAATAAAGATTTTCACAAGATCCCTCTACCTCCCCAAAAACAACAACAAACAAACAAACAAACAAAAACAAAACAAAATTCAAAGTTTCTTTGTCAAAATAAATTATTAAGTTGATTTAAATAAGATTTATGATCACAAAATTTTCACTGCACCAATTTTCATCGGTTTTAATTGCTAATAAGACGATTTCGATTTCGAATGTATGGGGGCCGATACGCAACAACCAAGATAATGTTCTTTTTGCTCATAACTTACCTTGTTACCTGTGTTAAAACTTCTTTGTTGTAGTCGAAGTCTTTAAGAGAAATTTTATTAGACGAGTAGAAAGTTT
This sequence comes from Doryteuthis pealeii, assembly GCA_023376005.1. Classification (NCBI taxonomy): domain Eukaryota; kingdom Metazoa; phylum Mollusca; class Cephalopoda; order Myopsida; family Loliginidae; genus Doryteuthis; species Doryteuthis pealeii. The sequence continues at coordinate 67,820,247 of CM042148.1, forward strand.
CTTTCGAGTTGCCTTTCTATCGGAAAAAATTATAGTTGAATTACCTCCCCCTGGCACCAGAGGGCGAATCGCCAATATTCGATATTGGCGCCAAAATCAAACCCCTTGACGAAATGCACTTATCTTGGGCCCTTCAACCAGCGAGACGCAATTTTCAAGGGCTCACATTACCTTGTCAACCAGCGAGTGGTTTCATCCAGCGCAACCTTTACCTTTACCCCAGCAAGATATGTCTGGCTCACAAATGCCACAAATTTGCAACCCTTTTTGTACCTTTTGAATATATATTTCTTTAACTTCAATTGTTATCATCGTCTTTTTTCATCCAAAATTACTTGCTTACCACCAGGAAAGTTTAAGAGTCCCGAAATATCTCTTATTTCCTTCTTCATTATTAGTCATTCTGCTATGGTTTTATCTCATGAGTTGTTGGGTATATATATATATATATATATATATATATATATATATATATATATATATATATATATATATAAATGATTTAAAACGTCCCGCAATTTAACAACTCACGGATTCCAACAGACCTACACGATCTCTACCGAATTTGAAATCTTAACGGAAGATTACGATCTCTTCTATATTTCATATCTCCATCAACTCAACGTCATTAGAACCAAGTTGACTTTAAAAAACACAGATGGAACATTTTCAACTCTATAATAAATTCTCTGAAGATGGATATTGTCCGAAAATTAAGAATACTTCAATAAATATGTTTTTCAACATGAATCTGCATTATTTTGCCTTCAAAAAAAGATATATATATATATATATATATATATATATATATATATATATATATATTCAGTATAGACAAACATGAAATCCCTGTAAATTCTCGGTGCCCTATTCAGCTTCCGGGTCTTCTTTGGTCCTCCAAACCCCATATGATATATCCCTTGCGCCTCTCTCGGAGGTACAGATTGTAGTTCACCGGTTTATAATTCGCTTTGCACACATCCTTATATTGTAAGAATATAAGTTTAATTTATCTTTTCACGCGAAAAGTGATTTATTTCTAAATGTTGCAAGTTATATTTTCTTATAGTAACGGCATTATAAAAAGTTTTTTTTTTCTAAAACTTTGGTACAGCTGTTATGTATGAACAACTAAATATATGATGCGAAAAAAGTAATTACATCTGTTTTGCCTTTCGTACTAAAAAGGCGGGCAAAAGTTCTTCTCAGCTGTCATCGGCTCACACTTGTTGTTAGATGATTTATTCTATCATCAACATTTCCGTTAAACGCCTCCTTTATTTGACCTTTGACCTCTGCTGACAGATTAATTTTTTGAAAAATTAAATAAATAAATGGGTACTCTTTGCGGAGTTCCGTCCCGGCCTCCTGCCTCAAAACTGCTAGCCGGTGGCTGCTGAAAAAAAAAACCCAGCTCCGATTGAAGTCCGTAGCCAAAGCAGTGTCACTTTAAAAAAAAACCCCAACTTTGGGCGTTTTTCCAGAAAACCCAACCCCAATCCTAACCCTCTAGTTAAAATTAACAGTTTTATTACAAAATTTATGGGTTCTGTTTTTTCTGGGTCACACTGTATACAGTGTGACACAGGAAAAACAGAGCCCCAATTATTTATTTATTTTCCCATTAACTAACCCTAAACCCTAGTTTTTTTTTCAAGTGACACCACTTCGGCTACGGACTTCAATCGTAGCTGGTGTTTTTTTTCAGCAGCCACTGGCTAGCCGTTTTTGAGGCAGGAGGCCGGGACGGAACTCCGCGAATATACCAAAATAAATAAATAAAAAAAGTAAGAAAAATAAAACCCTGATATATTCTTCACCTTTCAGTTGAGTAATCATTAAATTCTTTCTGATAGAATCTCTTTAAGGTAGTTTATTTTTGGAAAAAAAGTTTTAATTGTGGTGTCTTAACATTTTAAATTTCAATCGGCAACAGATGTTGCAAAAACTGAATGAAACTGACAATAAAAAAAAGTAAATATTGACTTAATGCAGCCTATTTCCGGATTGAAATCACTAGAATGACTAATGTTTTTCCTAAAACAACAATTCTGACTATTTCCTTTCTAACAACAATAACAAATATTAAGACTTAAAAACAAATGTTAAATTACCGCAATGCATTTAAAAAAAAAAAAAAAAAAGATAGGAGTGCCACCCCTCCCTTTTTTTCTTTTTTTTTCTTTTTCTTTTGACCAAATCTCCACTTCTGTACACTTCCGGTATTGCTTATTTAATCTGCTCTAAGATTTTATTCGACAGGAATTTCGGAATTCTGCGTGTCTTTCAAATGTATTTGTTTACACCACATTAACTCTTTAAAAGGATGGTTTTAATCGGCGCAAAAAAATGGAATCAGCGAATCATATTCGAAATTCTCCTGATGCTATCTACGTATTATTTGTATTACTCGGACTATTGTCCTCATCTTCATTTTTATCTGTACAATAAGATTACGACAAGAAGGTTCCCGAGTTCGAAAAGAAGGTTCCCGAGTCCGAGATGATTCCCGAGTCTGACAAGGTTCCCGAATCCGACAAGAAGGTCGGAGGGCACATCGGTCGAAACGTTGTACAACAATGATGTGGTGATTCAGGCCACGAGTGTTGACAGACAGAGTTAAAATGAGAAAAACACACGAACATAACGTAGAATTCAATAACGACTTGTATTACATAAAGTAATAACAATTAATAACTTGCAAACTAAGGTTTTGTCTGCAGGAATGTTTATATAAATAATACAGTCCACTTAACTGAGTTCCTTGGTTTGGTTTGGTTTGTTTTGTTTTACGGCATATTAACCTCGGTGGGTCATTTAATGCCGAAAAGTTGTGAAATAAATTCATTCTTAATGCATAATACAATTTTGTTTATAAACTCATGTTTTTCTATTCAACCCATAGATGGGACCCTAACAGGTACTACCACTCCGGGTCAGAGTGGACCAGGGAGCAATGGCGATGAAGGGGTGCTCCACATTCCTCAAACCTCCAGAACTGGAACCTCACAATCAGATAGAGTTTAACGTCATTCCCAGGACATGTAGACCCTCAGCCACCGCCTTCTAGCACCCATATGATAAGAAGGATTGGGGGTTACCATAAGGGTAATAGGGTTGGGGCAATCATATAGTTGCTAGGGCTTGACGTGGCCAGCCGATTGATCAGAAGGGCCTCTCCGACCGCCCGTCTAACCCAAGAAAAGCCTAAAGTGGAATATTGCAAGTCATGGACTGCTCAGCCACCTGGGTTCTATCCTTAAGCATCAAGGGTTGCCACCTACGGCCAACAGGTGGCCCCATTAGGGAGTCTTACCCCTCTGCAGAGGTGCAGTCGGATCATTCTAACGCCCCACCGACAGGGCGGGTGAGTTCCTAAGGTAGGTGTATTATCGGAGCTCACGCTACGGCTATCTGTTCGCATTGATGGATATAAGAGACGCCCTTTTCGTCGTCCGATTCCGGTGCTGATTGAATCAGGAAAAGGGAAGAATTTGTCTCTTTGATTTTGCCGCTAAAGAATGCCGGCCTATGATTAGTTGGTTGATAGCAAGGCTCGTAGAACAAGGACGATAACCCTACCTCAGATATCTTTTATAATGAAGATGAGGACAATAGTCCGAATAATACTAATCATCAAGCCTCATCTCAGAAATTCAGAGAAATAAATGTTATTTACGTTTATGTTATTCTTGGGGAAATACATTGATCCATCTGTTATATCCCCCAGTTATGGGCAACATAGTAGAGCAGATTGGAATCCCCAGTCTTGGTGGTAATTTTCACCTTTAGTTGTCAAAATTCCTAGCAAATAATGCAATTAGAGTAACCTCCCTTGACTTTCACTTTGAACCAAGCCGGTAGCTATTTTGAAAGTTCCCGTGCGAAATAAACACATCTTAGAAACTTTTTCGAAACAATACAACTGCATGCTTTAACACAAAAATATCATAAAATGTGTTCTTAATAACAATTAAGTTCATTTCAGATAATGCGCACGCACAATTTTATGGTAGGAATTTTGACAACTAAAGGTGAAAATTACCGCCTTGGTGAACAACCACTCTAAGAGAAGGACAACTCAATTATGTATTTACCCAACCATTCCAGCAGGATATGACAATTTTTAAGCGGAGTTTAACAGGTTTGAATTCAGAATTTTCCTTTTTCTTGACCGGTTGACATATCATGGTTAAAGAGCTCAGTCTATCCTACTATTTACTCATAACTTGAGAAAAAATAGTTGGATTTATACCTTTCTCAAGGGTATTATCTCTATGCGAAATGTAAACAGGATTTGAACTCAGATTACCGTGTCCATTTCCTACGACGATAACCATTACACAACGAGTACTTCCCAATTAAGGCACAGATCCAACACTTTGAGAGAGTAACGGTTATCACCAAATAGATTAGGCCTTTGTAATAAAACTTTTATAATGCGAGAATCTTCAACCACGTGTTACATACCCCTTATAACATCGTACGTCGAACATCGTGTATTATACATGAGAGGAAACTCGGGAGAGAAGAGAGAGAGAGAGAGAGAGAGAGAGAGAAGAGAGAGAGAGAGGAGAGAGAGAGAGAGAGAGACTTACTTGTTACTTTCTTCTTTTTACTGTTCTGCCAACTTCTTGTCTGGCCGTTATCTTTCTTCTAAGGCTTCTCTTCTAAGGGCTAACTCTTTTAGTCATGCAATTAATTAAACCACAATAATTTTTTCCTGATCAAGATTTATTTAACCCGTGTTCTTCACGCGGGGTGTTAACAACCCCAGCAAGAGATGCACGTGCTCTCTGCTTTAATCTGAGATTGAAACTAAAAAAAAAAAAAAAAAACTGAATCTAACAATCACGTGACGCGCGAGATTCGCGCCTCTAGGGGTCAGAGAGCTATAACCGTTACTGGTATTTTTCCGCTCCCTGATCTGGAAGCCAATGGACCCCTTGAATTCTCGCTACTGGGTCTGTCAACAATTTATGCTACCACATAAATTATGTAACACACGTTCCGACAACCTCTCCGATGACACTGATGCCAAATTGTATATCAGCTACTGGACAACATTGGTGGTTGCTCTCTTCCCAGTGTTGGGCACAGATAAATATGCCGATAAAGGGTCTCGTGGGACAAACGGATTCACTAGTTGATACTTTACTTCCGTTGTATTTACCGTTTTTCTCTCGTCATTCGTTAAAAGAATTTCCATATTTAAAAAAATGCATATTAAAATGTTTAAGAATCAAATCAATTTTGTATGATGTTATAAGATGTAACATGTTCTTATGATATATTAGAAGCTTCAAATTAACCTTCCAACGTGGGTACATATGTGTACATAAATTAATCCAACGAAGAAGTTATATATAATAACACATAAACTTTATTTCATGAGCACGTGGAGAAAATACATACATGACTGGTATACACATACTCATAGCAAGGTACAGTAAGATATATGGAACATATACATAAACATACATGAAGAATGCAGGACTAAGTCTTAAAGAAGTGATACAGAGTTAGATGTAAAAATAAGTCACTTACTGATAGTTTGGAAAGCCCCCCTCCCACTTAAGTGGCAGAGACACAAAGCACCTAACCAGTGCAGTGGTTGCCGGACCTAGAGAAAGAAAATGATTTTCTCCCGGGCTCCTGTCTAAATACTCTGACCACCTATCGGCGAAAACCTGCAGCAAGGGAAGATAACCCTATTGAACTCATGTCCATTCCAACAATGTGAACGAATATATATTATACTTAACGACCGTACAATTTGAATTGAAAATGGACTGTGGTAAAAAAAAAAAAGATTCACAATCTTTTCTCAAACTGACTACATTTTACAGCTAAATATAATTAAAATATGTAGCTCTTGCTCTATCAGTAACGCAGGCATTAACTTCTGACCACTAGCAACCCACCTATTTCATTTTTTCAATGTACAGCACACAGAGCGAGAGTCGACATTAACTTAAATAATTAGATGAAAAAAAAATGAAAAATTCACTGTTTAATCATCAAATATTTTGCTCTAGGGCCAAAAATGATAATTGTTTTTAGAAAATGACTAAAACGAAACATAGGGGAAGATTGAGAAATTAATTTAGCGATAAAGAATACTGGAAACTTCGGTTACGAGTTTTGTGTTAAAACGTAGTTAGTAAGAGATTCGAATTAGCAGAATAAAATGCAACTAGAACAACTACAAAGCCTTAAAAACATAACAACAAATAACCGCTAGTATATATTTCAACATACAAAAAAACAAGCCCCCCCCAAAAAAAAAAACAAACAAAAAAACTCAGAACTCTTCACAGAAGAAACGATGATAGAATTTAACACATAGACAAAAATAATTAAAAGCAAACGACATCCAAAGGATCTTAAATATACACTAATAACAATATCATGCTCAAAAAGCCGTTGGGTTTTTCAGCCGAATCTTTCCACGTAAAACGTAACACTCGCTCGTCAGTCGACTCGAGAACGTAAGTCCAACTGTTTCTCACAACTGTACAAAAACGTCATCGGCATTTATTTCTCTCAGTGGCTGA
>CM042148.1:67831803-67842564 GCA_023376005.1 Doryteuthis pealeii
TGAAGGTCATTTTCTTATATTTGTTGTCAACGAAACGTAATTTTCTTATTGAAAGTATATTCGAGATTTAAAACCGGTACACATTATTTGTAACTAATCATCAAATAATAAAAAATTAACTATTTGATAATAATAATAATAATAATAATAATAATAATAATAATAATAATAAAAGACTAGAAAACAAAAAATGGGAAGAAATCAATTATATGGACGCTTCAAACGACAATAGATGAGGTTGCACATGGAAAGACTTGGACATGGTTAAGAAAGGGCCTGAGAAACAGAATCACTTATAATTGCTGCACAAATAATGCCATAAGGACAAACTACATCAAAGCGAAAATTGATAAGACCCAACAGAATAGTAAATGTAGACTTTGCGGTAATAGAGATGAGACTGTTAACCATATCTCTGCGAATGTAGGAAACTAGCACAACGAGAATACAAAACTAGACACGACTGGGTTGGGAAGGTGATCCACTGGGAATTATGCAAGAAATTAAATTTTGACCAACAACAAAAATGGTATATGCATAAACCAGAATCTGTTCTTGAGAACGAAACGCACAAAATTCTCTGGGACTTATAAATAAAATAAAAACGGATCACTTTATCCCAGCAAGAAGGCCAGACCTAGTGTTGATTAACAAAAAAGAAAGAACTTGTCAACTTGTGGATTTTGCAGTGCCAGCAGATCACAGGGTGAAGTTAAAGGAAAATTAAAAAATTGACAAATATCTGGACCTTGTCAGAGAACTGAAAAAGTTATGGAATATGAAAGTCAAAGTTATACCAATTGTAGTTGGTGCACTAGGAATAGTCCCAAGAGGATTAGAAAAGGGCTTGGAAAGTTTGGATATCAGAGGAAGGATTGAAACCATTCAGAACACTGCACTGCTGCAATCTGCCAGAATACTCAGGAGAGTCCTGGAGACCTGAGGAGACTTGCTGTCACTCAGACTCCAGTGAAAGACCATCAGCTAACACTGATGTGAAAACTCAAAAGGAGTAAATAATAATAAATGTAGACTGTTCGGTAACAGAGATGAGACATATATTAAGTGAATGTAGCAAATTAGCACGACAGGAATACAAAGCTAGCCACGACTGGGTTGGGAAGGTGATCCACTAGGAATTATGCAAAAAATTAAATTTTGACCATACAATACAATGATATATGCATAAACCAGAAGATAAAGACGGATCACCCAATCCCAGCCAGGAGACCAGACCTAGTATTGATTAACAAAAAAAAAAAAAAAAAAAAAAAAAGAAATAAAGAAAAAGAGAACGTGTCAACTGGTGTACTTTGCGGTTCCAGCAGATCACAGGGTGGAATTGAAGGAAAATGAAAAGATGGATAAATACTTGAACCTTGCCAGAGAATTGAAAAAGCTGTGGAATATGAGACTGAAAAAGTTACAAATTGTAGTTGGTGCACTTGGAACAGTCCCCATAAACTTGGGAAAAAGACTGGAGGATCTGGAAACCAGAGGAAGAATTGAGACCATCCAGACTACTGCATTGCTGCAATCGGCTAGAATAGAAGGGTCCTGAAGACCTAAGGAGACTTGTTGTCACTCAGACTCCAGTGAAATACCATCAGCTAACGCCGATGTGAAAAACTCAAAAGGATTGGAAATAATAATAATAATAACTTGTCAACTGGTAAATTTTGCAGTCCCAACATATCACAGGATGAAGATGAAAGAAAACAAAATATAGACAAATACCTGAACCTTGTCAGAGAATTGGAAAAACTGTGGTGACAGTGATACCAATTGTAGTTGGTGCACTTGGAATGGTACCCAAAAGTTTAGAAAACAGACTAGAGGAACTGGAAATCCAAGGAATAATTGAGACCATTCTAACAGCAGTATTGTTGAGATCGGCTAGAATACCAAGAAGAGTCCAGAGACCCGAGGAGAATTGTTGTCACTCAGACTCCAGTGAACCACCAGCTAAGGTGGTGTGAGAAACCTTAATAATAATAATAATAATAATAATAATAATAATAATAATGGACAAATATATGGACCTTGCCAGAGAACTGAAAAAGTTATGAACATGAAAGTGAAAGTTATACCAATTGTGGTTGGTGCACTTGGAACAGTCCCTAAAGGATTGGAAAAGGGCTTGGAAAGTTTGGATATCAAAGGAAGGATTGAAACCATTCAGAACACTGCACTGCTGCAATCTGCCAGAATACTCAGAAGAGTCCTGGAGATCTGAGGAGACTTGCTGTCACTCAGACTCCAGTGAAAGACCATCAGCTAATGCTGATGTGAAAACTCAAAAAGAGTAAATAATAATAATAAACAAACACAGCAAATTGTCACAAAAGGAATACAAGATTGGTAGGACTGGGTTAGAAGGGTAGTCCACAGGGAATTGAGATTCAGACATTAAATGCTGACAAAAGGTATACCACAAACCAGAATCTTTCCTAAAAATGGGACATAAAATCCTCTGGGGTTTTGTGATACAAATAGATCACCCAATACCGACCAGAAGACCAGACCGAGTATTAATTAACAAGAAGAAAAGAACTTGACAACTAGATGATTTTGGAACAGAACGAGAGCGAAAAGATAGAAAAAGTACTTGGATCTTGCCAGATGGCTCAAAGAAAGAAAAAAGAAAAAACAACAAACTGTGGAACATGAGTTGAGTTGGCATCTTTCCATCTGTTAAAGGCGATCACGTAGTGTCCATTTTATTTTTTTTAAACTGCATCTGTACGAGTAGCTGAACAGGTCAATTTTTGAATGGCAATCTCTGTTGCAGTGACTGCAAACGAATAGTGATGCTGCTTGGAAAATATGGAGGAATTGGAAATCAGAGAAATAATTGAGACTTTCCTGACAACAGCATTGTTAACATCGGCTATTATACCCCTGTTGGGTTAGTAAAACGATGTCTGAGTGGACATAAGTCCAAAATGAGTTATCTTCCCTTGCCGTGGATTGTTTCGGTCGATAGGTGGTGTTGGTATCTGGCAACAAGCGGGAACTACGATTTCCTAGCCTCTTTTCACTCAGACCGGCAACGTGTAAACGTGGTTTAAGCGCCTGCTCCTCTAATCCTTAGGTTAGGGGGGTTCCCCCCTAACCTACCTACCAGCTACCAGTAAGTGACATTCTCTACGACGTGAGTTGTACATCTATTTCCTCAGAATACATTTATGTATCTGTTTTATATACCTTTTATTCGTATGTGTATTCTTTGTGCATATACATAAATGTATCTCCGTCACTTGCGGAATAAATATTGTTATCTTTTACACCTTTGTCGGAATGGTTTTTAAGTATACTCATGTACCCACGTTGGGAGGCTACTTTATGCCTTCCAACGTTAATATAACATCCCATCTTTACATGTTATACCCCAAAGAATCCTGGAGACTTGCTGTTACTCAGACTCCTGTGAAAGTCCATCAGTTACAACTGGTGTGAAAAACTAGCAAGGAGTGAGATAATAATAATGATACACACCAGCCACCACCAACTAATAATGAAAAGAAAGAAAGAAAGAAAGAAAGAAAAAAACGAATAAAATGGAATAGTGTGTATTCTTCGCAAGTATTCTAGGTGGACTGATACCCTTATACGTGGACTGATACCCTTCTTCAGTTGTGAAGTTCTTTTGGCCGACTTGCATCGATGAGGCTAAATCAACAAAAAAATTGTTATTTCTCGGAATTGGACACATAGCCTAGTGGATAAAGGAGTTAGGTTAAGATAGTTCTTAGTGACAGTTATCTCTAGACTGCCGGTTCAGTCCTGGTCAGGGACAGCAGTAACATAGAATAATAATTAATACAGCTTAACACCTGTACCCCAGCTATGATTAGCAGAATGAGAACAGGATACCCCCGTGGACTGAATAGAGAGTTAGGTTCAAAGTTCCGTGATGGCTCCCGATTACGAAAAGAAGGTTCCCGAGTCCGAGAAGGTTCCCGAGTCCGACAAGAAATACCTGAAGTAGGCCGGAGGGCACATCGGCCAAAACGTTGTACAGATAACAATGAAGATGGGACAATATTTCTCTGAATGTTTGAGATGAGGCTTGATGATTAGTATTATCTGTGTTATTCGGACTATTGTCCTCATCTTCATTGTTATCTGTACAACGTTTCGGCCGATATGCCCTCCGGCCTCTTCAGGCATTTCTTGTCGGACTCGGGAACCTTCTTCTCGAATTCAGGAACTTTCTTGTCGTAACCGGGAACCTTCTTGTCGTAATCGGGAGCCATCACGGAACTTTGAACCTAACCCTTTATTCAGTCCACGGGGATATCCTGTTCTCATTCCGCTAACCCGGAGGGCATATCGACAGAAACGTTGTACAGATAACAATGAAGATGAGGACAATAGTCAGAATAACACAGATAATACTAATGAGGACAATAGTCCAAATAATACTAGAAAACTTGTTGTTCAAGACTGTACGTTTCTCCTTAACGTTCATTTGCAGTGCCACACAAGAGACTAACAAATAGAAATTTCAGGAATGTGGCATTTAAATACAACCACTACTTCAGTTATAGGAGAATTACTAAGAATTATTAAGAAGAAATGTGATACGCACATTAAGAAAACCCCAGGAAATCCACCTTTATCTAAAATACAAAAGGTCGTGCTAAAGAGAACTGCTTAACAACATAGAAAAAAAATTTCATTTACCTCAGGTCTAAAGAATTGTGGTAAAGAATTGTATCAAACAACAACAACAACAACAACAACAACAACAACAACTAATAATAATAATAATAATAATAATACATTCTCTGAGATTTTGAGATAAAGACGGATCACCCTATCCCAGCCAGGAGACAGACCTAGGATTGATTAACAAAAAAAAAAAAAAAAAAAAAAAAAAAAGAAAAGAAAAGAGAACGTGTCAACTGGTGGATTTTGCGATCCCAGCAGATCACAGAGTGAAGCTGAAGGAAAATGAAAAAATGGATAAATACTTGGACCTTGCCAGAGAATTGAAAAAGTTATGGAATATGGAATATGGAATATGAAAGTCAAAGTGATACCAATTGTAGTTGATGCACTTGAAATGGTCCCAAAAGGATTTGAAAAAGGATTTGAAAATCTGGAAATCAGAGGAAAGATTGAGACCATCTAGAATACTGCACTGATGCAATCTGCCAGAATACTCAGAAGAGTCCTGGAGACCTGAGGAGACTTGCTGTCACTCAGACTCCAGTGAAAGACTCTCAGTTAACGCTGATGTGAAAAACTCAAAATGAGTGAATAATAATAATAATAATAATAATAATAATAAATAATAATAATAATAAATTCTCTGGGACTTTGAGATAAAGACGGATCACCCTATCCCAGCCAGGAGACCAGACCTAGTATTGATTAACAAAAAAAAAAAAAAAGAAAAAAAAAAGAGAACGTGTCAACTGGTGGATTTTGCGGTCCCAGCAGATCACAGGGTGAAGCTGAAGCGAAATGAAAAGATAGATAAATACCTGGACCTTGCCAGAGAATTGAAAAAGGCTTTGGGACATGAGGGTGAAAGTGATATACCATCAGCTAACGCTGATGTGAAAAACTCAAAAAGAGTGAATAATAATAATAATAATAATAATAATAATAATAATAATAATAATAATTCCGAATCACAGAAAAGATGCTACAAAGGAACTAAAGGCACGATAGGTAAGGTAAAGCAAGGAAGTCTATCTCTTTTTCACTAGTGCTAGACAAAGGAGATTGTTTTTGCATCTGAGGTGGAGCACCACACTTATCATCAGCTCCTTACTTTACTGCACAGATGTATGTGCTACTCATAACCACTAAATACAGCTGGAAATTTCCCTTTAAATGTGTGATACCGTATCTGCAAGTCCAGAATTGGACTAACGAGCCACCAGAGGGTCCACAACTGTTGAAGACATGGAGTGACGTCATCGTCGTCTGCGATGGACTTCTAAAAGGAAATGAAAAGGAACCATTAAATCGTATCCTAAGAAAGTGAAAACGAGGTACAGATTCACAAAATCACAAGAAAAAGATAAACCACTTCATGTACATGCCATAATATTTGTGGAAAAAAAAAAGAAAAAAAATGATTGTAAACTCTAATACAAACAGATTCTTTAGCCAAAAATATAGGAATGGAATTTGGAATCATGAGTTGCGTAATGCTTTTAAACGACACAATCAGGAGAGCATCAAAAGTCATGAAGAAAATAAACGCTACAAATATCTGGGAATATTAGAAGATTTTATCTTTAAACTGTTTCGATAAATTGTCACATCGAAGTCAAAAATGCAGTCAATAATAACTTATAGAATGAAAGATCCAGACATGGACAGAAAAAGAAGATTATTTATTTTCTTTTACTAGTATTTATTTCATTTGATTTTCAATATATAAATAAATAATAATCAAAAGTTAATAACGATTGATAACGTTTTATCTAAAAAAAATTACGATAACAAAAACTATTTAACCCTTTTCCATCGGCGCTGGAAATGAATTTCAATCTTTGTCTTCAATTTTTCTCGATTTTCTCAACAACATCAAGATTATTAGAATTAAATCTAAACAACTTTACAATTTGTAAAAAAGATTTTTAAAAAATACCAGTATGATTATCAATCCCAGACAAGTCATCAACATTTTTTCTTAAGATTCTTACGAAATTGCAAGTCTGTTGACATCTTAGATTGATCAAAGTTCCAATAAAAAGTAGGATAATAATAATAATAATAATAATAATAATAATAATAATAATAATAATAATAGGACTTTGCGGTACAGACGGATCACCTAATCCCAGCCAGGAGACCAGATCTTGTTTTAATTGACAAGAAGCGGAAGACATGTCATCTCGTGGACTTTGCCATCCCGGTCGATCACAGAGTGAAAATGAAAGAAAACGAAAAGATCAATAAATACTTAGACCTTGCCAGAGAACTAAGAAAACTGTGGAACATGAGGGTTAAGGTCGTGCCGATCGTGATTGGGGCCCTTGGATCAATCCCCATGGGGTTGGAAAGGAGTCTGGATGAATTAAAAATCGGAGGAAGAATCGAGACCACCCAGACTACAGCATTATTGAGATCGGCTGGAATACTCAGAAGAGTACTGGAGACCTGAAGAGACTTGCTGTCACTCAACCTCCAGTGAACCACTGGCTTCTGTAGGTGTGAAAAACTCGAATGGAATGAAATAATAATAATATCTTTTTCAGCTAGTATATTAGGTTTGAGACCTGTTAGCTGTTCCTTATAAACATTCATCTTAATTCCACAGAATATTTATACTCTTTCCACAGATTATCTAACCTTGCCTTAAAGGGGATCAGAGATGAGGCATCCACTATTGATGATGGTAGTTTATTCCATGTATTCACCACTCTGTTACAAAAATAATTTTGTCTTGCATTTGTTTTGCCAAAATTTTTAAGAGTTTTAATTTATGACCCCTGGTATTGATATTTTTCAGCAATATTTAATAGATCAAAGTTCGTTGAATAATATGATCTTTTCTTATCTTAAATCACTTTATTCGTTTCATATTTTTCCAATAAACACGATAATATGGTAATCAAAAACAGATGTTTTTATTTTTCACCCGGCGGTAAAGTTTACTGACTTTTATGCTTCGATTTATTCTTATCTTGAATTACCGTAATTAATCTTTCATTTCTTATGGGATTTACTAATAAAGAAAGTTTGTAAAGAAACATTTTTAACAACATGTTTTACGTAATTCAATTTACTTCTTAAAAAAAACGAACAACAGATGAAGTTTAATAAGATTTGGCCGATAAAACGAAGTCGCATGGTTTTCTGGCTTCCTTACTAAATTCGCAGAGAGAGAGAGAGAGAGAGAGAGAGAGAGAGAGAAGAGAGAGAGAGAGAGGGTGGGGAGTCTGTGCTGTTATGCGAGATGATGATGAGGCTAATGAGTGATAATGATGGGATGATGATGATGATGATGGTGAAGAAGAAGCAAATCTTACAAGTCCTGGATGAAAAGTGAACTAATCTTATGCTGTGTCGCAGAGGAGAGAGAAGAGAAGAGAGAGAGAGAGAGAGAGAGAGAGAGAGAGAAGGGTGGGTGGGAGTCTGTGCTGTTAGTGCGAGATGATGATGAGGCTAATGATAATGATAATGATGAGGATGATGATGATGGTGAAGAAGAAGCAAATCTTACAAAGTCCTGGATGAAAGTGAACTAATCTTATGCTGTGTCGCAGAGAGAGAGAGAGAGAGAGAGAGAGAGAGAGAGAGAGAGAGAGAGAGAGAGAGAGAGAGAGAGAGAAGTCTGTGCTGTTTAGTGCGAGATTATGGATAATGATGATGATAATGATGATGATGATGAAAGAGAAGAAGCAATCTTCCAAGTTCTGGATGAAAGTGAACTAATCTTATGTTGTGTCGCAGAGAGAGAGAGAGAAGAGAGAGAGAGAGAGAGAGAGAGAGAGAGAGAGGAGAGAGAGAGAGAGAGGGTTGGGAGTCTGTGCTGTTAGTGCGAGATGATGAGGCTAATGATGATGATAATGATGAGATGATGATGATGGTGAAGAAGAAGCAAATCTTACCAAGTTTTTCTGGATGAAAGTGAACTAATCTTATGTTTGTGTCGCCGAGAGAGAGAGAGAGAGAGAGAGAGAGAGAGAGAGAGAGAGAGAGAGAGAGAGGAGAGGTGGGAGTCTGTGCTGTTAGTGCGAGATGATGATGAGGCTAATGATGATGATAATGATGAGGATGATGATGATGGTGAAGAAGAAGCAAATCTTACAAAGTCCTGGATGAAAGTGAACTAATCTTATGCCTGTGTCGCAGAGAGAGAGAGAGAGAGAGAGAGAGAGAGAGAGAGAGAGAGAGAGAGAGGGAGATGGGAGTCTGTGCTGTAGTGCGAGTATGATGATGAGGCTAATGATAATGATAATGATGATAATGATGATGATGGTGAAGAAGAAGCAAATCTTACCAAGTCCTGGATGAAAGTGAACTAACTTAATGTTGTGTCGCAGAGAGAGAGAGAGAGAGAGAGAGAGAGAGAGAGAGAGAGAGAGAGAGAGAGAGAGAGAGAGAGGGAGATGGGGAGTCTGTCTGTTAGTGCGAGATGAATGATGATGCTAATGATGATGATAATGTGAGGATGAATGATGAATGGTGAAAGAAGAGCAAATCTTAACAAAGTCCTGGATAAGTGAACTAATCTTATGCTGTGGTCCCGCAGAGAGAGAGAGTAGAGAGAGAGAGAAGAGAGAGAGAGAGAGAGAGAGAGAGAGAGAGGAGGGAAGAATGGGAGTCTGTGCTGTTAGTGCGAGATGATGATGAGGCTAATGATAATGATAATGATGAGGATGATGATGAATGGGAAGAGAAGCAAATCTTACAAGTCCTGGATGAAAGTGAACTAATCTTATGCTTGTGTCGCAGAGAAGAGAGAGAGAGAGAGAGAGAGAGAGAGAGAGAGAGAGAGAGAGAGAGAGAGAGAGAGAGAGAGAGAGAGTCTGGTGCTGTTAGTGCGAGATTATGATAATTGATGATGATAATGATGATGATGATGAAGAAGAAGCAAATCTTACCAAAGTTCTGGATGAAAGTGAAACTAATCTTATGTTGTGTCCAAGAGGAGAGAGAGAGAGAGAGAGAGAGAGAGAGAGAGAGAGAGAGAGAGAGAGAGGAGAGGTGGGAGTCCTGTGCTGTTAGTGCGAGATGATGATGAGGCCTAAATGATGATGATAATGATGAGATGATGATGATGGGTGAAGAAGAAGCAAATCTTACCAAGTTTCTGATGAAAGTGACTAATCTTATGTTGTGTCGCCGAGAGAGAGAGAGAGAGAGAGAGAGAGAGAGAGAGAGAGAGAGAGAGAGAGGTGGGAGTCTGTGCTGTTAGTGCGAGATGATGATGAGGCTAATGATGATGAATAATGATGAGGATGATGATGATGGTGAAGAAGAAGCAATCTTACAAAGTCCTGGATGAAAGTAGTGAACTAATCTTATGCTGTGTTCGCAGAGAGAGAGAGAGAGAGAGAAGAGAGAGAGAGAGAGAGAGAGAAGAGAGAGGGAGATGGGAGTCTGTGCTGTTAGTGCGAGATGATGAATGAGGCTAATGATAATGATAATGATGAGGATGATGATGATGGTGAAGAAGAAGCAAATCTTTTAAATCATTACAAAAGTTCCTGGATGAAAGTGAACTAATTCTTATGCTGTGGCGCAGAGAGAGAGAGAGAGAGAGAGAGAGAGGAGAGAGAGGGAGATGGGAGTCTGTGCTGTTAGTGGCGAGATGATGATGAGGCTAATGATATGATAATGATGAGGATGATGATGATGGTGAAGAAGAGCAAATCTACAAAGTCCTGGATGAAAGTGAACTAATTATGTTGTGTCGCAGAGAGAGAGGAGAGAGAGAGAGAGAGAGGAGAGAGAGAAGGAGAAGTAGAGAAGAGAGAGAGGGAATGGGAAGTCTGTGTCGTTAGTGCGAGATGTGAATGATGCTATGATGATGATAATGATGAGGATGATGGAATGATGGTGAAGAAGAAGCGAAATTCTTACAAAGTCCTGATGAAAGTGAACTAATCTTTTTATGCTGTGTCGCAAGAGGAGAGAGAGGAGAGAGGAGAGAGAGAGAAGAGAGGGAGGAGAGAGAGGGAGATGGGGAGTCTGTGGCTGTTAGTGCGAAGATGATGATGAGGCCCTATTGTAATGGATAATGATGAGGATGGATGATGATGGTGAAGAAGAAGCAAATTCTTA
>CM042148.1:67842664-67862664 GCA_023376005.1 Doryteuthis pealeii
CACTTGGACCCTAATGAGGCGCATGAGAATAAGATAGAATGGGAGCCCTGCATAGAATGCTGCGTGTGGTCTCGAACAAGTCGTGGAAACAGCACCCCACAAGGAAGCAGCTGTACGGACACCTGCTCCCTATCTGTGACCATCCGAGTGAGACGGACAAGACATACTGGACACTGCTGGAGGAGCAAGGACGAACTTATAAGCGACGTTCTCCTGTGGAAGCTAGCACATGGACATGCTAATGTGGGCCGCCCAGCAAGGACCTACATTGACCAACTCTGCGTGGACACTGGATGCTGCGACAGAGGACCTCCCTGGGGCAATGAACGATAGAGAAGGTTGGCGAGAGATTGTCATGGATATCCGTGCGACATGATAATGATGATGACTTTACGTTTGCCCAAAACTGGTTTAGAAAATTTAAAATTTTTAAGTAAAAGAATTTAAATTCTTGAAATAAACATCGTAAACTGGGATTAATTTCAACATTTTTTAAACTTCTACCAAGACAATATTTCATAAAATTATCCAGCTGGGAAAATTCGGCTCAGGACCGCCCTCGGTGGCGGCAGGCTCTCCGTAGGGGACTGTTCATGTCAGAAGTCACCCTGACGCAACACCATGAAGCTAAGAGGTCTAGAAGAAAGCAGCGGCAACAAAGCACCGGCACATCAACATCTTCAGGGACAGCCTTCACATGCGATATCTGTGGTCGAGAATGTTTGTCAAACATTGGACTTCACAGTCACAGGAGGCGCTGTAACTTCAGGGGCACAAAAACTATATTATAGTCTTCCGAGACTGAAATGCTAATATTTTAAACTTCTACCAAGACAATATTTCATAAAATTATTTGTAGTAACAAATTAAAAATAAACATAGATGGAACATTAATAATCTCTAATTATGTGTATTTTTTTTTTTTTTTTACAGCAAAAATAAATTTCTATTGACAAAACAAGATATTCAAAGGACGCAATAGAAATGCTCTCCTGTTGACTATATTCTTCTGCAGAGGGGTACCCTCCCTAATGGTGTCCGGGTATGACACTAAAATGCATCGGATAGTGAGACTCCAGTTCTGACATCTAGGGAGTGTGGAGTATTTCTTTCATTGCCATTACTCCCAGGTCCACTCTGGACCCGGATTTGTACCGCCCTGTCGGCTGGGCGTTAGAATGCACCGCACTGCACCTCTGCAGAGGGGTAAGACTCTCCCAATGGGGCCACCTGTTGGACCGTGGGTGCGACCGTGATGCTTAAGGATAGAGCCCAGGTGGATGAGCAGTTCATGACATGCAATACTCCACTTTGCCCTATCTTGGGCTAGACGGGCGGTCGGAGAGGCCCCCCTCCGATCAATCGGCTGGTCACGTCGAGCCTAGCACCTATATTATTTACAAACCCTATTGCCCTTATAGCAAGACCCAACCCCTTTTTTATCATATGGGTGCTAGAAGGCGGTGGCTGCGGGTCTACATGTCCTGGGAGTGACGTTAAACTATCTGATGGTGAGCTTCCAGTTTTGGAGGTTTGGGGAATGTGGAGCACCCCTTCATCACCATTGCTCCCTGGTCCACTCTGACCCGGAGTGGTAGTACCTGTTAGGGTCCCATCTATGGGTTAAATAGAAAAATGTATTTATAAAAAAATTGTATTATCCATTAAGAATTGATTTATTTCAAAACTTTATCGGCATTACATGACCCACTGAGGTTGATATGCCGTAAAACCAAACAAACCAAACAAACCAAACCGGATTTGTAATACCTGTTAGGGTTCCATTTATGGTTTAAATTGATCCGTTTAAAAATTATTCGTATTTGATAGGACCGTGTTGAAAAAAAAACCCTTAAGGAATAACTACACAAAAATGAGCACGACTATGGCAAAATAACCCTAGACGGGTTGAAATGCCATTAAAATCAATCAATCAACTAGTACAAGAGCAATTTTCTATTAAATTATTTATAAAGCATATTAAATGAAATTAAACAGATACACTCGAAGTAAATAAAGTCATACTTGAAAAATTCCTTTAATAAAATAAGTTTGTAAAATAAAATAAGATACTATTTCTCCGAATTTTTTTTAGATGAGGCTTGATAATTAGTGTTATTGGACACATAAGCTAGTGGATAAAGAAGTTAGGTTAAGACAGTTCTAAGTGATAGTTGTCTCTAACAACTGAAGGTTCAGTCCTAGTCAGGGGCAACAGTAACATATAATAATTAACACAGCTTAACACCTGTACCGCATCTATGGTTAGCGGAATGAGAACAAGAATCCCTCGTGAACTGAATAAAAGGTCAGGTTCAAAGTTCTGTGATGGCTCCCGATTACGACAATAGGGTTCCCGAGTTCGAAAAGAAAGTTCCCGAGTCCGAGAAGGTTCCCAAGTCCGACAAGAAATACCTGAAGAAGGCCGGAGGGCACATCGGCCGAAATGTTGTATAGATAACAATGAAGATGAGGACAATAGTCCGAATAATACAAATAATACTAAAATAAGATACTTTTATCATTTATTTATTATTGTTTAATCAAACTGTATAAAAGAAGAAAGCTTTTGTTTTAATTTTTTGCTAAAAAATATCCAGACATCTGTGGTATGCAATTTGTTAGTGAGAGATGTTAGATTTTCACTTAACCACACTTGTACGTAAGTAGCTTCAAGTGATTTTCGCACATTTCAAGCATTCTTTAATGATAAAATTTGTCAGTAGAGATAGAAAGATGTTTTAATAGTGGGAAAATAGACTGAAATATTTATAGAAATTATACATACAAGGTGTGTCAAAAAAGTATCGAGATTTTTTTACTTTTCCACTATTCTGAAAAAAAAAGGTTCCATTCGTTAAGTTTTTTTCAGAATACAAGATGTGTCAAAAAAGTACCAAGTTTAAAGCTGTATTTACCAGATGGAAATGAAGAATGAATGAAACGTTATTTTTTTTTCAGAATACAAGGTGTGTCATAGAAGTGCCGAGTTTGAAGCTGTATTTACCAAGATAGAAATGAAAAATTATTGGAACGTTATTTTTTTCAGAATACAAGATGTGTCAAAAAAGTACCAAGTTTAAAGCTGTATTTACCAAGATGGAAATGAAGAATGAATGGAACGTTTTTTTTTTCAGAATACAAGGTGTGTCATAGAAGCGACGAGTTTGAAGCTGTATTTACCAAGATAGAAATGAAAAATTATTGGAACGTTATTTTTCAGAATACAAGATGTGTCAAAAAGTACCAAGTTTAAAGCTGTATTTACCAAGATGGAAATGAAGAATGAATGGAACGTTTTTTTTTTTCAGAATACAAGGTGTGTCATAAAAGTGCCGAGTTTGAAGCTGTATTTACTAAGATAGAAATTGAAAAATTATTGGAACGTTATTTTTTTTTTTCAGAATACAAGATGTGTCAAAAAAAGTACCAAGTTTAAAGCTGTATTTACCAAGATGGAAATGAAGAATGAATGGAACGTTTTTTTTCAGAATACAAGGTGTGTCAAAAAAGTACAAGTTTAAAGCTGTATTTACCAAGATTAGAAATGAAAAATTATTTGGAACGTTATTTTTTTCAGAATACAAGGTGTGTCAAAAAACTACCAAGTTTAAAGCTGTATTTACCAAGATGGAAATGAAGAATGAATGGAACGTTATTTTTTTCAGAATAAGAAGTGTGTCAAAAAGTACAGATTTTAAAGCTGTATTTACCAAGATAGAAATGAAAAATGAATGGAACGTTATTTTTTCAGAATACAAGATGTGTCAAAAACGTACCAAGTTTAAAGCTGTATTTACCAAGATAGAAATAAAAAGTAAATGGAACGTTATTTTTTTTTCCAGATTACAAAGTATGTCAAAAAGTACAAAAAATCTCGATACTTTTTTGACCCAACTTGTACTTAAAAAAAGAATCAACTATGTCAAAAAAGCCATTTCATTATATACAGAGAAAATGCTTTTAAAATAAGAAAGAGACAGAAATTACAAATGTTAAGTAATTCTCGACAATTTGTTCTTTTCGTTGGCCCTGCATTTCCCTAATTTATATCATCATTAACATAATAGTCGTTGTTGTAGCGATTGTCCGCCCCTGCTGGGATGGACATGCGTCAAAAAGGGTTATATTCCCTTGCCGCCAAGTTTTCGCCAATAGGTGGCTGAGTATTTAAACAGCAGCCCGGGGATTTCTCATTCTTTTTCTCTTGGTCTAGCAACCACTAAACATGGGCTAGACGCTTGATGTCTCTGTCCTTTAAGTTGGGTGGGGTGGGTTATCAGTAAGCAACTTCTTCATGAACTCTTTCTTACTTCAAAAGGACTTTAGTCCTATCAGTTTCTGTATCTATTGTATCTTCTTATGTATGTCATTGTATTTGTTCATTTGTCCATATGCTCAGACAATAAAGTCTGTATTTGTAATTATGTTTTTCACCTTTGTCTGAATTATCTTATGTATAATGTATGTATCTACGTTGGAAGGTTGGAAGGAGCCTTCTAACGTATCATAAGAACCACGCATTCTATTCTCATATTGTCGTATCTGTGTGTCAAAACCTGCCGATAGTTCCAAAACGGACACGTTCTTTTTTCTCTTTTTATTATGTTATCTACAGTCCACGACCAATGCTTCTTCTTCTTCTTCTTCTTCTTCTTCTTCTTGGCAGAATTAGAGATTTCAGTTTGTATTTTTAAAAATTCAGAATTGTCCATCTCATAGACTGGTTGCCCACAAAGATTAAATAGTTTTAAGGGCCGGTTTAGCTCAGTTGGTAGAGCGTTCGGTTAAGAATCACAAGGTTCCTGGTTCGATACCGGCCATCACCAACTCAGCGAGTATGAGTAGTACTGGGACCTGTGCGGTGTAGGTGTGGCGCTCCACCTCAGACGCTAATATAATCTCCTTGGTCTAGCGCTAGTGAAAAGGGGATAGACTCCCTCGCTGTCTGGCTAATACTGACATTAAGTCACCTCGAAGACTTTACATATTTTACCTACAGGAAAAGAAGAGATTAAATCATGTCTTTCGCAATAGCGTTATTGTGAAGTGAACACAAAAAGCTTCGGTCGCAATTTGAACTCGGCTCACCGATTACAATTTTTGCACCGATGACCATTACACAACTTACATCTCCAAATTCCCATGATTATATTCTATAATAGGATCAGAGTGGAAAAATTCACCAACTCTCATATATATATATATATATATATATATATATATATATATAATATATATATATTTCAATTCAGAAATATATATATATATTATAATATATATATATATATATATATATATATATATATATATATATATATATATATATATATATATATATATATTCAAACTTCAGAAATTTTTAAACAGACTTGAATGACAAGGATTACCACTCGCTTTTCTCATTATTCTGTGATAAATAATTTCTTATCTTATGCCCTGAAGATGATCTAATTAATAGATCGAAACACTGCAGCGTCGGCCAATAAACTCACCACTTAACCCATTTAAACCTGTGTTTTTTCATTTTTCTTGATATATTACATATATATATAGATATATATTTACCAACCCCTCCACACGAGCAGGATGCGACACATGGTCAATTTCTCAAACGGAGTTTAACAGGTTTGAATTCAGTGTTTTCCTTCTCCTAGACAGGTTGCCTTACCAAGGTTGAAGAGCACAGTCTGCCCTACTATTTACCCATAGATGGAGGGGGTATATTTGGATTCACACCTTTCCCAAGGGTATTAGCGCTATGTGAAATGCAAACAGTTTCGTCTAGGATTTGAACCCTGGTCGACGAGTCCATTTCCTACGACTCTAACCATTATGCTACGTGCCCATGACTTATATTTATAAGTTAAACAAAAATGTCTCTATAAAACTTTGGTGAGTCTTACTCGTATCAGTCATTCCATTAACATTTATCCTGATATTTGCATATTTTACAGCTGTTAATTAGTATGGTGCGGATTAATTTCAGAATTAGTATTATTTGTATTATTCGGGCTATTGTCCTCATCTTCATTGTTATCTGTACAACGTTTCGGCCGATGTGCCCTCCGACTTTCTTCAGGTATTTCTTGTTGGGAACCTTCTCAGACTCGGGAACCTCCTTGTCGTAATCGGGAACCTTCTTGTCGTAATCGGGAGCCATCGCGGAACTTTGAACCTAACCCTTTATTCAGTCCACGGGGGTATCCTGTTCTCATTCCGCTAACCATAGCTGTGGTACAGGTGTTAATTATTATTCTATGTCACTGTTGCCCCTGACCAGGATTGAACCTGCAGTCTAGAGATAACTGTCACTTATAACTGTCTTAACCTAACTCCTTTATCCACTAGGCTATGTGTCCCAATTTTTATTGATATTCATTTTCCTTCAGCTTTCTTAATTTTTGTTTGTGTCTTTGATATTGTCAACTTAGTGACTCGGCCTTCTTCTTAAGATGTACTGACTGTATGGAAAGAGAGGTGATCTTTTTTTTTTCACCAGTGTAAAGCAAAACAAAACATACAAAAACAAAATGATAACAAACAGAAAAATTTTAAAGTCATCTAAGTAGCAACACTTATAATATCAACGATCTTATTTTATTTTTCAGATTCATGCGCAGCTTGTTGCAATCTTTTTTTTTTTTTACACAGCGATGTTCTCAAATCTCTTGTTTGTTAAATTACCCAACACCTACTTTGTTGTTTGGGCAAGAGAATGGAATGTTAATGAAACTCTTCTCGTCATATACAATGATGAACAAATGTTCAAAGAAGTTAAGATAGCAAATAACTAAAAGTTTTGGTTTGATTAAAAGCACACACACACACACACACACACACACACACACACACACACACACAGGCTCGCCGTTTACTTTTCTGTATATATATATATATATATATATATATATATATATATAATATATATATATATCTGTGTGCGTGTGTGTGTGTGTGTGCAGACATCTATATATACATATCTATACCAATATAAGCTCAATGAGTACACACACATACACACACAAACATTTGCACATACACGCACACCACACACAACACACACACACACACACACACACACACACACACACATATATATATATATATATACTTAATTATATATGTGTATGTGTAATGTTGCGTGTATGTGCAAATGTTTGTGTGTGTATGTGTGTGTACTCCTTGAGCTTATATTGGTGTAGATATGTATATATAGATGTGTCTGTACACACACACACACCACACACACATATATATATATATATATATGGTATATTATACAATATTGTATATTGTATATATAATTTATGTTTTTTAAATAAGAAAACATGTATGCATAGATCTGTATACTAATGTGTGCCAATAAAAACACACACAAACACGTATACGTACGCAAATATATAATTATACATATATACATATATATAATTATACATGTACACACACACACACACACACACACACACACACACACACAAAACACATATATATATATATATATATATATATTATATTATGATATTGGTACACGGTAATAACCTACTCGAATTTCACCATAAGGATCTTCAGGGTTAAATCCACTGGATTAATCAAGATATTGATTAATTGTAGTTGATTGCACGTGTGTATTTTTTGCAAAAAATAAAGAAAAATACACACGTGCAATCAACTACAATTAATCAATATCTCGATTAATCCAGTGGATTTAACCCTGAAGATCCTCATGGTGAAACTCGAGTAGGTTATTACCGTGTACCATTATCATAATAAATTTGCTCTACCAACGTATTGAGCACTTTATATTTGTTATATCACTGCCTTATCATTGTGAATGTTGTATCAACTAACCATTGTGACCTGTTTCACCGGTAAGTCACCTTTTCCACAAATACCATATATATATATATATATATATAAACATAGCAGAAAAATTACAGAAACACGCACAACTATATATGTATATGTGTGTATATATATATATGTATATCAATATATGTATTGATCGAAGCCTGAAGAAGATACCAGAATATCTGAAACACGCGTTGCGTATGTAAAATAAAAAGAATAAAACATTTTTTCTGAGAACAATACATTTTGCGAACCTTCTTCTTTTTTTATAAAATGTTACATTTTCTCCCGTTGGAACCAGAACAACATATATATATATATATATATATATATATATAATATATATATATATAATATATATATATAATACGTATATTTTTAATTATGCAATTTTGTATATCGCATATATATATATATATATATATATATATATATATATATATATATATATATATTATATCAGATATTTGCTTCAAATTAGAAAATGTTGTCGAAGAATTTTCTAATGTTTGTAAGGAGCTCAAATTGAGAAGAGCACTCACAAAACAAACAGCAAAAAAAAAAAAAAAAAAAAATTAAAAGAAATGAAAATAATCAAACGTCAAATAAATTCAAATATGATGTTGAGCATCTATTTGAATTGGGATGCATTTTCATCATAAGTTTGTTTCATGTGACCAAATGGTTAGCAAAAGTTTAGGGGTCCTGGGGCGTCTGCGACATGCAGTGCGAAAGAAGAAATATCTGGGATGGATGTATAAAACTTGGATGCTGCATCACGCTAGATGCATCTGCCCATACGTTACGGACACACCTGTACCACACAAGTTCCGTTCCACAATCCATTAGTGAAAATATATATACAAAAGGACGGTATTTCGATGAGTTCTCTCCTTGGCCCGACCATATCCGAATACGACATGTCCTACATTGAACACAAAATATTTAACAATCAAATTACTAAACCCTACATATATATACGTTACGTTGATGACATCTTTATAACCACACAATCCCCTGACGAAATCAAAACATTAGAATACACCCTCGAAAAAAACTCTGTACAAAATTACAAATAGAACACAACATTAACAAAAAAATCCCCTTCCTAGACGTACTTACTGATTCTATATAAAAATTTACAATCGAACACAACATTAAAAAAATCCCCCTTCCTAGACGTACTACTGATTCTATATAAAATTTACAATAGAACACAACATTAACAAAATCCCCTTCCTAGACGTACTTACTGATTCTATATAAAAATTACAATAGACAAACATTAACAAAAAATCCCCTTCCTAGACGTACTTACGATTCTATTTAAAAATTTACATAAACAACATTAACAAAAAATCCCTCCTAGACGTACTTACTGATTCTATATAAAAATTACAATAGAACACAACATTAACAAAAAATCCCTTCCTAGACGTACTTACTGATTCTATATAAAAATTTACAATAGAACACAACATTAACAAAAAATCCCCTTCCTAGACGTACTTACTGATTCTATATAAAAATTTACAATAGAACACACATTAACAAAAAATCCCCTTCCTAGACGTACTTACTGATTCTATATAAAAATTTACAATCGAACACAACATTAACAAAAATCCCTCCTAGACGTACTTACTGATTCTATATAAAATTTACAATAGAACACAACATTAACAAAAAATCCCTTCCTAGACGTACTTACTTACTGATTCTATATAAAAATTTACAATAGAACACAACATTAACAAAAAATCCCCTTCCTAGACGTACTTACTGATTCTATATAAAAATTTACAATCGAACACACATTAACAAAAAATCCCCTCCTAGACGTACTTACTGATTCTATATAAAAATTTACAATCGAACACAACATTAACAAAAAAATCCCCTTCTAGCGTACTTACTGATTCTATATAAAAATTTACAATAGAACACAACATTAACAAAAATCTCCCTTCCTAGACGTACTTACTGATTCTATATAAAAATTTACAATCGAACAAACATTAACAAAAACATTAACAAAAAATCCCCTTCCTAGAGCGTACTTACTGATTCTATATAAAATTACAATAGAACCAACATTAAAAAAAATCCCTTCCTAGACGTACTTACTGATTCATATAAAATTAACAATCGAACACAACATTCAAAAAAATCCCTTCCTAGACGTACTTACTGATTCTATATAAAAATTTACATCGAACACAACATTAACAAAAAATCCCCTTCCTAGACGTACTTACTGATTCTATATAAAAATTTACAATAGAACACAACATTAACAAAAAAATCCCTTCCTAGACGTACTTACTGATTCTATATAAAAATTTACAATACACAACATTAACAAAAAATCCCCTTCCTAGACGTACTTTACTGATTCTATATAAAATTTACAATAGAACACACAATTAACAAAAAATCCCCTTCCTAGACGTACTTACTGATTCTATATAAAAATTTAAAATCGAAAACAACATTAACAAATAAATCCCCTTCCTAATACTACGATTCTATATAAAAATTTACAATAGAACACAACATTAAACAAAAAAATCCCCTTCCTAACGTACTTAATGATTCTATATAAAAATTTACAATAAACACAACTTAACAAAAATCCCCTTCCTAGACCGTACTTACTGATTCATATAAAAATTTACAATCGAAACACAACATTAACAAAAATCCCTTCTAAGACGTACTTACTGATTTCTATATAAAAATTTACAATCGAACCAACATTAACAAAAAATCCCATCCTAGACGTACTTACTGATTCTATATAAAATTTACAATAGAACACAACATTAAACAAAAAATCCCTTCTAGACGTACTTACTGATCTAATAAAAAATTTACAATCGAACACAACATAACAAAAAATCCCTTCCTAGACGTACTTACTGATTCTATATAAAATTTACAATCGAACACAAATTAGACAACACTGATAAAAAATTACAATAGAAACATCCCCTTCTAGACGTACTTACTGATTCTATATAAAAATTACAATCGAACACAACATTAACAAAAATCCCTTCCTAGACGTACTTACTGATTCTATATAAAAATTACAATGAACACAACATTAACAAAAAATCCCCTTCCTAGACGTACTTACTGATTCTATATAAAAATTTACAATAGAACACAACATTAACAAAAAATCCCTTCCTAGACGTACTTACTGATTCTATATAATTTACAATAGAACACAACATTAACAAAAAATCCCCTTCCTAGACGTACTTACTGATTCTATATAAAAATTTACAATAACACAACATTAAACAAAAAACCCCTTCCTAGACGTACTTACTGATTCTATATAAAAATTTACAATAGAACACAACATTAACAAAAAATCCCCTTCCTAGACGTACTTACTGATTCTATATAAAATTTACAATAAAACACAACATTAACAAAAAATCCCCTTCCTAGACGTACTTACTGATTCTATATAAAATTTACAATAAAACAAACATTAACAAAAAATCCCCTTCCTAGACGTACTTACTGATTCTATATAAAAATTACAATAGAACACAACATTAACAAAAATCCCCTTCCTAGACGTACTTACTGATTCTATATAAAAATTTACAATAGAAACAACATTAACAAAAAATCCCCTTCCTAGACGTACTTACTGATTCTATATAAAAATTTACAATAAAACACAACATTAACAAAAATCCCCTTCCTAGACGTACTTACTGATTCTATATAAAAATTTACAATAGAACACAACATTAACAAAAAATCCCCTTCCTAGACGTACTTACTGATTCTATATAAAAAATTTACAATAAAAACACAACATTAACAAAACCCCTTCCTAGACGTACTTACTGATTCTATAAAAAATTACAATCGACACAACATTAACAAAAATCTCCTTCCTAGACGTACTTACTGATTCTATATAAAAATTTACAATAGAACACAACATTAACAAAAAATCCTCTTCCTAGACGTACTTACTGATTCATTATAAAAAAACAACCAGCCTAAACTCCACACTACTTAATTACCATAGCGAATGTCCTCTAGAATATAAAATAACCCTCATTAAAAACCTAATCCATAGAGCCTTCTACATTTCCTCATCTAAAACAATATTCTACAAAGAACTTCGTAATATCAAACAATTCTTGTCAATAACAACTTTCAACAAAACCGTTGATCAACAAATAAAACTATACCTGCACACCATCCACAAAAAATAACAATAACAACCCCAACAACAATAATAACAGAATCAATCTCTATTACGAAATCAAATGCACAAAAACTACAAATCCGATGAACATGTAATAACCAACATCATACACAGACACATCAAACCTGTCGACCAACAACAAAAAATAAAACTAATTATCTACTACACCAAATTCAAAACCTCAAACCTCCTCATCAAATATATATATATATATATATATATATATATATCTTATTATAATGGAGATTGTGTGTTTTTCTGTCTGTAACCGAAACTATATTCCTACTCAAGTCACAATTCTCTTAGTTATTGACATCACATTCTCCATGATTTTATTTTTATTTAACCTCAATTATTAATAAAATTGCCTTACATAATTAATACTGTTAACTATGTCTACATACTGACAACATGCAATTATATTTATATATATAACAAAATAACGGTTTACAGTGTGAACGGGAATGCTAATTTGCATATTAATATTAAAAAATTGAATTTAATAAATATGTCTTAGTGTTATTGATTTCTAACTGTTGGTTTTATTTTAATGAATATAAGCAAAAATCTCTTCAATGAATCTTAAATGAAATCCATTAAACAAGATAAAATAAACTGTCATTTATTCTTTACTTCCTCTTATAACTAAATACTTAAATTAGAAAAATAACAATGAAAGACGAGAGTGATGAAGAGTAGTTTCAGTTGTTCATTTTTTATTATACTCCCTCTGTTTCAAATCTTTATTATACTCCCTCTGTTTCAAATCTTTTTATCTGTATTCTATTTAGTTTCATTAGCCTTTCTAATCTAATACAATATTTATTACATTAAAACTTAAATACTTGCACCCGGAGGATGCATATATTTGCTAGTATATATATATATATATATATATATATACTAATACTGTTAATCTGGTAATTATTGAGTGGTAATGGAAATGTAACTATAATTGATTTCTTATTAGCTGTCTGCCCTGTCGGTGGGGCTGTAGAATACACCGACTGTACCTCTACATAGGGGACCCCCTAAATGAGGTAATGTGTTAGCCGTTGGTGGTGAACCGAAATGCCAGAGGACAAGATCGTGGTTGTTGAGCACTTCGTAACCCGGATACTAAGTGGTCCCATGACCTGCAATACTCCACTTCGGCCCTTACTTGGGCTAGTCGGCGGTCTACGATCAATCGTGTCAAGCCTTAGCACCTATATGATTATCCCTACCGTATTCTTCAAATTGCTCTCATGTCAAACACCCAACCCTTTTTATTATGTGGGTGCTAGAAGGCGGTGGCTGAAGTTCAAACACCAGTTTATTAATTCTACCAATCTCATTGATACTCACAAAATTAATAAAAAAATTAATCATTTATTCCATCTATGTGTGAGATTCATTTATTTACTTATGTGTTAACCCGAACTTTAGGTTTTTGGTTGACCGAATTTTTATTTTTTGGAAAATACATCTACAAGATGCGTTGGGATGCATCGTCAGTAATGTTTCCCTGTGTTCATTACCAGTTTCGGGTCTTTCAACATTATACTGGTTCCCACAGGAGACCCAGTCCAAAATGTTAAATTTCGGGCTTGCATCCCAGCAATATCTTGCTACTTCATTGTGTGGCATCACTTTTTAAGTATAGCATTTTCTGTCAGTGTTTGTTTATAAGAGATTCTTTGACCATGCCGAGGTCGAGTGGTGGCATCCCATTTATTTTTTTATCACTTTCCTACCATAATGTAACATAATAATGCCATTAAGAACCAGTTATATCAAAGTGATAATACGCAATAGAATAGGAAGTGTAAGTTGTGTGGAGAGAGAGAGAGAGAGAGAGAGAGAGAGGAGAGAGAGAGAGAGAGAGAGAGAGAGAGAGAGAGAGAGAGACGGTTAATCACACAATAAGCGAATGCAGCAAATTATTACAAAGAGAGCACAAGACTAGGCACGACTGCGTGAGAAAGGTGATCCACTAGAAATTACTCAAGAGATTAGAATTTGACCGTAAAACAAAATGGTATATGCACAAATCAGAGTCCGTCATAGAAAATGAGACACATAAAAATCTCTGGGAATTACAAACCGATCACCTAATCTCGGCTAGAATACAAGATCTAGTGGTAATTCACCAGAAAAAAAAGCAACTTAGTGGATTTTACTGTTCCTGTACACCATAGAGTGAAAACGAAAACTATCGAAAGTACAGGCAAATACTACCAGCTTATAAAGCCAAACCAAACAAAAATATTTACCGGCAAAGTATTCGCTTAAATATCATAAAACATAGAATAACAACAGAATAACAACCGCGAATTTTTTTTTACATGGAGTCTAAATATGAGAAAGTAGAAATAGATGAAACCTGTGGGGATTAAATAAAACTAGAATAAAATTAGAATAAAAAAAAACTTCCATGGGCCTTCACCATAAGAACCCTCCGTGCATATGCGACAAAAAGGAGTGTCCCCCAAACCTCAAAAGAATATCTCGGCCCTTTCGAATTTAGGCTTTAAAAGGGTCTGGTCGCTCCTACTAGCCAGGGAGATATTCCCTTGTTACAGGCGACTATGACCCGGTCAATAAAGCCTAAGTCATAAAGCTACCTCCCGCCTTTATCTCTTTCCTTTTTGTTCCTTAAATTCCTTCTTTTCAGCGCGACCACCAAATGAGATGGGGTTTAAAAGCAAAAAACCTAAGAACACGCAATCAGAATATCCAGTTATATTTAAACCATAAAACACCAAAACTCTTCCAACCCTATAAACCCATGACAATATTAAATATCAATGAAGTGAACATTTTGTATGAGTTGTGCATTGAATGCCTAGATCAGAAAAAGATAGAATTGAAATTTGTATTGAATGATAATAATATGCAAGGAAATAAGTAGATGGTTTATATATTAGCATAAGTATTTAATAAATGGAAATGAACCCGACAGTATGATTGAAAAGAGATAGAAAAAAATGTTAATAGCACGCTGACAGATATCTGTTTCGACCCTTTAAAAAAATCGGTCTTATTCAAGAGCAACTATATTGATGAAAGAAAGAATGAGGAATAGTTAACCGTTTTGCACGAGAGGTTTAAATACGCATTTTTATACAAATTAAAAAAAAAACATTCCGGCCCAGAACGTGAGCCTTATTTAAACCTCTTGTGCCAAACGGTTAACTATTTCACCTTCTTTCTTTCATCAATATAGTTGCCCTTGAAGTAGACCGTTTTTTTTTTTTTATAAAGGGTCGAAACAGATATCTGTCTGCGTACTATTAACATTTGTTTTTCTATCTCTTTTCAATCATAGGTTAAACTTACAAATCGTCGTCAAATTAAAACGGAAACTTATTTGGTGGTGATCCATGACAGTTTAACTACAGTGTATGAATGAACTTTTTTGCGAATTGGGTTACGATTAGGGGTTTGGGGATTAAGGTTGTTTTTAATTACGTATTGCTTAAAAAAGAACAACAATAAAAAAAACCAAAATTACTATACATTTAATTAACCATTGAAATTAATTATTGAATCCAACGGTAGACACATTAGTCTCAGTTGTTTGTGTTAGTATTGCAATGTACAATTTCAATTAAACTTGGTTTAAAAAAAATATTTTTCAACATTAAATGTATAGTAATTTGTTTTTTTGTTGTTGTTGATTTTAAGCAATACCTAATTAAAAACAACCTTAATCCCCAAACCTCTAAACCGTAACCCAATTCGCAAACAAGTTCATTCATACACTGTAGTTAAACTGTCATGGATCGTCATCAAATAAGTTTCCGTTTTAATTTTGACGACGATTTGCAAGTTTAACCCAACCATATTAGCATAAAAAATATAAGATTAACGAATAAACCCTTTGAGCAAAAATCAGGGTCTTTCCTATAAGAGGCAAAACCGACAGATAATTCTATAAATACCAGAGGAACAAAAAATGTAACCTATTCTAAAAATTAGTGATTCTACATATCTAAGATATCAAGCGACACTTAAGAGATAATTATATTGCAAAATATAATCGGAAGTGTCGGTTAAAAAGAAGAAAAAAAAATTGAAATGTAATTGCGATTAGTCATTCACTTCGCCAGAGTTTTTGTAAATCCGAAATGACAGAAAGGCGTTGAAAATGGAAAGAGAGAGAGAAAAAAAAAGTGAGAATCAGCTGAGATATAAACATAGTCGTTCACTTTCTGATATTTTTATTCGTTTTCTAACATGTTTAAGTACAGTATTTGCTATGTACGGAATTCGGAGATAAAGAAGAGGAGACTTACGTAAACAACTTCCGCATGGCTACAACTACAACTACTACAACTAATTGATGTTTTATGAGCCAGTCACTGAAAATGCCGGGCGATAACGTGCGCTTATTTTATGAACAGCATTATTTACATTCCTTAGTTGCTGCTGCTGATGCCATTATTATTATTATTATTATTATTATTATTATTATTATTATTATTATTATTATTATTCCTTGCGTATTTTTCACACCAGTGATAGCTGGCTGTCTTTCACAGGAGTATGAGTGACAGCAAGTCTCATCGGGTCTCCAGTACTCTTTTGAGCATAATAGCCGAGCTTAACAGTGCCATGGTCTGGATGGCCTTGATTCTAATTCTTCCAAGCCTATGGGGCCCGCCCCAAGAGCACCACTACAATTGGTATCGCTGTAACCCTAATGTTCTACATTTATTTTAGTTCTCTAGCAAGGTCTAAGTATTTGTTTATCTTTTCGCTGGCTTTCGTTTTCACTCTGTGATGTACTAGAACAGTAAAATCCACTAAGTGGCTTTTTTTTTCTAACGCTAGATCTGGTATTCTGAAACCTGAATTCAAACCTGTTAAACTCCGCTTGGGGGTGGTCACTACTAGAATAGGCTCAGTCCTAATTAGTGATCAATTTCACTTATAACTGTAACTTATAACTCCTCAAAAAAGAAGCAGCCCCATATTGCATACCATGCCAAAAACCCTACACAATCAAACACATTTTAACGGAATGTAGCAACCTAAAACAAATAGGAAAAATACTACCAAACAACAAATCTAAAACAGATACTTCTACCAAATAAACCCAGAAAACTATTCGGATACATAAAAGAGGCACACATCTACAACAAAATCTAAAAATCTTCCCCAAAAAATGAAAACACAAAAATATATCTTAAAAAGAATCATCTAAAAGTTTCATTCGCAAAAAATGTCAAAAACAAAAAATCTTTAGAAAATTAAACATTATCACTAATTCATTTCAAAAACGTAGTCGGTATTAAATGACCCATTGAGGTTGATATGCCGTAAAACAAGAACAAAATCAAAATCAAATATAACTGTAGCGGAAATAACCGGCATGACGAGTAGCAATCCGTCTTCGATGAGTCGACCCGTCTTCGTCGTTCGAAAAGACAACGAGTGGCGTGCAGCATTTGTAGCGGCATCTAGTCCGACGCGAACCCCGATCTGTTTGACTACGAAGACGGACAGTCATGGCACAACCTCCCGATCGCGAGTGGTAGGAATGCTGTCACCCCTGTTGGCTGAAATGGTTCGGCCGCAGAGAACAATAAATGTCGAGGCGAGTTCTGTCGGGGTGAACGTCTTTTACAGTCGTGAGAAACGGCTGGACTTACGTTTTCGAGTCGACTGACGAGCGAGCATTACTTTTTGGCGTGGAAAGTTTCGTTTGAAAGACCCAACGTTTTTTTTTTTGGTGCTTGATATAATAACTAAATGATTCATTCTTGTAAAAACATATCCGTAGATCATTGAGTAATTTTAACGAAACGTCAACCCATCTAGTGTTATTTTATGTCGTAAGGTTACGAAGTCCCGTTTATTGTCTGTTCATGTTTACATTTTTGTGTAGTTGTAACTTAAAAGTTTTTTTTGTATCCTGTCCAATACGAATATTTAAACAGATCTATTTGACCCATAAATGGAGCCATAACAGGTACTATCACTCCGTGCCAGAGTGTATCAGAAGAGCAAAGAAAAGGTACTTCACACTCTCCAGGTCTCCCGAATTGAGGCCTCACTATCAGATGTAGTTTAGTGTCCTACCTTTTTCAGAGGATACAACCAGTTTATTATAAGACCCACTGACATGGGAACCATAGTTACAGTCGCAAAATTCAATTCTCTCTTTAGAAAGAGATTAAGGTTATTTCCTATAAGTCTAACATAAACAAAGGGGAACTACTCTTGACTGATAAATTATTTATTTGATCTACTAGGAAAAAAGACGGTGTTAGGGTTAGTTTAATGGGAAAATAAATAATTTAAGTCAAGAGTGGTTCCCCTTTGTTTATGATAGACTTATAGGAAATAACTGAGATTAAAGCATCAGTTTAATATACATTTCGGCATTTCTTTAATCTATGATGTGTGATCAAATCATCAAGTGTTAATCTTAAGATTTTAAAATGTAAAATTTTAATGAAGAAGTGTACATAGGTGAACAATTTATATTATAAATTGATAATATCTAAACGGCTCGGTTCCAATTTTCGATTCTTCTTTATCAGCAGAGTTAAGCAAAACACAGGTTTGTGCAAGTGCAATACTCTCAGTATTCAGACTTGGCTCCATATGATTTTTTTTTTGTTTCATAAACGTCTCAATGGTATTATTTGAGGACATTTTAATGAAATCTAATAGTACAGCTTCGATCAATGGAAAAGTCAGAGTTGAATGCCAAGTCGTCTCTTTTGAAGAAAATTAGTTTTAGTAAATATTTCTGTCTTAGTAAATATGACTTCAGTCTTGATATTTTTTTTAACTCGTCTCGTATAACTTTAAAAAGAGATTAGTCCGACACAATAGAGAAAAGTATTATTTGAGGACATTAAATTAAGTACAGCTTCGATCAGTGGAAATGTCACTGTGTTGAATGCCAAATAATACCCGTGAGACGTTTATGAAACAAAACAAAATCATATGGAGCCAAGTCTGCTGAATATTGAGAATATTGCTCTTGCACAAACCTGTGTTTCGATTAACTCTGCAGATAAAGAAGAATCGAAAATTGGAACTGAGCCGTTTAGATATCAAAAATATAATATAAATTGTTCACCTATGTACACTAAAATCATTAAAAATTCATTAAAATTCTACATTTTAAAATTTTAAGATTAACACTCGATGCTCTTTGATCACATAGATTAAAGAAATGCCGAAATGTATATTAAACTGATGCTTTAATCTCGGTTATTTCCTCTAAGTCTAACAAACAAAGGGGAACCAAGGCGTACCTTTCGAAGAAAATTAACGTACAATTTATTTCTGTCTTAGTAAATATGGCTTCAGTCTTGATATTTTTTGACCTCACCTCGTATAACTTTAAAAAGAAATTAGTCAGACACAATAGAGAAAAGTGGAGGAAAGCAAAAAGAAAAAAAAAGCCCCCCCCCAAAAAAAAACAAAAAAAAAAACAAACCCCAAACAAACAAGCAACTGAATCTAAGGTATAAATGATTTGTCTATTTTCTTGATGCTATTTCTTGATACCTGTTAATGTTGTTGGCATGTTTTCAAATAATGTATTTGAGCGGATGTGTACATACTTGTATAGCAGCTTAGGCGTCTGAAGCCGCGGCCATCTACAAGATAACTTCAACTAAATATTTTCGTCGTTACTTCGTATTATTTCCTTTATGTAAAATCTTTTCAGATAGAAAATAAACATACAAGCTGCGAGTTTACTTGATATGATATTTACAGTATTGTCTTTTCCCATAGAATATACAATACTGGTCGCCATTATTGGCACCCTTTCATTTTTCTTTGCTATATCTTCAGAAATAAACGGAAAATAACCAAATTTATAGAAACTTGTTTTATCATTTGTTGGTTTTTTTTTATCAACCATGTGTTATCTATCTATATATAAAGTACA
>CM042148.1:67867664-67952664 GCA_023376005.1 Doryteuthis pealeii
GAGAGAGAGAGAGAGAGATGGGAATCTGTGCGGTTAGTGCGAGATGATGATGATGATGATGATGATGATGATGATGAAGCAAATCTTACAAAGTCCTGGCTGAAAGTGAATTAATCTTACGTTGTGTCCTTCCCCATCCAGCAACAATACAGTCACCTACGAAATCTTCTCCGTCAGAGGCTAATCGAATCGGTTTCAAGCATTTATTGAATTTTACTGGTCGAACCAATGTCAGAACAGCTACATCATTCACTGTCAACAAAGAAACACAGAAAACATTAAAAAAAAAACATAAAAAAAAAGAAACAATAAAAAAACTAACATTGGAAAATGTATATGCAAATAATTATATTACATTTTGTTGAACTGTTATTTTCTACAAATGAATGTTGTACGCTAACTACATTGATATATGAATTGTAACTAGAATTTGTTGAACTGTTATTTTCTACAATGATGTTGTACGCTAACTACATTGATATATGAATTGTAACTAGAATTTTGTTGAACTGTATTTTTCTACAAATGAAGTTGTACGCTAACTACATTGATATATGAATTGTAACTAGAATTTTGTTGAACTGTTATTTTCTACCAAATGAATGTTGTACGCTAACTACATGATATGAATTGTAACTAGAATTTTGTTGAACTGTTATTTTATACAAATGAATGTTGTACGCAATACATTGATAATGAATTGTAACTATTTTGTATATTTTCTACAAATGAATGTGTACCTAACACAGTTGATATATGAATTGTAACTAGAATTTTTTGAACTGTTATTTTCTACCAAATGAATTGTTGTACGCTAACTACATTGAATATGAATTGTAACTAGAATTTTGTTGAACTGTTATTTTATACAAATGAATGTTGTACCGCTAACTACATTGATATATGAATTGTAACTAGAATTTTGTTGAACGGTTATTTTTCTCAAATGAATGTGTACGCTAACTACATTGATATATGAATTGTAACTAGAATTTTGTTGAACTGTTATTTTCTACAAATGAATGTTGTACGCTAACTACATTGATATATGAATTGTAACTAGAATTTTTGTTGAACTGTTATTTTCTACAAATGAATGTTGTACGCTAACTACATTGATATATGAATTGTAACTAGAATTTTGTTGAACTGTTATTTTCTACAAATGAATGTTGTACGCTAACTACATTGATATATGAATGTAACTAGAATTTTGTTGAACTGTTATTTTACCAAATGAATGTTGTACGCTAACTACATTGATATATGAATTGTAACTAGAATTTTGTTGAACTGTTATTTTATACAAATGAATGTTGTACGCTAACTACATTGATATATGAATTGTAACTAGAATTTTGTTGAACTGTTATTTTATACAAATGAATGTTGTACGCTAACTACATTGATATATGAATTGTAACTAGAATTTTGTTGAACTGTTATTTTCTACAAATGAATGTTGTACGCTAACTACATTGATATATGAATTGTAACTAGAATTTTGTTGAACTGTTATTTTATACAAATGAATGTTGTACGCTAACTACATTGATATATGAATTTAACTAGAATTTTGTAACTAACCACCTGCTACAAATGAATGTTGTACGCTAACTACATTGATATATGAATTGTAACTAGAATTTTGTTGAACTGTTATTTTCTACAAATGAATGTTGTACGCTAACTACATTGATATATGAATTTAACTAGAATTTTGTTGAACTGTTATTTTCTACAAATGAATGTTGTACGCTAACTACATTGATATATGAATTGTAACTAGAATTTTGTTGAACTGTTATTTTATACAAATGAATGTTGTACGCTAACTACATTGATATATGAATTGTAACTAACTGTTGAATTGTTGGTGAGACCTGAATGTTGTACGCTAACTACATTGATATATGAATTGTAACTAGAATTTTGTTGAACTGTTATTTTTACAATGAATGTTGTACGCTAACTACATGATATATGAATTGTAACTAGAATTTTGTTGAACTGTTATTTTATACAAATGAATGTTGTACGCTAACTACATTGATATATGAATTGTAACTAGAATTTTGTTGAACTGTTATTTTATACAAATGAATGTTGTACGCTAACTACATTGATATATGAATTGTAACTAGAATTTTGTTGAACTGTTATTTTTATACAAATGAATGTTGTACGCTAACTACATTGATATATGAATTGTAACTAGAATTTTGTAACTGTTATTTTCTACAAATGAATGTTGTACGCTAACTACATTGATATATGAATTGTAACTAGAATTTTGTTGAACTGTTATTTTACAAATGAATGTTGTACGCTAACTACATTGATATATGAATTGTAACTAGAATTTTGTTGAACTGTTATTTTATACAAATGAATGTTGTACGCTAACTACATTGATATATGAATTGTAACTAGAATTTTGTTGAACTGTTATTTTATACAAATGAATGTTGTACGCTAACTACATTGATATATGAATTGTAACTAGAATTTTGTTGAACTGTTATTTTATACAAATGAATGTTGTACGCTAACTACATTGATATATGAATTGTAACTAGAATTTTGTTGAACTGTTATTTTATACAAATGAATGTTGTACGCTAACTACATTGATATATGAATTGTAACTAGAATTTTGTTGAACTGTTATTTTCTACAAATGAATGTTGTACGCTAACTACATTGATATAAGTGTATACTGTGAATAAACTACATTGATATATGAATTGTAACTAGAATTTGTTGAACTGTTATTTTATACAAATGAATGTTGTACGCTAACTACATTGATATATGAATTGTAACTAGAATTTTGTTGAACTGTTATTTTATACAAATGAATGTTGTACGCTAACTACATTGATATATGAATTGTAACTAGAATTTGTTGAACTGTTATTTTTACAAATGAATGTTGTACGCTAACTACATTGATATATGAATTGTAACTAGAATTTTGTTGAACTGTTATTTTCTACAAATGAATGTTGTACGCTAACTACATTGATATATGAATTGTAACTAGAATTTTGTTGAACTGTTATTTTCTACAAATGAATGTTGTACGCTAACTACATTGATATATGAATTGTAACTAGAATTTGTTTGAACTGTTATTTTCTACAAATGAATGTTGTACGCTAACTACATTGATATATGAATTGTAACTAGAATTTTGTTGAACTGTTATTTTATACAAATGAATGTTGTACGCTAACTACATTGATATATGAATTGTAACTAGAATTTTGTTGAACTGTTATTTTATACAAATGAATGTTGTACGCTAACTACATTGATATATGAATTGTAACTAGAATTTTGTTGAACTGTTATTTTATACAAATGAATGTTGTACGCTAACTACATTGATATATGAATTGTAACTAGAATTTTGTTGAACTGTTATTTTCTACAAATGAATGTTGTACGCTAACTACATTGATATAGGAATTGTAACTAGAATTTTGTTGAACTGTTATTTTCTACAAATGAATGTTGTACGCTAACTACATTGATATATGAATTGTAACTAGAATTTTGTTGAACTGTTATTTTCTACAAATGAATGTTGTACGCTAACTACATTGATATATGAACTGTAACTAGAATTACACCACAAAAGACATACGTCGTCAGGGCGGCCTAAAGTCGGTATCAGCCAGGCAGCGAGGGAGTCTATCCCCTTTTCACTAGCGCTAGACCAAGGAGATTGTTTTTTAGCATCTGAGGTGGAGCGCCACACCTACCATCAGCTCCTTACTTTACCGCACAGATCCCTGTGCTACTTCATACGCTGAGTTGGCGATGACCGGTATCGAACTAGGAACCTTGTGGTTTCTAGCCGAACGCTCTACCG
The DNA here is from genome assembly GCA_023376005.1 of Doryteuthis pealeii. Lineage (NCBI taxonomy): Eukaryota > Metazoa > Mollusca > Cephalopoda > Myopsida > Loliginidae > Doryteuthis > Doryteuthis pealeii. Next base: position 67,871,545 of record CM042148.1, read on the forward strand.
ACTGAGCTAACCCGGCCCATTTATTTACAAAAGACATAACAAGTATAAAATTGGTAAATATATTAAATATACATTTATTTTGAATTATTTCTCTCTGGATCATTTTTTATTAGAAAATGACAATAATTATCATCTTACAATAACATTTTAGCAATCTTATCTTACAAATTTTGAACAAAATCAGTTCTTTTAAAACCATTTTTAAATGTGTATACTAAGAATATTATATATACGAGAATGAAATATTAGAATTGTATTTATAGTTCAGTACAAAAAAAAAAAACTTTTATTTTTCGATTCAATATGAATGATATGAACTCAAAGGATATGGCAGTCCTATATTGTGACATCAAACCGACAAAGTCTGGTGGTGTCGTGAGATACTGCTGGGGCGCTCTGGGTTAGTGGTAATGATGCTTCAGCCCCGAAACCATGCTTGAACCCAGATTCATCATCTGATGAAGGCTTTGTTGGTTGCAATGCTACTGTTTAAATAGCAGTCATTGTATGAAGATTCTTTTTTTATTGTTTTTTAGGAGTTGCGTTTTAAACTGACCAATATTTTAGTAATGTAGGTTATACAGGTTCGAATTTAGGGATATTTTGATTTAAAAACACAAATGAAATAAAAATACTTTTTTTTTTTTTACTTACACACTGAACCTTTAATTTTCTTAAATTGTTCATGCTTAGTAAAATGCAAAGCATTGATTTCAGTTGTCATGGTACGTCGATCAAGTGAACCATATAATATGGCAACTCGTTTGATTGGCGAATCAGTATCATCTCTGAAAATCAAACATGTAATTTTATGAAAAAGTATACATTACTAAGAAAAATATTAAAAAAAAACTCGTCAAAATTAACCATGATGATCACATTAGCCATTTCCCAGAAATCAATATTCCCCCAAAGTCTGTCAGACAAAAGGAGTAATAAACTTTACCCGGAGTTGGAATATTCTGGTATACAGTTGTTTACTAGGCTTAGCTTAGATGTGGCACAAGACCAGAAGTATGGGACGCTCAGTGAGAATCGAACTCACTAATAATGGTTTGCGAGTCTAGTTTGCTAACCATTACACCACGTGTATTTTGGAATATAGTTATTTACTAAGCTTAGCTTAGATGTGGCACATGGCCAGAAGTGTGGGGCACCCAGTGAGAATCGAACTCACTAACAATGGTCTGAAAATCTAGCTTACTAACCATTACACCACGTGTATTCTGGAATATAGTTATTTACTAGGCTTAGCTTAGATGTGGCTCAAGGCCAGAAGTATGGGGCGCACAGTGAGAATCGAACTCATTAACAATGGTCTGCTAATCTAGCTTGCTAACCATTACACCACTTGTATTTTGGTATATATTTTTTTAATAAACTTAGCTTAGATGTAGCACAAGGCCAGAAGTATGAGGCGCCCAGTGAGAATCGAACTCACTAACAATGGTTTGCGAGTCTAGTTTGCTAACCATTACACCACGTGTATTCTGATATATAGTTATATACTAAGCTTAGCTTAGATGTGGCACAAGACCTGAAGTATGGGCGCCCAGTGAGAATCGAACTCACTAACAATGGTCTGCTAATCTAGCTTGCTAGCCATTACACCACGTGTATTTTGGTATATATTTATTTAATAAACTTAGCTTAGATGTAGCACAAGACCAGAAGTATGGGGCGCCCAGTGAGAATCGAACACACTAACAACATCATTTTATATATATATATATATATATATATATATATATATATATATATATATATATATACACACGTCTAATCTAGCTCCTATAGAAAAGATACGCTTGTTATGTTCGTTATTCTCTACTAGCAAATATATGCACCCTCCGGGTGCAAGTATTTTAGTTAAATTTTATAATAAAATATCATATTAAATTAGAAAGGCTAATGAAACTGAATAAGAATGTAGATAAAAAGATTTTGAACAGAGGGGGTATGATTGAAAAATAGAACAACTTTGAAACTAACTCTTCCATCATTTTCCGTTACTCCCGTCTTTCATTGGTAAAGATTTATCCCTGAGATTTTTGCTCATATTCAATAAGATAAAACCAAACAATTAGAAATCAATAATACTAAACATATATTCATTAAAATCAATTTTTTAAGATCAATATGCAAATTAGCCTTTCCATTCACACTGTAAACCTCTATTTTGTTGTATATATAAATACAATTGCATGTTATTAGTATGTAGATATGGCCAACAGTGTAAGTAATGTAAAACAATTTTATTAATAATTGTGGTTTAAATAAAAATAAAATCATGGAGAATATGATGTAAATAACTAAAGGAATTGTGACTTGTATAGTAATATAGTTTCGGTTACAGACAGACAAACCTACAATCTCCATTATAATAAGAGATGTACAACGCAAAAACGAGAATATGAAAAGAGGGAACTCATAAAATGAGAGAATTGATGCAATAATCTATCAAATAAAGTCTGCATCATTACCAAAAAGAGGTTTTCATTTGAAAAAAAAACGTTTTTTTAAAATTATTTCTTGACAATTAAATGCAATTTAGTGAATATTTGGTACTAACACACAATGCCCAGCAGTGGCTACATGCGTGGAATCTAATAGTGAACCGCTGCACATCATTTTCCCAATTCCTTTGTAGGTGACAACATATACAAGGTGAGGTAACTCGCACGCATGCGCAATCGTTCCATTTATGATGTGGTCAATGTGTGTCGCTGATGTGCCTGAAAGAGCAAGAAAATTGAATGCATCATTGCCAATTATCGACTACGTGCGTATGAAAGTGCAAATGCACACACGTACGCACACGCAAATTTCTTTCTGCATGGACACACAATAAATAAATAGGATAATTTATACTAATGAGCTATCGAATTGAATAAACTAAATTTAGCCCTAACAATTAATGAGGATTTGTCACAATGGTAATTTGCGATTATTCCGCTGTTTTTATTTTTGTATAATAATTTTGATATTTATGCACGTGTTGGATTCGACTTATTAATTATAATTTTAAACGATTTTCAGACTTAGAATTATTATCTAACACGGGTAAATAAAACTTTTACTTGAAGGATTATTTCCTTAAAAAAAATTAAAAATTAAAAAAAGATTTAGTGAAATAGATCACTAATTAGGGCTGAGTCTATTCTAGTAGTGACCACACTTAGCGGATTTAACAGGTTTGAATTCAGAGTTTTCCTTCTCCTAGACTGGTTGTCTAACCAAGGTTAAAGAGCCCAGTCTACCCTACTATTTTACTCATAGCTGGAGGGAGAGTAGTTCGATTCATACCTTTCTAAAGGGTATTAGCGCTATGTGAACTGTAGTTTCGTCCAGGATTTGAACTCGGATCGACGAGTCCATTTCCTACGACTCTAACCATTCCTTTTTCGGAAGTTTGTAAAATAATATATGTAACATTTTCCTTAAAAATATGTAACATTTCCACCAAAATCAATAGGATGTATTACCTTTTTTTTATAAGAGTGACATTTGCATTAAAAATGTATAGGATGTGTGATATTTGCATTAAAAATTTATAGGATATGACATTTGCATTAAAAATTTATAGGATATGTGATATTTGCAGTAAAAATTTATAGGATGTGTGACATTTGCATTAAAAATTCATAGGATGTGTGACATTTGCATTAAAGATTTATAGGATATATGACATTTTCACCAAAACATATTCTTAAAGATAATAGAATTGTTTGATGTATAGTTGCAAAGAATTTCAATTTCTATATTTTTAAACGAAATCAACATAGTTTACAATTAAAACAGACATATCATTAGTATTTTAGAATCTGAAGAACGAATACAACTTTACATTTCATTCACTATTAAGTTTTCCCTGTTTCTTTCATTCCTCTTGCAGTGACCGTGAAATAAGTTAATTTATTTATAAGAGCTTAAGACGTGCGTGCATGCCTAACCACCATAGGGATTAACATGAAAACTTTCTATCTAAAACAAGCCGCAGAGTAAGAGCAAAAGAATGGATGCAGTGAAATCTGCTTCTCTCCTGGGATCCACACTGGCCACAGGAGAACCTGCCATGGGCGTGGAAAACCCTAGCAAATCTTTCATTCCCAAAGAAGAATGAGAAATTCAATTTGTAATTACTTTGTAAGCACTTTGAATAAATACACACATTTCCCAGACATTTTGACAATTAATTTCTATAAACTCAAAATATTAGACCGTATTCACGTTGCATACTTAGAAAGAAAGCCATTATTTTTATGTCATTTTTTATTTTATAGACTTATATAAAATAAAAAACACCCTCCGGGCGATTTTTGAAACATATTGCCTGAGGGGTGGGAGTAAAAAATTCAATGTCAGCGAGTTTTTACCCTAAGTAAGTAAAATCATCAAATTCATTAAAGGATTAAAAAATAAAACAATTTGAAATGTAAACTTTAAATATGTATTAAAATAAAACAAAGTATATATTGATATATGATACCAGTCATGTATTTATTAAAACTTGTTTTAAAAGAACAATGTTGCATGTTCAAATTTTGTGTGTATTTATTTTGAGTGTAGTTATGACGATTTGGTAATGTGACGTAAGCAGTGACGTAGTTTTTGTTACAGACAAAAACCGGAAGCGAATCTCCATTATTAATAGATGTTACATAAAACAATCTGCCATCTAAAAAAAAAAATAAAAAAAAATACGCGTTTAGATCATGTAAAGTTAAATGAAAATCGCCAGTTACCGATAGTTACGAAACGATGAATCTGCTCGGTACTTAGACGACTAACCACTTAGGAACATAAGGTACTGTGTATATGATTAAGCAAGGGTTAGTTAATAATAATACGCATGTGTACAATAATGTTGTTTACGAAGCCACTGTAAAAATAAAATAATAACGGACCGGATATGATCAACATAGGATCGATCGGACAAACGTTAAAGGAATTTTTTTTCTTTTTTTGTTGTTTTATTTTACGGCATATCAACCTCAGTGGGTTATTAATGCCGATAAAGTTTTGAAATAAATCAATTCTTAATGGATAATACAATTTTTTTATAGATACATTTTTCTATTTAACCCATAGATGGGACCCTAACAGGTACTACCACTCCGGGTCAGAGTGGACCAGGAAGCAATGGTGATGAAGGGGTGCTCCACATTCCCCAGACCTCCAAAACTGGAACCTCACCATCAGATAGAGTTTAACGTCATTCCCAGGACATGTAGACCCGCAGCCACCGCCTTCTAGCATCCATATGATAAAAAGGGCTTGGGGCTTGCCATAAGGGAAATAGGGTTGGGAAACGTTTAAGGAAGGATACAAATAACACGATGATATCTAAATATATTTTGGGGAAAGGTTTTGTTGGAGAGGCTTAAATCAAATGCTCAATAGTAAAGAGTGTGTTTGCTTGCAATAAGCCTAGATTACCTTCTGCGAATGTGATTAGATCTAATGAAGGAAGCGCGTAGTGTAATGGTTAAAGTCATGGGAAATGGACTCGTCGATCCGAGTTCAAATCCTGGACGTGGCAATTATTTCACTTAGTGCTAATACCCTTGGGAAAGGTATGAATCCTACTCTCCCTCCAGCTATGGGTAAATAGTAGGGCAGACTGGGCTCTTTAACCTTGGTTAGGCAACCGGTCTAGGAGAAGGAAAACTCTGAATTCAAACCTGTTAAACTCCGCTTAAGAAATTGACCTTGTGTCGCATCCTGCTCGTGCGGAGGGGTTGGTAAATATATAAATGTTTTCACACTGAAAAGGGCAAGAAACAGGCTATATTACACTGAATCTATTACAGATCCAGACTACGGAGATGATCTAGTGCTTCTCAAAAATACACCTTCTTAAGTCGAATATTTGCTACACGTAGCAGGCAAGCTAGAAGAATCGGCTTTTACGTGAACTCATATAAAACAGAGTTCATGTGTTTTAAAGAAGATAGAGCCATCTTCAAATTAAATGACATGTATGTAAAATACAACGATTTTATACATGATCTACTATGGACAGTTCATCTTTGACAATAAGAATAATTATTTCTAACGATTATTAGCAATATGATTTTCTTAATTATAGTTTTATTCGTTTATCTGTCTATTGCTTTACTTGTGTTGTCCTTTTATTATTATTAATTCTAATTCAAACGTAAAATCTGTTTTTAAAGTTTAATGCTATCCATTTCGAATCCAAAATAAAAGCAAATACCGTTATTATTAGAATAGTCTTATTAAGTAAATAATTTCAATAATTGTTATTCGTAATTTATTTATTTTATTACTCATAATTATATCATATTTGAAATACGAAATATCATGTTAGTGTTCGTTTAGATAGGTAACTTTTTAAAAATTTTCTTTGCTGAATAGTGGCTGCTTAAAGGCATCACCAGAATTAGGCAAGTTGATATAGGAAAACAATCATAGGACTTACTTGTACAAGATAATAGGCCTATAACAACTAGCAACGTCAAGGCAGACATTTTCTTCGGAGCTGTTTCATCAATATACATTCTATTCTTTTAGCATCGCTGTGTCAATGAGTAGTATAAAGTTTGGGAATCTGATATGGCCCTTTGCGGTTAGGAGATTGCCAAAGTTGCCAACGATTGTTAACCTTGCAAATTATTAAAAATTAACGTTATTTGTTTATACGCTAATAGCACACCTGAGGTGAATATTCTTTTGTTATTTTGCAATGCAGTTGTAATTTCCCAGACTTATCACCAGGCGACAGGTCACGTTCGATAAGATTATCTTCTTCTTCTTCTTCTTCTTCTTCTTCTTCTTTAAACCACATTACCATTTTCTGCTTCTTTTATCTGTCCCTTTCCTTTATTATTATTATTATTATCATTTGTGCTTCTCTTCTTCTTCTTCTTCTTCTTCTTCTTCTTCTTCTTCTTCTTATTATTATTATTATTATTATTATATTATTATTATTATTATTATTATTATTTCTAGTGTCTCAGCTTATTATCATTTGTGCTTCTTCTTCTTCTTCTTCTTCTTCTTCTTCTTCTTCTTCTTCTTCTTCTTCTTCAGACTGATGCGTGTCTTACCATGTGTTGCTCTCACGAAAACCAAAACAATAAACTTTCCGTTAAATCATTTATCAAAAATAAAGAATCAAATTGTGCAAAGATATCGGTTTATTTATTTATGTATTTATTTATTTTATGTCTTTATTGCTGCAACTTATTTTTGTATATCATATGATCGTCTGAGAACGATAAGTGCTATCAACATTACAAAATCTTTATTATTGTATACACATTACAATAAGACAGTAAAAATGACACATCTCAGTGACCGCCCTGTCAGCTGGGGCGTTAGAATGCACTGTACCTCTGCAGAGGGGTAAGACTGCCCCAATGGGGCCACCTTTTGGCCGTGGGTGGCGACCCTTGATGCTTAAGGATAGAACCCATGTGGATGAGCAGTTCATGACATGCAATACTCCACTTTGGCCCTATCTTGGGCTAGACGGGCGGTCGGAGAGACCTCCTCCGATCAATCGGCTGGTCACGTCAAGCCCTAGCACCTATATAATTTTCCCAACCCTATTGCCCTTATGGCAAGCCCCAAGCCCTTTTTATCATATGGGTGCTAGAAGGCGGTGGCTGCGGGTCTACATGTCCTGGGAATGACGTTAAACTCTATCTGATGGTGAAGTTCCAGTTTTGGAGGTTTGGGGAATGTGGAGCACCCCTTCATCACCATTGCTCCCTGGTCCACTCTGACCCGGAGTGGTAGTACCTGTTAGGGTCCCATCTATGGGTTGAATAGAAAAACATGAGTTTATTAACAAAATTGTATTATCCATTAAGAATTGATTTATTTCAAAATTTTATCGGCATTAAATGACCCACTGAGGTTGATATGCCGTAAAACAAACCAAACCAAACATCTCAGTGAGCTTTTTGTTAGCACAATAGCATTAAAATGTTTTTAGAGAAAAAAAACCCCAACTCAACTTGGAACTTAATAATAATAGTCTGCTGTCTGAGTTCGTATTCACCCGATCATTATAATTTCTCGATGGAAGTAACTATTAAATGCTGATTACAGAGTACTTTTCAATTATTTATATATCTACTAGCAATTATTAGTTATTATAATATAGATCCTATAGATCAGTTGCTTTTAGGAGTCGAGCTTAATGGCCATTAAAGGAGGCTTTTAAAACGGTAATAATAAAGATTACAAAATAAAGTGGGTGGAAATTATATTTGAACTTGTGAGGTGTGGTTTAGTATTCTCTGTTGTAGTAGTATCAATAATTAATAATAATACGTAATCGTAGCTCAGGTCTTAGCTTCAAGTAGTTAATTTCATCCCAGTCCTCTAAACCGTCTCTATATATCTCCTGCTGTAATACACATATGTAAATGAGATAACACGCCATTGGCTATCTCACTACAGAACTCTTATGGTTTCTTTGATATGAAATTTCCGTGCATTTTTGTTATATCTGTATATTATTCTGTATATATTGTTATATTTGTATATTATCTGGTATTATCTGGTATTATCTGGACCATTTAGACATTCAGGTCTAAATGGTCCAGTAGAAAGTACATTTTATTGGTTGTATATGTACATAGTTTCTAATCTGTCCCTCTTCTAAATTCATCATAAACTTATTTAATCCTATGGGATTAGTGTCCAGTTTGTCCTTGCTTGGGCTGAATCTTACTAGGCCTAATTTCCCGATTTGTTGACTCTTCAAAAGTAAAGTTATAAATTCTATAGCATAAGCAGCAATAAGATGATCACTAAATAACTAATCTGGTTACATTAAAGAAAAGAAAAACAAACAGTGAAAAATAAACTGTCTAAAGACAGGAAAATACTTATAAGACACCCCCTAAATTTGACCATAACATTTTCTTTAGCCTATATGAAAAGATGAAACTGTAAATAATGAAAATGAAATATTAAAAACAAAAATAACAGAAAAAAGAAACAATAAACAAACAAACAAAATCAATATCTAAAATATACTTTAGTACAGATTTGTTGAAATTTTTTCATATTTTTTTTTTTACAAAAGTAGTGAAAAATATCTTTAAGTGGAAATAAATATAAGACTACTTTAAATAGCTCTTGTAAGTTTTGAAATATGCATTTTTCTTACAAAATTTGGAATGTGTCTACAAGTGTTGTGCTAAAGAAGTTCATTTTTGCTTGAGTACGTCTGCATGCACTTGAAAAAGCCACGTGGGGGTATTTTTTAGAAGAAGTTTTAAAAAAATGAAATTTTTTATTTAAACTAATGAAAATTCTAATGTTAAGAAAAAAATGCGAAGCCAATTCAGTGTCTTTTCTCCAGCATAAAGTAGCAGCATAAGTACAGCAAAGAGGCAGAAAGCTGAACTGTTGAAAGAAACATTCTAAAAATGAATGAATAAATAATTAAAACTCTGAGAAGTATTGTACGAGAAAACGAAGTGGAAGACCTCCAAAACTGCTGATAGCAATTACACAAAGACCCTTTAAAGAACTCCAGAAACAACCCCAGTTAATTATAAATCTATGTCTCGTTGGAATCCTTCCGTCTACTAAAGACGATGGCGTAGTGTCCACTTTTTAAAAAATCTGCAACTGCGTGAGTAGCTGAACAGACCAATTTATGAATGGCAATCTCTGGTGTAGTGACCACAAGCAAACAGTGATGCTTGCTGGAGTTGCTGTTGTCTCTCCTTCCTTTTGACTCTCTTTTCTGCGGCGGCTTCTTTCCTCTCTTTTTCACTCCTTTTCGGTCCTTGTTTGACGAGGAGGCAACAGGACGCATGGTCTTCTGCACAAGCCTCTCATGGCCCTTTAAAGAACTCCAGAAACAATCCCAGTTAATTATAAATCTATGTCTCGTTGGAATCCTTCCATCTACTAAAGACGATGGCGTAGTATCCACTTTTTTTATCTATGTAAAAAAAGGTTCAAAGTTATATTTACTTGAATACAAGACTCCGACAAAGGTTGACAGACAAAACATTTAATATGGTACAGCACATGGATATAACAAGATACATAGGTACAACAAAGTTACATGTAGAAAGATAAAGACACATTCATGAATGGTACAAGATATACATAAAAGTACAGACATGAGACTAAGAATAGTTCATGCTGTAAATAACTTACAGTAATGTAAGGGGGGCCAAAAGCCCCAACGAGAAGGGGTAGACCGTGTCTACCCCATGTGTCTCGTGGTTACTGGAACAGGAAAAGAGAGAGAAGCGTTTGAACCAGCCGCTTAAATATAAAACGGCCCCCTAGCGGGCACCAGCAAACTAAACGGGCAGACAACTCTCCCAGGCAAATATGAAACTAACGCTACATCTACAACTGCGTGAGTGGCTGAACAGACCAATTTTTGAATGGCAATCTCTGGTGTAGTGACCACAAGCAAACAGTAATGCTTGCTGGAGTTGCTGTTGTCTCTCCTTCCTTTTGACTCTCTTTTCTGTGGTGGCTCCTTTCCTCTTTTTTTCACTCCTTTTCGGTCCTTGTTTGACGAGGAGGCACCAGGACGCATGGTCTTCTGCACAAGCCTCTCATGTCTATTACGACAAATACGAAATAAATATAAAAATTTAGTTTATCGGTCAAGATGTCATTGACAAAATCACCATTGAGTTATAACAATTGAGTTAATACAGGCTTAAGTGGCAAACATATGAAGGTTGCAGGTTCAATCCTGACTACAGGTGAAAATAACATAGATTGCTTAATATGGCTTAACACTTGTACCCGGTCATGGTTAACAGAATGAGAACCAATCTATCTCAATGGATTAAAAAAAAGGGTTCAGTTCGAAGTTTCGGGAAAGCTCCCAAGTTTGACAGCAAGGCTCCCGAGTTCGACAAGAAACACCTGAAGAAGGCCGGAGGGCACATCGACCGAAACGTTATGTATATAGCAATAAAAATGACAACAGTTCAAAAAATGTAAATAATAAAAACCTCGGCGGGTTTACATGCCGTTAAGATTAATGAATCAATCAGTTTAAAAGGACTTAAGACGTAACATAGCAAATACAAATTTACAACAATATATTCTTTAATCGGTACCATTATAGTATGTGGCCTACCTTTTGAATGTGGCCTACGAAATCATGTCTCTTATAGTACCTTGCCTACCATAAAAAGCATGTTATAAGGTTATAATAATAACTGCTAACCCTAACCTCTAACCCTAACCCTAATTTAGAATTAAATAGATCTCTGATTCATGTAAATTATGGATAAATTCTTTTTTAATTATTCTTAATTAATATATACAGCTGATGACTGAATTGCATTTCTTGAAATTGAATATGTGAAAAATAATTAGTTTCAATAAATTGCTTACTATTTATATCTATAAATATACTCTTACTGATATAGGACACATTCAAACCGGGTAGGCCACATACTATAACAGAATCAAAAAGGTAGGACACATACTATAACGGCACCCTTAAATCTATCTCTGTGTGCGTATGATATTTATATTGTTATCAGCACATGAATTTGCCTAAACATAAAAAAATAACATCGTTGACTCTTTTTCTGCGGTTTAATCCCAACGAACGATAACGACATTTAGGAATATTTCAATGCAATAAAATGTATAGTTTTTTTCTTTATATTAATTAATTTTCAAAAAACTTCATTTGTTCATTAAAACAAAAATAAAAATTGTATACACAATGATACTTTCGAGAATAGGACACATAGCCTAGTGGATAAAGGAGTTAGGTTAAGACAGTTCTAAGTGACAGTTATCTCTAGACTGCAGGTTCAATCCTGGTCAGATGCAGCAGTAACATAGAATAATAATTAACGCAAGCTTAACACCTGTACCCCAACTATGGTTAGCGGAATGAGAACAGGATACCCCCGTGGACTGAATAAAGGGTTGGGTTCAAAGTTTCGTGATGGCTCCCAATTACGATAAGAAGTTTCCCGATTACGACAAGAAGGTTCCCGAGTCCGAGAAGGTTCCCGAGTCCGACAAGTAATACCTGAAGAAGGTCGGAGGGCACATTGACCGAAACGTTGTACAGATAACAATGAAGATGAAGATAATATTCCGAATAATACAAATAATACTAATTATCAAGCCTCATCTAAAAAATTCAGAGAAATAGGAAAGAACTTTATTTATTTATTTTATTGCAACTCTAAAATATGATAACTTCATTTACGATAATTAAAATATTATCCGATACTTACTTGCTATCCCAAGCGTAAAACTACTGGCTACATTCCTAAGTGACGTCAGCTTATACGTCGCAACATTCCTCTCATCTGACAAACACATGCGATCAGCAAATTTAAAAGAGAACTTGACAGTTTTTGAAAACATGACATAGCAAATTCAAAAAAAAATATTATTTTCTCTTTTATTGACGTAATTGAGTTGAAGCAATAAATAAATAATGAGAAACTTGTTGAATGCACTGACAATTTTCCTTTTTGTTGATCCGCTTCAGTTGAATGTCATTGCTGACTGAAAAAGCCCTGCATATTTCAAAGATCAAAATTTGCATTTGAGATCAACAACGCCCAGGTTTGTATGGCTGCTCAAGTGTTTTCCGATGATAGTACAAAGTGAATGATATAACAGATAGTTACATAAATTATATTTCATTTTAAAATTATCTTTTTTTAGATGAAGCATTACCAATTATAATTATTATTATTATGAGTTTTTCACACCTACCGTAGCTAGTGGTTCACTGGAGGCTAAGTGACAGTAAGTCTCCCCAGGTCTCCAGGACTCTTCTGAGTATTCTAGCCGATACCAACAATGCTGTAGTTTGGATGGTCTCGGTTCTTCTGATTTCCAGTTCACCCAAATTCTTTTCCAGACCTTTGGGGATCGTTCCAAGGGCACCAACCTTGATTGGTACCACCTTCACCTTCATGTTCCAAAGTTTCTTCAGTTTTCTGGCAAGGTCTAGGTATTTGTCTTTCGCTTTCTTTCATTTTCACTCGGTGGTCGTCCGGGACGGCAAAATCCACGAGATGACAGGTTCTCTTTTTCTTGCCAATCAATACTATATCCGGTCTCCTAGCCAGGATTAGGTGATCCGTCTGTACCTCGATTATTATTATTATTTGTAATAATCTTGTCAATCTTTTCGCTTTCTTTTATTTTCACTCGATGGTCGGCCGTATTTTCACTCCATTAGAGTTTTTCACACCCGCCTTTGCCGGTGGTTCACTGGAGGCTGAGTGACAGCAAGTCTCCTCGGGTCTCCTGGACTCTTCTGAATATTCCAGCCGATCTCAACAATGCTGTTGTCTGGATGGTCTCGATTCTTCCTCTGATTTATACTTCATCTATACATCTTTCTAGACCCCTGGGGACCGTCCCTAGGGCACCAATTACATTATTATTATTATTATTATTATTATTATTATTATTATTATTATTATTATTATTATTAGTTTTTAACAGCATTAGCTGATGGTATTTCATTGGTGTCTGAGTGACAACAAGTCTTCTAAGGTCTCCAGGATTCTTCTGAGTATTCTAGCAGATTGCAGCAATGCAGTATTCTGGATGGTCTCAATTCTTCCTCTGATTTCCAGATTTTCCAGTCTTTTTTCCCAAGCTTTTTGGGACCGTTCCAAGTGCACCAACTACAATTGGTATCACTATGACCTTCATATTCCATACCTTTTTCAATTCTCTGGCAAAAGGTCCAGGTATTTGTCCATCTTTTCGTCTTCTTTATTATTATTATTATTATTATTATTATTATTATTATTTGTTTAAAAATTTAGTCAATTATTTTGAAATTTCAGCCCCACCCCAAGATTGGTTTGGTTTATTTCTTTATTTTTTGGTTGAATATGAACACCTCCTGTACCTATCCTTTGTCCGATCCCCCTAAACGCTCAGAAAACTGAGATTTCAATTAAAAAGCTTTAGATGAGATAAATAAGGCTCATGCCTTAATAACTAGAAAGATACTTATACTAAGTTAAAACTAAGTATATTCATATTTGTGTGTGTGTGTGTTTGTGTTTTGTGTTGTGGTGTGTGTGTGTGTGTGTGTGTGTGTGTGTGTGTGTGTGTGTTTCAACATATGTTTCAACATAAATGAAAAGGACATTTATAAATCTGCGTCTTTGTTTTACTTTGGACACTTTTTTTTGAGTCCCAACACCAGTTTTCAGATATTCAACAAATTTGATTTTTTGTCAAACGTAAAACTCTTGTAGTTCAAGTCGTAAAGCAAACAATAGAGACAAAGTGATGTGAACATGATTCTCACTGAGAACTTTGTTTCCGATCTGTGCTATTTATGAATGGCCTTAGACTGACGGTCTGGATAGTTGGGATGAAAAAACAACGAAAACTGAAGATGATAGAAATGTTTATAAAAATGATTAATGATTAATAATTTCAATTCTTTTGCTTTTTGTGATTGTTGAGATTTTGAAATTATTTCAGATTTAGGACCATATTACCTTTAGCACCCTTTTTGATCTCGATTAAAAAAAGGACATGTTTTTCATTTACACCCGTCAATATCCGTTGTTTGTTAGGGGTTAGGGTTAGGGTTAGGTTAGGTTAGGGGTTAGTTTTATAATAAAAGAAATCTATCGGTAAAATAGATCTGTTTAAAAATTAGTATAAGATAGGAATACTTGATACCATTATACTGTAGATTATTTGTATTAAAAATAGTTGGACCATATTACCTTTAGGCACCCCTTTTTGATCTCGATTAAGAAAGGACATGTTTTTCATTTACACCGTCAATATCCGGTTGTTTGTTAGGGGTTAGGGTTAGGTTAGGGGTTAGGGTAAGGTGTTAGTTTTATAATTTTAAAAAAATCTAGAAATCGTCTGTTAAAAAAAATGAAAAACATGTCCTTTATTAATCGAGTTCAAAAAGGGGTGCCTAAATGTCATATGGTCCCAGATTTAAATTGATGAAATCTCTCTTTCATTCCAAGCAAATTACCTATTAGAAAAAGTTGACGAATCTGTTTCTCGGCAGATTGTTTAAAAAAAATTCTTCTTGACAGAAAATGTAGCGGGATTCTTGCTACTACACATTTATTAAATCGAAATGGGGTTGTCGAATTAATAAAAAATATTAGTTTGGTGGTTGATTTTGAAGGCTATCACAATGCATGTGTAAATAAAAATAAGGTAACTATGGTGTTGTTTGTTAACCTGTATTTTTTTATTATTGATATTTCAAGATAAAAATCTTTTCTACAGAAGATTTCCGAAACTGAAGCTGTTGCTAGCGACCGTCCAATAGGTTTTGTGTCTCATATCTTCCAAATTCTCTGCGTGTGTGTAGGGTGTGTGTGTGTTTGTTTATGTGTGCGTTTATATGCGTGTGTGTGTTTATGTGCGTGTGTGTGTGTTGTGTGTTTGTGTGCGTGTGTTTATGTGTGTGTGTCTGTTCAACAGTGTCTGATTATCATTCCAGGTTTGGCTTACCCTCTAAGCATTAACCTGTTTGTTTATTTCCAGGCCCATCTGATTCTCTTTTTTGTGGAAAAAGGGGGAAATATAGGGGGGGGGGAAATAGATGTTCGTATCAACAAGCTCCCACCGAGAGGGGGGGCAAAAACAAGCAAGTCCACAGTCTTCCAGCAAGCCAAACTTTCCCCTGGTCAACACGCTCTTCGTTTTCGTTTAGCAGCGGCAAAAATCACATTAAAGAATTACTCGGTCGTTCGCGTCAGTCAACCTGCTACTGCAACTTCTTACTGCCCTGCGTTTGACTTGCACGTTATTTATGTACGTATTTACCGAAACATCCTGGCACTTCGCGTCCGTCCAATGCCCAACTCGCGTCTACATTCGCATGCGGGAGGGCGCGGGCTCGATCCCGGCAAGCAAGGCAATGTTTTGCTCTTTTTCTTTCTCCGTCATATTCAAATAAATAATTATTCAAATATTAATTTAAATAAATAAATATTAATTTAAATAATAATCTCAAAATATATTTTATTTCTCAATAGATCGAAGTATCATCTTTTTGGGTCATCTCTCACGATCTAAACATTCAGCTATCACACGTACAAAAAATAAAAAAATAAGTAAAAAGAATTAAGAGTATTATATAGCTTAAAATAATGGAGAAAAAAAAACAAACAAACACACACACAAACAAACACCCTTTAAAAACGCCCGCATTCCTGAAATTTCAGGTGTGTTCTTGAAGTTTTGCGATTGCATTCCTTTTAACTAAAAGGTATTTGTCGAATGTATCGGTTGAGTGAAGATAGAGAACACCTGGAATTAAATCGCCAAAAGACCAGTCAAGCATATTTGCAAACATTGCATTAAAAGCCGATTGAAAAAATCTATCAATAAACATATATCTTTAAAAAGAATATTATAAACATGTTTTGACTTTTACTGAGATACTTATAATAACATTGAATCTTGTAAATCCTTAACAGGTCAACGTTGCTAAGTATATATGCTAATGCATTCTCAGTCAGTATGTTTCAAAATGAATTTGAAAGAAGAGCTAGATTTCTACATTGGCTCGTGCAGGGCTACTACCACCGAGGGGCAAGCGGGGCATAAATAAATAAAAAAAACTGAGTAATTAATATATCTGGTATTCATGTGGTTGAAGAGAAAGTAAAATATATTAAGTTATGAATAATGTTTTTTTTTTAATAAATATGTCACTCTTGTTTATTAGAATATTAGGTACTCTCTCTCTCTCTCTCTCTCTCTCTCTCTCTCTCTCTCTCTCTCTCTCTCTCTCTCTAAATACATAAATAAATAAATAAATCCTTTCACTTGAGTAAATGCTCATAAATTAGGTATATCCAATTTGTCGAAAAATCAGGTGTTTTTACAAAACAAATTTGAAAAAAAAATACCAAAAATCAGGGAATTATAGGATTTCGGCAATACACGATCGAAATTGACCGAAAAAATCGTTTTAAATGTATTAAAAATAAATTACATGTGTAGTATAATTTTGCTTTTTTTAAATTTTAATTTTTTTATTTATTTATTTACTTTTTTACTGTTGCCTATTATATTACTACTTTTCGACTCAGACAAAAATTTGACCTTAAATAATCGATTTAATTAATTTTAATTCGTTTTAAAAATGAAAAGCAGCCGAATTTTTTTGGTATACCTATCATAATTATTACTGGGTAGTAAATATCATGAATATAAATGACAATAATCGCAATAATTTTCCTATCGCATCATTTTTTCCTTCTTTTACGAAATTCATTATTTCTAGCTTTATCAATAGTAATATGATTATTACTAAAGTCTTATAATAGTAAAATTATCATAGTCATTATCATTATTAATGTAATTGTAATATCATGGTTAAATATTGGTCGCTACAATATGGATTATGTGGTTGAGAATAGAGGAAAGTGTGGATATAATAACAGAGACAGTTAAATTCAGTTGATATTTCGCTTTATTATTGGATGAAGCTTTTTCGGAACATCCAATAATAATGCGAAATATAAACTGAATTTAACTGTCTGTGTTGTTATATCCACATTTTCCTCTATTCTCAACCACATTTTGTCGGATTTATTCAAATCCTTCACTCCTCAATATGGATTATGTTTGAACAGTATCATCATCATCATGGTCGTAGATGAGTAAACGAAAAGAAAGACAGATATCGCTTTTTCAAATTAAGATTTATAATTGGAGTTTACACAAAATTTATTTAAATGTTCATCAGACTCGTAAAATTTATGTACACCAAAACTGGCGAGATAGATCGATAAACTGCACACTTATTCAGTATCCATCATACAAACAGTTGACAGAATTAGGGTATATATATATATATATATATTTACCAATCCCTCCGCACGAGCAGGATTTGACACAAGGTCAATTTCTTAAGTGGAGTTCAACAGGTTTGAATTCAGAGTTTTCCTTCTCCTAGACTGGTTACCTAGTCATGATTAAAGAGCCCGGTCTGCCCTGCTATTTATCCATAGCTGGAGGGAGAGTACGATTCATACCTTTCCCAAGGGTATTAGCGCTAAGTGAAATGCAATTACCACATCCAGGATTTGAACCCGGGGCGACGAGTCCATTTCCCATGACTTTAACCATTACACCACGCGCTTCCTAGAATTAGGGTATATAAGGTTCAGTTAACCTCTATATTTTGATAAGAAAATATTTTTCTTGTGCGTTTTTATTTATTGCTTTCACAGAATTCACAGAAACAGGACAATGCATTAAATATACATATCTTAATATATTGTGGAAATAATTTATAATTCCAATATATGAGTGAAATACCAAATTTCGCGTAAATTGGGAAATATTTAAGGGGGTTATGAGGTAAGTACCGCAATTTTCAAGTTCGGATATTGAATGAAAAGATAAGACAGAAAAAAAAATATATATATTAACAAATTTGATATATAACAAAGAAGAAAAGGAAAAATAGATTAAGAAATAGATGCGTTGCAAATTTGATGTAATTTGCCGAGAGTCCGGTTAGCAAGTTCGTTTTTTTTCGAAAATGCATTTAAAACAAGTTATTATTATTTAGATTATTCGGACTATTGTCCTCATCTACATTGTTATCTCTACAACGTTTCGGCCGATGTGCTCTCCGGCCTTCTTCAGGTATTTCTTGTCGGTCCCGGGAACCTTCTCGGACTCGGAAACCTATTCAAACTCGGGAACCTTCTTGTCGTAATCGGGAGCCATCGCGGAACTTTGAACCTAACCCTTTATTCAATCCACGGGGGTATCCTGTTCTCATTCCGCTAACCATAGTTGGGGTACAGGTGTTAAGCTGTGTTAATTATTATTCTATGTTACTGAAGCCCCTGACCAGGATTTAACATGCAGTCTAGAGATAACTGTCACTTAGAACTGTCTTAACATAACTCCTATATCCACTAGGCTATGTGTCCATTTGGACAATTCAGTGTGAATTAGTTATTATTCATCTTTATTGTGTACCTAAGGAACGAGCTGTTTAACAGAAATATATCTGTAATGAGAAAGGAATAAAGACAAGACAAATATTTTGTTTATAAGGGGGTAATGTTTTATTACGGTTCGGTTCAAGTGTGGTTTGCTAAACTTTATAGCTTTAGCGGCCTTTGAGTCACATACAATATATTAAGTAACAATTAATGTACTTATCTTGTTGGGTTTTCAAGGGTGAAGTATTTTTGTTTTTAGGCTCGTTGTTGTCCATCTCGTGTTTATTCTAGTAGTCAGCGTTGGTTCTCGTCCAGTGCTGCTGCTGTTCTGGTTCTGCTCTGGACATCTGACCTGTTCTGAGTTCGGACGTCTGCCTTCGTCCGCTATTGAACTGTTCTCTTCGGCACGTTCTGCCTGTCCGAGTGCTGAACTGTTTTGGGGATTACTTTGGTTCGTTGAGATAGTTAGACCCGACCAGTTCACGTACCTAAGTAGCAATATCTCATCTACTGAAAGTGATATCACAATATATGCGTAAGAAAGGCATGGAATTCTATTGATAGGTTATTTATCCCAGGGAAATCTGATCTCTCTAATAAATAAAACTATATATCTTCCATTACTACTACTACTACTACTACTACTACCTTTAACACAAATCAACTAGTATATACAAAATAATATATTCAGCAAAATGGAAGCTGCATAGGCACGATATAGTTTCACAAAGAAGAAGAAGAAGAAGAAAACCACTGGATCGTCAGCAAAAAGTAAATTATATTGAACGCCTTTGATATGTCCCGGGAAGTAATATATCTAGTAGAAGTAGCAGAGTGGTGGGGCCACGGTAACAGAGTGGTACAATCGAGCAGGTAAGTAATAGTACTGGTACGACGTCGTAGTTGTAGGCATTGTATCGCTACATTGCTCTGTATTTATGGCTGAGACCAGCCAATCATATTATTGTGAGTGGGGGACCCAGGTGTATGCATATTCATTACATCAGACTTTAATGTACAAGAGTTAAAAAAAGAAAGTTTTATTAGAGTTAGATGATGGAAATGTCAAGCCACTGCAATTTATGAAATATTCAAGTATAATAAACAATAAACAAAAGAAATATGTTGAGGAAGTAAAATAGATTACGCTTGTTATAAAAAAAAAGTTAATATCAAGAAGAAAAAATTCGGATCTGGATCTCCAGAAGCGTAATATTACTGTGACATAAAGACAAATATAAAAAATTAACTTTGGTTCCAAGACTTAGATAACAGAAGGTTGTTAATATTATCTCACTGAGCTGACGCTATCTCATATATACCCCCCCCCCCCCAAAAAAAAGGGGGACCTAGGAATCGCTAAGAACTACAGAAACATAACTCTTACTGCTATACCTGCTAAGATATATAATGCCCTTCTTCTTAATCGCATCAAACCTGAAATAGAGAAAATCTTTAGAAAAAAACCCAAAACTTATTCCACAGAAATCGATCCACAACTTTTCAGATCCTGACTATTCGTCGTATCATAAAAGGTATTCGATCGAAAAACTCTTGAGACAACACTCTTATTTGTAGATATCTCCAAGGCTTTTGATTCCATACACATTTTTTTAAATTCCCGTTGGGTTAGAGCTTGTGTAAGATTTAAATGCTAACATTTTCTCGAGCGATTTGTAACATACGAATTTCATCAATTATCTTCTGTTTCTCTGTGGTTTAGTGAAAGTAACCCTCCTACCGTAAATTGCCCAACAGAATGATGAACTGCACTCAATCCGAACAAACTTCTCGACTCTACTCCACTCAAATTCTAAGCTTAACTAACTACATCAAATGTTTAACTCTATAGTTTACCGTGTGAGATTTCAAAATATCACAAAACATCAGCACTCTAGTGTATAGAATAGAATACAATTCTATATTTTACATCAAAATAATAATAAATACACATACACATTTCTTTTCCCAAACTTAAGGAAAAGAAATTAAAACAAACACACAACACAATCCTTTTCCCAAACTTAAGGAAAAGAGATTAAAACGAACACACAAACACAAATCCTTTTCCCTATATTTAAGGAAAAGTGATTAAAATAAATGTTTACACAAAATCAAAATCGATTGGCTAGGTTAGTATTGCTCTCAATTACGTCCGCGCGTTTGCGCCAAAAATTAATTACTTTTCGATCCTATCTGCTAATTATAAATAGACAGAGAAGAAATCAACAGAGAGACAGACTTCATCTCACTTTCAAACCGGACACATCCGACGACCACAAACAAACACACGAATCCCGTCTCGCTGCCAGATAGAACAACGACCAAGAAACAGGTGTTCGAACGAACGATTCCACTGCCTCAACACAATTACTACTACTACCATTATTCTTACCACTTCGTTCTACCTACATCAAGAATCCGTTTCAACAAGGTTGTATATACAAACTTGATTCTCATCTCTGTCCACACCTAAACGAACTTTTCCAAACTTAACATACAAACTTTTACACTTTACATTACACATATCATATCTACACTATTCCTTTTGAACATTTTACATATTATTGCAAATTTATTCTCTGAATAAATTTATTTGTTATTTTATAATTATATGCATTTGTTTTATCATTTCTCCACACTCTCTGCCTAACTGTGTCATATTTTTATTCGTCATTTTAATATAATTTGCGAACCTCTACGACAAGGCCTCTACAAGTGCTAACTTTTGTACTTGCAGTTAAAAATGTTGTACCTTTTTATGTTCATTTAAGAGTTC
Source organism: Doryteuthis pealeii (assembly GCA_023376005.1). Lineage (NCBI taxonomy): Eukaryota > Metazoa > Mollusca > Cephalopoda > Myopsida > Loliginidae > Doryteuthis > Doryteuthis pealeii. Next base: position 67,893,262 of record CM042148.1, read on the forward strand.
CCTTGTGTTTTTATTTTTAAATCTTTTTACTCTTTTAGAAGTATTTATTTTATTTGGTCTCCTCTTCACAATTTTCAACAATGTTAATATACTATGCTTTACATGTAAAATGCATATTCTATTGTAATTTATTTAAAGTTCCTTCTAAAATAGATCATAAAAAAACAATCAACTTGAAACCGAAAATCAATAGATACTGTAAATGCAAGAGAATTATCTCCCTTACCTTTCCCGGCTATCCTATTGCGTGGGTACAAAACACCGTTCGACACCGGCAGAAAGTCACATGTGTGTGGCGCTAGTTTTTAAAGTCTTTTAGCAGGCAGGAACCGAGGAGACAAGAAGGTTAGTGTCAGCACGAAGCTTTTCCTCCTTTTCTCAATTTTTTATTAGCTTGTATTAGAAAAACTACATAGTCCTTTGTCTTCTATTGTAGTTTCACGTTGAAGACGCAGGAGGATAAGTGACAACTCCCGTATTTTTTGTAAATAAAAGTGTCTTCACCAGTCGATTCCTTGCCTGGGTGTTGCCGTCACAGATACCTTCATACAAAATGGCAATAACGCTGGAATAACAACACCCACAATAAACTCTTCCTAATCAAACCCACTTTGTGAAGCTGAAGAACCAGCTTTAAGAAAGTCTAGAAAGGAACAAGTCATTATGTTCCGATTACGCATTGGTCACACAAAACTAACACACTTCTATATACTCAAACAAGAACAACAACCACAATGTGGAACATGCCAAACACCTTTGACTGTTAAACACTTATTCATGGAAAGCAAGTTTTTTGTTCACATTAGAAACCGTTATTTTAATGCAAACAATATGAAAGATCTATTTGAAAATGTCAACATTGAGGACATTCTGTCCTTTTTGAGGGAAATAAAATTATATCATTGAATATAGACATGAACTTAATCAATGCCATACAACATGATCCCCAATGGTGCTAAGACATTGTTAAAACCAATTACTAAAAAGTATAAATATAAATACACAGATTCTTGTCATTAACGATCATAATCACAAAATACATGCGTACAATCGGCTGCAATTAATCAATATCTCGATTAATTCAGTGGATTTAACCCTGGAGATCCTTATGGTGAAACTCGAGTAGGTTATTCCTGTGTATACCATTATAATAATATATATATATATATATGAGTTAAGGTAGTGTGGACATGATGTCAACACCTGGTTACTGACAGTTTCTCGCCAATGCAATCTTGGTCTGAAAATCCGATAGGCGAGATGTGTGTATTAAAAACAGTTTATATCGCCTTCGCATTCTGTGGGCGACGATAGCCGAGCGGTTAAGTTGTCCATCTGATGCTGAATCGATTGGAGTTCTATCCCGGCTGTAGGTAGCTCACAAAATGTCTAGCCACACTGAAGAGACTTGATAAGTCGAAACACGTGTCTGTGGATGACTGTATATGCTACCCATCCCCCTGGGGTTGAGCACTTTGGAGGGGATTTCGCTGATGACCACCAACTAAAGCGTAAACGCAACACTCTCCTATAAATGGGATGGAGCACTCTATGGCAGCCCTTACATACATACAGATGTTTGTATTAAAAAAGTTAAAATCCCCTTCGCATTCTGTGGCTGACGATAGCCGAGCGATTAAGCTGTCCGGCTGATGCTGAATCGATCTATCCCGGCTGTAGGTAGCTCCAAAATGTCTAGCCACACTGAAGAGACTTGATAAGTCGAAACAAGTGTCTGTGGATGGCTATATATATATATATATATATATATATATATATATTATATATATATAAAAGTAAAGTCGTCACACGCGCTAGACCAAGGAGATTGTTTTTAGCGTTTCACCACACCTACCATCAGCTCCTTACTTTACTGCACAGATCCCTGTGGTACTCATACGCTGAGTTGGCGAGGACCGGTATCGAACTAGGAACCTTGTGGTTTCTAGCCGAACGCTCTACCGACTGAGCCAATTATATGCAATTTTATTTTTGGTAACATTGTCATCATCATACACAGTGTTTATTATATGGTCTCAAAACGGTCACAAGATTCGTCATATTCAAGAAAAGATTATCCACTGGTTGTTTCAACGCACATCAAGCCGTATGGGTTCATTTTGCCCAGTAGCAGATTGACCCCCCCCCCTCTACCTGATCATAAGTCTGTGACGGAGAACGAGAAAGGAAAAAGAGCAAGACATTGTCTTGCCTGCCGGGATCGAACTTGCGTCCTCTCGCAAACAAATGCGTTTTGGGCACTGGACGGACGCGAGGTTCGACTAATGTGCCCGGATGTTTGGCTAATATGCCCATAAAATAACAAGTGAGTCGAGCGCTGGGCAGTCAGCAGCAGCAGAAGCAGTCGACGACGAAGCGCTTTTCAGTAAATAAATGGATTTTAGTCGAACAGAAACAAAACTAAATAGGAAATGTGATTTTTAACTGCTAAAGATTATTTCGACTACGACGACGGATTTTCCAGCTGCTAGACGAAGAATGTGTTGACCAACAGAGGGTCTGGCTTGTGAGAAGACGGAGAACTCGCTTGTTTTTGGTTCCCCCTCGACGGGAGCTTGTTGATTCGAAGGTCTATTTCGCCCCATATATCCCCCATCTATAAAGTCATAATAAGAATCTTATCGTACTACTAGTTCCCGCAACTTATTTTATAACCCGTCGGTCCTCCCGCGAGCTGAAGGGCTCACAGAATCTCCGAAATTGGCCGTCAAGATCGGATTTTCTGCATCAACCAAGGATTGCAGGGTCTCTATATTTGCGGGAAGTCTAGCCGAATGCCCCACGTTGTGCTAAGATCTCAAACGACTAGAAATCTGCTATAGAAACTGATTTCCGAGATTAATGGCGGCCGATTGGTCATATGAAAAAAAAGAATAACGAATCTTTTCTTTTTAAAAAAATCAACAACATTTATATTCGAAAATATAAGAATACAAATAATTACTTCTCAAGGTTGGTGGGAGTGATGTGCCCGTAATTAAATACTTCTGGTCTTCTGCAAAGTATTGTGCAAAACAGTTCGTAAGTTGACTAAGTTTTCAAAATGGTCTTAGCTGAAGTCAGTTACTCTCGGCTCTCCGTATTGCGTTAATCTTGTCAGCTAGCCCGATTCTCAAGCGATCACAACTTCATCTGCCCGTTTGGCCTCATCTGCCTATTCGACCTCTTCTGCTCCTCAAGCCAAAAACGTCTGAGTTAAATAATACTCCGACCGGAACAATTTATTTCCGGTCGGCATGAAAACATCGGGAATTTTCTGCTCCACCCACCCAAGAAGGGTAACCGCCTTCCTCTTGTTCAACGAGCCAATCAAATTTACTTCCGCTCACCAATCTGGGTACCATCTCTTCCGGCCACTTGAATGTGTTTTTTAAATACATTCGACCCTTTTTTTAATGTCGATTTCCGACAAGAGTTTATCTACATTCTCCAGCCATAGGGAAACATAAAAACAATAGATTCTCTTTAATCCTGGTTTCTTCATGTTCCGGTAATCTATAAAACAAGATTTATCTTTTCCCCGCGACTAAAAGTCTGGATACATCAAGACTCGTCTAAGAACGGCTTCCCTCACTTCTGGCCGACCTACTTGAGATTTTACTACCGGCCACTATCGCCTCGACCTGTTTGGATCTACGGCTGAGGTCGGCCAGCGAGTATATTTCCGTTTATTAATTCTTTCTTTCTTCTAATTTCAAAACCTAGATCAGGTCATATTTCGATCGCGGCCCTGTAATTCTGACCCAAACAATCGGAAGATTTTAACTTCCGATTTTTCTTTCTTTCTTTTTCTATCTTCCAAACCTGAATCAGGTCACAATTTCAATCACTGTTGTCATTAAATGTTGTTGGATTATTTGGTGGTATATAAGCCGTGTTGCAATCTACCACTTAAATTTATAGACTAAGCAAGGTCACATGGTTTAGACCTCGGCCAAACAACAGCCCGAATACGTGGTTGGTTAACTACTTAATCGGCTGATATTGACAGACGTCCATTTGCACTCATTGACGAAGGACCTGCAAGACTGAGGAGCACTAAAGAGCAACCAAAGGATTCTTCACTAAGGATCGCGCTCTACTTAACACAAAGGATCTCCGCTGGACAAGCGCTCTTGCTTGAAGCTTAAAGGATGGCAACAAAAATCGTGACAAATGTTATCGGAAAAAATTATAGCTGAATTATCTCCCCTGGCGTCAGGGGGCGATTTACCAATATACGTTGTCACCAGCACCCTATACTTTGTCACCAGCGAGTAGAATATTATTCTAGCGCTACCTTACCTTCAACCTCAGCAAGTTAAGACTGGCCAGCAAATGCCACAAATTTGCAACCTTTTTTGTACCCTTTGAATATATGTTTCTTTATTTTCAACTGTTGTTATCGTCTTCTTTTATCCGAAATTACTTGCTTATCACCGGGGAAATCTAAGAGTCTTTTAATGTTTCAAAACATTAACTGAAAAAAAAAAGAATAAATAAAAAAAAAAGAAACAGCCAGAGAAACCTTCATATAATTATTTTAATTGTCAAACATAATTAAATTAAATTAACGCAAGGCTAGAAAATACATTTCGGAGAATATTCTGTTGCGTTATTACATAGTAATACATGTTTGCTACAGAACGTCATCCATTAAAACTGCTGCTGCTGCTGCTATTTGTCATTTAGGGCATTACCTTTCGGACTGAGTTAACCCAATTGAGGTAGTAGGAAACTTTTGTGAAAACAGCTAAGCCAGTGTTACATCTCCATCCATAAGACACAATACCAGCAAGTACTGTGCTTCCATCATTTGCACTAGTACACATCAATGGTCCGCCGGAGTCACCCTGAAAAAAATAAATTAAACATTATTTCTTTGCATTTAAAAAAAAAAGGGTGCAATGTCAATTATTATTTTCAATCTATACGATTTTTTAACTGGTGTTTATTTTACTGAAGACTGAGTGACAGAAAGTCTCTTCATGTCTCCAAGACTCTTCTAAGTATTCTAGATGATCTTAATGCTGTGGTCTTTTTCTCAGGCCTATTGGCACTGTTCCAAGTGTACTAATTAGAATTGGTATCACTGTTATTTTAGTTTTCTACAGATTTTTCAGCTTTCTGGCAAAATCGCTTTCTTTCATTTTCCCCTCTATCTACTGTCGAAAATCTAGTCTATTTTTATTCATCTTGTATCATTTTAGTGCGAAGGGAAATAAATGTAAAATGAAAACAATTACTTAACCTCTAGGCATAAAATAACCCAAGACATGTTGACTTGCCATTATAATCATTCAATCCATCACATCTTTGTACGAGGATTGTGAATTCGAGGAGAGAACATTCGACCAAAAAGTTGAACAAAATGAGATAAATAGTTTGAATAACTCTTGGAATGATAGCACAAGCCAACAATAAAATTGACCCGTGAATGTTTTTTTAACTCTTTGGCTACCTAATTTTTCCCATGGATGTACCAAATTTTCTTGGTATTTTTTTTTACCCGTATAAGGGGATATTTCAAAATTCACTCTCTGTTCACCTCAGATTTCCTTGCAATACTCCACTTTGGCCCTTTCTTGGGCTAGACGGGCGGTCGTAGAGGCCCCTGCACTAGCACCTATATGATTGCCCCAACCTATTGCCCTCATGGCAAGCTCCAGTCCCTTTTTATCATATGGGTGCTAGAAGGTGGTGGCTGAGGGTCTACATGTCCTGGGTATGACGTTAAACTATCTGATGGTGAGGTTCCAGTTTTGGAGGTTTGGGGAATGTGGAGCACCCCTTTATCACCATTGCTCCCTGGTCCACTTTGAACCAGAGTGGTAGTACATGTTAGGGTCCCATCAATGGGTTAAATAGAAAAATGTATTTATAAGAAAAATTGAGTATTCATTAAGAATGACTTTATTTCAAAACTTTATCGGCATTAAATGGCCCACTGAGGTGGATATGCCGTAAAACAAAACAAAACAAACCGAACCAAACCTCAGAACTCATTCTATCCAAATAAAGTATTCATGTAGTGATTTTTCAGTCTAAGCAAATGACATGTGTGAGAGCCGCTGCCAGCAGCTTATGGTATAATTGCAGCAGTGTTGACAGTTTTTTCCTTGTTAATTAATACTCGGTCCGGCATTCTGGCTAGTATTGAGTGATCCGTTTGTGTCTCAAACTCTCAGAGAATTTTTTGAGTTAATTCCTACTTAACGGACATAAATGCCACCATCGTATGTCACCCCGCCGAAAGAAAAAAAAAAATACTAAAAATCAAGGAATTAACCGAATTTAATGAAATTTTCAGTGTTGATACATTAATGAATAAAATATATAATGCACTAGTTATTTTATTTGAAAACTCTTACATTTTTTCAGGTCAGTTAACTTTAAACCACCTATATTTGTGAACCAGTTTTACGCCTCAAAGATACGTGATTGACTTAAGTTATTGGGTATTTTTAGCTTGATATAGTATTTCTAAGTATTTCAGCACATTATTTTATATTTCAGATACAACGGATTTCCTCTTATGTAATATAGTTATCTTCGAAAATTATGCAGTACATTTGAATAAAATGTACAAAAATACTAAATAAGCTTAAAAAAAAACTCTACTATTATAAACGTTTTCCATTAATAGAAATCAACTATTGTCGCAATATTGATGCATTGCAAAAAGTATTACTGTTGAACTATTTTTGGATATAAGGTGAGCTATAACACACCACTTAGATTTATAGACTAAGCGAGGTCACGTGGTTTAAACCTCAGCAAAATCAACAGCCCGAATGCGTGACTGGTTAACTACTTAATCGGCTGATATTACAGATGTCCATTTGCACTCATTGACGAAGGACCTGCAAGACTGAGGAACACTAAGGAGCAACCAAAGGATTCTTCACTAAGGATCGCGCTCTGCTTAACACATAATCACTGATACTGAGAGACATCCATTTGCAATCAATGACAAAGGACTTGTAAGACTGAGGAGCACCAAGAACAAACAAAGGATTCTTTACTCGTAGATCGAAACTACGCTCTGCTTAACACAAGGATCTCCGCTGAACAAGCACTCTTGCTTGAATCGTAAATGATTTTAGTAAATCGTAACAATCAGTAATTTTGAAAAAAACCCAACTTTTTAAAATATAGAATCTTAAAGGGCACCAAGTCGGCCATTGGGTTAACGTTGCGATCTATTGATTTTATTTTATAATCAATTGCAAATACATTTATAGATTAATAGAAATTATTAATTAGCTTTAATAATTATTTTACTTCATAAGTTATATTGATCAGTGTTGCCAATTGGACTGGAAATTTCCCCGTTCTCAAAGTTTTTAATGCTATTGTGTAAACAAAGATTTCGCTATATGTACCTTTTTACGGTATTACGGTAATATACATAAAATATAATACAGATATGTTGAATAAATAGAGAAAACTAGTTGAATTTTGTTTGTCTAACAACAAAATGAATAGAACTAGACAATTCAAATTAAGTGTATTCCCCTTCAATAAAACACATTACTATATTAGTATTATTTGTATTATTCGGACTATTGTTCTCATCTTCATTATTATCTGTACAACGTTTCGGCCGATGTGCCCCCCCCCCGGCCTTCTTCAGGTATTTCTTGTCGAAAAAGAAGGTTCCCGAGTCTGAGATGGTTCCCGAGTCCGAGATGGTTCCCGAGTCCGACAAGAAATACCCGAAGAAGGCCGGAGGGCACATCGGCCGAAACGTTGTACAGATAATAAAGGTGAGGACAATGGTCCGAATGATACAGATAATACTATTTATCAAGCCTCATCTAAAACATTCAGAGGGCCGGGTTAGCTCAGTCGGTAGAGCGTTCGGCTTGAAACCACAAGGTTCCTAGTTCGATACCCGCCCTCGCCAACTCAGCGTATGAGTAGCACAGGGATCTGTGTGGTAAAGTAAGGATCTGATGGTAGATGTGGCGCTCCACCTCAGATGCAAAAAAACTATCTCCTTGGTCTAGCACTAGTGAAAAGGGGATATACTCCCTCGCTGACTAGCTGATACCGCCCCGTCGACTTTACTTTACTTATATATTACTTTCAGTCGTTTGATTTTTCTGAAGGTAAGATAAAAACAGGTTGATATGTTATAATTTTAGTCAGTTTGTTGAACCAAGAGGTTTTTATGATCTAGTTTGTTTTTTTCTCCAGGAAAGCAACTAACGACATGGACAATTTGGCAATGAGCTCATCAGACACACACACAGACACAACACACACACACACACACAGAGTGAGAGAAACAAAAAAAAAGGAGTTACCTTGCAAGTAGTTTTGTCTAATATTTCTCCTGATCCAACGCAGAGATGTTGATTAAGGACAATAGGGAGTCGTTTGGCACAGGTAGCATGACTCATTATTGGTACATTAGCACGAAGAAGAAGGTTTGAGGTGGGTAAATTGACTGTCAATAGATTTGAATTAAGAAAGAACAGAAAGCAGATTTTTAATCTTTGAAGAATTAATTTATCATTAATTTCATACTGTATAGTTCGTATCACTGAGAAAATCAAGTTTAATATAATGAATATCATAAATTTTCGTTTCATTGAATAATAATCTTAGAATATGTTCTTATATATATAGGGAGCAACAATTCAAGAGTTAAAGTCAAATTTAATCAGAGTCATCACCACCCACTTAAAGAAAAAACTTACCAAAAAATCAAGAAATTAACCGATTTTAATAACATTTTTATTATTGATACTAGCAACAGAAAACACCCTCCGGGCGTCGTAAAAATTAATTTTTGAAATACATTGCCTCAACAAGAGGGTGGGAGTTAAAAATTCAATGTCAGAGGGTTTGTATCATAAGTAAGACAAATCCTCATATTTATTAAAGGATTAAAAAAACAAAAAACAAAAAAAAAAAAAAAACAAAAACAATTTGAAATGAAAACTGAGCCCCATCCCTCTCAAATAAATTGTTGCGTGCATGTAATAATCAAACAATTATTTTGAATATTTTCCACATCAATTTTCCACAAAATCGTAGGTATTTATTTATTTGTAAACTTTTTAGTTAGCTTCTTGTTACTGTAAAAAAAAAAGAAAAAAAAAAGGACGAGAGTAAAAAACAATTTTTAAAATTGCTTACTCATTTGGGTGTATATAGCATAATAATATTGTGACGTAAGCTGTGACGTAGAGCTATGACGTAGTTTTTGTTACTGACAGAAATACAGACAATCTCCATTATTAATAGATATTAATGAATGAAAGTTATAATGTATTATTTATTCTATTTAAAGGATTTCTCATTCTAAAAGGCCTGTTAACTTTGATCCTCTATCATATGTATTGGTCGATTATTATTTAAAGAATTTCCATTCTATCAGGCCTGTTAACTTTGACCCTCTATCATATGTATTGGGCGGATTCTGAATTTCACATTCTATCAGGCCTGTTAACTTTGATCCTCTATCATATGTATTGGTCGGATTTTATTTAAAGAATTTCACATTCTATCAGGCCTGTTAACTTTGATCCTCTATCATATGTATTGGGCGGATTCTATTTAAAGAATTTCACATTCTATCAGGCCTGTTAACTTTGATCCTCTATCATATGTATTGAGCGGATTCTATTTAAAGAATATCACATTCTATCAGGCCTGTTAACTTTGATCCTCTATCATATGTATTGGGCGGATTCTATTTAAAGAATTTCACATTCTATCAGGCCTGTTAACTTTGATCCTCTATCATATGTATTGAGCGGATTCTATTTAAAGAATATCACATTCTATCAGGCTGTTAACTTTGATCCTCTATCATATGTATTGGGCGGATTCTATTTAAAGAATTTCACATTCTATCAGGCCTGTTAACTTTGATCCTCTATCATATGTATTGAGCGGATTCTATTAAAGAATTTCACATTCTATCAGGACTGTTAACTTTGATCCTCTATCATATGTATTGGGCGGATTCTATTTAAGAATTTCACATTCTATCAGGCCTGTTAACTTTGATCCTCATCATATGAGATTCTATTTAAAAATCACATTATCAGGCTGTTAACTTTGATATTTCTATCAGGACTGTTAACTTTGATCCTCTATCATATGTATTGGGCGGATTCTATTTAAAGAATTTCACATTCTATCAGGCCTGTTAACTTTGATCCTCTATCATATGTATTGGGCGGATTCTATTTAAAGAATTCACAATCTATCAGGCTGTTAACTTTGATCCTCTATCATATGTATTGGGCGGATTCTATTTAAAGAATTTCACATTCTATCAGGCCTGTTAACTTTGATCCTCTATCATATGTATTGGGCGGATTCTATTTAAAGAATTTCACAATCTATCAGGACTGTTAACTTTGATCCTCTATCATATGCATTGGGCTGACTCTAAAAAAGTGAAAATACTAAAGGGAATAAAAAATAATTTTAATTGATCACATTTGGAAAATAAAATAAATACTAAAAATCGAAACATTAAACTTAGAAAATTACTCTGATGTACATGATTATCAGAAAAATAATTCTATATTATTTTTCTGCTCAAATAGATAAGGGTGGGGGGTGTCAGCTTAAACTAAGATTTAGATTAATGTTCTTATATAGTTATCAAATCTCTACATGTTATAAACTATTTTTTTTTTTTACTAATCTGAAAATATAAATTTCAATGCTAGAAATGGATCGATACTAATGTATTTATGATGTCAAAAATAACAGAAAATATCAAACTGATATTTAAGTTGGGTTAAAATTGAAAATCGTCGTCAAAATTAAAACGGAAAAATTTGACCTGGGCATAGATTTTAATGAATTTAATTATTACTAAGGACACGATTTATGCTATTTTTTATTTAAATTTTAACCGTTAGTTGTGTTTAAGGAAAAAAATAGATAAAATAAACAGATGAATGATAAGACTAGTCAGAATTAATAAACATGCACAAACAAAAAACGTACTTTCTATTTCAATATTACAGGCGACGCGTGCTTTTCTTAAGTATGGATGATCAAAAGTGTAATAATCCGTGTTTTTTATGTTAATAAATTCTCGGAAAATATTTATCTCCCTTAAAAATTACTTCTCTTGCAGCCCTCTGTAGGAAAATAAAGTCCAATGAAAAACGGTTAAAAACACAACTAACGGTTAAAATTTAAGTAAAAAATAACATAAATCATGTCCTTAGTAATAATTAAATTCATTAAAATCTATGCCCAAGCCAAATTTTTCCATTTTAATTTTGACGACGATTTGCAATTTCAACCTTAAGTTGTTACTACTATGAGAATGTTTTAACAATATTTTTTTTATCATAAGTATTATTCCATATAAAAAAAGTTTATTATGACAAAAGTTTACACTACAGTAATAATCGTTAGCTAAGCTAACTTGTTACAAAGTACTTCACGAAGCGTTAACATGATTTTACTCTTGTAAATGGTGTGTTAAAGGTAAGTCACTTTATAACAATCTAAGTTATCTTCTTTAAAACTTTGATTAACTTGGGGTATTACAGTCACAATAGATATACAAATACAGGGTGTTTTATTATAGTATATAGGTATATGTAAAAAGACAAAAAACAACACATCATATAAATATAAATATAGATAAATAAACGGTAAAATGATAATTAGAAATAAAGATAAACACAAAATAGAACACGCGCAAATACGCATAACCAAATACACACAGACACAGAGAGAAAACAGACAGACAGACAGACAGACACACACACACACACACACACACACACACATATATATATATATTATATATTATATATATATATATATATATATATATATATATATATATATATATATATATAAGTTAAAAGAAAGGAAATAAATCCGACAATATGAGTATGAAAAGGTGGAATGAAAACATCACACAATGCTGTTAAAGAGAAAACAATTTATAATATAATCATAGCTGATACTGATCAATTTCGATTTACAAAATCATCATCAGAGCTCATTCACTCCGTGGTTTTTGGGTCGGATTGACATTCTTCTCCACCCAAACAACCACGGAGTGAATGAGCTCTGATATGATTTTTGTAAATCGAAATATTGATCAGTATCAGCTATGATTATATTATAAATTGTTTTCTCTTTAACAGCATTGTGTGATGTTTTCATTCACCTTTTCATACTCATATATATATATATAATATATATATATAATTATATATATATATATATATATATATCGCTGAAAACTAAAACATTATGACCAACGACATATGGCAAAATCAATAGCTACTGTCTCGTGGCAATTGTTTATTTGTTTATTGATTTTAACGGCACATCAACCCGTCTGGGATTATGTCATGCCTAATGGTTAGGAAGTTATACATATCGTGTATTTATATTTATACTTTTTAGTAATTGGTTTTAACTATGTGTTAGCATTATTGGGGATTATGTTGTATGGTATTGATTTGTTTCATGTCTATATTCTATGGTATAATTTTATTTCCTTCAAAAAAGAGAGAATATCCTCCATGTTGACATTTTCAAATACATCTTTCATATTGTTTGCTTTAAAATAACGGTTTCTGATGTGAGCAAGAAACCTGCATTCCATGAATAAGTGTTTAACTGTCAAAAGTGTTTGACATGTTCCACATCGTGGTTGTTGTTCTTGTTTGAGTATTGGAGTGCGTTAGTCTTGTATGACCAATGCGTAATCGGGACACAATGACTTGTTCCTTTCTAGACTTCCTTAAAGTTGATCTCCAAAGTGGGTTTGATTAGAAAGAGTTTATTGTGGGTGTTGTTATTCCAGTGTTGTTGCCATTTTGTATGAAGGAATCTATTAATTTTAGGTTTCAAATCAGTATATGGTATCCAGAAATTGTGTATGTCAGGTAAACCGATCTTGAGTATTTCATTTTGATGTGTTGAATGTTGCATTTATGGGCAATATAAAAGATTTGAGGGTATTTGATAAAATCCAAATTGTTATGGATAACAAAAAAAAAAAACTATACAAAACATTTTCCAAAAACTTTGTAGAATGCTGATGAACAGTTGTAAATATACATCAACAGTGGTTGAAGGAGGAGAATTCACTAACCACCGACAAAGCATTGGTTTATCGTCGTGAAAAGTAATAGAGGCTTTCCCGCCAAGTTAAACCTATGGAAGAACAAATATTGCAAGGTGACAATACAGCGGTTTTCTTTTGGGATTCTGCTTCCATATAAGGCAGTACGCAACATCACCGTGGAGTTTATTATACAAGCGCTTTGTTAGGGTCCATGTAATGCTGCCGTACAGTAGTACCGATACAGCTACAACATTTAAGAATTCTCGCTTTATCTAATCAAATTTGATAATAGTACTTCTTTTTTTTTCTTTCATTTTTCGGATCGGCTTATGATTTCTTGCTATATTCAGTCTTTCTATATTTGATAATTTCTTTTTTCCGGTAATATGATCATTTTTTCCTCCTATTCTATCTACTATGTGTCTTATTTTTCGGTTACCTTTTTATCTTTATTTTCCTTTTTTTCCCTTTTCTTTATTTCTTTTTTTATCATCATATTCGACTTTTTCTATTTGCCATCATCTTTTCTTTTTGTTCTAATCTCCCCCCCCCAAAAAAAAAGAAAGAAGGAAAGAAAGAAAGGAAGTGACAATTAAGGTTGAGAAAGAAAGAAGGAAAGAAAGAAAGTGACAATTAAGGTTGAGAAAGAAAGAAAGAAAGAAAGTGACAATTAAGGCTTGAGAAAGAAAGAAAGAAAGAAAGAAAGTGACAATTAAGGGTTGAGAAAGAAGAAAGAAAGAAAGTGACAATTAAGGCTTGAGAAAGAAGAGAAAGAAAGAAAGAAAGAAAGAAAGAAAGAAAGAAAGACAATTAAGGCCTTGAGAAAGAAAGAAAGAAAGTGACAATTAAGGCTTGAGAAAGAAGAAAGAAGAAAGAAGAAATAAAGAAAGAAAGAATGAAAGAAAGAACAATATCATCGCCAAAAATGCGTCTTCAATGGGCAGATGATTGCTAGAGCTGGGATTTGTATCAATAGAAGAAGGTCACCTGATCGCACGAGACTTTCTTTTTTCTAAATAAGGCAGCCGACAGAGTACCTATCCATCGTTAATCTGAATAAGCGGTGGCAATAAGCAGATGGTCATAATGTTTTGGAATATATATATATATATATATATATATATATATATATAGAGAGAGAGAGAGAGAGAGAGAGAGAGAGAGAGATATTATGAATTTTGTTGAGCGCATAACGCTAACTTACAGCCAGTTCTTCCCCAACCTGCAATAACGCAATCACCGGAGAATTTTTCATCGGGAGCAGCCATTCTTATAGGTTTTATGCATGATGTGAAGGGTACTGGTTTAGCCAATTTCAGAACAGCAATGTCATTTACTGAAAATAAATTCGAATTAACATGAGAACTAAAAAAAACAAAACAAACAAGCAAAAAAAAAAAAACAACAAAAAAACAACAAAAAACAAAAGCAACGACAACAAAAAGACAACCTCGACCCCAAACTATATACTGTACATAGCATAATAATAATTTAGTCATAATAACAATCTAGTATACCGGCCCTCGCCAACTCAGCGTATGAGTAGCACAGGGATCTGTGCGGTAAAGTGAGGAGCTGATGGTAGGTATGGCGCTCCACCCAGATGCTAAAATAATCTCTTTGGTCTAGTGCTAGTGAAAATGGGATAGACTTCCTCGCTGTCTGGCCGATACCGACATTAGGCCGCCCCGACGACTTTACTTACTTTACTTATGATACTGGGGTGAAAATATTAAATGATTATAGATTATTTCTAATTTAGTTTTACAGACATCAGCTTCGTGTAGGTTTCGATCGGGGGCTCCGGTGGTTTAGTTTTCTTTTTTTTTTTTATTATTGTAAACAAATTAGAAATGAGGGCCGTTTTAGCTCAATCAGTAGAGCATCCATCTTGAAAGTTGATACTTGCCCTCACCAACTCAGCGCATGAGTAGCACAGCTTGGATATGTGTGGTAAAGCGGGGAGCTGACGGTAGGTGTGTCGTTCCACCTCAGTTGCAAAAACAATCTCCCTGGTTTAGTGCTAGTGAAAAAGTGTTTGGAATATATAGAGATATACTCCCTCGCTGTCTGGCTGATACTGACAATAGGCGACTCTGCCGACTTTACTTATATGTACTTAAAAACTATATTTGGAATGTTGTATATTAGGCATTAGAAATATTATTGCTATTTCTATATAAACAATAATGAATAATTGTGGAGATGACAGTATCTTGTAGATTGTATGGATTACTATGTAGATAAGACTCTTAATTATACAAGATCTTTTATAATTTTCTGAGAATAGGCTTTGGCTCAGCTGGTAAAGACTTCAGTTTCTTATTCTTTTTAATAAGCAAATATGTTGGTATGAATGTTTTGTTCTAGATTAAACTGATATCCAGTTTCGGGTGGTCCTGTGGTTTCGGCCCTGAACCGTACAAGCTAACATCGTTGATCCCAGGGGGCCATCATCCAAGGCAACACCTGCCCCTCGATTTAAAGGGGTAGGGCTGAGTTTATTGTCCGGTGCCTGAGGCGCTCCCTTGAGGGGGAATGCCGACGGGATTAACACATTTTTTGCATCCGCCATCCATGAGTCTATCAGTTTAGAAAAAAAACCCAAAAAACAAAACAAAAAAAAAAAAACACCAGTACAAACAATTTATTTGCAATCGAATCCAGCGCTATAAAACTTTTTCTCACCCCGTAAACGAGTGAATTTGCAAAAATCCTCCATGCTAGAGATCTTCATAAAATTTTCAAAGTGTGCTATCTAGTCGGCTCTCACCATCCATATTATTACATATAAATTTAGCTGCAGTATTTTGAAGTCTATCTAATAATACAGATTTTCAATCAAGTTCCCACCGCACAAAGCACAACGAAGACAATTAATATGAAGAAGTATCTTAAAGATATTTTGTATTTTATGAATCCATTTTTGTTTTCTAGTACAAATTATTGGAAAGTATCCGCGGTTTAATCTTCAAAATTACAGATATACATGTAAGGATAGTTGCAAAAATAAAATGAAAATAATAAATGCTGTCATTACTGTAACATAGCTAAGCACAATAAAAATAGAAATAATGTATTTTAAAAGAAAAAAAAAAACGCTTCGAACAACTTACCAACAGTAGACCTAAGATGAGCATATCTGCTATTTTTGATAAAACGGGCAACTGGGACCCACAATGGCATTGACCTTTTGTCCAGAGAACCAATAAGGATATCTACCTTAGTTACATCACCGGCCCTTAAATAAAAGTAATAATAATAATAATAATAATAATAATAATAATGTATTAATGATGGTGATTAGCTTCAGGTTTTTGTCTGTAACAAAAATTACGTCACTGCTTACGTCACATTACCCAAAATCGTCATAACATAGAATAAATACACTCAAAATTTTAACATGCAACATTAGACAGTCCTCATTGTTTTTTAAAACAAGTTTTAATAAATACATGACTGGTATTATATATCTATATATAGTTTGTTTTATTTTAATACATATTTAAAGTTTACATTTCAAATTGTTTTATTTTTTAATCCTTTAATGAATTTGATGATTTTACTTACTTGGGGTACAAACTCGCTGACATTGAATTTTTTACTCCCACCCCTCAGGCAATATGTTTTAAAAATCTATTTTTACATCACCCGGAGGGTTTTTTTTTATTTTGTACTACTACTACTACTACTACTACTACTAATAATAATAATAATAATAATAATGTCCGACAAAGTAATACAATTATTCACAAAAGCTATGGGAAACTGGGAGTACAACTAACTCCGGAAATACATTTGAGAGAACATAAAAAACAAACGTGACGTTAGAACGCGTGTGTCATTAAAGGGTAACGTTGGAACGAGTGTCGTTACAACGAGAGTTTATAGCATTTGTAGATTCATTGATAACCGATTAGAACATTTTGACATTTCTTCTTCAATCACAATACTTACATAGAATAAGTGATGTTTACTTACATGCAATGGGCAGCAGTGAGGACGTGTGTATCGTCAATCAGAGATCCTCCGCATCCAAAATGGCCTCCATTTTTTGTGGTGTAGATGAAAACAATGTGCGGAAATTCACATCGTTTGGCTCTCGTACCACCAACAATATGGTGCACTTCATTAGCCTGAACGCCTTAAAAGAAAATTACATTTTTAGTAAGTTTGTGCGAAAAATTTACCCATAAAGCATTTCTTCAAATTTACCTGAATTTTTTTCGTGTCATTCACCTTTTAAAAAAGATTCTAAAGACTATAAAACGATTCCGTGAAATGTTCTGAAACATGTCTTATATTGAGGTGGCGCGCCTGCATAACGGTTATTCTCATATTAAAATGGAATTGGGCGAGTTCAAATCCCAGATGAGGCTTTTAGCGTTTCATTTCGCGCGTATGCCCTTGGGAAAGGCACAAATCTGTCCGCTCCCCCAAGCCATGGGTAAATAATAGGGTAGACTGGGTTTCCTAGTCTTGTTTAAGCAAACAGTCTAGGAGAAGGAAAACACTGAATTCAAACCGGCTTATTGCCTTGCGTAACAATTGACCGTGTGTCACATCTTGCACTTCCCGAAAGGTATTGGATAAATACATAGAAGTATGTGTTTTATCCGGTCGTAGAAAAAAAAGTAAAGTGAATACTAACTAGATCCACAAAGGCCATAACAACCAGTCATACTTAATGATAAATCTTTAGAAAAACAAAATTTGGTTAAATCCTACTTAACGAACATATATGTCACCCCCCCAAAAAAAAAAAAAATTAAAGAATTAACCGAATTTAATAAAATTTTCAGTGTTGATACATTAAGGAATAAACAATATAATGCATCAGTTATCTCTAAGAAGCAATAACCAAACAAGATCCACGTTCCTACAAGACGTAACAAATCGTAAAGATTTTAAATTTCTAAACGAAAAAGAAAATGAATTTTTAGTTATTATTCTATGTTCCTGCTGCCCCTGATTGAACCTGCAATCTAGAGATAACTGTCACTTAGAATTGTCTTAACCTAACTCCTTTATCCACTAGGCCATGTATCCAATTAATACTAAAAAATGTAATAAAAAATATTGTTAAACATTTTAAGTGTCACTCACTTTAATTAAAAAATATATTTATCAACAAAACTCTGTAAAACTGTTGACTAAATAAAATTAACTTCATGTGATAAAATAAAAAATACAATTGGTACATCTTTTTTAGGTGCCGTTATAGTACGTGACCTACCTTTTTGATTCTGTTATAGTATGTGGTCTACCAGGTTTGAATGTGTCCTACCTCAGTAAAAGTATATTTATAGATATAAGTAGTAGGCAATTTATTGAAACTAATTATTTTTCACATATATTCAATTTCAAGAAATGCAATTCAGTCATAAGCTGTATATAGTAATTAAGAATAATTAAAAAAGAATTTATCCATAATTTACATGAA
This sequence comes from Doryteuthis pealeii, assembly GCA_023376005.1. NCBI lineage: Eukaryota > Metazoa > Mollusca > Cephalopoda > Myopsida > Loliginidae > Doryteuthis > Doryteuthis pealeii. The sequence continues at coordinate 67,911,786 of CM042148.1, forward strand.
CCAGAGATCTAAAATATTATCAAATTCTAAAATAGGGTTAGGGTTAGCAGTTATTATCATAACCTTATAATATGCTTTTTATGGTAGGCCACATACTATAAGAGAGACATGATTTCGTAGGCCACATTCAAAGGTAGCTACATACTATAATGGCACCCTTTTTTCTGGTAGATGGATTTATTTTTTTTTATATTTACTTACGTGAGAGTAACTTATGAATTGACAGCAAAAATCGTAAAATAGACATTGCTTAGAAAAATGATACAAGTGGAAAGGTTTTTGTTACCATTTATCTATTGATCTCTGTGTGTCTACAATCTTGGTCTCTTTCAGCCATTTATTGACATTTTAAGGGGACGCTTAAGTAATTAATAATCTTTCAAATAAATGCGGAAATGAGAGCTTACTTCCGGAACAATTACTAAACAACTTCGCTGTTTGTCAATATTAATATCAATAAAGGATCAAACTTTACTAAGCTGTGATTTTCTTTTAATCTTTGATAGAAGACGATAAAAATGGGTGGATATTACGAGATTCAACACAGACAATCGATCACTAAAAACAAACAAAGCAAACTCTTCCCATGGAGACTTTTTAAAGATCCTCCTCTTTTCATATTTTAATGACAAGTTATTTATATGTCAGTTGACTCAGCCGATCAGTTTTCTTTGTGCATATTCAAATAAGTCATGAGTTGCTGCTGAAAAGTTCTCGGCCGACCAGAAAGGAAATGACCTAGTGCCATTAGATATGCATGCAAGTCCTCATATTCAGATCGCAGTTAAACCTGCTTAGCATATCATTTCTCAATTTAAAAAAAAGAAGTTTTTTTAACACTTAAAAAAGAAAGAAAGAAATTCCCTAATGATTAAAAAAAAGGGCAATGTCCGTCTTGGTTAAGCTGAGAACTTTTCAGCTTCCCATCGTGATGGTATTTTTATGTAATCGAAAGATTTCACCATCTTCCATAAAAATGATATAGGCCTTCTTTTTTGAATATATTAGTTTTAACATAATTTTAAATCTTTTACTTGCGTTAAGGAAATTTATTCACAATTCTCTTCTAGGGTTAGGTTAGAGAATCGCGTTCATTTTATGTTAATATTTATGTGTTTTTTTTTTCTTTAGAGTGTTTTTGCATACTATCGAATACGAATAATTTTATATTTACCGATAGATGAGACCCTAACAGGTAATACTACCCCGGGTCAGAGTGAACCTGGGAATAATATCAATGAAGAGGTATTCCACCCCCACTCCAGATCTTCAGAAGCTGAGCCTCTTCCATCAGAAGCGGTTTGCTGTCATACCCAGTTTTTGGTGTGTGCTGAATAGGATCTTATCCCTCGGGAGTGGATATAGTCAGTGCATGAAAACCTCACCGATAGGGTGGTGAATCCTCTGACAAAAGATTTTATTAGTAAATAACCTTAAACCAGAAACCATTAAAGCCAATTTTTTTTCGATTTGTCTGAATTAGTAAGATAAGAACGTATCATTAATATAAACCAATGTTCTTATACTAGTGTCCTCATCTTGGTTTTCATAGTCACAATATTGTACCCATTGTATCTTCCAGCTTTCTTCAGGATTCTGTTGGTAACTTTATGGAAATTTCGAATTGAACACTTTATTCAATTGTCACATCTCAAGGGAGAAATAAACAGAAAGGATTAATAAATATCTTCAACGCATTGATAGCAGAATGAGAACAATCTATCCCTCTGTTCTAACTTCCCAGGCAGACACCAATATAGTGCGAGGGTACAACAGCCGGGACATTGAGACTTAAACAACCAAATTAAAAACACTAGTTGGAGTACATCAGTTATAATAAAGAATATCTCTATATATTAAAAATTGTCAATATGATGTATGAGGTTCTAACAGTCGTGAAACTGAACTGTTAACCTACCCACACTGATGAAGGTGTGGCTAGAACTGGCTAAGCAGCAGATTTGTGCATAATATGTCACAAGCCTTCCATCATTATTTTAGAATTATTCATCTCCTAGACTGTGTGCCAATCACGGCTAAAGAGCAATTTATCCAACTATATAAGGCCTGCCATAATAGATAAAGAATTCTTTTATGACAATAAACTTATAATTCTCTAAATGAAATAATAAAGGAATTTCCAGTTCAATTTGGAACGGATTTTGTGAGCTGAATGTTATTTTAATCACCAAATTCTTGATGGTTTGGTTTGTTCTGTTTTACGGCATATCAACCTCAGTGGGTCATTTAATGCCGATAAAGTTTTGAATAATCAATTCTTAATGGATAATACATTTTTTTTATAAATACATTTTTCTATTTAACCCATAGATGGGACCCTAACAGGTACTACCACTTGGGTCAGAGTGGACCAGGGAACAATGGTGATGATGGGGTGCTCCACATTCCCCAAACCTCCAAAACTGGAACCTCACCATCAGATAGAGTTTAACGTCATTCCCAGGACATGTAGACCCGCAGCCACCGCCTTCTAGCACCCATATGATAAAAAGGGATTGGGCTTGCCATAAGGACAATAGGGTTGGGAAAATCATATAGGTGCTAGGGCTTGACATGACCAGCCGATTGATCGAAGGGGCAGAATTCTTGATATAACAGAAATAAGTATGAAATCCTAATAAGAATCCTTAAGTTCTTCCTAAAAAGAAACAGCAGCATTCACTGGTGGAATCAAGAATCCAAGTTAAAAACAGTTGAGATCGAGTGGAAGGTGCAAGGTAGAAAAACACCTATTCTCAGTGAATATGATTTACTTCTTGCTTCTAGTCCCTGCCGGAATATTTTTGCGCCTCGTGAGTTGAAATTGTTGAGAAAATTGTGGAAACTTTCAGTTTAAAGGTTATTTGATTATCACCATTAGATACGCATCCAAAAATTCGGGTTGTTATTTTGGAGACCTTGTTTTTTTTTTCATATGAGAAACTTCGCGTGTTCATTTCACGTTTGGGTCACCAATGTTGGGTAAAATTAGCATTGGTTGTATATATCATTATATCCTCGACCGGTATAAATATAAGAACAATTCACGACGAAAGTTATAACAAGGATACTTTATTGTCTGAGCAAACTTAATAGAAGTAGAATACAAAATGATAGAGATATAAAGAAGAGCTTTATACATAGTTGTATAAGAGAAATGTCATATAGTCAAATAGTCTTTTATAGTTAAAATCTTGAGGCTGCTGGTTAATAGAATAAAATATAACACTTACTGGTTTGAGCAGGTTCTCGTGTACCATGCACATGGAATGCATAGGAGCAAAGTCTCCTGGCCTATCAACAGAAATGCAACTGGTGTGAAGGCCGGAGGGTGAAAGAGGATTTGACTTTGGCGCTTCTGCCTTTTATTAGTTTACTTGTCACGCCACCTAGTGACTAACGGAAGAACCGTGGTAAGTAAGAAATATAATCCCAAGATATTTACTGTTTTACCGGCCGTTCCTACAGTGGAGAATATACACCGGTTCTCACTATAAATAGTGCGACACCGAGTGAAAAGGTTGTACTGTTACCGTTTAACGGCAAGCTAGCCGTTCCTGTACCATTGTTGTAAATACACTTGTCTTATGTTACCCTACCTCGACTTGACTTCTTTTTTACTGCTGGATTAACATCACAACATTTACATACACATGTATTTACCGAAATCCCCAGCCATGAAGATGCGATACAAGGCCAATGTTTAAACGGGGTACACTTGATTTGATTTGAAAGTTTTCCTTCATGATTGGTTATTACACCAAAGTTAAGAATCTCAGTTTGTCCTACTATTACCCATAGCTGGGGGGTATTTGGATTTATACATTGCCCACGAAATATAAAATGTAAACAGCCTTGTCGCGGATTTGAACTCGAGTCACCGAGTTTATTTCCTACGACGATGACCGTTTCAATACGAGCGCTTCCGATAAAGAAAATTTATGTAAATCATCATAGGGATCATGACGTGGGACATTCAGAGAAGTAGAACAAAGTAGAAGAGAAATTGAGGAATATGTCTTAACACAGTAAAAAAAACCAAGGGAATCGAAATTGTTTGTAATAACAAATGACTTACATCGAGGACACCTTAGAGCAATAGTGAATCTAACCGTATTTTAACATCTTAAAAGTTTTTTCAGATAAATTTTCCTTTTCCTTACTCATTCTCATAAAGACACATCATCATTTTTGGTAGAATAATCCACGTCTTTGTTTTTCTTATTTTATTTTGTTTTTATTGAAACAAAATCAGACGTGCGAATAGTCTAATGGCTATCTGCATGGGAAATGAAATCAACAAAGCAAGTTCAAACACTGGCTTTGAAAAAGGCATGAATTCACTTTTTCCCTGCGATGGACAAATAGCAAAACAGTTGACGTTTTTTTAGCTTTGTAAAAAGCAATCTATTATAACCGTTCGATTATAGGCAAAATCAGAGATCATTCTTTATTATTTATACTAGCTAATATATGCACCCTCCGGGCGCACGTATTTAAGTTTTCATGTAATAAAATATTATATTAAAATTAGAAAGACTAATGAAACTAAATGAATGCAGATAAACTATTTGAAACATAGGGGCTATAATAGAAAAACAGAACAATGAACTTACTCTGCAATCACTCCAGCCTTTCATTGCTAATGTTCATATTTTAACTATTTAGTTAAAATAGGAAGTAAAGAATAAAATTACAGTTAATTTTTCTCGTTAATAAATTTCTTTTAAGATTTATTGAAGAGATCTTTGCTCATATTCATTAAGATAAAACCAAACAATTAGAAATCCAGCAATTAGCCTTCCCATTCACACTGTAACCGCTATTTTGTTGTTATTATAAATACAACTGCATGTTATTAGTTTGTAGATATGGTCAACGTATTGATAATGTAAACAATTTTATTAATAACTGAGTTTTAAAAAGAAATTAAATCATGGAAAATGTTACGTAAATAATAAGGGAATTGGGATTTGTGTAGCTATATAGTTTCGGTTACAGACAGAATACACATAATCTCCATTATAATAAGATTTTTTGTATGTTAGTTGGAGAGTAATGCTTATTTCCCTGAGTGATGACATGAAGGGAAATCACTTGATATGACATCTCGACGTCCAGATTAAAGTCGGATTCAGTATCCTCTTTAGCAAGGAAAATATTTATATGGATTATTGACTGGATATAGTTTGTTAAAGCAAAATACAAACACAGTATTTACGTTATCAAAAAAAAAAAAATAGAAAATAGCAAAAAGGAACTTTTTAAAACACTTTTGCATAAAGTGCATTTGCTATGAGGTTTAGTTTGTTTCTTTGGTTTGATGGCACATCAACCTTCATGGGTTATTCAATACTAAAGCCACTCTCGTAGGTATACTATTTAACTCATAGCTGGGGGAGGAAGATGGGTTCATATCTTTCCAAAGGGTATTAGTTCGAAAGTGAATGTTAATAGCGTGAACCGGAGTTAGAACTCGCTAACTGCGATGTCACAGACCAACTTTTTAGCCACTACGCCAAGGAAACGCTACCGAAATGAGTTTTGAAAATCTGTAAATATAATTAAGCGTTTTATGCTCAAGAAAAATGAAGATGCTAAAATTTGTGACAAGTGATAATAAGTATAGGGTGATCCAAAAAACATACTTTAAAAAAAAAGTCAGGCCTGTTTTTTGGGTGTCACCCTGTATATATATATATATATATATATATATATATATATATATATATATATAGATTTTTGGATGTTTTTTTAGAAGCATTGTTGAATAAAGTATATATTATTATCTATATTTTTGCTTGAACGCAATTACAATGCGTATATCGTATAAAATTCGATAATTATAGAAAATAACCGTGACAAGTGAATTTCGCAAATGATCATGCGATGCTAGAACATCGTACAGTCTGTTTCAACTTTATAAAGTTGAAACAGACTGTACGATGTTCTAGCATATATATATATATATATATATATATATATATATATATATATATACATACATAATTTTAATATACCAAGCGTGTTGGTAAATCCTTGCGGTGAGATAAAAAACAGCAAATAGTTTGATTGTAAAAATATACTACCAAACATCAACCAGGGAGAAAAAAAAATTATGAAAAAAAGAAAAGACCAAGATAGTCGTACCAACAAAAAATAATCTATTGGTACAGTATTTGGCCAAAAGAAAAAAACAATTTATATGTATATATATGTATATAAGATATATATATATATATTCATATAACCGCTAGGAGAAAGCTAATAAGTAAAAAGTGCTCGATACCTAAGTAGAGCCAATAATAAAGATAAATCTAATGAGTCAGACGAACCTACTATTAATTTCGCATAAAGCTCTTCAGGGCAAACATCTGACTCAGATTTTTGCCCTGAAGTGCTTTATGCGAAACTAATAGTAGGTTCGTCTGACTCATTAGATTTATCTTATTATATATATATATATATATATATATATATATATATATATATATATATATATATATGGGGTGACCTAAAAAAAAACAGGCATGATTTTTTAAAAAAGAGCCGTTTTTTTTATCACCCTGTACATTAAAAATTCACGTTCCGAAAAGTAGAAGAATTTTGCAAGTCTTCTGACACGCAACCAGGAAAATGGTCTTGATGATTAGATAAAGTAAAAGCATGGCATGGTGAAAAGAAAATCTATTTGTAGAAAAAACAAAATGTTTCCATTTCATGAAAGTACAATATTACTCACTTAGAGTAGATACCAAAATGGCACTGATCAAATAGATGAAAGGATGCATCTTCACTGTTCAATACAAATGCTTAAATGACAATGTGATGTTTACACTTATATAATAAAATATTCGTCATCACAAATAAACACTTGCATTTACACACACACACACACACATAACTACACTCGTATGTGAACAAATAGCGAACCATGTACGTAAGAAAAAAAAACATATCGCATGGGAAGTAGACAGCAATGACGATAGACTTGTAAAATTATCTCCAATCCCATCTGCCATTTCCTACATGAAATCGCCGTTTCTAAATCTTTCTTCGACGCCGTGGGTCTCTGATGATTATCCGGTAGAAAGTTAAGGGCATAGAATTTTAGTCGGTAGTACTTAATGCAAAAATAGATATAAAAAAAAAATTCTTGAAAACAGTGTCTGCTAACCCTTTCTTCTAATCTCTCTTTGGTTTGTTGTCCGATGTCAACCAGATGTTCTTTAAAAATAAAAATAAAATTTAATCAATTTAATGCAAATAATGCAAATGACGGAGAGTAGTGTAGTTTAGTGTAGGGGGTTAAATGGCTAAAGAGGAAACGTCAAGTATAAAGTATATATATTTACTAACCCCTCCGCACGAGCAGGATGTGACACAAGGTCAATTTATTAAGCGGGGTTTAACAGGTTTGAAGTCAGAGTTTTCCTTCTCCTAGAGTAGTTACCTAGCTATAGGTTAAAGAACGCAGTCTGCCCTGCTATTTGCCCATAGCTGGAGGGAGAATTGGATTCATACCTTTCCCAAGGTTATTAGCGCCATGTGAAATGCAAACAGCTTCGCCCAGGAACTGAACTCGGGTCGACGAGTCCATTTCCTACGACTCTAACCATTAGTCCATGCGCCTCCATTCAACTATAAAGTATAAACTAAGAGTGAAAAGGGGATAGACTTCCTTGCTGTCGGGCTGATACCAATAATAGGCCACTCCGCCGACTTTACTTTTACTTATATTGTTAAGATGTCATTTTGCTCGACAGGAATAATGTAACTGAATATTTTTAACGAGTATATTTCGAACATTCTTAAACCCGGAAATGGGAGTTCAAAATTCGAAAATAAAGAGTAAAACATTTGCAACGAAATTATAATATCAATATCAAGTGTGTTTTTAATAAATTTTTATTGATTTCTACTTGTAAATAAAATGAAATAAAATAAAAAAGTAGTGTAGTTTAGCGTAGGCGGTTAAATGACTAAAGAGGAAACGACAAGTTTTTTTCTAAAGTATAAAATTAAAATAATTAAAGGAATAAAACATTTTGGACCATATTACCTTTTTGATCTCGATTAAGAAAGGGCATGTTTTTCATTTACACCGTCAATATCCGGTTTGTTAGGGGTTAGGGTTAGGGGTTAGGGTTAGGGGTTAGGGGTTATTTTTATAATTGAAAAGAAAATCTAAAAATCGTCTGTTAAAACAACCGGATATTGACGGTGTAAATGAAAAACATGTCCTTTCTTAATCGAGATCAAAAAGGGGTCATATAGTCCAACATTTTATATCTAATTGATAAAATAAAAAATAAAATGTTAAAATTTATAAAAGATTCATTCAATAAGATTTTCTGAAAGTTTACAGAATGTTTTATGGCAAGATGACAAACTTTTCAAGGTTTTGTAAAATAAATAGAAATAAAATAAAAAGTCACAAATTTTTGACTATTAAAACAAAAATCTATTTTCTACAAATTAAATGGTAAATTATATTGTGATTTAATTTCCAACTTTTCTGAAATTAAATCTAATATTATTCTATCAAATAATTCTTTTCTTCATAAATATTACAATTAAATTTTTTAATAGTTTCACTATTAATAATAATAAAAAAATATTCAATTATCAGAAATTATTAATAAATGAATCTTTAAATCTTAAAATAAAGAATTTAAAAAATTAAAATCTTTAAAAATAGGAATTATATATTATTATATTACAAACACAAATAATCACGCTTGTTTGTTGTTTGTATCAAATTAATTATCAAATAAGTGCCTGAATTTTATTTTACTTAAGAAAAACTAAATAAACCAAGATGTTACCAATTAAATCAATAAATTAGAATACAAAAATTTGCATTTATAAAAATCCAGACATACAAAGTGTTTTTTAAAAGAAATACGCCATTTGTAATCTATGAATACCCAAAGGGGCTAAAATCTCCCTTCTCGGTTTATAAATAACCCTTTCATGTCAAGTATTTTTTAAAAGTATAAACTAAGCACGGATTAAATGTTTGTAACTGAATATTCTAGAAACAATTTACTATTTTAACGAGTATATTTCGAACATTCTTAAACCCGGAAATGGGAGTTCGAAATTCGAAAATAAAGAGTAGAACATTTGTTACGATATGATAATATCAATATCAAGTGTTTTTTTTTATATATATAAATTTCTATTGATTCCTACTCGTAAATAAAATAATTTACTTAAAATCGGCGGTATATTTATGAATTTAATCTCCCCTGCTTGACCAAAGAACAAATCAGGGCCAGTGTCCAGTTTCAAGGTTTCCCCAAAGGGAAAAATAAGCAGATATGAAAATTTATGTAACTACTCGTGAATACACACGAGGAATCCCGCACTAAACCATACCTTGAATCTCATTTAGATAACAGGATGATGAATAAATTACGGATTTTCGGGGGAGATTGTGGCCAAAACCAATCATATTATTGTTTTAAAAAAAAAAAACAAGACAGAAACACAGACACACACACACACACACACACAGACACAGACACAGACACAGACATATATATATATATATATATATATATATATATATATATATATATATATATATATATATATATATATATATACAAATATATACAAAACTTACACCATTTATCGTTTAACTTGCTCTAAATGCCTTAATTTCTATATAGGAAGTACAGTCAGACCCCTCCACATTAGAATCAAAGAACACATCCACACACGTGCATCCACATTCCATAAACATTTAATCAAATGCAAAAATAAGGACAATAGTTTTTCCGTTAATATAGAGACAATAATACGCAACATTGGTAATCTCAGAATTAGAGAAAGTTTATTAATAGCTAAATTAGGTCCTAGTATAAACAATGGGTTAGAATTAAACACCGAATATATAATTCATTAAAATACACATTCTTATATACACATATATATATATACAAAACAAATAAGTAAAAATAAATAAATACATAAATAAATAAATAGATAAAAAGAATGAAATTGAAATTGATTGAACAACGGCTATCTCGACCCTTCCACATGTCGTTATAAAAAAACCCCACGAGACGCGTGTTTATAACGCCAAAACAAAAATGACACAAGACCGCGTCCATTTCAGAAAAGTCTCTGATGATGAAGTTTCTTTGAAATCGATAAGACTGAACATTATTTTGTTTTATACGCATTGTAATTGCTTTCTTAACATAAATAAATATTAATATACTTAACAATGCTTCAAGGCAAATTATCAAATACTATTTTATATATATATATATATATATATATATATGTGTATATAAAATTTTGCGTATGCTTCTAAATTATTTAGTTAAGAATTAATGGCAAAATGAATGAATGAATGAAATAAAAATGAATGAGATGAGTGGAATAAATGAAAAATCCTTTCCCGTGGTCAGAATAACAATGGTCCAGCGTATTTTTTAGTGATGAAATTAAATTTAATGTATATGTTTCTGATGAAAAAAAAAAAGTATATAAGAAGATGAAATGGCAAAGAATTGAGTTCAAAGTGCATCAAATGGACATTCAAGTTTGGTGGAGGCAGGATTATGGTTTTCGGCATGTTTTCAAGTCTGGGTACGTTTCCTCTTGTACGTTTACATAATAGAGTTAATTCTGCTATGTACACGAATTTTTTGAAAGAACATGTGTACCGATATTACGAAATTCTTGGTGTGAAAATCCTGTATTCGTGCAGGATAATGCTCCCTGTCATAAGGGAAAGCATTTTATTGCTTACTTGAATGACCAAGGAATAAATGATTGACCAACTCAAAGTCCTGATATGAATTCCATGGAAGACTTTAGGACAAATTATCATGGCTAGGAATCCATAAAATATTGAAGATCTATGGGGAAAATTACAGGAGGTATCGGACAAATTTACAGATGACGAATGTCGAAATTTAATAAAATCCTGTGATCACGATGTGCTGTAATGATTCAAAACAAGGGTCTTAGCATTAACTATTGATTTTCTTTCTTTCATATTCAGCTTCTCTTTTACATTTTGTCACAAGCAGTTTGTTGTTGTCTCCAGCCTTTTAATCCAATAACAATTTACAGATGACGAATGTCGAAATTTAACGAAATCCTGTGATCACCGATGTGCTGTAATGATTCAAAACAAGGGTCTTAGCATTAACATTGATTTTCTTTCTTTCATATTCAGCTTCTCTTTTACACATTTGTCACAAGCAGTTTGTTGTTGTCTCCAGCCTTTTAATCCAATAACAATTTATAGATGACGAATGTCGAAATTTAATAAAACCCTGTGATCACCGATGTGCTGTAATGATTCAAAACAAGGGTCTTAGCATTAACAATTGATTTTCTTTCTTTCATATTCAGCTTCTCTTTTACACATTTGTCACAAGCAGTTTGTTGTTGTCTCCAGCCTTTTAATCCAATAACAATTTACAGATGACGAATGCCGAAATTTAAACGAAACCTGTGATCACCGATGTGCTGTAATGATTCAAAACAAGGGTCTTAGCATTAACTTGATTTTCTTTCTTTCATATTCAGCTTCTCTTTTACACATTTGTCACAAGCAGTTTTGTTGTTGTCTCCAGCCTTTTAATCCAATAACAATTTACAGATGACGAATGTCGAAATTTAACGAAATCCTGTGATCACCGATGTGCTGTAATGATTCAAAACAAGGGTCTTAGCATTAACAATTGATTTTCTTTCTTTCATATTCAGCTTCTCTTTTACACATTTGTCACAAGCAGTTTGTTGTTGTCTCCAGCCTTTTAATCCAATAACAATTTACAGATGACGAATGTCGAAATTTAACGAAATCCTGTGATCACCGACGTGCTGTAATGATTCAAAACAAGGGTCTTAGCATTAACAATTGATTTTCTTTTCTTTCATATTCAGCTTCTCTTTTACACATTTGTCACAAGCAGTTTGTTGTTGTCTCCAGCCTTTTAATCCAATAACAATTTATAGATGACGAATGTCGAAATTTAATAAAACCTGTGATAACCGATGTGCTGTAATGATTCAAAACAAGGGTCTTAGCATTAACTTGATTTTCTTTCTTTCATATTCAGCTTCTCTTTTACACATTTGTCACAAGCAGTTTGTTGTTGTCTCCAGCCTTTTAATCCAATAACAATTTACAGATGACGAATGTCGAAATTTAATAAAACCCTGTGATCACCGATGTGCTGTAATGATTCAAAACAAGGGTCTTAGCATTAACTTGATTTTCTTTCTTTCATATTCAGCTTCTCTTTTACACATTTGTCACAAGCAGTTTGTTGTTGTCTCCAGCCTTTTAATCCAATAACAATTTATAGATGACGAATGTCGAAATTTAATAAAACCCTGTGATCACCGATGTGCTGTAATGATTCAAAACAAGGGTCTTAGCATTAACAATTGATTTTCTTTCTTTCATATTCAGCTTCTCTTTTACACATTTGTCACAAGCAGTTTGTTGTTGTCGCCAGCCTTTTAATCCAATAACAATTTACAGATGACGAATGCCGAAATTTAACGAAATCCTGTGATCACCGATGTGCTGTAATGATTCAAAACAAGGGTCTTAGCATTAACTATTGATTTTCTTTCTTTCATATTCAGCTTCTCTTTTACACATTTGTCACAAGCAGTTTGTTGTTGTCTCCAGCCTTTTAATCCAATAACAATTTACAGATTACGAATGTCGAAATTTAACGAAATCCTGTGATCACCGATGTGCTGTAATGATTCAAAACAAGGGTCTTAGCATTAACAATTGATTTTCTTTCTTTCATATTCAGCTTCTCTTTTTACACATTTGTCACAAGCAGTTTGTTGTTGTCTCCAGCCTTTTAATCCAATAACAATTTACAGATGACGAATGTCGAAATTTAACGAAATCCTGTGATCACCGACGTGCTGTAATGATTCAAAACAAGGGTCTTAGCATTAACAATTGATTTTCTTTCTTTCATATTCAGCTTCTCTTTTACACATTTGTCACAAGCAGTTTGTTGTTGTCTCCAGCCTTTTAATCCAATAACAATTTACAGATGACGAATGTCGAAATTTAAAAAACCCTGTGATAACCGATGTGCTGTAATGATTCAAAACAAGGGTCTTAGCATTAACTTGATTTTCTTTCTTCATATTCAGCTTCTCTTTTACACATTTGTCACAAGCAGTTTGTTGTTGTCTCCAGCCTTTTAATCCAATAACAATTTACAGATGACGAATGTCGAAATTTAACGAAATCCTGTGATCACCGACGTGCTGTAATGATTCAAAACAAGGGTCTTAGCATTAACAATTGATTTTCTTTCTTTCATATTCAGCTTCTCTTTTACACATTTGTCACAAGCAGTTTGTTGTTGTCTCCAGCCTTTTAATCCAATAACAATTTATAGATGACGAATGTCGAAATTTAATAAATCCCTGTGATAACCGATGTGCTGTAATGATTCAAAACAAGGGTCTTAGCATTAACAATTGATTTTCTTTCTTTCATATTCAGCTTCTCTTTTACACATTTGTCACAAGCAGTTTGTTGTTGTCTCCAGCCTTTTAATCCAATAACAATTTATAGATGACGAATGTCGAAATTTAAAAAACCCTGTGATAACCGATGTGCTGTAATGATTCAAAACAAGGGTCTTAGCATTAACTTTATTTTCTTTCTTTCATATTCAACTTCTCTTTTACACATTTGTCACAAGCAGTTTGTTGTTGTCTCCAGCCTTTTAATCCAATAACAATTTACAGATGACGAATGTCGAAATTTAACGAAATCCTGTGATCACCGACGTGCTGTAATGATTCAAAACAAGGGTCTTAGCATTAACAATTGATTTTTCTTTCTTTCATATTCAGCTTCTCTTTTACACATTTGTCACAAGCAGTTTGTTGTTGTCTCCAGCCTTTTAATCCAATAACAATTTACAGATGACGAATGTCGAAATTTAACGAAATCCTGTGATCACCGACGTGCTGTAATGATTCAAAACAAGGGTCTTAGCATTAACAATTGATTTTCTTTTCTTTCATATTCAGCTTCTCTTTTACACATTTGTCACAAGCAGTTTGTTGTTGTCTCCAGCCTTTTAATCCAATAACAATTTACAGATGACGAATGTCGAAATTTAACTAAATCCTGTGATCACCGACGTGCTGTAATGATTCAAAACAAGGGTCTTAGCATTAACTTTGATTTTCTTTCTTTCATATTCAGCTTCTCTTTTACACATTTGTCACAAGCAGTTTGTTGTTGTCTCCAGCCTTTTAATCCAATAACAATTTACAGATGACGAATGTCGAAATTTAACGAAATCCTGTGATCACCGACGTGCTGTAATGATTCAAAACAAGGGTCTTAGCATTAACAATTGATTTTTCTTTCTTTCATATTCAGCTTCTCTTTTACACATTTGTCACAAGCAGTTTGTTGTTGTCTCCAGCCTTTTAATCCAATAACAATTTACAGATGACGAATGTCGAAATTTAACGAAATCCTGTGATCACCGACGTGCTGTAATGATTCAAAACAAGGGTCTTAGCATTAACAATTGATTTTCTTTCTTTCATATTCAGCTTCTCTTTTACACATTTGTCACAAGCAGTTTGTTGTTGTCTCCAGCCTTTTAATCCAATAACAATTTACAGATGACGAATGTCGAAATTTAACGAAATCCTGTGATCACCGATGTGCTGTAATGATTCAAAACAAGGGTCTTAGCATTAACAATTGATTTTCTTTCTTTCATATTCAGCTTCTCTTTTACACATTTGTCACAAGCAGTTTGTTGTTGTCGCCAGCCTTTTAATCCAATAACAATTTACAGATGACGAATGCCGAAATTTAACGAAACCCTGTGATCACCGACGTGCTGTAATGATTCAAAACAAGGGTCTTAGCATTAACTATTGATTTTCTTTCTTTCATATTCAGCTTCTCTTTTACACATTTGTCACAAGCAGTTTGTTGTTGTCTCCAGCCTTTTAATCCAATAACAATTTACAGATTACGAATGTCGAAATTTAACGAAATCCTGTGATCACCGATGTGCTGTAATGATTCAAAACAAGGGTCTTAGCATTAACAATTGATTTTCTTTCTTTCATATTCAGCTTCTCTTTTACACATTTGTCACAAGCAGTTTGTTGTTGTCTCCAGCCTTTTAATCCAATAACAATTTACAGATGACGAATGTCGAAATTTAACGAAATCCTGTGATCACCGACGTGCTGTAATGATTCAAAACAAGGGTCTTAGCATTAACAATTGATTTTCTTTCTTTCATATTCAGCTTTCTTTTACACATTTGTCACAAGCAGTTTGTTGTTGTCTCCAGCCTTTTAATCCAATAACAATTTATAGATGACGAATGTCGAAATTTAATAAAACCCTGTGATAACCGATGTGCTGTAATGATTCAAAACAAGGGTCTTAGCATTAACTTGATTTTCTTTCTTTCATATTCAGCTTCTCTTTTACACATTTGTCACAAGCAGTTTGTTGTTGTCTCCAGCCTTTTAATCCAATAACAATTTACAGATGACGAATGTCGAAATTTAACGAAATCCTGTGATCACCGACGTGCTGTAATGATTCAAACAAGGGTCTTAGCATTAACAATTGATTTTCTTTCTTTCATATTCAGCTTCTCTTTTACACATTTGTCACAAGCAGTTTGTTGTTGTCTCAGCCTTTTAATCCAATAACAATTTATAGATGACGAATGTCGAAATTTAATAAAACCCTGTGATAACCGATGTGCTGTAATGATTCAAAACAAGGGTCTTAGCATTAACTTGATTTTCTTTCTTTCATATTCAGCTTCTCTTTTACACATTTGTCACAAGCAGTTTGTTGTTGTCTCCAGCCTTTTAATCCAATAACAATTTATAGATGACGAATGTCGAAATTTAATAAAACCCTGTGATAACCGATGTGCTGTAATGATTCAAAACAAGGGTCTTAGCATTAACTTTATTTTCTTTCTTTCATATTCAACTTCTCTTTTACACATTTGTCACAAGCAGTTTGTTGTTGTCTCCAGCCTTTTAATCCAATAACAATTTACAGATGACGAATGTCGAAATTTAACGAAATCCTGTGATCACCGACGTGCTGTAATGATTCAAAACAAGGGTCTTAGCATTAACAATTGATTTTTCTTTCTTTCATATTCAGCTTCTCTTTTACACATTTGTCACAAGCAGTTTGTTGTTGTCTCCAGCCTTTTAATCCAATAACAATTTACAGATGACGAATGTCGAAATTTAACGAAATCCTGTGATCACCGACGTGCTGTAATGATTCAAAACAAGGGTCTTAGCATTAACAATTGATTTTCTTTCTTTCATATTCAGCTTCTCTTTTACACATTTGTCACAAGCAGTTTGTTGTTGTCTCCAGCCTTTTAATCCAATAACAATTTACAGATGACGAATGTCGAAATTTAACTAAATCCTGTGATCACCGACGTGCTGTAATGATTCAAAACAAGGGTCTTAGCATTAACTATTGATTTTCTTTCTTTCATATTCAGCTTCTCTTTTACACATTTGTCACAAGCAGTTTGTTGTTGTCTCCAGCCTTTTAATCCAATAACAATTTACAGATGACGAATGTCGAAATTTAACGAAATCCTGTGATCACCGACGTGCTGTAATGATTCAAAACAAGGGTCTTAGCATTAACAATTTTTTTTTCTTTCTTTCATATTCAGCTTCTCTTTTACACATTTGTCACAAGCAGTTTGTTGTTGTCTCCAGCCTTTTAATCCAATAACAATTTACAGATGACGAATGTCGAAATTTAACGAAATCCTGTGATCACCGACGTGCTGTAATGATTCAAAACAAGGGTCTTAGCATTAACAATTGATTTTCTTTCTTTCATATTCAGCTTCTCTTTTACACATTTGTCACAAGCAGTTTGTTGTTGTCTCCAGCCTTTTAATCCAATAACAATTTATAGATGACGAATGTCGAAATTTAATAAAACCCTGTGATAACCGATGTGCTGTAATGATTCAAAACAAGGGTCTTAGCATTAACTTGATTTTCTTTCTTTCATATTCAGCTTCTCTTTTACACATTTGTCACAAGCAGTTTGTTGTTGTCTCCAGCCTTTTAATCCAATAACAATTTACAGATGACGAATGTCGAAATTTAACGAAATCCTGTGATCACCGACGTGCTGTAATGATTCAAAACAAGGGTCTTAGCATTAACAATTGATTTTCTTTCTTTCATATTCAGCTTCTCTTTTACACATTTGTCACAAGCAGTTTGTTTGTTGTCTCCAGCCTTTTAATCCAATAACAATTTATAGATGACGAATGTCGAAATTTAATAAAACCTGTGATAACCGATGTGCTGTAATGATTCAAAACAAGGGTCTTAGCATTAACTTGATTTTCTTTCTTTCATATTCAGCTTCTCTTTTACACATTTGTCACAAGCAGTTTGTTGTTGTCTCCAGCCTTTTAATCCAATAACAATTTATAGATGACGAATGTCGAAATTTAATAAAACCCTGTGATAACCGATGTGCTGTAATGATTCAAAACAAGGTCTTAGCATTAACTTTATTTTCTTTCTTTCATATTCAACTTCTCTTTTACACATTTGTCACAAGCAGTTTGTTGTTGTCTCCAGCCTTTTAATCCAATAACAATTTACAGATGACGAATGTCGAAATTTAACTAAATCCTGTGATCACCGACGTGCTGTAATGATTCAAAACAAGGGTCTTAGCATTAACTATTGATTTTCTTTCTTTCATATTCAGCTTCTCTTTTACACATTGTCACAAGCAGTTTGTTGTTGTCTCCAGCCTTTTAATCCAATAACAATTTACAGATGACGAATGTCGAAATTTAACGAAATCCTGTGATCACCGACGTGCTGTAATGATTCAAAACAAGGGTCTTAGCATTAACAATTGATTTTCTTTCTTTCATATTCAGCTTCTCTTTTACACATTTGTCACAAGCAGTTTGTTGTTGTCTCCAGCCTTTTAATCCAATAACAATTTACAGATGACGAATGTCGAAATTTAACGAAATCCTGTGATCACCGACGTGCTGTAATGATTCAAAACAAGGGTCTTAGCATTAACAATTGATTTTCTTTCTTTCATATTCAGCTTCTCTTTTACACATTTGTCACAAGCAGTTTGTTGTTTGTCTCCAGCCTTTTAATCCAATAACAATTTACAGATGACGAATGTCGAAATTTAACGAAATCCTGTGATCACCGACGTGCTGTAATGATTCAAAAAGGGTCTTAGCATTAACAATTGATTTTCTTTCTTTCATATTCAGCTTCTCTTTTACACATTTGTCACAAGCAGTTTGTTGTTGTCTCCAGCCTTTTAATCAATAACAATTTACAGATGACGAATGTCGAAATTTAACGAAATCCTGTGATCACCGACGTGCTGTAATGATTCAAAACAAGGGTCTTAGCATTAACAATTGATTTTCTTTCTTTCATATTCAGCTTCTCTTTTACACATTTGTCACAAGCAGTTTGTTGTTGTCTCCAGCCTTTTAATCCAATAACAATTTACAGATGACGAATGTCGAAATTTAACGAAATCCTGTGATCACCGACGTGCTGTAATGATTCAAAACAAGGGTCTTAGCATTAACAATTGATTTTCTTTCTTTCATATTCAGCTTCTCTTTTACACATTTGTCACAAGCAGTTTGTTGTTGTCTCCAGCCTTTTAATCCAATAACAATTTACAGATGACGAATGTCGAAATTTAACTAAATCCTGTGATCACCGATGTGCTGTAATGATTCAAAACAAGGGTCTTAGCATTAACTATTGATTTTCTTTCTTTCATATTCAGCTTCTCTTTTACACATTTGTCACAAGCAGTTTGTTGTTGTCTCCAGCCTTTTAATCCAATAACAATTTACAGATGACGAATGTCGAAATTTAACGAAATCCTGTGATCACCGACGTGCTGTAATGATTCAAAACAAGGGTCTTAGCATTAACAATTGATTTTTCTTTCTTTCATATTCAGCTTCTCTTTTACACATTTGTCACAAGCAGTTTGTTGTTGTCTCCAGCCTTTTAATCCAATAACAATTTACAGATGACGAATGTCGAAATTTAACGAAATCCTGTGATCACCGACGTGCTGTAATGATTCAAAACAAGGGTCTTAGCATTAACAATTGATTTTCTTTCTTTCATATTCAGCTTCTCTTTTACACATTTGTCACAAGCAGTTTGTTGTTGTCTCCAGCCTTTTAATCCAATAACAATTTACAGATGACGAATGTCGAAATTTAACTAAATCCTGTGATCACCGACGTGCTGTAATGATTCAAAACAAGGGTCTTAGCATTAACAATTGATTTTCTTTCTTTCATATTCAGCTTCTCTTTTACACATTTGTCACAAGCAGTTTGTTGTTGTCTCCAGCCTTTTAATCCAATAACAATTTACAGATGACGAATGTCGAAATTTAACGAAATCCTGTGATCACCGACGTGCTGTAATGATTCAAAACAAGGGTCTTAGCATTAACAATTGATTTTCTTTCTTTCATATTCAGCTTCTCTTTTACACATTTGTCACAAGCAGTTTGTTGTTGTCTCCAGCCTTTTAATCCAATAACAATTTACAGATGACGAATGTCGAAATTTAACGAAATCCTGTGATCACCGACGTGCTGTAATGATTCAAAACAAGGGTCTTAGCATTAACAATTGATTTTCTTTCTTTCATATTCAGCTTCTCTTTTACACATTTGTCACAAGCAGTTTGTTGTTGTCTCCAGCCTTTTAATCCAATAAAATTTACAGATGACGAATGTCGAAATTTAACGAAATCCTGTGATCACCGATGTGCTGTAATGATTCAAAACAAGGGTCTTAGCATTAACAATTGATTTTCTTTCTTTCATATTCAGCTTCTCTTTTACACATTTGTCACAAGCAGTTTGTTGTTGTCTCCAGCCTTTTAATCCAATAACAATTTACAGATGACGAATGTCGAAATTTAACGAAATCCTGTGATCACCGACGTGCTGTAATGATTCAAAACAAGGGTCTTAGCATTAACAATTGATTTTCTTTCTTTCATATTCAGCTTCTCTTTTACACATTTGTCACAAGCAGTTTGTTGTTGTCTCCAGCCTTTTAATCCAATAACAATTTACAGATGACGAATGTCGAAATTTAACGAAATCCTGTGATCACCGACGTGCTGTAATGATTCAAAACAAGGGTCTTAGCATTAACAATTGATTTTTCTTTCTTTCATATTCAGCTTCTCTTTTACACATTTGACACAAGCAGTTTGTTGTTGTCTCCAGCCTTTTAATCCAATAACAATTTACAGATGACGAATGTCGAAATTTAACGAAATCCTGTGATCACCGACGTGCTGTAATGATTCAAAACAAGGGTCTTAGCATTAACAATTGATTTTCTTTCTTTCATATTCAGCTTCTCTTTTACACATTTGTCACAAGCAGTTTGTTGTTGTCTCCAGCCTTTTTAATCCAATAACAATTTACAGATGACGAATGTCGAAATTTAACGAAATCCTGTGATCACGACGTGCTGTAATGATTCAAAACAAGGGTCTTAGCATTAACAATTGATTTTCTTTCTTTCATATTCAGCTTCTCTTTTACACATTTGTCACAAGCAGTTTGTTGTTGTCTCCAGCCTTTTAATCCAATAACAATTTACAGATGACGAATGTCGAAATTTAACGAAATCCTGTGATCACCGACGTGCTGTAATGATTCAAAACAAGGGTCTTAGCATTAAATTGATTTTCTTTCTTTCATATTCAGCTTCTCTTTTACACATTTGTCACAAGCAGTTTGTTGTTGTCTCCAGCCTTTTAATCCAATAACAATTTACAGATGACGAATGTCGAAATTTAACTAAATCCTGTGATCACCGACGTGCTGTAATGATTCAAAAACAAGGGTCTTAGCATTAACTTGATTTTCTTTCTTTCATATTCAGCTTCTCTTTTACACATTTGTCACAAGCAGTTTGTTGTTGTCTCCAGCCTTTTAATCCAATAACAATTTACAGATGACGAATGTCGAAATTTAACGAAATCCTGTGATCACCGATGTGCTGTAATGATTCAAAACAAGGGTCTTAGCATTAACTATTGTTTTTTTTTTTTCATTTTGTTGTCCAATTATTTTCTCATGAAAACCAATTTTGTTCCTTAATTTTGGACACTTGATATTTGAATAACTTTTTTTTTAATGAATTGCAGCTCTGTATCATTTAAAATAATCTGCAGATTTAGAATACAACTGAAATGTCAGTTATCTACATTCAGTGACAATTTCAGAAAAATTGGGCTTATATTTTTTAAGATATCAACGTTTTAATTTTTGTTCCTTAATTTTGACCGCTTAATTTCTCTCATAAGCATCACAAAAACAATGTTAACATCATGACCCCCAACCCTTCCCCCAGAAAACAAAACAAAACAAAAGACCTCAAAAAACCTTACAGCGTTGACCTTGGAGACAAGATTGTTCATGAATATTTCGTAGGAAAAGGTTAATAGCAACTTACAAAACCATTTAATATTAATGTAACCACAGATGGCTCAATAATTCATAGAAACAGAAGCAACATGACCTCAGAGAACAATAGATCCCTCAACGGTTGTCTGCGAGATGCCTCAAAGGTCACCAGAAAAGTGAGAAAATTGTCTCAGATTACTTTGAAGGAATTGATTGAAGATTTAGAGGCAGCATGAATGGTTGACATTTTCCAGACAATAAGCAACAGACTGGCAGATCTAGTAAGGTTCTGCTATTAATAGAAAAAAAAATCATATTTCCACTGAACTTTGTGGAGGATTAATTATTTAATGATGACATAATTTGGTCAGATGAACCAGAAGTCGAGAATTAATTCTGTCCGTAATATCTGAAAAAAAAAACCCCAAAAAACAAATGAAACCTACAAGCTGAAAAATATGGCGGCTTAAACAGTTAAACAGCGGTGCTATTATGGCATGTTTGCCGTTTAATAACCGATATTAGTGAATTTAAATTCAATCAATTGAAATCTTTTTTTATTTATCAATCCAAGTGGTATTATGGAACCATGATATGTATGGAAAAACAATGAACGTCACTTTGTTCATAGTGGTCTACAATGTCATTTTACTACAATGTTCCTAGTTCGATACCGCCCCTCACCAACTCAGCGTATGAGTAGCACAGGGATATGTGCGGTAAAGGAATGAGCTGATGGTAGATGTGGCGCTCCACCCCAGACGCTAAAATAATCTCGTTGGTATAGCGCTAGTAAAAAAGGGGATAGACTCCCTCGCTGATAGGCTGATACCGACATTAGGCCGCCCCGACGACTTACTTTATATATATATATATATATATATCATAAAGGTACATGGTAATAACCTACTCAAGTTTCACCGTAAGGATATTCAGAGTTAAATCCACTGGATTAATCAAGATATTAATTAATTGCAGTCGATTTCACGTGTGTATTTTTTCGCGATAAACGGTTGATTACAGGTCCGTGGTCGAAGAACGCTAGTTTAAAATTCAAAAATTCAAAAAGAGCGGAAGTTGCATTTTTGAAAAACAAACAACTGAAGATCCTTATGGTGAAATTCGAGTAGGTTATTACCATGTACCTTTATGATAATAAATTTGCTCTACTAACATATTGATCCCTTTATATTTGTTATATCGCTGTCATTTCATTGTGAAACTTGAATCAACTAACCATTGTGAACATTTTCACCGGTAAGTCACTTTTTCCGCAAATACCATATATATATATATATATATATATATATATATATATATATATATAGACAGGTAAGTTAGGGATGGTTCTATTTGGGATCTTCTATATGCTTCATATATCCACAATGCTTGCCCATGCAGATGCACACCTATACATTTATACAAGTGTTCTTAGTCCCTAGGAGAAGTCAATGTATGATAACACTGGTCTGTGATGTTTTTAAGATCAAATATATAATCGCTGATTTTAAGGCAGTTTTTATCTGAATCTAAAAATCATACTCATTTTTTCTAATCAGATCAATTTTTAGAGGTACAATGATACAATGTACGATGATAGATCAGTACAAATACAATTCTATGGTGAATTGGTCTATAGAATTTGTCTTGTCTATCTTCTCCGATACAAAGAGACTTGCAAAATCAGTGCGAAATGTGGGAGAGTTGTTAATCAATGGAGAAATGAGACGGAAAAATTGAATGAATGGAGACAACAACAAACTGCTTGTGACAAATGTGTAAAAGAGCTGCTGAATATGAAAGTAAAGAAAATCAACAGGAGGGAAGACAAGAACACATCAGAAACAATGTCATAAACTTTAATAAAACTTTATTCAATGGTATCTTACAGTGGAATAGGGAGGATCAAAGTGTAGTATCTGTTCCAGATTCTATGCTTTGACACTTCTTACCTTCTATACCCGGCCTCGGCTGGGGGTCCAGTGTGCTTCGGCCTCTGGACCGGTGAAGTACAGTTAATGGCATCGATCCAGGGGGGCCATCCCCCCAGATCCTTGCAATTTTTATGTGCCACGTAAAAACGAGACCTTGTGTCCAGCCCTCATAAGTGGGATGAGCAGGCAAATACCCTTGCCTTCTATACCCGGCCTCGGCTGGGGTCCAGTGTGCTTCGGCCTCTGGACCGGTGAAGTACAATTAATAGCATCGATCCAAGGGGGCTGCCCCCCAGATCCTTGCAATTTTTATGTGCCCACGTAAAAACGAGACCTTGTGTCCAGCCCTCATAAGTGGGATGAGCAGGGCAAATACCCTTGCCTTTCTATACCAGGCCTCGGCTGGGGGTCCAGTGTGCTTCGGCCTGCTGGGACCGGTAAAGTACAATTAATAGCATCGATCCAAGGGGGCTTATGCCCCCCGCCAGATCCTTGCAAATTTTTATGTGGCCCACGTAAAAACGAGACCTTGTGTCCAGCCCTCATAAAGTGGGATATTATCTACGGCTACCAGTTAGGTATGTATCAGAGAGATTTTCAAGGCAATTTCCCGTGCGTCAGTATTGTTACCTTCCTTTAATCCTACGTGTTGTTTTCAAAACAAAGACGCTAATGTTGGTACCCAATTGGCAAGGATGTTTCTTCCTCCCACCATAATAGCTCTATTATTTACTCCTTCAAATATAAATGTATTTGCGGTGGTGCAATACATAGGAAGAACAAACCAACGGTTGGATGCCCGCATTAAAGCACACACGTCCCCACCAAGATTAGAAATGGAAACCGTCGTCCCAATGATGCAGCTGAGAAAGCAGGTATGGTTCCTTCTATAGTGAGCATCTAATAAATAATCCTAACTTGTACAACTTATTTAGTGGTTGACTTGGCTTCTCGGTGTCCACGCAAGCGCGTATCACACTCGTTCTAATCCTACTGCAAAGTATAATATTGCGAGACGACACTATTATTCTAACCAAGTTAAGGAACACCTCTCTTGCCAAGCAAAGGAGCGGCACGGTTTTGAATATCATTCCCATAACATTTAAGGTATCTTCATCCCTCGGTGTTTTGGTATAGAAACAGCGAGCCAAAGAGAAGGAAAGAACAAGATTAAGAAGATTGTACTTATATATTTTTTTTTGTTTGTTTTTTTTTCTGAACTTGTCCCATTCACTTACCATATTATTTTACTTTCCTCGATTTTAGCTCTGTTGGTGAAGGATCGGAAACATGTCAGCTGACCAACTCGTTTTTACTCTTCCCTTTACCGCCCTTGCTATAGTTACAAGAAGAAAGAATATTTGGTTCTTATTTATCTTCTCCTTATGAATGAATCTTGTTAATTGATTATTTTTACCAGAATAATATATTAGTATAATTATATATACATACTCACAATTTATATATATATACGTTTTCTTCACAGCGAACGCTCAACTATAATATATTCTCGAACGCAGTTCTCTTGCGTATCCCATTCTCAGGGAATTATTGCTCTATTCCAGCCATCTACCGTTTATCTTCCTACTGGTGCTCTTCAAGATGAAAACCCTTGATATGTCATTTTAAGTGTTATCAGAGAAAGAATAAGTGGAATGCAAGAGACCCAGATATGAGTCTTGACTTGCGATTCACGAGTTGGTTGCAGCATTTCAACATACAGCACTGTG
Source organism: Doryteuthis pealeii (assembly GCA_023376005.1). Lineage (NCBI taxonomy): Eukaryota > Metazoa > Mollusca > Cephalopoda > Myopsida > Loliginidae > Doryteuthis > Doryteuthis pealeii. The sequence continues at coordinate 67,936,994 of CM042148.1, forward strand.
CCTAGGGTAGTTAGCAATGCTCTCGGTACAGGCTCCGCACTACACGTCCTACGCGCGACCCTTACTAACCCGATAGGGTAGATACCCAAACAAATAACCAAGAGTAGAATATCTCGGCCACTAAGCAATATTCGTGAATTGAGAGATAGTTAATCTTTATCTTATTCCTTTAAAACTGTATATTTACTTTTTATTGAGCACTTATTTAAATCGATATATCAAGAATTAAATTTGTTTGCTTCGTGGATTGCTACAATATCCACACACATAATATATAAAGTTTACTATACTAGTCACTACTCACTAATTAGATAGTAGTTAATAGATGGAGTAAATTATGTAAAATTGACATCCGACAATATTAAGAAATTTTGAAAAAACAAGTGTTCCAAAATAAGATGAATTTATTCATTCGACGCTTAAAAACGTTCGGTTTCTTTAAACTTCATCAGGATGTATTAGACTGGGTGAAGAAATTGAGTATGATGTTTTATAGATGACATAAAGATTGTTGTTTTTTAATCTCTGTCCATTAACTAACAAATACCATCAAATTTCTTCACCCAATAATACATCTGATGAAGTGTATTAAAAACCGATGAAGTTAAGCGTCGAACAAACAACCTTTCCATCCTTATTTTTGAATACCTTATTTTTTCAAATTTCTTAGTATTATATAATATTATAATAGTATATATAGTATATGAATATATGATATATGATGTGTGTGTGTGTGTAGTGGTTGTGTCGTGTGAGCTGTGACGGTATTAAGTTGAATACAGGATAAAGCGAGATAACACGAGCATATGGTATTGGAGAACATGATATCCGAACAGAATTAGTTTGTTCTTTGCAAAAGTCAATAATATTATTATCTTACTGAACATATTTGATTTCTTGTCTATCAAACATCACTTCTATTATCTCCAACTGTAATAATGTTTTCAATAAACATTCTTTTTTGCGAACACTTTCAAAATTCTCTGTATTTTGACGACGTGTTAACTTCAAATATCAAACTTTTACCTGAAGAACGGCCGTTTTTTCTATTGTATCTTAAATTATCTTTATAATTTTTCTATTATTATTTTCATTTTATATTTATAATAATAATAATAAACTACATAAGTAATGTAAAATAACTAATAATAATAATATAATATAATAATAATAATAATATATATATATTATATATATATATATACATATATATATATATATTGTTGAAAGATAAATGGAACAAAATAGTTTGTAGGGATACATTATTTATTGAAAATACCGACCGAGTTTCCGACAAGAGTTTGTCCTTGTATACATTGTAATCACTATTTAGGTATCCATTATTAAATGCAAAATGAAATAAAATAAATAGTAAGATAAACAGAATATTAGTATAACAAAGAGCGGTCTTCTTCAGGGCAAGATAATTTTGATATTTGAACAGTAAGAACGGCGTATAACAACAGAGAATATGGATGTCTTTCGAGAAAAGAATGTTTTTTTGTTTGTTACCGAAAATCATTATTTATGAGATGTCTGATTTTGAATTATTGTAGATATGCACTGTCCTAATTGTTATATGATTGGAAAATTTTAACGAACTGAAAGTAATGAATTTAAATGATGTTTTACTGTGGATGTTTTAATATGTATCCTGGATATGTGTATGTATGTGTGTATATATGTATATGTGGTGTATATGTATATATATTGTTGTATATATATGTCTGTATATTTATGTATTGTGTAGCATAGTCTAATTATAATGTTATGTATAGTGTTGTAATTGTTATATGATATATAATGCTTTGTATATATATGTATAGTATAACATTGGTAATAGTATGTGTGTATATGTATATATATACTGGTTTTTTTTTTTTGTATAAATAATATGGGTATGGTAATATGGTGTGTATATGGTATACTATATGGTTTGTATGTGTGTATTGTAATAATATAGTTTGTAATGGATAGTATCTGTATGTATTATTGTATGGTGTGTATATGTATATATGTTGTATATATATGTATGTATATAGTGTGTGTGAATAATGTATTATATATATGTTTGTATGGTGGTGTATATGTTATATTATATGTTTTGTATATATATGTAGGTGTATATATTATGTGTGTAATATGTACTATATGTTTTGTATATATATTTATGTATATGTGTGTATATGTGTGTATTATGTATATATATGTTTGTATATATATGTATGTTGTTATATATGTATATGTGTGTATATGTATATATATCTGTTTGTAATATATATGTTGTATGTATAATGTGTGTATATGTATAATATTATATGTTTGTATGTGTTTAGTATATTGTTAGTTATATATATATGTGTATTATGTATTATATAGTATATGTGTGTATATGTATATTAGTATGGTTTGATATATATATCTATGTAATGTATGTGTATATGTGATAGTGTTTGTATGTTATATATGTTATGTATGTGTATGTAATATATAATGTTGTATATATTATATGTGTGTATATATGTGTTATATAATATGTATATAATGTTTGTATATATATAGTATATATATGTATGTAACTGTGTGTATATGTATATATATGTTTTGTGTGGTCTATGTATATATATGTTTGTATATATATATATATATATATATATTATATATATATATATATATAGATATATAATATACGTTTTTTAAAAGCGAACTTTATAAATATTATTTTTAGCAAATAAGGAATCTGAGCAAAAGTCTTGGGAGAAAATCTTAAAGAAATCCATAAAAAAGAACAAAAGAACTGTAATATTTATTAATATCTTCATAATTATGTACGTATATGTGTGTATATGTATATATATATGTATATATATGTTTTGTATAATATATATGTAATGTATGTATGTATACGTGGTGTATTGTAATAATATGTTTGTATAATATATGTATGTATGTATATGTGTATATATGTATATATTATGTTTGTATGTATGTATATGATGTTACTACTAGTTCCGTATGTGTATGTATGTATATATTGTATATATATGTAATATTGTATATATATGTGATATTTTTATATATCTGGATATGTGTATGTATGTATGGCATTGGGTATGTGTACATTGGATGTTGGTAATGTTTGTATGTATTATGTATATGTGTGTATTGTATATTAGTTTTTGTATGTGTGTATATGTATACTATATGGTGTATATGTATATATATGTTTGTATGGTGTGTGTAATGTATAGTATATATGTATATGTGTGTTGTAATATATTGTGCATATTTTAATATATCTGGCTATGTGTATGTATGTATTGCACTTGGGTATGTATACATCGTGGATGGTGGATGTTTGATAAGTGTACGTATGCATATATGTATATGTGTAGTATATGTATACATATGGTGCATATTTTATATTTAACTTTATTGTTGATACTAAGCAAAATTATGCATACCTTCGGTGCGAAGTTTTAAGTTTTATATAATATAATAAATATAAATATTAATTGACGGCTAATGAAAACTGATTAAGAATGAAGGATAAGAGATTTTGGAAAAGAGGGGGTATTAATCGGAAATAGAACAACTTTGAAACTAACTCTTCCATTCATTTTCCGTTACTCCGTCTTTCATTGGTAAATTATAACTATCTATGTTAAAAAAAGTAAAGAATATAAATTACAGTTATTTCTTCTTGTTAATGGATTTCTTTTAAGAGTTTATCGCCCGAGATTTTTTGCTCATATTCAATTAGATAACCAAACAATTCGAAATCAATAATATCTAAGTATACTTTATTAAAATCAATTTATGATATTAATAATGCAAATTAGCCTTTCCACTATCAACTGTAAACGCTTATTTTGTTGTATATTATAAATTACAATTGTGCATGTTTTAGTATGTAGACTATGGTCACAACATTAATAATGTACCAATTTTGTTAATAATTGAGGTTGAAATTAAAAATCAAATCATGGAGAATGTGACATAAAATAACAAAGGGAAATTGTGACTTGAGTAGTAATAATAGTTTCGGTTACATGACAGACAAATCCACAATCCTCCATTATAATAAGAAGATATATGTGTGTATGCCTGTGTACGTATGGTGTATAGCGCGTATGGATGTTTGTGGTATGGTTTGTGTATTTCTTTATTAGGATTTTTACATATGGACAGGGATATGTGATTATGTATGTAATGTATTATGTATTTCTAACAATCTTTATTACTAATGGAGATTGGTGTAGTTTTTCTTGTCTGTAACCGTAAACTAAATCACTACTCAAACTCACATTTCCGTTAGTTATTTGACGTCACATTTCACGTGAATTTATTTTTAGTGCTAAGAAGCCGTTCAATATTGTTTATAAATATGCGTTATAACCTGTATTAATAACTGTTGGATGACGATAACTAAGCATATAAAAGATCAAAGTATATTTACTACTATGTTCAATAAAATAGCGGCTTCTTACAGTGTGAACGAGAAGGCGTTAATACTTGACATATTGAATTTATTAAGAATTTGATTTTTAAATAAAATATAACTGCTTAGACCGTATGTATCGATTTCTAATTGTTTGTGTTTTTCTCTTACACCGGGAATGCTGAAGCAAAAAGTTCTATGGGGGATAAATCTTAAAAGAAATCCATAAAAAAGACAAAAGAACTAGATAATTTTATTAAAGTACTTCAAAATCTAACTAAATAGATAAATAGGAAAAATGAAAGACGGAGTGGATGGAAAATGATGGAAGGGTTAGTTTGTTGCTATTTCTCGATTATAACGCCGACCGTCAGTTTATCGTTTTCTAAATAAGTTGTGATACAATGATATTATGCCATTACATGAAAAACCTAAATACTGCACCCCGAAGGGGTGCATATTTGCTAGTACAGATAAAATTAACGGAAGACTGAATGATAATGCAGACCAAGTTGTTTGGATAAATTAAGGTTTTATATTAACACAATGCCTTCTACCTAAAATGACTTTAACAGCTCACACGTGTTGTAAGCTGCGTCCACTCAGCCCGACCCCAATCCAAAAAGTGCATGGAGGAAACCCCACTTCCGGGTTCCCATCATGTCCTAACTATCTAAGGGGAACAACTCTAATTTTCATTAGGGCTTTCCTAACTAGTATACATATATATTGCATTTACTTTAGACAGTAAATTTCATCTCTTGATATTATTACTCAATGTTTAAGTAAAGTAAAAGTCGTCGGGGCGGCCTAAAGTCGGTAATCAGCCAGTCCAGCGAGGGAGTTCATCCCCTTTTCATAGCGCTAGACCAAGGAGATTGTTTTTAGCATCTGAGGTGGAGCGCCACACTACCATCAGCTTCCTTACTTTTACCGACAGATCGCATGTCTTACTCATACGCTGAGTTGGCGAGGACGGTAATCGAACTCAAGGAATCCTTGTGATTCTAGCCAACGCTTACCGACTGAGCTATTTACCTTAATTGTTAGTTTAACCAACTGTTAATTCTAATCCTATGTTATAAGCACATTCATGGTTCAACTTAATTTGATTCTCCTTCAGTTTGTTTGAAACATGTCACCTATTTTATTGTAATAGTTGGGGTTTTGAGAATTCTATGTTAAAACAAAGATTGATAATTCTAGAGGTTATTTGGAAAGGGAAAATACCTGAAAGGAATAAGGGAATAGTTCACTGAAAATGACAGGTTAGAAGTAACTTAAAAAAAAAAAAATGACAGGTAGAAGTAACTATAAATAAAAAATCTTACAGGCCGATAGAGCAAGGCGGTCGATCCTCTAAGTTAATTTACTTGAGGGGTACAAACACACCCTAGAGAAACAACTCACCTACCACCACCACGCAGGTCAACTAATTCCGCATTTTACCCCCCCTAGGAGATGAGAAGAACTGAAACCCGAAACCGTTTCAGGGATTTTCCCAGAAAAGTTATATTATATACGCCTCAATAAAGTTAGGCAGTCTGATTGAAACTCAAATAGGTTATACAACAGATTGCCTGTAGGCAGAAATAGATCTATAACTGCAAATGGCCGTATTTTTAAGGCCTTTTTCTTTAACCATTATATTGCTCCATTCAATAATATTGAACATTGAGCTCTCAAATTGGACCTGACTACTCTAAACATTCCGCTATGGAAGTATGGTGCCGTAGGCAAGAAGTCAACCAGGCTAGGTAACTGATGTTTGTTTTTTAAAATGTACAGGAAGAAAGTGACAGTTTACCAGCGCCGTTTGACTTCATGTTTATGCTAACCGTCACTAACTTGATATAACTGGCTCTAATGATGAAATTGAGCATTCTCTTTACTTTAATAAATACACCGAAACTAATAATCTATCCTATGCTATCTATCTAATCTATCTATCTATATATATATATATATATATATATATATATTAAAAGACTGATGGAGTCCTGCTCAAAGGCAGAGAAATATATCTCCTACAACTACTTGTTTGAGTTGCTCTTTTTGTCCACTTTTTCCCATCTATTTTTTACCACATTCTGGTCGGATTTACTCCAACCCTCATTCCTCATATATATAATATATAATATATATATATAATATAATATATATATATATATACTTTTGAAAAAGGTATGCCTCCAACTATTCTCCCTCCACAATAGCTAAATGGGTAGACAGACTTGAGTTGTTAACCTTGATATGGCAACCGACTTAAAGAAAGAAACTCTAATCAAACAAGTTAAGTGCTTAAAATTGACGCCTTTTCAATCGTTCACTTGCTTCGAAATAAATATTAGCTTTTGATAAAAAAATTATCGATGATTTTAAAAAGAAGAGAATGTAAATAAACAACGTTATATATCTTTTATCAGGAGAGTGGCTCAAGTTTATCGTATCTTATTAAAATGTTATTATAATATAGATCATCTATATCAGAATATTTCAATAAGTAATCTGATATTAAGCATGTTGGTGACCTTAGTGTTGTGGTTGTTGATTTTTTCTTTTTTTCTTCTTTTTTTTTTTGGCATATGATATGAATTTCGAATTATGGCCTAAATGCAATTGCTAAAATCTGATTTGAAAATTGCAGAAATAATGATAAACTTCGAATCGTTCAGTGACCGCTCCTCTTATGGAGTCTTACCACTTTACTTATCTTCATGGGAAAAAATCAAGTAACTAGATTATCGTAAGTCAGGTGTTGGGTTTTTGTTGTTTATTCAAGTCAATCTTTTTTTGTTTTTTTATTTGTTTTTGTTTTTTAGGAAAAAGATGACAGGTGAACTGATAAACGTCACGAAATAACGTAATTCACGTGATTACAACCGAATTAAAGGGTGTATATTAACCAGGAAGTGCTTTTTATTTAAACTCAGATTTTTGCTCAAGATTTCAAAGAAGAAGTATAACAATGCTTGGCTTGGACTTTTACGTCCTGACAGTTTTATAATGCGGTAAGTTGATTGGAACTGAACACTGTTCGATAGATAACTGGTTTAGAAGAATGAAAGGATTGTGATTGAGGGCAACTCGCTTTAAGCATGAATTCTTTTCGCTTGCCCAATACAATTGAACTTTTTTGTGTCTAGTGTTGTCTAGGAATGATAAGATAGTCATTTTCTTGTCGATTTATTTTATTGTTTTCTAGAAACACGTATTCATTGTGTCAATTTGCAAATTTCATGGAACTAAAGTCTGACATTTTTTCGGGAGCATTCTTCCTTTTCTTTCTTTTTTTTTTTCCAGCGATGAAGATGAAGAAGATTTGAAATCTATGAATGACATTTACAAAATACATATGGGGTTAAGTTAAATTATGAGGCTATAAGTGGGTTTGGGTGTTTTTACAGGTTTAAAAGGTATACTGAATAATTCTCGCAGCGTGTTCATCGCAGGGTTTTTTTTTAGCCCATACTTCTTTTTGGTCGTCGCGCTGAAAAAAGAGCATTCAAGAAACGAGAAAGGAACGAGACAAAGACAAAGTGGCTTTAATGACTTAGGACTTTATTAACCCTGTATGTCGGCGTGGCAAGGGGATATCCCCATGGCCAGGAAAGCGACTACACTCAGTTGCGTGCCTAAATCCAAATGGCCAAAATATCCTTTTTTGGTGGTAGGGAGACAGTCCTTTTTGCCGGACATTGCGGCAGAGGGGTTCTTTCCGGTGAGGCCCATAGGAGTGTTTGCTGTTTTTATTTTATTTTATTTTAATTTTATTCTTATCTTTGTTTTATTTTAATCCCACATACTTCAGATTTTTTTTAATTGTTGTGAGGTTTTAAGGGTCAAATAGAACAACAACGGGTAACGAAAAGTAAGAAAATGTTTACAGAAGTATGACAATAACAATAGATGAGATGTGAAATTACGTCCGACCGAACAGAGTATTGGCACTCGCATTGCTTGCTCCTAAGCACAATTATCCTGTTCATTTATAGTAATCTGTTACAGCATTCATTGATCCTTATAGGGTGTGTCACCCTATAACATTAATAATTCTCAAGTTTTACAATATTTCAAATATCTACCCTCTAGGTTTTCGGATATGTGGGCCGTCAAACAGTTAGCAGTGTCTGAAAATGGAATCAGTGAAAACAAAGTTTAAAATACAGCTAAGACAGTTTGCTTCCTTCCCAAAGATGAATCTACTCCTTATTATTAGCTATGGGTAATAATAGTCCTAGTAGTTCTTTAGTTTTGGTAAAATGGCAATCTACCCTGGTCGTTAATACTAGGTTAGATTAGGGATCAATACGTTGCTTCTGGACATCATGTAAACTAGTACAACTTTTATGTTTCTTGAGAGATGCCGCCCTGCTCGGCTGGGGGCGTTAGAATGCACCGGACTGGACCTTCTGCAGAGGGGTAAGACTCACCCAATGGGGCCATCCTTTTGGCCGTGGTGTGGCGCACCGTGAATGCTTAAGGATAGAGCCCAGGTTGGAATGAGTTCCTGACAATGCAATACTCCACTGTTGGTGCTATCTTGGGTTAGACGGGGCGGTCGGAGGGACCCCTCCAATCAATCGGCTGGTCACGTAAAAGCTCTAGCACCTATATGATTGCCCAACGCCTATTGCCTTATGGGAGCCCGCCAACACCCTTTTTATCAATGGGTGCTAGAGGCGGTGACTGAGGGTCTACATGTCCTTGGGAATGACGTTAACTCCTATCGTGATGGTGAAGGTTTCCAGTTTTGAGGTTTTGGGGAATGTGGACACCCTTCATTCACGCATTGCTCCTGGTCAAGCTCTGACCGGAGTGGTATAACCATGTTAGGGTCCCATCTATGGGTTTAAATAGAAAAATGTATTTATATAAAAAATTGTATTATCCATTAAGAATTGATTATTTCAAAAATTTATCGCCATTAAAAATGACCCACTGAGGTTGAATATGCCGTAAACAAACCAAACAAACAAAATCTTGGAGAGATGGGCTTCCAACTCACTGGGCACGATGTTATGAGGGGAATTTCTCGTCGAGGCCAAGATTTAATAAGTATTTTAATTTAATAGTACTCAGCAAATATATGCACCCCTCGGTGCTAGTAATTTAGTTTATATAATAATAAATATATTAATTAAGAAAGGCTGATGAACACTGAAATAAGAATGCAAGATTAAAAAGATTTAGAAAAGAGGGGGTATGATTGAAAAATAGAACAACTTTGGAACTAACTCTTCTATCTTTTACATTACTCCGTCTGTCTTTTGTTAAATTTTCCTAATTTTAATATTTAGTTAAAAATGGAAGTCAAGAATAATATTAAGTTATTTCTTCTTGTTATGGATTTCTTTTAAGATCTTAATTCCTGAGATATTTGCTCATACCCCCTCTGTTCTAAAATCTTTTTAATCTTGCATTCTTATTCAGTTTTCATCAGGCCTTTCTATTTAATATATTTTATTATATTAAAACTTAAATACTAGCACGCCGGAGGGTGCATATATTTCTAGTACTATTAAAATTAAAATATACTTAATTAAATTCTTGCCTCGAAGAGAAATTCCCCCTTCATAACATCTCCCATGAGTTGTGAAGCCCCAATCTCTCCAAGATTTTGTTTGGTTTGGTTTGTTTTACGGCATATCAACCTACAGTGGGTCATTTAATGCGATACAAGTTTTGAAATAAATCAATTCTTAATGATAATACAATTTTTTTAATAAATACATTTTTCTATTTAACCCATAGATGGGAACCTAAACAGGTATTACCACTCCGGGTCAGAGTTGACCAAGGAGCAATGGTGATGAAGGGTGTTCCACATTCCCCAAACCTCCAAACTAGGAACCTTCACCATCGATAGGTTTAACGTCATTCCCAGGACATTGTAGACCCTCAGTCACCGCCTTCCCTAAGCACCCATATGATAAGGGGTTGGGCTTGCCAATAAGGGAATAGGGTTGGGCAATCATATAAGGTGCAGAGCTGACGTGACCAGCCGATTGATTGGAGGGGGCCTCTCGACCGCCCCGTCTAGCACAAAGATAGGACAAAGTGGAGTTAATTGGATGTCAGGAACTGCTTCATCCACCTGGGCGCTCTAATCCTTAAGCATCACGGTCGCCACCCACGCCTAAGGTGCCCCATTTGGGGGAGTCCTTACCGCCTCTGCAGAGTTGCAGTCGGTGCATTCTAACGCCCAGCCCGACAGGGCGGCATCTCTCGAAGAAACATAAAAGTTGTACTAGTTTAGCATGATGTCAGAAGCAAGCGTATGATCCCTAATCTCACCGTTTAAAAATTCGATCTAGTATTATTACGACCAGGGTAGATTGCATTTACAAAACTAAAGAACTAACTAGACTATTATTTACCCAATAGCTTATATAAGGAGTAGATTCATATCTTGTGGAGAAAGTGAATGCAAACTGTCTTAGCTGTATTTTAAACTTTTTTCACTGATTCCATTTTCAGCACCTGCTAATGGTTTGACGGCGCCCACATATCCGAAACCCTAGAGGGTAGATATTTGAATATATTGTAAACTGGAATTATTAATGTTATAGGTGAACACAACCCTATAGCAATGTAATGCGTCAACAAGTTACTATAATAATGAACAGGGATAATTGTGGCTTAGGAAGCAAGCCCAATGCGAGTGCCAATTAACTCTGTTCGTCGACCGTAATTTTCCACATCTCTCTATTGTAATTGTCTACTTCTGTTAATACATTTTTCTACTTTCGTTACCCCGTTGTTTTGTTCTTATTTGACGCCCTTAAACACCTCACAACAATTAAAAATATCTGAAGTATGTGGGGATTAAAATAAAACAAAGATTTAAAAATAAAATTAAAATAAAATAAATAAAAACAGCAAACTCCTATGGGGGACCTTCACCGGAAGACCCCCTCTGCGCAATGTCCGGCAAAAAGGACTGACTCCTACACCAAAAAGGATATTTTGGCCAAATTTGGATTTAGGCCGCAACTGAGTGTAGTCGCTTCACTGGCCAGGAGGAAAAAATATCCCCTTGCCACGGAACGACTATGACAGGGCTTAATAAAGCCTAAGTCATAAAGCCACCTTCTGTCCTTTGTCTCTTTCCTTTCTCGTTCTTTGAATGCCTTCTTTTCAGCGGCGACGACCAAAAGATATGGGGCTGAAAAAAAACCCTGAGGAACACACGCTGCGGGAATATCATTCCTTTTAAACCTGTAAACACCCAACCCACTTATAGCCGCATAATTTACTTAACCCCATAATGTATTTTTAAAATGTATTCAATAGACTTTCAAATCTTCTGTCATCTTCATCGCTGGAAAACAAAAAAGAAAGGAAGAAATGATCCGAAAAGAATGTCAGACTTTGTTCATGAAATTGAAATTTTACGAGCATGAATATCGTTTTCTAGAAAACCAACTAAAGAGTAATCGACGGAACGAGATAAATGGACTATCTATTCATCCTAACGACACACTAGACCACAAAGTTCATTGTTATTCGGGCAAGCGAACAGAATTCATTGCTAAAGAGGCTTCCCTCAATCATCAATCCTTCATTTCTTACTAAACACAGTATCTAATCGAATCAGTGTTGAGTTCAATCAACTACCAGGCTGTAATAAAACTGTCAGGAGTAAGTCCAAGCCAAGCCAATGTGATACTTCTTCTTTGAAATCTGGCAAAAAATCTGAGTTTAAAATAAAAGCACTTCCTGGGTTTAATATACACCGCTTTAATTCGCGGTTGTAATCACGTGATTACGTTATTTGTGACGTGTTATCAGTTCACCTGTCATCTTTCTACACCTAAAAAACGAAAACCAATAATAACAAAAAAGATTGACTGATTAACCAAGAAAACCCAACACCTGACTTGAACGGGATAACTCTAGGTTACTTTTTTTTCCCATGGAAGAAGATAAAGTGGTAGACCTCATAAGAGGAGGCGGCTGAAACGATTCTGAACGTTTATCATATATTGCTGCAGATCCAAAAGCCCCCGCCCCCCCCCCCCTCAGATTTTAGCATTGCATTTGGCTAATGCAGAGAATTCATATCATGATGCAAAAAAAAAAGAAGAAAAAGAAAAGAATCAACACAACAACACAAGGCTCACCAACATGCATTAATATCAAGATACTTATTGAAATATCTAATATAAGGATTGATCTATATTAATAACATTTTATAAGAATAGATAAAACTTGGAGCACTCTCCTGATAAAAAGATATATAATACGTTGTTTATTTACGATTCTCTTCTTTCTAAACATCATCGATAATTTTTTTTATGCAAAGTAATATTTATTTTCGAGCAAGTGAACGAGTGTTGAAAGAATAGGTCAATTAAGCTAACTTGTTTGAATTTAGAGTTTCTATTGGTCTTCTAGATGGTTTGACCATTAAAGTTAACTAACTCCATCTGGTATTACCATGTTAGACTATGTGCTGGAGGGAGAATAGCTTGGATGCATACCTTTTATCAAGTCATATATATACATATTTATAAGTAGTATTTAGCATATATATACTAATTATATATAATATTACATGAGAGGATAGTGAGGGTTGGAGTAAACTCCGAACAGTAATGTGGATAAAAATAGAGGAAAAGGAGCAAAAAGAGCAACCTCAAAACAAGTAGTTGTAGGGAAGAATCATATTTTCGTCCTGCCGTCTGAGCAGGACTTATCAGCTTTTAGTATATTACATATATAATATTATAGATATTTAAAGCTACGATAGATAGATAGATAGATAGATAGATAGATTATATACGTTTGGTGTATTTATAAAGGTAAATGAGTGCTCCAATTTCATTCAATAGAGCATTTCATTAAGTTAGATTGAGGGGTAGCATAAACATGAATGTTCATACGGCGCGGTTGGTAACCTGTCAATCTTCTCTGGTGCCTGTGACATATTTAAAACACTGATACAGTTGACGCTAAGCCTGGTTGAGCTTCTTGCTAACGGCAATCGACAAACATTCCAATAGCGGAATGCTTAGAGTGTTGGTCAATTGTGAGAGGCTCATGTTCAGATATGTATTGAATGGAGCAATTAATGTGGTACAGAAAAGGCTTTAAAAATCGGCATTTTGCAGTTATAGTCTATTTCTGCCTACAGGCATCCTGTGTATACCTATGAGTTTCATCAAGACAGTCTTACTATATATATTGAGGCTATATAATGATACTACTATTTCTTGGGAGATCCTGAAACGGTCTTCGGTGATTCAGTTCTGTCGTCATGATCCTAGGGGGGTAATACGTGAACTGGAGGAAATTAGGTTGACCCGGTGGGACAATGGTGGTGGTTTGTGATGATGTTTCTCTGGGTGTTTTGTCACCAGTAAAATTCATACTTAGAGGGATCGACCGCCTTGCCTATTCGGCTGTAAGATTTTTGTAATTTTTTTATAGTTACTTACTAGACCTGTCATGTTTTTTTTGTTTTTAGTGTACTTCTAAACCTGTCATTATTCAGTGAACTATTTCCCTTATTCCTTCAGGTATTTCCCTTCCAAACGCTCAATGAAATTTCATCTTTTTTTAACATAGAATTCTTCAAACCCATACTATTACATATAAATAGGTGACATGTATTCAAACAAACTGAAGGAGAATCAATTAAGTTGCAAGCATGAATGGATGCTTATAACATAGGATTAGAATTTAACAGATATAGGTTAACATAACAGTTCAAAGGTTAATAGCTCAGATCGGTAAGAACGTTTGGCTAGGAAATCACAAGATTCCTATTCGATCCGGTCCTCGCCATCAGCGTATGAGTAGCACAGGGATCTGTGCGGACAAAGGATAAGGAGCTGGATGGTAGGTGTGGCGCTCCACATCTGATGCTAAAGCAAATCTCCGTTGGTCTCAGCGCTATTGAAAAAGGGGAATAGACTCCCTCGCTGACGTGTCTCTGATACCGATTTAGGCCGCCCGACGAAGTCTTTACTTTACTTAAACATTGAGTAAATAATATCAGAGATGAAATTCTACTGTCTAACAGTTAAATGCATATAGTATGTATACTGTAGGAAGCCCTAATGAAATAAGAGTTAGTTCCCTTGAATTAAGTATAGGGACTGAATGGAACCCGGAAAGTGAGGTTTCTCAGTCACTTTTGGATTGGGGTTCGGGCTGGAGTGGACGCAGCTTACAACACGTAGTGACGCTCGTATAACGGTTCTATGTTTTAGGGTAGAGAGCAATTGTGGTGTAAATAAAAACTCTGTATAATATTTCCAAGCAACTGTATTGGGATGCTTGCACATTTAGTTCATTATGCAGGATCTTCCGTATTTTATCTGTACTAGGCTATATGCCCCTTCGGGTGCAAGTAATTGGTGTAGGTTTTTGAATGTGAATAAATATATTGTATCAACATTTAGAAACGAATAACTGAGGGGGTTAATGAGATAGAACAACTAAACCTTCCATCATTTTCCATCACTCCCGTCTTTCATTTTTCCTAATTTATCTATTTAGTTAGATTATGAGTATTTAATAAAATTACAGTTCTTTTGTCTTTTTTATGGATTTTCTTTTTAAGATATTATCGCCCCTGAACGACATTTGCTCGAGTTGTAAGGAGAAACAAACATTCTAGAATCAATTAATCTAGGAAGCACTGATATTGGTATTAAAATCAATAATTTCTTAATATGCAGAATGATGCCAGATGTAGCCTTCTCGTGTCACACAACGCTGGTAACCGCAGTATTGTTATTGAATAATATCAATATACTATGCATCATGTTGTATATGTAGATAATATCCAGACAGTATTCAGATAACGGTAATAAGTACCAGAATTTTTCAATATTGAGGTTTAGTAGAGATACAGTTTCACGGTGAAGATGACCGTCAATAACTAAGGAAATTGTGATGTGTTAGAGTAGTTGAATTAGGTAGCTATTTCGGTTAACACCGACTAATAGAGACACCAATCATAGTTCCTCGAGCACGTACTTAATATGTTACGACGCGCTATTGAATTCAGAGGTATCAGCATATATAGGTGTTACATACGAGTAATATCACATAATCTGTACATCCTGTACAGATGAGGTCATGCATACGCACGAAATTTACAGCTGACTTGATAAGAAGTAAGCACAGAGAGAGTTAACTGGAGAAACGTGATGATTTACAGACGCCACTGCATATGATCACACAAGACGACTCCCATACTGCGTATTAGCGACCT
>CM042148.1:67957664-68004768 GCA_023376005.1 Doryteuthis pealeii
ACAACAAGGTCTCGTTTTTACGTGGGCACATAAAAATTGCAAGGATCTGGGGGGGCATAGCCCCCTTGGATCGATGCTATTAATTGTACTTTACCGGTCCAGAGGCCGAAGCACACTGGACCCCAGCGAGGCCGGGTATAGAGGCAAGGGTATTTGCCTGCTCATCCCACTTATGAGGGCTGGACACAAGGTCTCGTTTTTACGTGGGCACATAAAAATTGCAAGGATCTGGGGGCTATGGCCTCCCTTGGATCGATGCTATTAATTGTACTTCACCGGTCCAGAGGCCGAAGCACACTGGACCCCCAGCCGAGGCCGGGTATAGAAGGCAAGGGTATTTGCCTGCTCATCCCACTTATGAGGGCTGGACACAAGGTCTCGTTTTTACGTGGGCACATAAAAAATTGCAAGATCTGGGGGGTGGCCCCTGGATCGATGCCATTAACTGTACTTCACCGGTCCAGAGGCCGAAGCACACTGGACCCCCACGCGAGGCCGGTAATAGAATAGGGTAAGAAGTGTCAAAAGCCATAGAAATCTGAACAGATACTACACTTTGATCCTCCCTATTCCACTGTAAGATACCATTGAAAGTTTTATTAAAGTTTATGACATTGTTTCTGATGTGTTCTTGTCCTTCCTCCTGTTGATTTTCTTTACTTTCATATTCAAGCAGCTCTTTTACACATTTGTCACAAGCAGTTTGTTGTTGTCTCCATTCATTCAATTTTTCCGTCTCATTTCTCCATTGATTAACAACTCTCCCACATTTCGCACTGATTTTGCAAGTCTCTTTGTATCGGAGAAGATAGACAAGACAAATTCTATAGACCAATTCACCATAGAATTGTATTTGACTGATCTATCATCGTACATTGTATCATTGTACCTCTAAAAATTGTATCTGATTAGAAAAAATGAGTATGATTTTTAGATTCAGATAAAAACTGCCTTAAAATCAGCGATTATATATTTGATCTTAAAAACATCACAGACGTTTATCATACATTGACTTCTCCTAGGGACTAAGAACACTTGTATAAATGTATAGTTGTGCATCTGCATGGGCAAGCATTGTGGATATATGAAGCATATAGAAGATCCCAAATAGAACCATCCCTAACTTACCTGTCTATATATATATATATATATATATATATATATATATATATATATGGTATTTGCGGAAAAAGTGACTTACCGGTGAAAATGTTCACAATGGTTAGTTGATTCAAGTTTCACAATGAAATGACAGCGATATAACAAATATAAAGGGATAATATGTTAGTAAGAGCAAATTTATTATCATAAAGGTAATGGTAATAACCTACTCGATTTCACCATAAGGATCTTCAGTTGTTTGTTTTTTCAAAAATGCAACTTCCGCTCTTTTGAATTTTTGAATTTTAAACTAGCGTTCTTCGACCACGGACCTGTAATCAACCGTTTATCGCGAAAAAATACACACGTGAAATCGACTGCAATTAATTAATATCTTGATTAATCCAGTGGATTTAACTCTGAATATCCTTACGGTGAAACTTGAGTAGGTTATTACCATGTACCTTTATGATAATATATATATATATATATATAAGTAAGTCGTCGGGGCGGCCTAATGTCGGTATCAGCCTATCAGCGAGGGAGTCCTATCCCCTTTTTTACTAGCGCTATACCAACGAGATTATTTTAGCGTCTGCGGTGGAGCGCCACATCTACCATCAGCTCATTCCTTTACCGCACATATCCTGTGCTACTCATACGCTGAGTTGGTGAGGGCGGTATCGAACTAGGAACATTGTAGTAAATGACATTGTAGACCACTATGAACAAAGTGACGTTCATTGTTTTTCCATACATATCATGTTCCATAATACCACTTGGATTTGATAAATAAAAAAAAGATTTCAATTGATTGAATTTAAATTCACTAATATCGTGTTATTAAACGGCAAACATGCCAATAATAGCACGCTGTTTAAACTGTTTAAGCCGCATATTTTTTCAGCTTGTAGGTTTCATTTGTTTTTTTGGGGTTTTTTTTTCAGATATTACGGACAGAATTAATTCTCGACTTCTGGTTCATCTGACCAAATTATGTCATCATTAAATAATTAATCCTCCACAAAGTTCAGTGGAAATATGATTTTTTTTTCTATTAATAGCAGAACCTTACTAGATCTGCCAGTCTGTTGCTTATTGTCTGGAAAATGTCAACCATTCATGCTGCCTCTAAATCTTCAATCAATTCCTTCAAAGTAATCTGAGACAATTTTCTCACTTTTCTGGTCGACCTTTGAGCATCTCGCAGACAACCGTTGAGGGGATCTATTGTTCTCTGAGGTCATGTTGCTTCTGTTCTTATGAATTATTGAGCCATCTGTGGTTACATTAATATTAAATGTTTTAGAAGTTGCTATATACCTTTTTCCTACGATTATTCATGAACAATCTTGTCTCCAAGGTCAACGCTGTAAGGTTTTTTGAGGTCTTTTGTTTGTTTTTGTTTTCTGGGGGAAGGGTTGGGGGTCATGATTGTTAACATTGTTTTTGTGATGCTTATGAGAGAAATTAAGCGGTCAAAATTAAGGAACAAAAATTAAACATTGATATATCTTAAAAATATAAGCCCAATTTTTCTGAAATTGTCACTGAATGTAGATAATGACATTTCAGTTGTATTCTAAATCTGCAGATTATTTAAATGATACAGAGCTGCAATTCATTAAAAAAAAGTTATTCAAATATCAATGTCCAAATTAAGGAAACAAAATTGGTTTCATGAGAAAATAATTGGACAACAAAATGAAAAAAAACAATAGTTAATGCTAAGACCTTGTTTTGAATCATTACAGCACATCGGTGATACAGGATTTCGTTAAATTTCGAACATTCGTCATCTGTAAATTGTTATTGGATTAAAGGCTGGAGACAACAACAAACTGCTTGTGACAAATGTGTAAAAGAGAGCTGAATTGAAAGAAAGAAAATCAATTGTTAATGCTAAGACCCTTGTTTGAATCATTACAGCACATCGGTGATCACAGGATTTGTTAAATTTCGACATTCGTCATCTGTAAATGTTATTGGATTAAAAAGGCTGGAAGACAACAACAAACTGCTTGTGAAAAATGTGTAAAAGAGAAGCTGAATATGAAAGAAAGAAAATCAATTGTTAATGCTAAAGACCCTTGTTTTGAATCATTACAGCACGTCGTGATCAAGGATTCGTTAAATTTCGACATTCGTCATCTGTAAATTGTTATTGGATTAAAAGGCTGGAGACAACAACAAAACTGCTTGTGACAAATGTGTAAAAGAGAAGCTGAATATGAAAGAAAGAAAATCAATTGTTAATGCTAAGACCCTTGTTTTGAATCATTACAGCACGTCGGTGATCACAGGATTTGTTAAATTTCGACATTCGTCATCTGTAAATTGTTATTGGATTAAAAGGCTGGAGACAACAACAAACTGCTTGTGACAAATGTGTAAAAGAGAGCTGAATATGAAAGAAAGAAAATCAATTGTTAATGCTAAGACCCTTGTTTTGAATCATACAGCACGTCGTGATCACAGGATTCGTTAAATTTCGACATTCGTCATCTGTAAATTGTTATTGGATTAAAAGGCTGGAGACAACACAAACTGCTTGTGTCAAAATGTGTAAAAGAGAAGCTGAATATGAAAGAAAGAAAAATCAATTGTTTAATGCTAAGACCCTTGTTTGAATCATTACAGCACGTCGGTGATCACAGGATTTCGTTAAATTTCGACATTCGTCATCTGTAAATTGTTATTGGATTAAAAGGCTGGAGACAACAACAAACTGCTTGTGACAAATGTGTAAAAGAGAAGCTGAAATATGAAAGAAAAGAAAATCAATTGTTAATGCTAAGACCCTTGTTTTGAATCATTACAGCACGTCGGTGATCACAGGATTTCGTTAAATTTCGACATTCGTCATCTGTAAATTGTTATATGGGATTAAAAGGCTGGAGACAAAACAAACTGCTTGTGACAAATGTGTAAAAGAGAAGCTGAATATGAAAGAAAGAAAATCAATTGTTAATGCTAAGACCCTTGTTTTGAATCATTACAGCACATCGGTGATCACAGGATTTCGTTAAATTTCGACATTCGTCATCTGTAAATTGTTATTGGATTAAAAGGCTGGAGACAACAACAAACTGCTTGTGACAAATGTGTAAAAGAGAAGCTGAATATGAAAGAAAGAAAATCAATGTTAATGCTAAGACCCTTGTTTTGAATCATTACAGCACTCGGTGATCACAGGATTTCGTTAAATTCGACATTCGTCATCTGTAAATTGTTATTGGATTAAAAGGCTGGAGACAACAACAAACTGCTTGTGACAAATGTGTAAAAGAGGAAGCTGAATATGAAAGAAAGAAAAATCAATTGTTAATGCTAAGACCCTTGTTTTGAATCATTACAGCACGTCGGTGATCACAGGATTTCGTTAAATTTCGACATTCGTCATCTGTAAATTGTTATTGGATTAAAAGGCTGGAGACAACAACAAACTGCTTGTGACAATGTGTAAAAGAGAAGCTGAATATGAAAGAAAGAAAATCAATGTTAATGCTAAGACCCTTGTTTTGAATCATTACAGCACGTCGGTGATCACAGGATTTGTTAAATTTCGACATTCGCATCTGTAAATTGTTATTGGATTAAAAGGCTGGAGACAACAACAAACTGCTTGTGACAAATGTGTAAAAGAGAAGCTGATATGAAAGAAAGAAAATCAATTGTTAATGCTAAGACCCTTGTTTTGAATCATTACAGCACGTCGGTGATCACAGGATTTCGTTAAATTTCGACATTCGTCATCTGTAAATTGTTATTGGATTAAAAGGCTGGAGACAACAACAAACTGCTTGTGACAATGTGTAAAAGAGAAGCTGAAATGAAAGAAAGAAAATCAATTGTTAATGCTAAGACCTTGTTTTGAATCATTACAGCACTCGGGGATCACAGGATTTCGTTAAATTTCGACATCGTCATCTGTAAATTGTTATTGGATAAAAGGCTGGAGACAACAACAAACTGCTTGTGACAATGTGTAAAGAGAGCTGAATATGAAAGAAAGATCAATAAGTTAATGCTAAGACCCTTGTTTTGAATCATTACAGCACGTCGGTGATCACAGGATTTGTTAAATTTCGACATTCGTCATCTGTAAAATTGTTATTGGATTAAAAGGCTGGAGACAACAACAAACTGCTTGTGACAAATGTGTAAAAGAGAAGCTGAATATGAAGAAAAGAATCAATGTTAATGCTAAGACCCTTGTTTTGAATCATTACAGCACGTCGGTGATCACAGGATTACGTTAAATTTCGACATTCTCATCTGTAAATTGTTATTGGATTAAAAGGCTGGAGACAAAACAAACTGCTTGTGACAAATGTGTAAAAGAGAAGCTGAATATGAAAGAAAGAAAATCAATTGTTAATGCTAAGACCCTTGTTTTGAATCATTACAGCACGTCGGTGATCACAGGATTTCGTTAAATTTCGACATTCGTCATCTGTAAATTGTTATTGGATTAAAAGGCTGGAGACAACAACAAACTGCTTGTGACAAATGTGTAAAAGAGAAGCTGAATATGAAAGAAAGAAAATCAATTGTTAATGCTAAGACCCTTGTTTTGAATCATTACAGCACGTCGGTGATCACAGGAATTTCGTTAAATTTCGACATTCGTCATCTGTAAATTGTTATTGGATTAAAAGCCTGGAGACAACACAAACTGCTTGTGACAAATGTGTAAAAGAGAAGCTGAATATGAAAGAAAGAAAATCAATTGTTAATGCTAAGACCCTTGTTTTGAATCATTACAGCACGATCGGTGATCACAGGATTTTCGTTAAATTTCGACATTCGTCATCTGTAAATTGTTATTGGATTAAAAGGCTGGAGACACAACAAACTGCTTGTGACAAATGTGTAAAAAGAGAAGCTGAATATGAAAGAAGAGAATCAATTGTTAATGCTAAGACCTTGTTTTGAATCATTACAGCACGTCGGTGATCACAGGATTCGTTAAATTTCGACATTCGTCATCTGTAAATTGTTATTGGATTAAAAAGGCTGGACAACAACAAACTGCTTGTGACAAATGGGTAAGAGAAGCTGAATAGTGAAAGAAAGAAAATCAATAGTTAATGCTAAGACCCTTGTTTTGAATCATTACAGCACGTCGGTGATCACAGGATTTAGTTAAATTTCGACATTCGTCATCTGTAAATTGTTATTGGATAAAAGGCTGGAGACAACAACAAACTGCTTGTGACAATGTGTAAAGAGAAGTTGAATATGAAAGAAAGAAAATAAAGTTAATGTAAGACCTTGTTTTGAATCATTACAGCACTCGGTTATCACAGGTTTTTTATTAAATTTCGACATTCGTCATCTATAATTTGTTATTGGATTAAAAGGCTGGAGACAACAACAAACTGCTTGTGACCAAATGTGTAAAAGAGAAGCTGAATATGAAGAAAGAAAATAAGTTAATGCTAAAGACCCTTGTTTTGAATCATTACAGCACATCGGTTATCAACAGGGTTTTATTAATTTCGACATTCGTCATCTATAAATTGTTATTGGATTAAAAGGCTGGAGACAACAACAAACTGCTTGTGACAAATGTGTAAAAGAGAAGCTGAATATGAAAGAAAGAAAATCAATTGTTAATGCTAAGACCTTGTTTTGAATCATTACAGCACGTCGGTATCACAGGATTTCGTTAAATTTCGACATTCGTCATCTGTAAATTGTTATTGGATTAAAAGGCTGGAGACAACAACAAACTGCTTTGTGAAATGTGTAAAAGAGAAGCTGAATATGAAAGAAAGAAAATCAAGTTAAGCTAAGACCCTTGTTTTGAATCATTACAGCACTCGGTTATCACAGGGTTTTATTAAATTTCGACATTCGTCATCTATAAATTGTTATTGGATTAAAAGGCTGGAGACACAACAAACTGCTTTGACAAATGTGTAAAAGAGGAAGCATGAATATGAAAGAAAGAAAATCAATTGTTAATGCTAAGACCCTTGTTTTGAATCATTACAGCACGTCGGTGATCACAGGATTTCGTTAAATTTCGACATTCGTCATCTGTAAATTGTTATTGGATTAAAAGGCTGGAGACAACAACAAACTGCTTGTGACAAATGTGTAAAAGAGAAGCCTGAATATGAAGAAAGAAAAAAAAATTGTTAATGCTAAGACCCTTGTTTTGAATCATTACAGCACGTCGGTGATCACAGGATTTCGTTAAATTTCGACATTCGTCATCTGTAATTGTTATTGGATAAAGGCTGGAGACAACAACAAACTGCTTGTGACAAATGTGTAAAAAGAGAAGCTGAATATGAAGAAAAGAAAATCAATAGTTAATGCTAAGACCTGTGTTTGAATGCTTACAGCACGTCGGTGACACAGGAATTTAGTTAAATTTCGACATTCGTCATCTGTAAATTGTTATTGATTAAAAGGCTGGAGACAACAAACAAACTGCTTGTGACAAATGTGTAAAAGAGAAAGCTGAATATGAAAGAAAGAAATCAATTGTTAATGCTAAGTACCCTTGTTTTGAATATACAGCACTCCGGTGATCACAGATTTCGTTAAATTTCGACATTCCGTCATTCTGTAAATCGTATCGGATTAAAGGCTGGAGACAACAACAACTGCCTTGTGACAAATGTGTAAAAGAGAAGCTGAATATGAAAAAGAAAAAATCAAATTGTTAATGCTAGACCCTTGTTTTTGAATCAATTATCAGCACTCGGTGACACGAGTATTTCGCTTAAATTTCGACATTCGTCATCTGTAAATTGTTATTGGATTAAAGGCTGGAGCACAACAACACTGCTTGTGAAAAATGTGTTAAGAAGAGAAGTTTGAATATGAAAAAGAATAAAGTTAATGCTAAGACCTTGTTATTTGAACATTTACAGCACATCGGCTTATGCACAGGGTTTTTTATTAAATTTCGCATTCGTCATCTAGTAAATTTGTTATTGGATTTAAAAGGCTGGGAGACACAACAAACTGGCTTGTGACATGTGTGAAAAGAGAAGCNCATATCCCCCCCAGCATACTGTCCTATTTTCAATTTTCTCTTAACCTCACCCCTATCTGCTGCACTGCAAAATCACCATTAGACTAACGTTCAATTTTACTATTTTTGTATTATCAACACTAGGCTCCTGGCCTTCCTTGCTGGGTAACTGACTCCTTTATCTCTAAAGTCCCCAGAGAGGCCCTGTTGGATATTTACCAGTATAATGAAATCATTAAAACTATTTGATTATCGCTTACTTGAAGAGCACCGCGCCCGGTTTCGATCCCGGTCCGGTGATCTTTCAGCCGGACCGGTTTCTTATACATAATAAGGCGTACTCATCCCACTAGGCCAATCCAACTCCAGCAATACTCTGCCCCCTGGACACGGGCTGGGTTATATTTGCCTCAGCGCCTATTGCACCCCCCTTGAGGGTGAACTGCTCGATGGATTCGGACGCAATTTTTTGTTCTTCTCCCACCCATTAGGCTCTGGCTGTGGTAGCCACGTGAAAACGATCCTTTGCCCAGTCCCGATTAAGCCTTGAAGTATGAGACAGAAATTAAAGTACTACCTTTAAAGCTATTACTAAATGAATCATTATAAATATTAATATCTTGATTTAACTCTTCCCTCACTCTTTTTTTAACTTCTCTTCTATTTATCTTTTTCATTAGTTTTTGATGAAACACTTTAGCATCTTTAGAGACCCAGCTGAAGTCCCTATCACCACTGCTATTGTCTGATACTTAATTGATTCCAACATCAACCACATACTTAGAAATGATAGAGGAATACAAATTGTACACTAAAATCACCTTGGAGAAGTAAGATACCAATCACCTTATGCTTACAAATTTTTGTCAAAAATTTGAAAACGGAACTCGGAAATCTTATAAACCGTTAGGAGTAAATAAAATAAGACGCAATTAACAATTAGCAGAAACTGAATTCTGAATTTTGTTTTTTTATCTTCAGAGATTCATGCTTTCATCAGTTAAACACAAGCCGGTAGGACATACTGGCCAAAAAATGTGCAATTTCCTGCATATTGCCTTCCTCCTAATTATCATATAAAAATTGGACGTGCACTCTTTCTTGCGAGAGGTCTCTTCTATGAATTCCACAACATGTTCGGACGGCTCCATTGCGTGTAAGTACAACTTCATTCACTATTCTTCGAAAGGGTTAATTAAAAACCGCTCTATTCTCTCTTTAATAAACAACAATAACACTTCATAACAGGAAACTAAATGTTTTAGTTAGTGTACTATGGTATAATACCGTTGCAGTACCCCACCTCCAAATTGGAACACCGACAGTATACATGTGTGCATATCGCCTTCTTAACCGGCACTAAGATAGCGTAATTTTATATATGATCTTTCACTAAGCCAGTCAATACTAACCTTATATCACCTTCTTCTAGCCCACTTCCTAACTCTGTGTCAATCTTCTGCCTGATATCTTCTAACTCGTCGGTCTCTTATGAGGATTTCTTCTTCTGTTTTCTTGGACAATCCTTATCAGAATCCCTGGCATATATTTTTAGCTAATAAACACAAACTTCCGATTTACATGATGTCACTTTATCGTATCCCCAGACCAACAATCTGCGCAGTGAGACTCGACATCCTCTATGCTTGGCTTCTAACTTCCTAACACTAACTGAGTCTTCTCCTAAACCCGAGACAGGGGCTTTCTATCGGGGTTCGTTCTCACGCATCCCCAAGAAAGCAAGGTCAGAGTGAGTCAAACGCTGTCACTCACTACTCAAGGCCATCAACACTTCGCCATACATGATTCTACATCTACCTTAAATAAAATAATTGCCTGGACCAATTATTATAACATGGTACTACTACCACACAATCCCCAAATATGGGTTTAATAAAAAAAGGGCTCTTAAACCTGTACGATTACCCCTATCTAAGTCATTCGGAAAAGTTCGATCACAAACTACTTCCGTCCTAGCGACTTTACTCCATTGTTAGAACAGGGCTAGTAGGAACTTAATATCCGTAAACACAAACTCAGGACCGAGTTCCCTAAGCTTGTGTGATGCTGATCAATCCAGTTCTTACCCAGCAACACATGCACGCTCTGCTGCCATAACATACCATGTCTTACGCTTTCTTTGGATCATCAGTAGCCAGTATAGAGGGTGTCGGCTGTAAACAGCTCATCATCCACATGAAAACCCACCCAGCTACGTATTAAAAAAAATTGGACACTACTATCCTCCTCGTGACGGAGAATGCCAACAATACTCATAACAGAGAAAAGCAAGCCAATATACCTGATTATCTTAAGTCATTACGTGCAACTTTACACACTCTTTCTCAAATTCCACCTTAAAAATCTACTAAGATTATTTCCAAAAATTATTCCTTTAAATCATATTAATTTAAACAATTTTCCAATTTCATAATCAATGTGGTACATTTATGGCATCCTTAGGCGTCACTGCCATATAGCGTGCCTTGATTATAGCTGAAGATCCTTGTATTAAGCAAAGCGTGATCCTTGTGTTTAATATATCCATGGTATTCCTGTCCTCCTCAGTGGCAATTCCTTCGTCAAGTAATTGCAAAAGGACGTCTCCTCAGTGATTCAGGCATTAAGTACCAATCAGCCACGCAATTCGGGCTGAGTTATTTGCTGATGCTAAACCATTATACCCGGTTAGATGCTAACATTTATGGAGCTAATTGTAGCATACCTTACTCATATCAAAAATATTCCAAGCAATATGGAATTTAGCGTTCTGTTACAATGAGTAGTCTGTCCTGGCCATCCATGACCAACGTAAAAATCTCAAGCACTGATTATTTTCTTGCAGGCCGTCAGAAACCTTCACCTCGAATCTCTCAACACCAACTTACAGGAGCTTGACCTCCATTTTTCTATATTCATATCCACTTAAGGTCATCAGACAAGCAAAATATGCTATTTCTAGCTTTTACATTCCCGATTGTAGATTATGACGTCGAAATCGCAATAACAAAAACAGTGGAATAGGTTAACAATAATCAATATTCTTTATTAATCTTCTACTGACAGAATACAGTTGATGGTTTGGATACACTTCGTCACGCCCATGTGCATACCTGTGCTCACGTATCAGCGGGCTTCTTTTGTCTCATAGTGTGAACCGGGGCCTTCACTTTTGTTATTGTAATGTTCACACATGGCCAGGCCTTGTTCGACTCGCTTGCTCAACCTAGGTTACAACATCCACATCTATGACTAACCACTTAGTTACCCTAGAATTTACACAACTAAGCTATATCACACAAGGCCAGAACAGTCTTGGGGGACCTAATGAATATGATAGTACTACTACCTAACACTAGCCAGCATATCATCTTAGTTTGCTAATCCATTATCACCACGGAAGTTCTCAAACCCTTTTCCTCTTTCATCACAAGCATATAATATATGACAGTTAACTTATACTAACAGTTCCATATAATTCTGTCAGCATGTCCTAATATTCTGACGGCTTCTAAACCCTCAAAACCTACATATATCCTACTTCAAGTCACAATTCCTAGTAATGACTGCACATTCTCAAGATTTTATTTGATTTATAACCTCACCCTGATTAATACATTAATTTTTACATTTATTATTATAACACTAAAGGGCATGTGATTGTACTACCATAACTTATAACCAATTATACTTTATCCTATTATCTCACTATCAACATAATTAATCAATATTATACAAACATTATTATCTGTTACATGTGTGCATGGGAAGCGCTACATTGCATATTATAGATCTAAAATTGGTTTATTTACATAAATATGTGCTTATGTATTATTGATTTCTTAACCTGTTGTTATAAGCGTTTTAATGTGGATTATAAGCGCAAAAATCGCATTCCAATTGAATCTTAATAACTTAAATCCCATTGATGACACTAATAACATATTTAAGCTTCCATTTCTCAGTCATTTACTTTACTCGTTTGAACATCCTAAATTAGTTTAAATTTTAGAAAAAAGTTACTAAAAAGATAAAGACCGAGACTCAGCCACGAATCATCCCAATCACCGAAGATACCCGATATAGTTAAGTTTCTCAGTTTATCCATTTTTATATACTCCCTCTGTATTCTCAAGAAACTTTTATTATACTTCCCTCTTGTTTTCAAATCTTTTATCTGTATTCTTATTAGTATAGCCTTTCAATTAATACGATCATTTATTTACCATTAAAACTAAATACTGCACCCGGAGTGATATATTTCTAGTGGAAAGTTCTACAAGATAGTTCATAGAATGACTTGTGGACTTGTGTCTCTCTGATCTTGTTTGAGCGGGTTTCTTTTTCATTCTTTCAGCCCGCAAAAAACGTTGATAGTTCTATCATATAACTATAGAAGTGTTTTTCATGAGGAAATGTGACAAAGCATCATTCCTGTCTCTATTCTCGCCTTCTACATAGGAATATATATGTATTTTCATCCTTGTCGTAATCTGAACAATAGTAACATAAAGAGAGAGTCAACCACTCCCTTGTATTCACTTGAGAGCGTGTTTTGTCGGCCATTTTCATTTCACGAATCAAACACAAACTGCATGATTTTAAACGAATAATAAATCAATACATATGCCTATTCTAAGAACTTAATTAATGTTAATTTCAAATAACGCCGCAAGCACAATTAAGCAACACATTTCTGTTGATATTCGTGTTAAACAATCAATCTAGTATTAATCTCGAATCAAAATTTTTCGTATTTTTCAGTTAGATTTAACAGTGAAATATCAAATCGCCACCGACCAATTATACTGCTACCTCTTCAAAGTGAAAATTATAACAAAAGGCGAAGTTAGCCTCACCTATGTAGGCTCAACTGTTCAGTTACCCATCTTGTCGTATCTATAGATAATGCACCCCTCGTTTTTTCAGTCATGACTTTAAACGTAAATCCTCACAACTGATACGCAACGCTAGTTTGATCAAAAGAAATAATCTATATAACAGGAAAACCCTGTGTAATGGTTTAAATCAAGGAAATGGTTCGTCACCCGAGTTCAATTCCGGACTGTTAATGCATTCACTTAGCGCAATACCCTTGGAAAGTATGAATTCTATCTCCCTCACAGCCTTGGAAATAGTAAGGGCAGGACAGGGTTCTTTAAACCTTTTAGGGCAAATCAATCCAGTGAGAACGCGAAAACGCCTTAATTCAACCTGTTAACATACTCCGCTTTAAAAATACCTTGTTCACAATCCAGTCGCTCCGAGGAAGTTTTGACTTAACTAATACTATTATTTATATCTTAAATCTATATATTTATATATTATGAACAGGAACTGGATTGCAATGGTCCACCACCGACATGGAAGATCACAAAAGCCTATAATGACTGTTAACCAGTAGAATTCTTTAAATACATATCCCTATTCATTACCTAAAAATTGGTCACGGTATCTAGTATGAGAAACAACACCCTCCTATGCACCACTAAATTGGTTGTATTTTGCATTTAATATATCATACACTGAATTATAACAAATATAATTATACTCTATCAACTAGCAAATATATGTACACCCTCCGGGTACAGTAATTACAACTTAACATGTATATTAAATATTACGAATTAGATAAGCTTAATGAAATCTTAAATAAGACAATGCGCTGATAGAAATTCTCTGCTTAAGACATGATTGGCGGAGTATTATCTGAAAAAGAAACAACCGTAACTTACTCTTCCAACACTCCCGCTCTTACGTGACTAAACCATTCTCATTCACTTATTTCCATCTAGTTATATTATTAGTAAAATAGAAGTAAAAAATCAATTCACAGACTTTATTTTATATATGATCTCTTTAAGTTTTTATCTTCTAGGAATTGCTACATTTACACTAACGACCCATAAAAATCAAACAAAATTATAAAATCTATGATACTTAAGCATAATCTTATTAAAATCATTTTTTAATGATCCCCATATGCAAAATCTAACACGTCACAACTTTAAACCGCCTTACGTTTATATATATATGAATACACAATTTTCCAATTTATTAGATATGTAATTATATAACTAACAAGTATTAATAATGTCGAAACTTCATTTATACAATGAGTGAAAGTGATAAAATCATCTAACACCATTAGCTAAGATGTGAACGCATACAATAACAAAGAGACCATTTTACTTAAATACGTACTCAGATATTTCGTTACAATAAGATCAGCAACAAACCAATCTCATCTATCAATTAAGCATATATATAGCTCATATTCATACATACTTATTACTACATATATCTCTATTATATATAATCATAATGACCTCTTCTCGTCGTATTTATCGACTATGAGGGTCTACACACAATTGACCCACACAGTTTTTATTGTTATTGTGTGAACAGCGGGGGACCATCACTGTTTTTTGGCACACGATAGGTAACAGGCTAAGTGGCCTACATCAATCGGTTCCACCAAACCCAAATCATTATACGACCTGACCTCTACAGAATGTCTTGTGAACTTCCACGTATTTAATCCTTCTCTGGACTGATTACTACCCAAGGCTGAAAGGCCCAGTCTGCCCCTACATTTAAACCCCATAGATGGAGAGAAATAACGGATTTCATTACCTCTGCCAATGCTTGTTATAGCTTGCCTTTATAGTGACATACCACAAGCTTCGTCTAGAATTGACTATTTCCGTAATCGATCGTTATGCCAATTTTCACGACACTAACCACTAGCCCCAACGCAGCCCCTCTGAGTGTGTGTCCTCCCTCTCCTTCTATCTCTCATTCTCTCTAATTGCTTCACCTTATACCAGTTTTATTATCTAATTTAAATATAATTATATATAAATTTAACTTCTATATTAGACTACTCATATAAATCAAATATCTCCTGCGGTCTTTATATGCATTGAGCCTACTTTCTGATCTCTTATAGTATGCGGCTACCCTGGTTTTAATGCTGTCTATATTCTTATCCTACCCCCATAAAATAAGTAGTCAGGCACATTTAACGAATCTCTATAATTATTTTTCCGATATTCAATTCAAGAAATGCAATTCAGTCATAAAGCTTTATATAGTAATAAAATAATCGAAAAAATTTCATCCATCAATTTACATAAACAGATTTTTTTAATTCTTAGAACATCTGAAATAGATTAGTGTTAGGTTAGCCATTATTATTATAAACTATAATAGCTTTTTATGGTGCCCAACATACATAAGAGAGAACGATGATTCGTAGCACATTCAATAAGTATGCACATACTATAATGGACTCAAATATCATTTTTTTTTAAAATTATCTTATAAACATTAATACAAGCTCTACTAAAAATGATTCATGAGTATGTAGAAAATATGAACTAGACGCGGTTCATCTGTTCTCTCTCGTTTAGATGAGTACTTCAGTAGTACATATAAAATTAGTGGAGCCGAAATAAAACAATCGCTGATTCCAGCTCATATAAAGCGATGAGTATAGAAAACTAAATTTTATTATTTTTACTTTAATAAATATCATTTTATTTTGACAGAGATTGGATATCAAGTGTGCACGCTCTTGTTGGTTCCCCAATGTCTTATATGAACCGAATTATTGCCCTGTTCTTCTTACTCACAACCACTCAATTCCATAAGACGCGTCAACATTCGTAAAGTGTTTCGATTTAACTTTGATTAATATTTAACATAATTTGTCTATTTCTTTTTATAACTTTGATTTTTTTTTATTTCCCCTTGCCGTAAAATATTTTCAACATTCATTAATTAATACTTAATTAAGCACTCGACAACGATTATCAAATATTTACTACAATTAATATTAACAATTTTAAAAAATATGGCCTGTACTAACTTCGCATATTCAGTTCTGTTACCTCTGTGGCGTTGTCTGCCCCTATTTGGTCGAAGAGTTATTTCCTTTGTTTTCAGGTTTTGTACCGTTTTAATGAAGAAAGCGGGAAGTTTGAATTCTTTTTTTCCCGGGACAGCAAACAGAACACATGGG
Source organism: Doryteuthis pealeii (assembly GCA_023376005.1). Taxonomy (NCBI): domain Eukaryota; kingdom Metazoa; phylum Mollusca; class Cephalopoda; order Myopsida; family Loliginidae; genus Doryteuthis; species Doryteuthis pealeii. The sequence continues at coordinate 67,973,789 of CM042148.1, forward strand.
TTAGACATTTGCTCTATACCTTTTATGTGGGGGGCTTTGTTCCCTTACCTAAGTAAGTGACATTACTTCATGGACTCTCCATCAGTTCTACAGAACGAACTCCTACTTTCTTTATACACCTCTAGTACGCATGTCTCATTACGTGTCCATTATGTATGCTTCGTTTGATGTGGATAGCCTTCTCTTTAATAGGGTGATTGAGGTATGGTGCTGAAAAGTTAATAGTCACATATCTGGTACTAATTTTGTTAAATTAACTAAGTGTTAATTTAAATGGAATTTATAGGCGTGCGGAGGAGTCGGTTTCAAATGTAAAAGCGTAAACAAATTCGATTGTGGAAAAATGTCTCGATCTCTGTTATGTCATGTCGGAGTTATTATTAGGGTTCCCGAGGTCAGCTAGACTGCGTATGTACAGGGTTGTCACGTTGCTTTGTCGCTGTGATTCGCGAACTTCTCTATTCCGTGTCAGAGTTTTCGGACAGGCGGACATTCTACGCGTACTAACTTGCTGGAATCCTTGAGATGTCTTCGTCTATCATGTTTGGTAACTGAGTATGTTATTCGACTTTTTGCGTAACTTATGGCAACGAACAGCAATGATATGTAAGAAACGATGTCGTTTGAAATAGGCGGAAGACTTCGAACCATTCTGGTTGGTGTAGAATTATTTCGTGTGACTTAAGTTAAATGTCCATACCCTGATGTCTGATTAATTAATTAATCTCAATATTTAAACTGATTAGGCGTGCCATATCGTTTAAATGTAAAAGCGTAAACCAAATCGATGAAAAGTCGATCTCTGTGTTGTAATTTCACTATTAGGCCGCCGCTTCATCATGCAAGCTTTTGGACTTAAGATCAGTGTGCTTTGTGGCACGATGATATTCGTTGTGCTCACTATTAAATGTATTATTGACTCGTTACTTGCACTCCTTCAAACTTTCTGGTTGTCGGAATACTTTCCTTCTTGTACTTAATATGGCCTACCGCGCTAACGATCGTGAAGAGAGCCATCACATAGAGCCGAGTTGCGCTAAGCTAATTGAGGGTAGTTATACATCCGCTTCAGATACCCAAGACCGTCTAATCTTTTGATCTTTGTCGATAATCCATTTATGCATATGCTATATTGAGGTAAAACAATCAAATAACAATACAACACCTATTCCCTCCGCAAGTGTATTTATTGCTTTTATTCGGGCGCAACAAATTTTTTTCATCTTTCTTTACACATATATCTTTAACCATTGTTTCTTGTTCAAGATTAGGCACAACTTTTTTTTTTCGATATGTTAATATGAAACAGATGAACTATAATGAATCAAAACATGTGTGTCGTATTACAGGATAATTTGTTGTAAAACCTATAAATACATAAATTAAAATTTTTTAAAAGAGCTGGGATGTCATTAGATTTGAAAATAACGTTTTTTGTTATCAGATATAAAATGAAAAATAATCATGGTGATGCGATAATAAGAATAAAATATATATTCCTAGGTTTGAGCTTAAACGTGTTTGCTCAGTTAAAGTAAATGAACAACTATATTTTTAACTTTAATAGAAGAGTTCTTATATAACTGGCTGCTACTGTAGCTCATGTATCTTATATAATGGAGATTGTGTGTTTTTCTGTCTGTAAACCGAAAAATTATTCTTTTCAGATTTTATATTCCCTACTCAAGTCACAATCTCTCGCTAGTTATGTGGACTACTATCAGTTCTTTCATTGAATTTTTAGTTTTTATCTAATACCTATCGAGTTTAATAATCTGTCCTCTTCACATAATTCGTTTAAGCTATTCATAGTCTACATAGCTTGAACACATGACTCAACTTAATATTTTATTTATATACAAGAAGGAATTTAGCGCACTTTTATAATGTGAACGGTGAAGGCTAAAATTGCATATTAATTATTAAAAATCGATGTTTTTTATTAATGATAGTATTCGTATTTATTTTGATTTCTGAATGTCTTTTGGTTTTTATTTTAATGAAATATAAGCAAAAATCTCTTTCAATGAATCTTAAATGAAATCGCATTACGAGAAGAGATATTAAGTGTCATTTATTCTTTACTTCCTCTTAATAACTAAATACTACAGTTAAAATTAGAAAAGATAACAATGAAAGACAAGAAGTTGATGGAAGAGTAATTTCAGTTGTTTTTCGCATTTTTTATTATTCGTACGCTCTGCCTTCAAGGATTCTTTTATTATACTCGCCTCTGTTTCAAATTTCTTTTTAATTATTACTTCCCTCTGTTTCAAGCTTTTTATCTGTATCTCCTTCGATTTTAAGTTTCATTATGGCCTGCTAATTATACAAATTGAAATTTTATTACATATATAAACTTGAAATACTTGCACCCGGCGGTGCTATATTTGCTAAGTATATTTTAACAATATTCTAACAAACTGATAGGTGAGTATACTGAATATTACAAATATCATAAAATATATGAATATACATAAATATTATTTTTTTAAAAATAGATTATCTTATAAAATTAATATAGCTCTAAAAAATGATCGGGGCGGGGTTTTGGTAGTAGAAAAATACCTCTGTACAATTGAAAATCTGAGTTATCAGGTGATATAGCAAGGAGGAGTTCAACAACAACCAAAATTTTTCTGATTTAAAGGAAATGTTTTAAACATTAGGAATGCTAAAAGCGTCTTTTTCCGTTCGCTATATCTCATAGTGAGGTTAACGTTTTTGACAGAAACATTTTGTGATAAGTTTTATGGTATAAATTGCACGCTTTTAGTGGTGTCAAAAATTTCTAACAAAATCAAGGCATTAGGGGTAACCTCCTTGACTTTCACTTTGGAAACAAGGCCGGTAGCTATTTGGAAAGTCCCCGTGCGATATAAACAAATGCTTAGAACGCTTTTTTGAAACAATACAATGCATGGCTTTTAACAACAAAAAAATATCATAAGTGGTGTATCCTCAAATAAACAATTTGCATTTCAGATAATTTTATGCATAGGAAAAATTTAGCTAACTGACCTTTCAACTTTGAAACAAGCCGGAAGCCCATTTTGAAAGTCTCGCCGCGCGAACACACAAATCTTAGAAACATTTTCGAAACAAGTACAACTGCAATGCTTTAACACAAAAATATCATAATGCTGTTCTTGATACAATTATTCATTTCAGATAATGCGCGCACGACCACAATTGTTATGCTTGGAATTTAGGCCAACTTAAAGTGAAAATTACCAAGTTTTATGTATATAGGTAATACTGTGTAATTGATCATATCAAACTTTAAAAATGCTGCCTATTTTACTATCTGTAATCCTATGTTAATATAATGGCCGATATTTTTCTTTTGCAGTTAACGACGTTGCCAGTTCTGACATTGTGCCTCGTCCAGTGAAATTCTCTGATTGCAGAAAACCAATAAGATTTGGGTTAAAACCAAATGAACGTGTTAGCAAGGCAATTGTGTTGGTTGCCTGGAGTATGGGGAAAAAACCGTATAGTAACGGCTCATTGATTTAATAAAGAAAAAATATTATTAATTCCCCCCCCCGGGGTGGGGGGGGGGTTATTAAAAAAAAAAAAAAACAACAAAAAAACCCAGGACCCATGTGGGGGGGTTGGAACCCCCCTTTTATTGTTTTTAGGGGAAAAAAAAAGCCTCTTTTATTACACGTTATACGCTCAGACTATGATGCTAAACCTGACGTAGGTCAGAGTGCTACTTTAATACCATTCTCAGATTTCACATAGGGAGGTAATTATATGTGTGTATAAGTAACAATAATCGAACTTTCACTGTGTTTATGAGTGTTTGAAAAGGTTCAGCAGAATTATAAGCAAATTTTTCATTTTTCAAAAGCTTCGCGCAACGGAAACTGCAACGTGCCATTATAAATTTAAAGTATAATATAATATAGTATATATAGTATAGTAACTATATATTATATTATATCATACTTTAATTTAATGGGTAGGCATATATAGTATATTATAATATATTATATATATATATATATAGTACTTTAATTTTAATGGTCCGCGCATATATATATATATATATATATAGGATATAAGTATATATATATATATAAATAAGTATATATATATATATATATATATATATACTATCAGCTCGGTAAGAGCGTTCGGCCTAGAAACCCGCAAAGTTTCCTAGTTCGAATATCGTCCTCGGCCAACTTCAGCGTATGAGTAGCACAGGGATCTGTGCGTAAAGTAAGGAAGCTTGATGTTGGTGTGGCGCTCGACCTCAGATGCTAAAGAAAAAGCAATCTCCTTGTTTAGCGCTATTGAAAAAGGGGATAAGACTGCCCTTCGCTGACTGGCTGATACCAAACTTTTGAGGCACCCCGTCAGACTTTACTTAATATAATAGCAAGGGTGTCCATAAAGTCTGGGTACAGTGGAAAATTTTCAACTATTGTAATTTATTTATGCTATTTTTTCCGAGAAGGCAGATTATGGTAATTTAGCTGTAATAAAATCAATAACATAAACATTTAAAATATAAGAATAATAATTTTCCTTTCTTTTCGCCTTTGGGGTTTAAATTAAATAATAGCTTTACTTTTTTCTAAATTTATTTATGTTATTTTTCTACGCCAGTCATCGAATGATGGCTCTGGTCTAAAGATAGAAAGAAAATCGCAGTTAGTACATCTAGTGGACTGAGAAGGAGATGGTCTATCGCAATATTGAAAAATATGATGTTATAACATTATATATTAAATAAATTTGTTGGTTTTTTTAAGTAATGTTTGTACCCAGACTTTGTGGACACACCTGTATAATTGGGCAGGAGGTACTGGGTAGGCACTGAAATTTTCAGGCATGCACACCACTTAGGGTCTCTGGCTCGCCTGTTTGTTTTTAGCCTTTTCCTTGGATTTAGGTACAGCTACTAGGCAGCAGAAGCTTTTGCAACACTAAAACGGCTGCCAAACTGCAATTGGTTCCTTCCCTTCCCTTTGGATGCAGCAGCGATCACAGTGTGGAAAGGGGAAAGGGTTTGCTGCTTGGGCTACAATTTTTTTTTTTAAAAATAGACCTGGGGACCGACAAAGGCAAAAGACATCTCACTAGTTTTCTTATTCTCTGTGATAAAATTTATTTCCTCAAATTTAACAAAAGCGCACCGCGATGAAGATCTTTGAAACAGTTCGAAAGCCTGAGCGGTAGGCGAAATAGAACATATACTGCGTTTTATGAACTTGTTTTTTTTTTTCACATTTTTCATTATACTCATATAATATTATATTATACTTATTCCGCTAACGCTCGCACATGTATTTGGTTTGCGACGAACTGATGTTCCCATCATGCCTTTGAATTATTGCTGCCCGAAATGTCCTCGGAATTACATCTCAACATGTCTGCGTGGAACTGGCCAGATACTTTGGAAAATTCGCGCCTGCAGGTAGATTTATATTTTGCTTTAAACATCTAAATTTTATGAAACCGATACTGATAGCTAAATTCAGCTTGGAGCTAATCTATTATAAAGTTCGATATTATTGGATACGTGGCCGTTGTACTGGAATAATACTGAAGATTAAGTAAGTACATAATATCCTAGTGTAGCGTCTGATACCACAACAAACGGAGTGGTTTTAATAGTTGGAATCTTATAAGTCTATATCACAATAAAGTCAGCTTAAGCACCAATGTTAAAAAATAAACGAATGTAGCGGTAATTTTATTATAAGTCTCACCGGATTTGGGGGTATTGAAAAAGAAAACGGTAAAGTCGAATTCCTAACACGCACTGTAAGAAAAATAAAGCGAAATTTGTAGACACGTATTTTTTTCACCGCTACGTTGAGAAATTATACCAGAAATGTTATTTTTATAGTTACTAACATCACTACCAGGAAATTTCCATTGAGTTTAATTTGTAGCATAAGAGCCAGTCGGGTAGTGAGAAGTAGTAGTAGTGAGTAGTAGTAGTCGTTAGTGTCAGAAAACAACATACGCAAAGTCGTATAAGTCGCAAGGGGACTGCTTATTTTTTTCTAGGTCTCGTGGGTTTTTTTTTCAGAGGGAAGGAAAGGGAGAGAAAGGGTAAAGGTCACAATTATGGTTAAATCGATGGTTCGGTACTATTATGCGAAAACCCATTCTTTCCACCGGGGGTTGGAGGATCACCACACTTTCCGCTCGGTCGGGGCCACCGGAACTTTTTTCGTTTTAATTTTTAAATTCTAAGTTCCGGGGTTCATATCGAGTGCGGGTCCAATTGCCGACAGAACCCGCTCTGACTTTAACCTCGTTCTTATTTCTTTTTCTCTCTTTCTCCAGAAATCGTGACTTTACTACTGTTCTTCTTTCTTTCTTTCTTCTCTTTCTCCAGAAAATGCCGAACACCGGTTTGTTCCCTTTTAATGCCCAAGATTTCTCCCGTTAAGACCCCCAATATTACGCATACATCTTGTAAAGCTTTTGCATTTCATTTCAGTCTTGGGAAGACTAATATATATACGTTTTTTTGGCACTAAAGTTACACGCGCCTCCTATGACTGTAAAGTCCAATGTTCGAAAAACCGAGTTCTCCGACCACCAGATGTTCGCATGTGAAGGTGCTGTCCACTGAAATGTCTGATGTGCCGGTGCTTTTGTTGCCCGCTGCTTTTCTTCTGGACTCTTGACTTCAGGTTTAAAGCTTTTGAAAGTGAACACTTTCTGTTTCAGCACTTAAGAAAACGGGAAAATGCAGTAAGCTAAAAAGGTTTACAATCTAGCGGTCTTGCTAGGTTGTGTGTAGGTGCTATTTAAGAAGTAATTGTTTCAATGCTTTACTTTGAGCTTAATCGTTGTGTTAAATACCTGCGGAGGTTTAAAGCCATTATGCGGGTATAGGGTATTAATATATATATATACTGAGCGGGGGCTAGGAGGACAATTGTGATTGAAGAGTGCACGACAATATATAGTATATAGTATACGCGGGAACCGCGGAGAGATTTAGAGAGAGAGAGATAGGGATCTAGTCGAGGTACACATGGAGGTAGACATAGTATCAGTATGTCCGAGCCGTGGGTAGAGTCAGAGAACAGACTCGAGTAGAGATGTGATGCAGTAGTGATAGTATATTATGAAGGGTGAGAGTCATACAGGTATAATAAGAGGAGAAATATGAGTCAAATATATAATAGAGAGAGATGAGTAAATATGGGATATGAATAGGTTATTTAGAGAGGAGAAGAGTAGAGAGTAGAGTAAATATATATATATTATAGTATAGGGAATATTTTTTATATAAATTTAATTAATGTAATAGGGTGTTTAGGAGAGGGAAGAGAGGAAGAACGAAAAGAAAAGAGAAAACAAAAGAAAAAAAAAAAAGGTTAAAAAAAAACAAAAAAAAAAAAAATTTTTTGATAATTAATATACTAATATTAAATATTATATATTTTAGTTATATATTGATTTATCTATATAATAGAGAGAGAGAGAGAGAGAGATAGAGTAAATAGAAAAAAAAAAATTATATATATAGGAGAGAGAGAGAAGAGAGAGAGATAGAGTAAAATATATAGAGATATATAGAGAAGAAGATAGAGTAAAAATATACGAAGAAAGTTTATATATAGAGATAGTAGAGTAAATATATAGGAGATATAGGAAGAGAGAGATAAAATGATAGAGATATTATATGAAGAGAATATATGGTAAAAAATATATAAGAGAGATATAAGAGATAAGATATAGAGAGGCGATGAGACGAGACTTACTTGTTCTTCATTTCTTCTTGCTACGTCTAGTCGCCGGATGTTTCTCCCTTCTTTGGCCCGTCATGTTGTCTTCTTGTTGCTGTCTCTAACGCAAGGGCTTATTCTGCGCTAACTCTTTAGTCATGAAAAATTAACTCAAATCACAGATTTTTTGATTTTCATGACCAAGATTTCAGCCCATGTCTTATTCGCCGCGCGGGAGAGAATCAACCTCGGAGTGGCACGTCTACTCTGCCCCATCTCTGGTCGAGACTGTTTCTAAACTAGGTCACTGTGTTTCTCGTGATGTGTTCTCTAGGGTCAGATGGGGTTACCGAACAGTTCTGGTATTTTTCCAACGGAAATCTATGCCGCCCTACACCGCAACTCCAACAAAACTAATACAGGGTCTTGTCGGACAACCCATGACACCACTATATGTAACAGTTGTTTAGTTCAAGTTAATACGTTACCAAGTTACACGACAGAAGATAATACCAATGAAGCTGGCACCGGCCTCGCGCAATGTGAAATCGAAAGTTCAAATCGATGCGGTTTATTAAAAGACACCATTATTAATTAACTAATGATTTTAAGCAGATTATTTAAAGTGAGCACATACGTGCACTCACTCAAACAAACTTAATTCATGTTATGATCGATATTTAAGTAGTTAGTCCCAGGGATCACGTAAATCGGTAGACCAAATCTCAGTACAAAGACAACATCAAAAGAAACCTGAAGGACTTGAATATCCCCATAGGCAGTGTGCAAGACGTAACAGATTATTTGAAGTGAGCACATACGTGCACTCACTCCAAATAAACTTTAAAATTTATTTGGAATGAGATACAGCGCATGTGCACACAACTCGGCATATAGCCGAAGTTTGGTTTTTGTTGAGAGGTGATAAAACTGGTCAATATCACTACACGGATCTAGCTAGCTAGGCTCACTCACCGACCGATTCATTCAAAAATAAAAATAAAGTTCTTGCATTCTCTCCTTGCGCAGCTCCTTTCCACCAAAATACCTCATTCGCTCTATGCATGTATCCTACTTAAAAATTTCCCAATATTGATGATTGGCCTAAAGTCGGTATCAGACAGACAGCGAGGGAGTTTATCCCCTTTTCACTAGGCGCTAGACCAACGAGATGCATGTATCCTACATTAAAAGTTAATAATAATTAATTACAAAACTTTGTTTTAGACAGGGTTAATTATTGAACCAAGTAATTCTCGTTGTATGGGTTTAGTTTCAGTCGGTAGAGTGTCCGGCTTGGAACCTCAAGCTTCCGGTTCGATACAGGCCCTCGCCAACTCAGCGTATGAGCTAGCACAGGGATCTGTGCGGTAAAGGAGGAGTTGGTGTCAGGTGTGGCGCTCTACCTCAGACGCTAAAAAACAATCTCGTTTGGTTCTAGCGCTAGTGAAAAGGGGATAAACTCCCTCGCTGCTGTCTGATACCGACTTTAGGACTAAACAAATATGTTCAAAATAACTTACGTGTAAAATTATCTTAGATTATTGGATAATCATCGACGAGCCTGTAAAGTACTTTAAAAATGGCTGACAATTTACGAATAGCGCAGTTAATTGTAAATAATCCGTGTTCTAGATTAAGACAATCTTAGTAAATAACACGAAATATGTTCACAATTTCAAACATTTCAAAAGATTTTTGAATAGAAATTAATCTACAGGGTGTCCACAAAAGTTTTGAACAGTTTTAAAATTGAAATTAATAACTCACATTGTACAAATGGACTGCAGGGCTTAACAAGTTACGAGGAACAGAACTCTTAAGGATTTTCAGCTAAGTTCCGCAGGCATTTTATCTGCAAATATGTGGGAATTTTTGTCCCGAAAAAGCACTGTTTAGACCCTACGTTTTGTAAGAGAATAAACTGTACTTCGAGGCGCAGTTAGGAGATGGGTACTCTTTTTTTTAAGAAAGAGACAAACGACTTTTTATAGAACAAAACACATTTAGTGTACATATAGAAATTAAACAAATATCAAACAGGGATATACAATATACATAAAGTGAAGCAACCAAGTTTTTAGAGTCCAAAAGGAATTCAAAGAGTTCAATGTGTTGGTGGTAAAAGGTAGTTTGAGGAGAATTAAATGTAATTAAATGGTAAACGTTGCAGATAAAAATGCCTGAAATCCTTGAGAGTTCTGTCCCCTCGTAACTTGTTAGCTCTGTAGAATTGGTTTTAGGTGTGCGTTTGCACATCAGCTTCTAACGTGGTGAGGATTCCGAGTCGTCGCCGTCTGGGGCTTCTAACGATACGGAGCTAGAGTAGCTAGCCAATGCTAGAGCAAAAAGACGACGAATTCTTCGGTGCCCCTATTTCATAGTTGGCATCATGTGACCCTAAGGGGACTGCTGCTAGTGTCCGGTGAAGCAGGATCACCATTCCTTAATAATGATCACACTCTAAAGGTTTTTTTTTTATTGATGTATTTTTTGTTTTGTTATTGTACTTCAATATGACCACCATTTTGTTGATACATTTTCAACCTGTAGTGGGACTTTATGGACACCCTGTAGAATACCGGTTATGAAAGTCACTACATTTGTCTAAATTTGTCCTTTTAGGGTGATTCCGGTGACCACTCATGTGTAAAAGCCAAGAAAGACGGTGAACGAGTGTTGGTTGGTCTCGTCTCCTATGGTTGGACTTGCCGAGAAGGATTGGCATCTTCACTAGTGTCGCCTATTTCAAACAATGGATCGAAGCCCAAACACAACGATTGATCTGAATACCTTTTTGGAAAATTTAAAGATAAAGATCTTTTTATTTTTTAAATTAAATAATAAAATATACTGACAATTTACTCCTGTTTTTATTTAAATTGTTTCGTAGTGGTGTGCTAATTTAGAACTAAACATTATTTTCTTCAGGCTTTTTATTGAATGTTACTAGTACCACCAATTATCCCTGTGAATTTTACCCCCTATATTTAAGACAATGAAACTTGCATAAAAACTTAATATTATCTTAAATAATTTTTGCCATTCAAAAGAAAGAAACATTAAACAAACTCCTGATGATTTAAAAAACAATTCAGCTTACGGAAATAATGAAAATTATGAACGAAAAACAATGTTTATATTTTTGCACCGTTAAATCAATTGAAAATTTAACGTAGCTAAAAACAAGTTATGACTAGAAGCTTTTAAAAAAATTCTATGAAAAATTAATTAATGGCCCGATTTCACGAAAGTTTCCAGAATTGCTTATCTTTGATGAAAATATGTCTGAAATAGTTTTCATAAAATATATTAGGGGAAATATTTTTTTACGAGGTCTACCCTCCCCATTTTATTTTATGAAATATGAAAAAAAATGAACTGACAAAAAAACGATTCTTACTTTTTTTTCTATTAAGATAAGCAACTGAATAATTATATCAGAAGCTTTTTATAAGTTTCAATGCCAAAGTTTTTTTAGTAAAAGAACCATGAATACAGAATTCAGCTAAAAAATATCAATAAAAGAAACTGACCGTGTCGTAAAAAAAAACGGACTGTTTTACTTTTTTCAAGATAACAGTGAGTAATTTTTCCCTAATCCGATAATTTGATCTTTGAATTAAACTTGTTTTCTTTGTAGCAACTTTTATGTTCGTTATTTCTTTTTTTGCGAGATTTAAAAAAGAATTCAAAAATATTTTACGTTTCTTCCTTCAATATGGCCTAAACTAATCACGTGACCCATTTTTGGTGATACCTAATGTTTCACGGTCTACTTAAAGGAACCTCAACAATTTCCACTTCATGTGTCTACGATGTATTCTGCACATCCACTGGCGGGATAAGGTGCCCAACACAGACGTGCTGGATTGCGCCAACATGAACAGCATGTTCTCCATCCTCTGGATGTTAGGAAGATGGAAAATGGCCGCATCCAAAAAGATCTTTGTCTGGCGAATTCGTAAAAGGCTCCTGATCGGTAGGTAGACTACGCCTACGCTTTAAAGATGTCTGCGGAGAATCGTGAGCATATGCCACATTGACACAAACACGCGGAGGTAGACGCAGAAATCGAGCGGCCTGGCACCTTAACATTAAGCAAGGCACGGGGAGGGGTGAGCGGAGAGGAGAGTTGCCTCGACAGCAAAGAGAGCCAGAAGAAGGAGAGAAAACAGCATCCCCGAAAAGCATCACTACGCAGATGTGGCACTAGGCCAGAAAATGAGACACCCAGTGAGAATCGAACTCACTAACAATGATTTGCTAATCTAGCTTGCTAACCACTACATCACATGAGGTGCATATTTTAGTGATATAAGGTATGCTACAATACACTACTTAAATCTATAGACTACGCGAGGTTACGTGGTTTATACCTCAGCCAATCAACAGCCCGAATACGCGGCTGGTTAACTACTTAATAGCTGATACTGAGAGACGTCCATTTGCAAACATTGACAAAGGACTTGCAAGACTGAGGAGCACCAAGGAACAGCCAAAGTATTCTTTACCAAGGATCGTGCTCTGCTTAACAGAAAGGATCTCCGCTGGACAAGCACTCTTGCTTGAAGCCTGAAGGATGGCCACTAAAATCGTAACAGATTGTGACGTAGAATTTTTACACGTCTTATACCTCAAGGTATATATAGAAAGAACAACAAAAACAACAAAAAACTGAAACGACAACTTTCATGTGTTGCTCTTTAGAACAAATTAAAAGCAGCTACCCGGCGGAGCCTGGGTAGAGTAGAAAAACGTGGTAAAGTTTAGCAGCTAGTTTTGCAGATCTATTACCAATGAATAGCGAGTTGGATTGACGCAGGATGCCCATAAAAATCCCCATCTAAAAAGACCTTGTGTTAATCCGTTCTGGTGGGTGAGGGCAGGATTTTTTTCCCCTCGGGGTAGAGAAAATGACATCCCTATAACGATATAGTAAGAATTGTAATTCAATAATTAACATTTTTTTAAAAAAAAGGTAAAATGCAGAATAGTGTGCAAGAGATAAAACCATTTTACGTATAAATAGGATAATTTTAAGTGCATTGCTCTAATAAAAAATATCACTATAATAAATATGATCCAAGATGATTTTCAAATATCATTTAAGGACTATATTTAAATGATAAAATTTCAATAATTAAGTTTTAATTAAATCTGCGTTTTTACTGATTCAAAATTGTAGTGAATATTTCATTGAAACGTCGTTTCAACGCCCTAAAAGCTTCTAAGCCTTATCATACAATTCAATTTGCCTATGTACATTGTGACAAGACGAAAAGATAATAGTGAGCTAGAACACCAACGTAAACATCACATAAGACACGCGAATGCGCATGCTCGCGTGCACACACACACAGACATACACACACACACACACACACACACACGCGCGCATATAGTAGTAGAAGATTTCCTGAATTGCCCGGAGAGAAGTAACATTAACTACGACACAATACTCATCTATGCACATATTCATGGAATGCAGGTTTTTTGCTCACGCCAGAAACTGTTATTTTAATGCAAAATATGGCGAAAGATATATTTGAAAATGTCAACATGGAGGACATTCTGTCCTTTTTGAGGGAGATGAAATATAGAATATAGACATGAACTTAATCAATACCATACAACATGATTCCCAATGGTGCTAACACATTGTTAAAACCAATTACTAAAAAGGTATGAATGTGGATTTGCAACATATATTACTTCCTAACCCTTAGTCATGAAATGCCGTTAAAATCAATAAACCAATCAACATAAACGTTATTTACTTTATTCAATCTAATTTTTTTTGTTATACAGTTTTTTTTGTTTTTTTTAAGAATTAAATTAATAACTTAGTTTCACTATTAAACATCCATACATACAATAAGTACTGTCATTTTTTATTTAACTTTTAATTAAATTCAAAATTCTCTTCAATAAAATAAGTTTCGATTTTTTTTTTTTGCATTTAATATTTTTAATAGGAGATATTAATTTTCTTATCAGAACGGTTTTAAGTCCGTCCATATTACATATTTATCAAATATATATGGTTATCAAATATCATCTCTCGCTAATAATCCGCGGGAACTCGCTGAAAAATCCGTCCATGGGCTACTTAAAATATAACACAGGAACTATGTTTAACTAAATTTCTCTTTTAATGAGGTGACAAAAGCAAACTATATTTCTTGAATATATTACCATTTTCTGGCAGCAATTAAATTGGGCCTAACCTAATTAATAAATATGAAATAAGATATTGGCCTTGCTGCATATAGGAATAGGTTTGGTTCGTTCGTACTTGTATCCTATCCCCAATAAAGCTGATTCTTCCTTCTTATGGACTGGTAAGCTGAAATGGAATTTAGTGAAAGAAGCAAAGGAACAGAGAGGAGGATGACTTTAGAGTAAGACCTTTATTAGTGGCTTCACACCATTTCGTTGAGGGGAAATATTTCCCGAGCAAGTCAATAGGTATTTCCTCTACAAAGTCTTGGAGTAAAAAGGACTGAGAGACCTTTTTTGGACCAAGAATTCGGTGTTTTTTTGCGCATGCTTATAGGGCTCTTCTGATCTGAAGCCTTCTGAAAAATTGTTACTTTTTGTGTCTTTTATTTATTTATTTATATTTAATCTAATTTTGTTTTACTTTTGTTTTATTTATTTTTACTAGCAAAATAAAATACACCCTCCGGGCGATGTAAAAATAGATTTTTGAAACATATTGCCTAGGGGTGGGAGTTAAAAATTCAGCGAGTTTGTACCCTAAGTAAGTAAAATCATCAAATTCATTAAAGGATTAAAAAATAAAACAATTTGAAAATGTAAACTTTAGATATGTATTAAAATAAAACAAACTATATTAGATATATAATACCAGTCATGTATGTATTAAAACTTGTTTAAAAAAACAATGAGGACTGTCTAATGTTGCATGTTTCAAATTTTGAGTGTATTTATGTTATGATGATTTTGGGTAATGTGACGTAAGCTGTGACGTAGTTTTTGTTACAGACAAAATCCGGAAGCGAATCTCCATTATTAATAGATTTGGTTTATTTTTATTTCTATTTATCCCCACAAGCATTACAACGTGCAAAGAAAAAGCACCGTTCTACGATTTATATTGCTTCTGTTGCATACAATTTTATAACATTTCAAAATATACGCAATTCCATAGCAAGTACGTACCAATTTATCTCAGTAAGTCAACTCTCTGTCAAGATACATTACTACTTAAAAAGAACGGTTATCTACCAAACGCAACAGTTGAATGGTCTCAATAGTATTTCCGTTGCTTCGTACGTTCACTCTCAACAGATACAGAGTTGTGAACGCGTACATGCCAACATTCTCGAAAGAAAAAAAAAACAAAAAAAAAACAAAAAAAACAGCACTGTTGAAACATTGCAACGCCCTAAAAGCTTCTAAGCCTTATCATACAATTCAATTTGCCTATGTACATTGTGACATGACGAAAAGATAATAGTGAGCTAGAACACCAACGTAAACATCACATAAGACACGCGAATGCGCATGCTCGCGCGCGCGCACACACACACACACACAGACACACACACACGCGCATATAGTAGTAGAAGATTTCCTGAATTGCCCGGAGAGAAGTAACATTAACTACGACACAATACTCATCTATGCACATATTCATGGAATGCATGTTTTTTGCTCACGCCAGAAACTGTTATTTTAATGCAAAATATGGCGAAAGATCTATTTGAAAATGTCAACATGGAGGATATTCTCTCCTTTTTGAGGGAGATGAAAATTATATCATAGAATATAGACATGAACTTAATCAATACCATACAACATGATCCCAATGGCGCTAACACATTGTTAAACCAATTACTAAAAAGGTATGAATGTGGATGCGCAATATTTTACTTCCTAACCCTTAGGCATGAAATAACCCCAGACGGGTTGATATGCCGTTAAAATCAATCAACCAATCAACATAAACGTTATTTACTTTAGGCAAAGATCATTTCTATTTCATCTGAATGAGAATGATAATAATCTATTAATTTTTAAATAAGAAATGAGTGTTATCAGAATGATAATGATAATAATCTATTCATTTTTAAAATAAGAAATGAGTGTTATCAGAATGATAATAATCTATTCATTTTTAAATAAGAAATGATATCAGAATGATAATAATCTATTCATTTTAAAATAAAATGAGTGTTATCATGAAATAATCTATTAATTTTTAAAATAAGAAATGATTATCAGAATGATAATAATCTATTCATTTTAAAATAAGAAATGAGTGTTATCAGAATGATAATAATCTATTCATTTTTAAAATAAGAAATGAGTGTAATCAGAATTTGTATTATTTAGATTTTTTTGACTGATGTCCTAACCTATATTCTTAAACTTCGTTTCGGCCGATGTGCCTTCCGGTCTTCTACAGGTGTTTCCTTTTGAACTCGGGAACCTTCTTGTTGAACTCGGGAGTCTTCATGTCGGAATCAAGAACCTTCACGGAACTGTATATAACAATACGGACAAGGAAAAGTCCGAAAAATCTAAATAATAAAAATGACCAAGACATCTATATATATATATATATATATATATTATATTATATATATATATATATATATATATATATGTGGGAGTAAATATGGAAATAAATCCGACAATATTAAGAAAATTTGAAAAAACAAGTGTTCCGAAAATGGGATGAATTAATTAACACACCATAAAATTCACGCATGAATTAGAATCCAATAATTCTTTACCTTTTTTGGATATTTTACTCATAAAAAATAAAGACAAATTAGAATTCAAAGTCCACCATAAACCGAAATGTTTTAAACATCGATAATTAAATTCATCCCATTTTCGGAACACTTGTTTTTTTCAAATTTTCTTTATATATATACACACACATATATATATATATATATATATATATATATATATATATATATATATATATATATATATATATAACAACAACAACAAAAGCGGACAAATAATAATGAGAACTGTTTTGTTTACATTAAGAACAAAACTCTGTAAATTTGACTCAAGATTAGAAACTTATTTCTCATTTCCGTGTTTCAGATTATAATGTTTAAACGGAAATTTATCCATTAACTTAATCAGATAAAATCCATTTTCTGTTAAATTAAACATGAATGACCACTCAAATCATTTTCAAATTATTTTTCTCAGTCGCCATCGAAACTTATGGGAATAACGCCCCACGCCCCACCACTCTACTTTAGAAAGTGAGTGGCTAATGCATATTTTTACATTTGATGAAAAGCTAAAATAAGTTGTATAAAAACTATGGGTGAAGAGGGAATTTTATTATCCCACCCAAAATCAAACTTCCTTGGCATTTTCTGTGGTACCAAAATATTTTTTACCAGCAGTAAACTCATTCCCACTACACCAGACATATACCCTAAAAAAAAAAAAATTAAAAAAGAAAAAAAGAAAAAGGAAAATGTATTTGGTGGGATGGAAACCTTAAGGTCAATTACATTTTCTTTGGCGTGTTGAATTTCAGTAAATTTAGTCTTTGTGATATTATAATCTTTCTATCCCAAAAGTTCACGATTAACTTAATAATCTTGCTAATAATGATTCTCTTAAAAACGTACAAATTAAATCAATGCGGAATTTCAAGTACAATAATTGTAAATAAATTAATCTATACCTTTGGGGTAGGAAGAGTTTGGGGGGTTTTAAGGTTTAAATGTAGTTGAATATTCTGGTTGCGTGTTCTTAAGGTTTTCGCTTTGTACCTCATCTCATTTGGAGGTTTCGCTGAAAAGGAAGGAATTTAAGGAACGAAAAAGAAAGAGACGAAGGCAGGTGTTTTTTTTTTTTTTTTTAGATTTAGGCCTTATTTCTGGTCATAGTTGCCTGTAGCAAGGGAGCGACTAGACCCAGTTACGGCCTAAACTAGACTGGCCGAGATATTCTTTTGGGGGTCGGGAGTCAGACCTTTTTGTCGCACATGCGCGGAGGGTTCTTCCGGTAAAGGCCCATGAGAGTTTGTTGCTTATTTTCAATTTCATTTTTATTTTATTTTTATTCAATCCCCACATACCCCAAATAAAATTTAATTGGTATTTTCCTGCCGCCTTGTGCCATGTTAAAGAATGAAATCATATTACTAGCAAATATCTATATTTGCACTTCACCAAACGCACCAGTCTTTAACCTGTCGGTGGGGTGTTAGAATACACCGATTGCACTTCTGCAGAGGGCTAAGACTCCCCCAATGGGGCCACCTGTTGGCCGTGGGTGGCGACCCGTGATGCTTAAGGATAGAGCCCAGGTGGATGAACAGTCCATGACTTGCAAAACTCCACTTAGGCCTTTTCTTGGGCTAGACGGGCGGTCGGAAAGGCCCCCTCCGATCAATCTGCTGGTCACGTCAAGCCCTAGCACCTATATGATTTCCTCAGCCCTATTGCCCTTATGGCAACACCCTACCCTTTTTATCATATGGGTGCTAGAAGGCGGTGGCTGAGGGTCTATATGTCCTGTGAATGACGTTAAACTCTATCTGATGGTGAGGTTCCAGTTTTGGATGTTTGGGGAATGTGGAGCACCCCTTAATCACCATTGCTCCCTGGTCCACTTTTACCCGGAGTGGTAGTACCTGTTAGGGTCCCATCTATGGGTTAAATAGAAAAAATGTATTTATAAAAAAAAATGTGTATCCATTAAAAATAAATTTATTTCAAAACTTTATTCGGCATAAAATAATCCAATGGGTTGACATGCCCTAAAACGCAACCAGCCAACCAACCAACCAACCAGCCAACCAGTTTTTAACACCTCCCGTGAATGGCGTAAAAGTCTTTTTGAAGATAAGAAAGATATTCAAAATCAATAACTTCTCTTTGTATCGATCAGTTTCAATAAACTTGGTATTATTTTGTAGGATATTTATATCTTCTTCAAACTCTATGTATGTACATAATAAATAATATATGAATATTTGAAACATAGTGAACAATAATAACACCAAAGAAATCCCATCAGACTAGGATTACCAACTCACTACAGACTTGGATTAGGGGAATAAACCCCGAAAAACAAACCCGGAGTCGGAGCCCCTAAAGGTGGTGTGATGCTGAAATCCAGTGCTACCCAGCGATATTACCGCTGCCAAACTGCATTGGCTACTTACCTTTCCTTTGGATCCCAGCGGCTGTGTGGAGAGGGGGATTTGCTCATCCTGCCTACCAAACCGCTCAGGCTACGTATTTCCACTAAAAATGGACACTACTCCATCGTCTCTCGTAGACGGAAGGATGCCAACAATTACAATTTTGTAGGATGATGATAGATTTATAATAGATTTTCATCACAGGTAATAAATTAGATCACTGATGATGTCATCAAAGAGGTATTTATAAAATAATCTGATCACTGCAACAAAAGTCACAATTTCAAATACCACAAACAAATTGAATTAAAAGTTTATCTATACTCATGGTAAAGGATAATAATATAATTACACACATCAATCATTTTATAGCATATATATATATAATATATATATATATATATATATATATATATATAATTATTTGTGTGTGTGTGTGTGTGTTATTTATAATAGATGAAGACTTCTTAAGTGTTACCTCCCTTAGCCCCATATCTTAACGACAAGACTATTCCCTAATTAACACCGTTTTCTTCTGCCTTTTCACCGTAAGGCTTTAACGTGAAAACAAGTGGAGTCTACCCTTTCTGTATTAAGTATGTTACTATTACCTTGAAGGTAAAAGTTTTATTGAAGGTATTTTAAATAAGATTCATTACTATTTATTTCATAATTTAAAGTTATTCTTTCCTTTATAGACCTTTAAGATAAATGTCCTTTTTCTCTGTACCATGCAGTGATAATCACGAAGAGGGTAGGGTCTGTTCCTTTAAATGTAGTACCATTCTTCAATCAGTCGTATTTCTCCTTTATTTCTGTTCTTATTGTAAAACTGATAGTTGATACGATTTAAATGTTCCTGTAGTGTGTCAGTACAAGGTAATAATGCATTCAAGTAAAAATTTTCCTTATATATTAAGAATCCCATATTACTTACTATATTTTGAGAGCAACACGAATAATCTCAGTTCATTAAAACTTTCAACTTGCTTATTCCTATACAGAACATAGGTAAATTTACTACTGATAAAAGATAATTTTTATACCACAGGACCCAGGAATACAAGAAAATACCATAGTTTTTTGTGTGGGTGCAATTCCAACCTTGCCTTTGGCCTATTATCTTTTCGGATAATTTATGATTAGTTGAGATTTATTGGGTCTTATATCACATAACCTTTCTTTATCTCGACATCCCAAATTGTTTGTCCTTTAACCGGGCATAGTAGGGAAGGGAAGGTAACTTAAAGAGATACTTCTTGTTATTTCGCAGTATTTTGTGTTTTTGGTAGAGTATTTCGCCAGTTCTGAAACGACGTTCAAATTACAGAAACAGAACTCGCCAATGTTACTGATGTTTACAAAACCAGAACTATTACTATACTGATGTTTAAATCCCTATGACTAAAGAAAGGGATAATATATATATATATATATATATATATATATATATATATATATATATATATACCAACCCCTCTGCACGAGCAGGATGTGACACAAGGTCAATTTCTTAAGCGGAGTTCGACAGGTTTGAATTCAGAGTTTTCCTTCTCCTAGACCGGTTGCCTAACCAAGGTTAAAAAGCCCAGTCCGACCTACTATTTGCCTATAGCTGGAGGGAGAGTAGGATTCATACCTTTCACAAGGGTATTAACGATAAGTGAAATACAATTACCACATCCAGGATTTGAACTCGGGGCGACAAGTCTATTTCCCATGACTTTAACCATTACACCACGCGCTTATCAGAAAGGGATACTATAAGAAGTTTTAAGACAAAGGTGTTTGCTTGTATTATGGCAAATAGAAGAACAGACGACGTCAACAGAAAAGTTATTTATCGATGTTCATATAATCCAAGTAGGTATTTACCCTATCAGTTCGTCACGGGTAAGGTATAACACAAGGTCGCAAGTATGGGGCATCCAGCGAAGATCGAATTCGCTATTTAGTAGTAATGAATCTACGAGACTGGCTCGCTAACCATTATACCACAATAGGACGTTAGATAACAAGTCAACGGCAATGGTGTTAGTATGTCATGGTAATAGAAATATAATACGTCATGTATCTTTATGTTGTCATAACAAGAGAATAACGATATTATGACGTTTGAATCGAACGTGTCATGACCAATGGATAAATGTTTCATATGCTAAAAGGCACAAAAAAGAGCCTGGGCAAGAAGCATGGAGGCCCTGGGTTACCCAAGTGA
This sequence comes from Doryteuthis pealeii, assembly GCA_023376005.1. Classification (NCBI taxonomy): domain Eukaryota; kingdom Metazoa; phylum Mollusca; class Cephalopoda; order Myopsida; family Loliginidae; genus Doryteuthis; species Doryteuthis pealeii. Next base: position 67,994,883 of record CM042148.1, read on the forward strand.
CAGGACACCCCTCTCTGCCTCGCTGGCATGATTCGAAAGAATGGTGACCCAATACATTCGGCGTCAGTTTGGCTGCAGGAATTGCCAGGTAGTGTTTTACGCACTGAACTGCCTAATGGAGTCCAAGCAGTGATTTCTGTCAGGGTTTTTTCTCCTTTAGCCTTTTCCTATCCAGAGGTTTACCCACAAGGCAGCGGGGGTTATTTAGATTATTACGCGCCTGGATACCAGCCCAGGTATTTCTATGTTCGCGAGTTAATATGCCAGATGGCCGTTGAGCAAGAAGCTTCCTCCGACTTTTCAGCTAAAAGATGCTTCCTCCGCCCTTTCGGCTAAAAGATGAAGGAAATAAAAGAGACTATATCACTATTAAAAGAGAAATGGTAATCTAACACAATTATGTCTTGAACAAATTACCATCAAGATAAAACCCATCAATATGGTATATCGAAGATCAGGTATTAAGGTATGGAATTCTAACAGTTCTCAGAATTCGTAGAAAAATAACAATTTATGATTATTCAGTCTCTTGATACTGTAAGATGTAAAGTTCTTATGATAAGTTGAAAGGCTCAGAGTAACATTCCAACGTGGGTACATAAATTAATATGACAAAGAAATTATAAGATAATAACAAACGTAGACTTTAATTCGTGAGCACTAGAGAAATACACACAAGACGGGAATACATATACTCATAACAAAGGTACAGTAATATATAGTGAAAAGATGCATAAACATATATAAAGAATGTAGGACTCACATCCTAAGGAAGTAATACAGAGTTTCTGAAGGAATGTCATTTACTGATAATTGGTTGGGAGGCTTTGCCCCCCATTTAAGGAACAGAGGCGCCAAACGCCTAAACCTTGTGAAGTCGTTGCTGGCCAGAGAGAAAAAGCACTCGAATTTCCCGGGCTACTACTTAAATACTCGAGCCCTCTACTCGCGAAAACCTGGCGGCAAGGGAAGATAACTATTCTGGATCCCACATCGATCCAAACAGGGGCAAACAATCGTTACAATACAAAGAAAAACTGTTGTTTTACAACCGGCTAGCAAAGATAATTAATAATTATTCGATATATATATTTACCAACCCCTCCGCACGACCAGGATGCGACACAAGGTCAATTTCTTAAGCGGAGTTCAACAGGTCTGAATTCAGAGTTTCCCTTCTCCTAGACCAGTTGCCTAACCAAGGTTAAAGAGCCCAGTCTGTCCTACTATTTATCTATAGCTGGAGGGAGAGTAGGATTCATATTTTCCCCAAGGTTATTAGCGCTAAGTGAAATACAATTACCACATCCAGGATTTGAACTCGGGGCGACGAGTCCATTTGCCATTACTTTAACCATTACACCATGCGCTTCCATTATTCGATATATAAGAACATACAAGATTAGCATTTCATCATTACCCTCATCGTAGAATGAAACTTAAACATAAGTAACTTCAAATTTCGTTGATTGATTTATTTATCAAGGAATGGCATATTCATCCGTTTATTTCTTTGGAGTTGGAATAATTCTTGACCATAGGTTGATTCATTTGTTCGTCATAGGATGTCTGTTTATTCGTTTGCAGTTCGGAATGGTCTCTGACTATCCGTTGGATCGATTGTTCATTATCGAATGGTCATTGACTATTTTTATATTAACTTATTTGGACCATATGACCTTTAGGCACCCCTTTTTTTTTATCTCGGTTAAGAAAGAACATATTTTTCATTTACACCGTCAATATTCGGTTGTTTTACAGACGATTTTTATATTTTTAAAAATTATAAAACTAACCCCTAACCCTAACCCCTAACAAACAACCTGATATTGACGGTGTAAATGAAAAACATGTCCTTTCTTAATCGAGATCAAAAAGGGGTGCCTAAAGGTAATATGGTCCATTTATTTAGTTTCCCAATCATCTATTGGTCCTTCCTATGTTTATTTGATGTCGTAATTGTCCTTAACCTTTTAATCGTTCATTTCTTCAAAGAAGTACACTTTTCTAGTCGTCGTTTTTTTTTAGTTGGCAATTCCGTTTACCATTTAATGTTCATTTATTCTTCATAGAATTGCCCTTAACCATTCGTTGATTAATTTGTTTTGATTGGAATGACTCTTAACCATTCATTGGTTCTGTTGATCTGGTTGCACAAACCGAAAGAAATGATTGTCCTTTTATATGGAAAGGATAATTGAGCTTCTTTCATTTAGGTGCTGCAATAAAAATGTTTTTTAGGATCCAACCCTAACAACATGAAGAGTTTGAGATCCGAGATCTTTAGGGTTTGTGTCTCTTGTACATTTTTCTTATTACCTCAATTGAAATCGTTTTATAAAACGATATCCAACCCTAACAACATGAAGAGTTTGAGATCCGAGATCTTTAGGGTTTGTGTCTCTTGTACATTTTTCTTATTACCTCAATTGAAATCGTTTTATAAAACGATATCCAACCCTAACAACATGAAGAGTTTGAGATCCGAGATCTTTAGGGTTTGTGTCTCTTGTACATTTTCTTATTACCTCAATTGAAATCGTTTTTATAAACGATATCCAACCCTAACAACATGAAGAGTTTGAGATCCGAGATCTTTAGGGTTTGTGTCTCTTGTACATTTTTCTTATTACCTCAATTGAAATCGTTTTATAAAACGATATCCAACCCTAACAACATGAAGAGTTTGAGATCGAGATCTTTAGGGTTTGTGTCTCTTGTACATTTTCTTATTACCTCAATTGAAATCGTTTTATAAACGATATCCAACCCTAACAACATGAAGAGTTTGAGATCCGAGATCTTTAGGGTTTGTGTCTCTTGTACATTTTCTTATTACCTCAATTGAAATCGCTTGAATTCAAAAGGCAAGTTCATTAATTCCCTTATGTCGAGGAACGATGAGAAAGAAAGAAAGAAAGAAAGGAAGAAAGAAAGAAGGAAAGAAAGACAGAAAGACAGAAAGAAAGATGAGATTTTGTTTGCTTCATTTCTCGACACATGAAATACAAAAATAAAATACACGACTTTGGGCTTTTGTAAATGTACGTAGGCATTCACACGAAACACACACACACACACACACACACACACCACAAACATATATAATATATATATATATATATATATATATATATACTCACATTTACAGGAGTATATATTATAGTGATATATATGTATATGTGCATATATGTATATACATATGTATATACATATCTATATATAAGTATATATATGAATATGTATATGTATATAAGTAATAAATGCATATATGTCTATATATATGTATATATAAGTATATAAGTATAAATATATATAATCACACACACATTTATATATATATATATATATATATATATATTATATATATATATATATATATATATGATGTTCTTATAGAGTCTACGTATGCTTCTTTGTCGGTATATCTGATGAGTCCATATATATTTTTCTCCTTTTTGTAAACTAAAATTTTCTCCTTTTTTGTAAACTCCACACTAAATGACCAAACTTTACAAAGACACTGAATGATCTGGATTAGGACGAAAATAAAAGAATATGAATGAAGGAATTATTATATAAAAATATAGTATGTTTGTTTCGATGTTTACAACTGGAGATTGTACTTGTTTGACCTCTGGTGACGTCAAATGCTTTATCTTATAACTTCACGCAGAAAACTCACAAAAGGTTGTGTAAGTCTTCATGCAAAAAATGTAAATATGTTTTAGCATGAACACACAAACTGGGTACTCATTTTTATAAGTATTCTTGTTTTTTATAGAATGAATCAATACAGTCATGTTGGATTCCCTATAAGATATTTGTTTGTTTGTTTGCTTTATTGATTTTAACGGCTTATCAACCCGTCTGGGGTTATGGCATGCCTAACAGTTAGGAAGTAATATATGTTGTGTATTTATATTTATACTTTTAGTAATTGGTTTTAACAATGTGTTAATGTGTGTGGGGATTATGTTGTATGGTATTGATTTGTGTATATTCTATAGTATAATTTTATTTCCCTAAAAAAGAAGAGAATATCCTCCTTGTTAACATTTTCAAACAGATCTTTCATATTGTTTGCTTTAAAATAACGGTTTCTGATGTGAGCAAAAAACCTGCATTCCATGAATAAGTGTTTAACTGTCAAAGGTGTTTGACATGTTCCACATTGTAGTTGTTGTTCTTGTTTGAGTATGTAGGAATGCGTTAGTCTTGTATGACCAATGCGTAATCGGGACATAATGACTTGTTCCTTTCTAGACTTTCTTAAAGTTGGTCTTCAGCCTCCCAAAGTGGGTTTGATTAGGAAGAGTTTATTGTGAATGTTGTTATTTCAGTGTTGTTGCCATTATGTATGAAAGAATATATTAATTTTAGGTTTCAAGCCAGTATATAGAATCTTAAATTTGTCGGGGATCAAGTCTAGAGCCGATAAATTATATACTTGAAACAGTAAAATCGGTCAAGATCCGGATAATTGATGTTCGATAATTTCATTAAAATATGATATTTTCCTCCATATTTAGGTCTGATATAAAAATTACTGTTGTGATGTTAGTTCAACAGTTAAAAAGAAGTCAGTCGAGGTAGGGTGAAAGAGACAGTGTATTTACAAAAGGTACAAGAACGGCTAGCTTGCCGCTAAACAGTAACAGTACGGTAACAGTACAACCTTTTCTCTCCGTGTCTCACTATTTATTGTGAGAACCGGTGTATATTCTCCACTGTAGGAACGGCCGGTACAACAATTACTTTCACTGCTTTGATGTTTCATTCTTTTTGAAAAATAAATTTATTTAAAAATGTTTACAATCAATGAATGAATGTAATATAGTTGTTGTTACGCTCTTAATCATTTTCTTAGAGATTTAATAAATTTCATATTTGTTAAAGTAAACATTATTTATTTAAAGATATCGGAAATTGGGTTATCTGCCCGCACCGGAACCGGACAATAGGGATAGGGGTAAAACCCTGACTCGAGAGAACAGGCCCGACAGGCAAAGGAGCAGTACTAGCTGATACTAGAAGAAGAATAGAACTACCGCGACTTTACCGGACAACGTAGAGACATTGCAAAGATTAATATAATAAATAAGTGTATTGAATCCCTTGTATTACCTTTAATATATCCCCGCAGGAGAAATTCCTCTGGCAACTTTGAAAGACAATTACACTACTCTTAAAGACATTTACAAAAGAATGCATAAACTCTTAACACATTACTAATAACCCAGAATAAACTGTTACCAAATATACACGCTTATTTGCCTTGTACCTTTCCTTCACAACAGTCATATTGTATTCGTTACTATTTGTCTACTTTATTTCTGTTAAAGAAAGCATTTAATTAATTGAATAACTTGTTTTATTTTAATCTTAAAGAACAAAACTAAATTTATATAAATTAAAATTAAAAGCTTTTTTTAATAATCTAATACCGAATAAAATTAAACTTTATTGATGAATGTGTATTGTTTAAACAATCAACAAAATACTACTAACAATAAAATACTTCGCTACAACTAATTTAAATAAATATATTTGTAGATAAAAATAACACCAGTAATAAAAAATAACAACCGTAAACAGTTTCTGCATTAAAATAAATGTAAACTTTTTTAAAAAATGTTTGTATATTTTCTATGTATTTATTAAAAGTAGCCCCCCCCCGTACTGTGTTGCAGCCCAGTAAGTGATTCTAGTTTCTTAAGAACCAGTTCACTCTTTATCTTTATATTTCTTTTGTGTATGGAATTAATAAAAAATATGTAGCTAATATTTGATTATCATCATGCTTCAAATATTCGCATTAAAACTTATTAGAATCATATTTTTTGTTTACATTTTGTCTGAATCTTTGAGATGAGGAATTATCTTTATTAATCCCTGGTGTTGTTGTTCAGTGGAATTGACCTGAAACATTTCAAGGACACATGGCAGGAATTACCGTATTTGACGGCATATAAGACGCACGATATAAGACGCACCCCCATTTCAGCAGGTCAGATTCAGGGAAAAAAGTATTTAGTGTATTTAAGCTTATATCATAAATATATACGCTCCTGCTAACCAGCAATAAAATAAGGATGCATGGAGTTTAGGGTCGTAAAAGTACTGAGTGTAATCTGGGTTAGTGAGCATCATAGAGATGATAGCCTAGGCCTACGGAGGTCTCAAGCTCACCAACGATGTATATGACGCAGAGGGCAATTTTAGCCAACATTTGGCAAAAAGTGCGTCCTATTGTTACGTAGTGCCTTTTCTTTGACGGTACCAAATAGGTATATGTTGCATACCTCTTTACCGATACTACATATCTATATGTTATACTTTCTTACGTCTTCTTACTCTGGTCGTCTATCTTGGTCTGGTCTTCTTGGATTCCGGGTCTGTCTCTGTTGGGATCACTGCTTATAGAAGCCCTGTGCTATGTTAACTTTTAAATAACACAAAGAACTTCGATTTACGATGATGTTACTTATTCCATAACCCCCAGACCAGACAATGCGCACGGATCTTACATCTTGCTAGCTTCGCTTTAACTTCTAACTGTACTGACTGAGTGCTTACACCTTAAACCGGAAGGCCTTCTATTGCTTCCGATCTTCAGATCATCCGCAGGCAAGGTCAGAGTGAGGTCAAGCATTGTCACTCACTCTCAAGGCATCAGCTGCACTAATAGATTTCTACACTATTGTCATAATCATTAGGTATCTAATGATTATGTACACTATATGCGTCAAATACGGTAATTATACAAGATATTCTCAAAGACATTCCATGTGGAATGGGAACAATCTATCACATGGATGAGAAATTCCAGACACACGAAGAAACAACGACCAAATATCGGACTCTAACAACAAACAAGATGAGAACATCAGACCGAGTAGATCATTGAAGAATATTGCATAATTGGCTCTTGTAATTAGCTGTGTAATTTAAAAAAGGATACTCTGTATCAAATTGGTTCTCTATACCAAACTGATGATGAAATTACAAATTTGCCTAGAAATTCAGAACAAAATTTCTGTGAGAAAAATGTGACAGTATTCCATAGAAAGAATAAATTAAATTAGGGAAAGCATTTACAACAATCCAGGAATTTTGAGGACTTTTGTAATTTTAGAAATCCCGTTCACGCGAACGATTGAATTCACCGTTATGGAGGGCCGGTTTGCTCAGTCGGTAGAGCGTTCGGCTAGAAACCACAAGGTTCCTAGTTCAATACCGTCCTCGCAATCAGCGTATGAGTAGCACAGGGATCTGTGCGGTAAAATTAGGAGCTGATGGTAGGTGTGACACTCCACCTCGACGCTAAAATAATCTCCTGTCTAGTGCAAGTGAAAAGGATAGACTCCCTCGCTGATTGGCTGATACCGACTTTAGGCCGCCCCGACGACTTTACTTTTTTACTTTTTATGGAGAACCTAGATTCCTATATTTAGAATTGCAATATACGCGGGTCCATCCTTTAACAAAATGTTTGTTTTAAACTGAGTCTCATCAGAGATTACCACAGGAAAAATAAACTATGATAGATAAGCAATAATTATATAATGAGAGAGAGTAAATAATTATTGTGATTACCCTCGTAGCGTCATGACTGAACATGCACGAGTTCTGAATGGTAGACGAATTCCTTCTATTACAGAGCTCTGGTTTCTATTTTTCCCACCCCCTCCATCGCCAATCATCAATATTGGGAAATTTTTAAGTAGATACATGCATAGAGCGAATGGGGTATTTTGGTGGAAGGGAGCTGCGCAAGGAGAAATGCAAGAACTTTATTTTTTATTTTGAATGAATCGTCGGTGAGTGAGCCTAGCTAGATAATCCGTGTAGTGATATGACCGGTTTATCACCTCTCCCCAAACCAAACTTCGGCTATATGCTGAGTGTGTGCATATGCGCTGTATCTCATTTCCAAATAATTTTAAAGTTTATTTGGAGTGAGTGCACGTATGTGCTCACTTCAATAATCTGGTTGAACGATGTTATTATATTGCTCAAGAACGCAGAGCTGGAATTCTGAACACACACGAGTTATGATGGTAACTAAATGTTTGTTTTTTAAAATGCATTCAAAACAACCGAGTTAGCCAATAGATGTTGAGCAATGGTAGAGTCAGAGTTTTTGATTCGTGCAATTATATCATTTTTAAATATGTGAGCGAATGGCTAAGAACTGTTGATAAGATGGTGTGTGTGTGTGTGTGTGTGTGTGACTTAGTAGTCGCAGTGTCTAGACCATGCCTACTCGTTGCCGGCCTGAGTGAAAAAGAGGCAGGAAATCGTAGTTCCGCTGGTGACCAAAAACCAACGCCTCCTATCCGGCGAACGAAAAACAGCAAGGAAGATAACTCATTTTGACTTACGACACCCGGATTTCGTTTTACTGACTCATCAAGATCATTAACATTGACCGGGTGTCGTAAGTCGGGTGGTCGTAAGTCCAAAATGAGTTATCTTCCTTGCTGTTTTTCGTTCGCCGCCGATAGGAGCGTTGGTTTTGGTCACCAGCGGGAACTACGATTTCCTGCCTCTTTTTCACTCAGGCCGCAACGTAGGCATGTCTAGGCACCTGCGCTACTAAGTCTTTTTACCGACCTAACAGCTACCAGTAAGTGACATTCTCTACGACGTGAGTCGCACGCCTAATTCTTATTGTACGTATATAATCTATTATTAATGGAGATTGTGTTTTTTCTCTCTGTAACCGAAACTATATTACTACTCAATTCACAGTTCTCTTAGTTATTTACATCACATTCTCCATGATTTTATTTTTTTAACCTCAATGAATAATAAATGTTTTACATTATTAAGACTGTTGACCATATCTACATACTAATAATACGCAATGTATTTATAATATACAACAAATATTGGTTACATGTGAATGGAAGGTAATTTGCATATTGACTTAAAAAATTGATTTTAATAAAATATGCTAAGTATTATGATTCTAATTTTTGGTTTATCTTATTGAATATGAGCAAAAATCTCTTGGATAAATCTAAAAGAAATTCATTAACAAGAAGAAATAACTGTAATATTATCCTTTACTTTCTATTTAAGTAAAGAGTTAAATTAGGAAATTACCAATGAAAGACGGGAGTAATGGAAAAATATGAAGAGTAGTTCAAAGCTGTTCTATTTTTCGATAATACCCCTCTGTTCCAATCTTTTATCTGCATTCTTATTTGTTATTAGCCTTCTAATTTAACATGATATTTATTATATTAAAACTTAAAAACTTGCACCCGGAGGTGCATAAATTTGCTAGTATATATTATATAATGTATATTATATATTTCTTTAAATAATATTTTATCTTTACACTTTGTCGGAATGGTTTTAAGTATTACTCATGTACCCACGTTGGAGGTTACTTATGCTTCCAACGTTAATATATATCCCTTATTCATAATTGATACAAATCAGAAAGTTTTGAAATAAATAACTGATACATTATAAAATTTATTTGATAAATAAACACTAAAACTTCATTAAAATCGGTTAATTCCTGATTTTGGCAATTTTTCAATTGGGGTTAAATTGATTTGTAGAATACGTCTATGACGTCATCTTTGTTGATATCTAGCCTAATAGCAAACGCTTACAGTGAATGGTGTTGACCATCCAAAACTGAATTATAAAACTAAAATAGATATATTATAACAACAGTACAAAAAGCAAACAAAAAAAATGGATTTTATCGTGATTAGGCCGTTGTCGTGTTAGTACTGCTGTACGGCTGCACCACCTGACCCTGACGAAGCGACTAGAATAAACTAGATGGAAGCTGTACAAGAATGCTGTGTTGCAGCTTAAACAACACGTGAAACACCTCACGAGGAAACAGCTATCTCCT
>CM042148.1:68004868-68097368 GCA_023376005.1 Doryteuthis pealeii
CTGGAGAGAGATTGGCTTGGACTTTTACTCCTGACAGTTTTATACAGCGGTAAGTTGATTGGAACTGAACACTGTTCGATAGATAACTGGTTTAGAAGAAATGAAGGATTGTGATTGAGGGCAACCTCTTTAAGCATGAATTCTTTTCGCTTGCCCAATACAATGAACTTTTTGTGTCTAGTGTGTCTAGGATGATAGATAGTCCATTTTTCTTGTCGTTTTATTTTATTGTTTTTCTAGAAAACGTATTCATGTGTCAATTTGCAATTTCATGAACTAAAGTCTGACATTTTTTCGGACATTTCTTCCTTTTCTTTCTTTTTTTCTTCCAGCGATGAAGATGAAGAAGATTTGAAATCTATGAATGACATTTAAAAATACATATGGGGTTTAAGTAAATTATGGGCTATAAGTGGGTTTGGGTGTTTTACAGGTTTAAAAGGTAGCTTGATATTCTCGGCAGCGTGTTCCTCAGGTTTTTTTTTTAGCCCCATATCTTTTTGGTCGTCGCGCTGAAAAGAAGGCATTCAAAGAACGAGAAAGGAAAGAGACAAAGACAGAAGGTGGCTTTATGACTTAGGCTTTATTAACCCTGTCATAGTCGGCCGTGGCAAGGGGATATCCCCTGGCCAGGAAGCGACTACACTCAGTTGCGGCCTAAATCCAAATGGCCAAAATATCCTTTTTGGTGTAGGGAGTCAGTCCTTTTTGCCGGACATGCGCAGAGGGGTTCTTCCGGTGAAGGCCCCATAGGAGTTTGCTGTTTTTATTTATTTTATTTTAATTTTATTCTTATCTTTGTTTTATTTTAATCCCCACATACTTCAGATATTTTTTAATTGTTGTGAGGTTTTAAGGGGTCAAATAAGAACAAAACAACGGGTAACGAAAAGTAGAAAAATGTATTAACAGAAAGTAGACAATACAATAGAGAGATGTGGAAATTACGTCCGACGAACAGAGTTATTGGCACTCGCATTGGCTTGCTTCCTAAGCCACAATTATCCCTGTTCATTTATAGTAATCTGTTGACGCATTACATTGGTCTTATAGGGTGTGTCACCTATAACATTAATAATTCTCAGTTTTACAATATTTCAAATATCTACCCTCTAGGTTTCGGATATGTGGGCCGTCAAACAGTTAGCAGTGCTGAAAATGGAATCAGTGAACAAAGTTTAAAATACAGCTAAGACAGTTTGCATTCACTTTCCCACAAGATATGAATCTACTCCTATTATTAGCTATGGGTAAATAATAGTCTAGTAGTTCTTTAGTTTTGTAAAATGGCAATCTACCCTGGTCGTTTAATACTAGGTTAGATTAGGGATCATACGTTGCTTCTGACATCATGTAAACTAGTACAACTTTTATGTTTCTTGGAGAGATGCCGCCCTGTCGGCTGGGGCGTTAGAATGCACCGACTGCACCTCTGCAGAGGGGTAAGACTCCCCCAAATGGGGCCACCTGTTGGCCGTGGGTGGCGACCCGTGATGCTTAAGGATAGAGCCCAGGTGGATGAGCAGTTCCTGACATGCAATACTCCACTTTGGTCCTATCTTGGGCTAGACGGGCGGTCGGAGAGGCCCCCTCCAATCAATCGGCTGGTCACGTCAAGCTCTAGCACCTATATGATTGCCCCAACCCTATTGCCCTTATGGCAAGCCCCAACCCCTTTTTATCATATGGGTGCTAGAAGGCGGTGACTGAGGGTCTACATGTCCTGGGAATGACGTTAAACTCTATCTGATGGTGAGGTTCCAGTTTTGGAGGTTTGGGGAATGTGGAACACCCCTTCATCACCATTGCTCCCTGGTCAACTCTGACCCGGAGTGGTAATACCTGTTAGGGTCCCATCTATGGGTTAAATAGAAAAATGTATTTATAAAAAAATTGTATTATCCATTAAGAATTGATTTATTTCAAAACTTTATCGGCATTAAATGACCCACTGAGGTTGATATGCCGTAAAACAAACCAAACCAAACAAAATCTTGGAGAGATGGGCTTCACAACTCACTGGGAGATGTTATGAAGGGGAATTTCTCGTCGAGGCAAGAATTTAATAAGTATATTTAATTTAATAGTACTAGCAAATATATGCACCCTCCGGGTGCTAGTATTTAAGTTTTAATATAATAAAATATATTAAATTAGAAAGGCTGATGAAACTGAATAAGAATGCAGATAAAAAGATTTAGAACAGAGGGGTATGATTGAAAAATAGAACAACTTTGAAACTAACTCTTCTATCATTTTACATTACTCCCGTCTGTCTTTGTTAAATTTTCCTAATTTAACTATTTAGTTAAAATAGGAAGTAAAGAATAATATTACAGTTATTTCTTCTTGTTAATGGATTTCTTTTAAGATTTATTCCTGAGATATTTGCTCATATTCAATAAGATAAAACCAAACAATTAGAAATCAATAATACTAAGCATATATTTATTAAAATCAAATTTTTAATATCAAAATGCAAATTAGCTTTCCAATTCACACTGTAAACCGCTATTTTGTTGTATATATAAATACAATTGCATGTTATTAGTATGTAGATATGGTCGACAGTCTTAATGATGTAAAACAATTTTTTATTAATAATTGATTTTAAATAAAAAATAAAATCGTGGAGAATGCGATGTAAATAACAAATGGAATTGTGACTTGTATAGTAATATAGTTTCGGTTACAGACAAACTCACAATCTCCATTATAATAAGATATTCAGCAAACAAAAGTAAAATATGACTCATATCTGAACGACCGGAATTGAAAATATGTTTGGTAAAGTTTGATGTCAGTTACTTGAAGTTTCACTTTCACTAGAAATTGAAAAATACTCTGTGTTCGGTACTTATGGACAGTATCTATTCGGTCATATTTTTTCTAAAAAAAAACGTGTGCATAAGTCAATTTTCAATTTCATATTATATAAAAAAAATAAAGTCGTCGGGGTGGCCTAATGTCGGTATCAGCCAGACAGTGATGGAGTCTATCCCCTTTTCACTAGTGAAGGAGATTATTTTGACGTCTGAGGTGGACCATCAGCTCCTCACTTTACCGCACAGTTCCCTGTGCTACTCATACGCTGAATTGGCGAAGACCGGTATAGAACCAGGAACCTTGGGATTTCTAGCCGGCCGCTCTACCGAGTTCTACGTATTTTACGTTCTTCAGTAATTCTGAAAATTTAAAGAACGCCTAAGCTATGCTAAACAGTAAAAATTCCTTCTAGAAAAATATTTATTGGGTCAAACTGGATTTTTTAAAGAGACTTACGATCAAATATGATGACAAAATATCTTAAAAAAAAAACTAGTACAAAATAAAAAAAAAACACCCTCCGGGCGATGTAAAAATAGATTTTTGAAACATATTGTCTCAGGGGTGGGAGTAAACAATTCAATGTCAGCGAGTTTGTACCCTAAGTAAGTAAATAAATATGTATTAAAATAAAACAAACTATATATAGATATATAATACCAGTCATGTATTTATTAAAACTTGTTTTAAAAAACAATGAGGACTGTCTAATGTTTCATGTTCAAATTTTGAGTGTATTTATTCCATGTTATGACGATTTCCGGTAATGTGACGTAAGCAGTGACGTAATTTTCCGTTACAGACAAAAACCGGAAGCGAATCTCTATTATTAATAGATATGAAAAATAAAATTCTACCATAGAAATATGTTCTGAATTATTTTTGATTGAATTCCTTTCATATATATATAGTCATCCACAGACATGTGTTTCGACTTATCAAGTCTCTTCAGTGTGGCTAGACATTTGTAAGCTACCTACAACCGGTATTGAAATCCGATCGGTTCAGTCAGACACCTTAACCAGCAGACTGTCATCACCCACAGAATGCGAAGAATTTAAATTTAAATTTCCAAATCGTGTCAAAATATGTTAAATTAAAAATTCTGCTGTCAAACGTCCTAGGGTTGTTGGCTAATAAAACAGCTGTGATCGCAAATCCTTCATAAAACATCTTATGTTCACAACACCCTAAAAAGCTGTAGACATTTGTATTTTCAGTGGGTTTCATCTGAAAAATGCTTATAAAATTGCAATAAACCCTATTCATCAAATGAAAGGAAATTGATTTATCTACAAGTTTATCAAAGTTGTTTATATGCGAATCTTATTTTTATAACTTTTTATTGATGAGACAGGAAAAAAAGACACCCGTTTTTTTCTTGCACAAGAGGATGTTTGTATAGTTTGATAATTTAAAAAAAACTCACAGTAATTTGAATTTGGTCAAATTTGGCAGAAAAATAGAATAAAGAATGTCATTTAATATAGTTTATTGCCCAATGCATTTTTATAGTAAAAATCATTGTCCAATGCATTTTTATAGTAAAAATCATTGTCCAATACATTTTATGGTAAAAATCATTGTCCAATGCATTTTATGTAAAAATCATTGTCCAATGCATTTTATGGTAAAATCATTGTCCCAATGCATATAGTAAAAATCATTGTCCATTTTATAGTAAAAATCATTGTCCAATGCATTTATAGTAAAAATCATTGTCCAATGCATTTTATAGTAAAAATCATTGTCCAATGCATTTTATAGTAAAAATCATTGTCCAATGCATTTTATAGTAAAAATCATTGTTCATTGTCCAATGCTTTTATAGTAAAAATCATTGTCCAATGCATTTTATAGTAAAAATCATTGTCCAATGCATTTTTATAGTAAAATCATATGTAAAAATCATTGTCCATGCATTTTTATAGTAAAAATCATTGTCCAATGCATTTTATAGTAAAAATCATTGTCCAGTGCATTTTTATAGTAAAAATTATTTCCAATGCATTTTTATAGTTTTAGATCTTTTTAAGTGCAAAAACTTATCTTGGAATTGATTTTTCAAAAGAACCCCAAATCCTTTCACTTGTCAGTAATGTCTAATATGAAATTAAGATCGGTATCTTTCTCTTGACACAGACACGCATCTATCACCCACTGTAGCAGTTCCCTGGTAATATTTTCTGGTGATGTATTGATGACACGAAGACGACTGATGTTGAACGTAGAATATTTTATTTACTTCCAAACACCGTGAAATACTGAAATAAAATGGGGTATAAAACAATTACTAATTTACAAAAGGGGTCTTTAACAAATGCCAGCAACTTCACGGGAAAATTAGAAAGAAACATACCTGTGCGCCGTTACCAGTACCAAGAACTAACTAAAAGACTAAAGTTCTAATTTTAGGACGATATTTTCTACACAACCTTTTTGCTGCATCAGCCTGGCGGAAGTCCCTATTTTGCCCTAAGGAAACCTGTTGACCTTCCCATAATGCTATTCAGGCCCTGTGGTCACTCGATTATCAGACCCTAATAGAGTTGTTTCCCTTACACTGTCCAAATTTAAGGGAATATTTTGAGGGTAAAAATAAATATATCTAACTATTAGGCGCACTCAAAGGCGACAGCTACACCACCTTTTGCCGAATTCCTACAAAGAGAGCCTCTGTTTTTATTTTTTTATTTGCATTCTTATTTAGTTTCATTAACCTTTCTAATTTAATATATTTTATTACATTAAGACTTAAATACTTGGCCCCTACGGATGGTGCATATATTTGCTAGTATTAATAATTTATATTTGGAACCGGCTTAAATTCTTAATTGACAATGATTGCTAAACAATCAACTGCGATCTAAGTCTTTGATCTTTTACTCAGCATAAACAGATACCGCAACTGCAGTGAATATAGTTACATCTAGTTACATACTGCTTCCATGTTTGTTATATTTTTGTTGTAAATAATTTACTTTCTAACAGACATCTGAATATTTGGAACTGTATAATTATTTACTCCTTTTGAGTTTTCACATCAGTGTTAGCTGATGGTCTTTCACTGGAGTCTGAGTGACAGCAAGTCTCCTCAGGTCTCCAGGACTCTTCTGAGTATTCTGGCAGATTGCAGCAGTGCAGTGTTCTGAATGGTTTCAATCCTTCCTCTGATATCCAAACTATCCAAGCCCTTTTCTAATCCTTTTGGGACTGTTCCAAGTGCACCAACTACAATTGGTATCACTTTCACTTTCATATTCCATAACTTTTTCAGTTCTCTGGCAATGTCCAGATATTTGTCTATTTTTTCATTTTCCTTTAACTTCACCCTGTGATCTGCTGGCACTGCAAAATCCACCAGTTGACAAGTTCTTTCTTTTTTGTTTATCAACACTAGGTCTGGCCTTCTTGCTGGGATAAGGTGATCCGTTTTTATCTCAAAGTCCCAGAGAGGACCTGTGGATATACCACAGTATAATGATTTAATCATTAAAACATTTGATATGCTCACTTAAGAGCAGCCCGCGCCCGGTTTCGACCGGGGGTCCAGTGAGCTTCGGCCGCTGGACCGGTTCTGTTATAATAATAGCGTCGATCCCAGAGGGCCATCCCTCCAGGCAATACCTGCCCCCTTTGGGGATAGGGCTGGGTTTATTGCCCAGCGCCTGAGGCGCCCCCCTTGAGGGGGAATGCCGATGGGATCGACGCAATTTTTGTTCTCTCCCACCCATTAGCTTCGGCTTGTGGGTAGGCCCACGTTAAAACGGAGCCTTGTGCCCAGTCCATACAGGTGGGGTATGAGACAAATAAATGCTTACTTAAGAGCTATTGCTAAATAATTCATTATGTAAAAGTATAATGATCTTGATTTAACTCTCCCTCACTCTGTTTTTTTTAAAATTTCATTCTATTTATCTTTTCATTATGTTTGATTGAAACAGATTAGCGTATCTTTCAGAGAGACTCCCTATCACCACTACTATTTGTCATAGCAATGATGCCACTCAACCACATACTTAGGAAATGTATAGAGGAATACAAATTTACAAAATCACTGGAGAAAACAAATCACCTTATGTTACAAGATTTTTATCAAAAATGAAAAGGAACTGGAAATCCTTATAAACCGTTAGGAGTGAAATAATAATAAGACGATTAAAATAGCAGAAACTGAATTGAATTTTGTTTTTTTTATTTCAGAGATTCATGCGTCATCAGTTAACCACATAGTCGGTGGCATACTGGCAAAAAATTGTGAATTTCCGCATATTGCCTTCCTCTATATCAAAAAAGGACGTGGCACCTTTTCTTGCGGAGGTTCTTTGATAGATTCCACACATGTCGTGACAGCTGCCCATTGCGTGTAAGTAAAACTCATTCACTTATTCTTCGAAGGTGTAATAAAACTGCTCTATTTTTCTTATAAACAAAATCACTCATAACAGAAATAAATGTTTTTTAGTTAGACTATGGTAAATTACGTTGCAGGTACCCACCTCCAAATTGGAACACCGACAGTAGTAGGAATGGGTGTTGCATAGCGCCTTCTTTACCGGCACTAAATAGGTATATGTTATATACTGGTCTTTTCACTAAGCCAAGTCAGCATATAACGTTATATACCTTTCTTACCACTTCTTACTCTGGTCGTCTATTCTTCTGGCCTGGTATATCTTCTAAGGTCTCGTCTGGTCTTCTATTGAGGATTCCGTGTCTGTTTCTGTTGGGGATCATTCCTTATCAGAAGCCCTGTGTCATTGTTGGTTTTTAGTAATAAACACAAGACTTCGATTTACGATGATGTTACTTTATTCGTAGATCCCCAGACCAGACAATCTGCGCAGTGAGACTCACATCTTGCTAGCTTGGCTTCTAACTTCTAACTGACTAACTGAATTGCTTACTCCTTAAACCGGAAGGGGGCTTTCTATCGGGGTTCAGTTTCTCACGGTCTATCCCCAGAAAGCAAGGTCAGAGTGAGGTCAAACGCTGTCACTCACTCTCAAGGCCATCAGCTATACTGATCGCCATAATGATTTCTACACTACCTTAAAAATGTATTAGGGATCCAATTATTATGTAACATGGGGTACTTACTACTCACACAAATCCCCAAATGGGTTAAAAAAAGGGGCTTCTTAACCTTGGTCGATACCCTATCTAAGTCATGGAAAAGTTCGATACAAAACTTCCGCTGCCTAGCGACTTTACTCCATGTTAAGAAAGGGCTAGGGGAATAAACTCCGAAAACAAATCAGGAATCGGAGTCCCTAGGGTGGTGTGATGCTGAAATCCAGTGCTACCCAGCAACACATGCGACGCTGCTGCTGCCAAACTACATTGGTTCCTTACCTTTCCTTTGGATCATAGTGGCAGTATGGAGAGGGGTGTGTGCTGCTTGGGTAACAGCTCATCATCCACATGAACCACCCAGGCTACGTAGTTAAAAAAATGGACACTGCTTCATCGTCTCTCGTAGACGGAAGAATACCAACAACACTCATAACAGAGAAAGCAAGCAACAACTTATTATTCTTAATCGATTTTATCGTGTCAACTTTCACCCACGACTGTTTCTCAATTCCACCTTGAAAAGGATCTACTTAAGTATATTTCTCAAAAATATTCCTTTAAATCCTATTTAATTTTAAACAATTTTTCAATTCATAATTCAATGTGTGTTACAATTTTATGGGCCATCCTTTAGGCGTCAAGCAAGAGCGCTTGTCCAGCGAAGATCCTTTGTATTAAGCAGAGCGCGATCCTTGGTAAAGAATCCTTTGGTTATTCCCTGGTGCTCCTAGTCTGGCAATTCCTTCGTCAATAATTGCAAATGGACGTCCCTCAGTATCAGGGATTAAGTAGCCAATCAGCCACGCATTCGGGCTGTTGATTGGCTGAGGCTTAAACCATGTGACCTCGTTTAGTCTATAAATTTAAGTGGTGTATTGTAGCATACCTTATATACAAAAAATTCCAGCAATATGGAATTTTATGCGTTCGTGTAAGTGAGTGTGTCTGTCTGGCCATCATGACCGAACGTAAAATCTCAGAGCACTGATTTTTTTCTTGCAGGGCCGTAGACTTCACCTTGAATTCCAACACAGACTACGGCATGGTTGACCTCCATTTTTATATGATATCACTAGAGGTCATCAGATAACAAAATATGCTATTTCTAGCTGTTACATCCCGAGATGTAGGATATACGAAATCGATAACAAAACAGTGAATATGTTAACAATAACAATATTTGCTTTATTTATTCTCACTGACAGGGAATACAGTTGGATGGTTTTGGATACAGTTCAGCTCGATGTGTCATACGTGTGCTCACGTATCAGGGGCCGGTTCTTGTCTCATAGTGTGATCACATATGGGGCCGTCCTTTGTGTTATGCATGGGGCCAGTGGCCTTGTCGACTCGCTGCCGAGAGTCCTTATTTAACACTTGCCAACTATTACACCACTTGAGGTGCCCTAGTTATTTACTAAGTTAAGCTTAGATGTGACAAAAAGTATGGGGGACCCAATGAGAATCGAACTCACTAACAATGGTCAGCAAATCTAGTTTGCTAACCATTACACCACGTGAAGTGTCCACTTCCTCAAAATATATGTACATATCTTCTTATTATAATGGAGATTGTATGTTTGTCTGTCTGTAACCGAAACTATATTACTACTCAAGTCACAATTCCCTTAGTTATTGACATCACATTCTCAATGATTTTATTTTTATTTAAACCTCAATTATTAATAAAATTGTTTTACATTATTTATACTGTTAAGCATATGTACATACTAACAACATCCAATTGTATTTATATATACAACAAAATAGCGGTTTACAGTGTGAATGGGAAGGCTAATTTGCATATTGATATTAAAAATGTGATTTTAATAAATATGTGCTTAGTATTATTGATTTCTAACTGTTTGGTTTTATTTTAATGAATATAAGCAAAAATCTCTTCAATGAATCTTAAATGAAATCCATTAACAAGAAAAAATAACTGTCATTTTATTCTTTACTTCCTCTTTTAACTAAATACTTAAATTAGAAAAAATAAAAATGAAAGACGAGAGTGATGGAAGAGTAAGTTTCAGTTGTTCCATTTTTTATTATACTCCCTCTGTTTCAAATCTTTTATTATACTCCCTCTGTTTCAAATCTTTTTATCTGTATTCTTATTTAGTTTCATTAGCCTTTCTAATTTAATACGATATTTTATTACATTAAAACTTAAATACTTGCACCCGGAGGGTGCATATATTTGCTAGTGGGAATAATTTAGATATTCATAGAATGACTTGTGACTTGTTTCTCTCTGACTTTTAGCGTGTTCTTTTTCTTTCTTCTTGCTCAAAACGTGATAGTTCATTACTGATATGAAAGGTGTTTTTCATGAGGAAATGTGAAAGCATTCATTTTCCTGCCAGTCTCGCCGCGTCTAATTAGGAAAATGTATGTGTCATCTTGTGGTAATCTGAACATAGCTACATAAATGAGAGTAACCTCCCCTTGTTTATTTCACTTTGAGGAAGCCGTTATATTTTGGTCGGCCATTTTCATTTCACCGTAATCAACACAACTGTATGTTTTAACACGAAAATATAATAAAATGTATTCTTAAGAACAATTAAGTTAATTTCAAATAACGCGCAAGCACAATTAAGAACACATTTTGTGATATTTTCGTGTTAAAACATGCAGTTGTATTAATTCGAACAAATTCGTATTTTCAGTGTAGATTTACAGTGAAATGAAAATGGCCGACCAAAATATGGCTACCTCAAAGAGAAATAAAAAAGGGGAAGTTACTCTCATTTATGTAGCTAATGTTCAGATTACCCATCTTGTTTCTATCTATAGATAATGCACCCCTCGTTTTTCGTCATGACTTCTAAACGTAAATCCTCAACTGAACGCAACGCTGATGTGATCAAAAGAAATAATCTATATGAACAGGAAACGCGTGGTGTAATGGTTAAAGTCATAGGAAATGGACTCGTCACCCCGAGTTCAATTCCTGGACGTGGTAATTGCATTTCACTTAGCGCTAATACCCTTGGGAAAGGTATGAATTCTACTCTCCCTCCAGCTTTGGGTAAATAGTAGGGCAGACAGGGTTTTTTAAACCTTGGTTAGGCAATCAATCTAGGAGAAGGAAAACTCTGAATTCAAACCTGTTAAACTCCGCTTAAGAAATTGACCTTGTGTCACATCCTGTTCGTGCGGAGGAGTTGGTAAATATATATATATATATATATATATATATATATATATGAACAGGATACTGGGGATGCAATGGTTCACCCCGAGGAAGATCGACATAAGCATTCTGATGTAAATACACAGAAGAATTCTTTAAAATTATCTTATAAAAATGGTCACGGGTTTTTTTAGAGAAAAATACCTCTGTACCATAATGGTTGTAATGTTTGCATTTAGATTTCATACACTGAATATAACAAATATTATATATACTAGCAAATATATGTACCCTCCGGGTACAAGTATTTACATTTAAATGTAATAAAATATTAAATTAGAAAGGCTAATGAAACTAAATAAGAATGCAGATAGAAATTTGAAACAGAGGGGAGTATTATCGAAAATAGAACAACTGAAACATCACTCCCGTCTTTCATTGCTAAATTTTCCTAGTTTAATTATTTAGTTAAAATAGGAAGTAAAGAATACAATTACAGATATTTTATTTTATTAATGGATTTCTTTTAAGTTTTATCTTCTAGAATTTTGCTTATATTCATTAAGATAAAATCAAACAATTAGAAATCAATAATACTAAGCACATATTTATTAAAATCATTTTTTAAAGATCCATATGCAAATCAACCGTCTCGTTCACACTTTAAACCGCTATTTTGTTGTATATATAAATACAATTTCATGTTATTAGTATGTAGATATGATCAACAGTATTAATAATGTGAAACCATTTTATTAATAATTGAGGTTGAAATAGAAATAAACTCATGGAGAATGTGACGTAAATAACAAAGAGAATTGTAACTTAAATAGTAATATAGTTTCGTTACAGACAGACAAACACACAATCTCCATTATAATAAGATATATATATATATATATATATATATATATATATATATATATATATATATTATCGACTCTCTCGTCGATTTCGACGTATGAGGGTTTACACACACAATGAACACCACACAGTGATTTGTTTATTGTGGTGAAGGCTTGTGTTGGACCATCCACACTTTTTGGTACAGTCGATAGGAAAGAATTGGTACATCAAGGGTTGCCACAAACCCAATCAACGACCGACTCAGGAATTTTGAATTCAGAGTTATCCCTCTCCTGTACTGATTACCTACCCAAGGCTGAAAGGCCCAGTCTGCCCTACTATTTAACCCATAGATGGAGAGAGAATATACGGATTCATACCTTTCCCAAGGGTATTAGCGCTATGTGAAATACCAACAGCTTCGTCTAGGAATTGAAGTCGTATCGACGAGTCCAATTTCCACGACACTAACCACTAGCCCACGCGCCCCTCTGTGTGTGTGTGTGTGTGTCTCTCTCTCTCTCTCTCTCTCTCTCTCTCTCTAGATATATCATAAACATTTCATTATATCTTATTCATATATATATATATATATATATATATATATATATAACAAATATCGGTGTCGTTATAGCATGAGGCCTACTTTTTTGATTCTGTTATAGTATGCGGCCTACCCGGTTTGAATGTGTCCTACCCCAGTAAATAAGTAGTAGGCAATTTATCGAAACTAATTATTTTTCGCGTATATTCAATTTCAAGAAATGCAATTCAGTCATAAGCTGTATATAGTAATTAAGAATAATTAAAAAAGAATTTATCCATAATTTACATGAAACAGATTTTTTTAATTCTAAAATTCTGAAATAGGGTTAGTGTTAGGGTTAGCAGTTATTATTATAACCTTATAATATGCTTTTTATGGTAGGCCACATACTATAAGAGAGACATGATTTCGTAGGCCACATTCAAAAGGTAGGCCACATACTATAATGGTACCCAAATATCATTTAAAAAAATAAATTATCTTATAAAATTAATACAGCTCTATAAAAATGATCATGGAGTATTGTAGAAAAAATATTGAACTAGACGCGGTTCATCTGTCTCTCTCGTAGATGAGTACTTCAGCTAGTACATAATAAAATTAGTGGAGCCGAAATAAAACAATCAGCTGATTTCCGCGTCATTGGTAAAGGATGGAGTATATGAAAACTAAATTTATTATGTTTTACTTTTAATAAATATCATTTTATTTTTGACAGAGATGGTGATATCCAAAGTGTGCACGCTCTTTTTGGTTCCCTCAATGTGCGTTATATGAACGATATTGTCCCTGTTGCTTCTTACTCACAACACACTCAATTCCATAAGACGCGTCAGACAGTTCGTAAGTGTTTCGATTTTAACTTTGATTAATATTTAACATAATTTGTCTATTTCTTTTTATAACTTTGATTTTTTTTTATTCTCCTTGGCCGTAAAATATTTTCAACATTAATTAATTAATATTAATTAGCACCGACAACGATTATCAATAATTTATTACAATTAAATTAACAATTTTAAAAAAATGCCTGTACTAACTTCGCATATTCAGTTTCTGTTACCTCTGTGGCGATTGTCTGCCCCTATTTGGTCTGGAAGAGTTATCTTCCTTTGTTTTCAGGTTTTGTACCGTTTAATGAAGAAAGCGGGAAGTTTGAATTCTTTTTTTCCCGGGACAGCAAACAGAACACATGGGTTAGACATTTGCGTCTATACCTTTTATGTGGGGGGCTTTGTCCCTTAGCCTAAGTAAGTGACATTACTTCATGGACTCTCCATCAGTTCTACAGAACGAAGTCCTACTTTCTTTATACACCTCTAGTACCATGTCTCATTACGTGTCCATTATGTATCTCTTTTGTGTATACCTTTTAATGTGGGAGATTATGTGCTTAATTAAAGTCATACCTAATTTTGTTAATTAATTAATTATAATTAAATGAATTAGGCGTGCATATCGGTTTAAATGTAAAGCGTAAACAAATCGAGAAAAAGTCGATCTCTGTATGTACATTTCATTATTATTAGGCCTCATCAGCAGAGCTATAGACAGGGCAGTGCTTTGTGCGTGATTCGAACCCTACCTGTCAGGCTGACAGGCGGACATTCTAACCACTACACTAGCTGGAATTCCCCAGAATTTCTCGTTCATTTTTAAACTGATATGTATATCGCACTTTTTGGGTAACTTATGGCACGACAGCATGAAGTAGCCAAACGATGTGTTTGAAATGGCGAAGGCCGACAATTTGTGGGAGATTATGTGCTTAATTAAAGTCATACCTGATTTTGTTAATTAATTAATTATAATTAAATGAATTAGGCGTGCATATCGGTTTAAATGTAAAGCGTAAACAAATCGAGAAAAAGTCGATCTCTGTGTGTACATTTCAGCCTATTAGGCCTCATCAGCAGAGCTATGGACAAGGCAGTGCTTTGTGCGTGATTCGTGTGCTCACTATTAAAGTCTATGCTCGTTACACCTCATAACTTCTTTGTCGGAATATTACCTGTACTTATATGTACCCACGTGAAAGTCACTAAGCCTTCCAACTAATTATAATACCCTTAGACCCAACACCTCCATTTTCGCTTTGTCGATAATATTTTTGACTATGTAATTACCTACAAAATAAAAACAACAAACACCCCCTCCCAAGTGTATTATTGCTTTTATCGGCGAAACAAATTTTTCATTTTCTTATATATCTTTAACCTTGTTTCTTGTTCAAAGCACACCTTTTTTTTTTTCATAGTAAAGAAAAAGAAATATAATTCAAAATGTGTGATCGATAAGGATTACAATTTGTAAAATAAAAACAAATAATTAAAATTTTAAAAAGCTGGATGCATTTAGATTTGAAATCGTTTTGTATCAGATATAAAATGAAAAATAACATCTGAAATGCGATAAATAAAAAAAAATAATCTAGTTGGAAATTAAACTTGTTGGAAAAAATGAACAACTATATTTTGTAACTTTAAATAGAAGAGTTCTTAAAAACTGCTACTGCTCATTATCTTATTATAATGGAGATTGTGTGTTTTTCTGTCTGTAACCGAAACTATATTCCTACTCAAGTCACAATTCTCTTAGTTATTGACATCACATTTTCCATGATTTTATTTTTATCTAAACCTCAATTAAAATTGTCTTACATTAATAATACTGTTAACTATGTCTACATACTAACAACATGCAATTATATTTATATATACAAGAAAATAGCGCTTTACAATGTGAACGGGAAGGCTAATTTGCATATTAATATTAAAAAATCGAATTTAATAAATATGTGCTTAGTATTATTGATTTCTAATTGTTTGGTTTTATTTTAATGAATATAAGCAAAAATTTTTCAATGAATCTTAAATGAAATCCATTAACAAGAAAAAATAAGTGTCATTTTATTCTTTACTTCCTCTTATAACTAAATACTTAAATTAGAAAAGATAACAATGAAAGACAAGAGTGATGGAAGAGTAAGTTTCAGTTGTTCCATTTTTTATTATACTCCCTCTGTTTCAAATCTTTTATTATACTCCCTCTGTTTCAAATCTTTTATTATACTCCCTCTGTTTCAAATCTTTTTATCTGTATTCTTATTTAGTTTCATTAGCCTTTCTAATTTAATACAATATTTTATTACATTAAAACTTAAATACTTGCACCCGGAGGGTGCATATATTTGCTAGTATATTTAACAAATATTTACAACTGATAGGTGAGTATACTGAATATAACAAATATTATAAAAATATATGAATATAATAAATATTATTTTTTTAAAATAGATTATCTTATAAAATTAATATAGCTCTATAAAAATGATCGCGGGGTTTTGTAGAGAAAAATACCTCTGTACAATGTGAAATCTGAGTATCAGGTTGATATAAAAGGAGGATTTCAACAACCAACAAAATTTTCTGATTAAAGAAATGTTTTAAACATTTAGGAATGCTAAAACGTCTTTTTCCGTTTCGCTTAATATCTTCATGTGAGGTACGTTTTTGACAGAACATTTTGTGATAAGTTTTATGGTAATTTTCACCTTTAGTTGTCAAAATTTCTAACAAATAAGGCAATTAGGGTAACCTCCCTTGACTTTCACTTTGAAACAAGCCGGTAGCTATTTTGAAAGTCCCCGTGCGATATAAACAAATCTTAGAACCTTTTTTGAAAACAATACAACTGCATGCTTTAACACAAAAAATATCATAAAATGTGTTCTTAATAACAATTTCATTTCAGATAATTTTATGCTAGGAATTTAGCTAACTGACTTTCACTTTGAAACAAGCCGGAAGCCATTTTGAAAGTCTCCGCGCGAAATACACAAATCTTAGAAACTTTTCGAAAACAATACAACTGCATGCTTTAACACAAAAATATCATAAAATGTGTTCTTGATAACAATTAATTTCATTTCAGATAATGCGCACACACAATTTTATGCTTGGAATTTAGCCAACTAAAGGTGAAAATTACCAGTTTTATTATATAGGAATACTGTGTAATGATCATACAAACTTTAAAAATGCTGCCATTTTACTTCTGTAATCCATGTTATATATGCGATATTTTTCTTTTGCAGTTAACGACGTTGCCGTTCTGACATTGTCTCGTCCAGTGAAATTCTCTGATTGCAGAAAACCAATAAGATTGGTTAAACCAAATGAACGTGTTACAAGCAATTGTGTTGTTGCCGGATGGGGAAAAACCGATAGTAAGTCATTGATTTTATAAAGAAAAAATATATATCGTGTAGTAAAAACAGGACCAGTGCTTGGACTTTTAGGAAAGCTTTATTACACTTTACTCTGACTATGATCTAACTGACGTAGTCAGAGTGCTACTTTTATACATCTCAGATTTCCAAGGGGAGGTAATTAAGGTGGATTACTAGTACATATCGAACTTCCACTGTCGGTTTATAGTGTTGAAAAGTTCAGCAGAATATAAGCAATTTTCAATTTTTCAAACTTCGCCAAACGGAAACTGCAACGTAGCCATTAAATTAAAGTATATATATATATATATATATATATATATATATATATATATATATTAATGGTAGGCATATATATATATATATATATATATATATATATATATATATACTTTAATTTAATGGTAGCCATATATATATATATATATATATATATATATATATATATATATATATATATATATATATATATCAGTCGGTAGAGCGTTCGGCTAGAAACCGCAAGGTTCCTAGTTCGATATCGGTCCTCGCCAACTCAGCGTATGAGTAGCACAGGGATCTGTGCGGTAAAGTAAGGAGCTGATGGTTGGTGTGGCGCTCCACCTCAGATGCTAAAAAACAATCTCCTTGGTTAGCGCTATTGAAAAGGGGATAGACTCCCTCGCTGACTGGCTGATACCAACTTTAGGCCACCCCGCCGACTTTACTTATATATACAGGGTGTCCATAAAGTCTGGGTACATGGAAATTTCACTATTGTATTTATTTATGCTATTTTTCCGAGAAGGCAGATATGGTAATTTAGCTGTAAATAAAATCATAACATAAACAATTAAATATAAGAAATAATAATTTTCCTTTTTTCCTTTTGTTTAAATTAAATAAAAAAATACTTTACTTTTCTAAATTTATTTATGTTATTTTTTCTACCCAGATCGAATGATGGCTCTGTCTAAAGAAGAAAGAATCGAGTTAGTACTCTTAAGTGGACGAGAGAGATGGTCTTATCGCAATATTGAAAATATGATTTATTAACATTATAATTAAATAAAATTGTTGTTTTTTTAAGTATGTGTACCCAGACTTTGTGGACACCCTGTATATTGCAGGAGGTACTGGGTAGCACTGAATTTTCAGCATCACACCACTTTAGGGTCTCTGGCTCCTGATTTGTTTTTAGCCTTTCCTTGGGATTAGGTACAGCTACTAGGCAGCAGAGCTTTTGCAACACTACCGCTGCCAAACTGCATTGGTTCCTTCCCTTCCCTTTGGATCACAGCGATCACAGTGTGGAAAGGGAGGGTTTGCTGCTTGGGCTACAATTTTTAAATAGACTGACCGACAAAGCAAAAGACTCTCACAGTTTTCTTATTCTCTGTGATAAATTTATTTCCCCTCAAATTAACAAAAGCCCCGATGAAGATCTATTGAAACAGTTCGAAACACTGCAGCGTAGGCGAAATAGACATTACTCGTTTTATGAACTTGTTTTTTTTTTCAATTTTTCATTATATCATATAATATTATATTATATTATTACAGCTAACGCTCCACCATCTAATTGGTTGCGACGAACTGATGTTCCCATCATGCCTTTGAATTATTGCTCCCAAATGGTACCCGGAATTACATCTCAACATGTCTGCGCTGGAACTGGCAGATACTTTGGAAATTCCGCCTGCAAGGTAGATTTATATTTTCTTTAAACATCTAAATTTATGAAACCATACTGATGCTAAATTCAGCTTGGAGCTATCTATTATAAGTTCGATTATTATTGGATACGTGGCCTTGTACTGGAATATACTAAGATTAGTAAGTACCTAAATATCCTAGTGTAGCGTATGATACACAACACGAGTGTTTATAGTTGAATTCTTAAAGCTATATCACTAAAGTCACTTAAGCACCATGTTAAAAAATAAACGAATGTAGCGTAATTATTATAGTCTACGGGGAATTTGGGGATTGAAAAGAAAACGGTAAAGTCGAATTCCTAACACCATGTAAGAAAAATAAACGAATTTGTAGACACGTATTTTTCACCCACTGAGAATTATCCAGAAAATGTTATTTTTATAGTTCTAACATCACTCCAGGAAATTTCCATTGAGTTTAATTTGGTAGCATAAGACCAGTCGGGTAGTAGAAGTAGTAGTAGTAGTAGTAGTAGTAGTCGTTAGTTCAGAAACAACATACGCAAGTCGTTAGTCGCAAGGGGACTGCTTATTTTTTTCTAGGCTCGTGGGGTTTTTTTTCAGAGGGAAGGAAAGGGAGAGAAAGGGTAAGGTCAAATTATCGTTAAATCATGTTCGGTACTATTATGCGAAACCCATTTCTTTTCCCGGGGGTTGGAGGATCACCCACTTCCGCTTCCGGTCGGGCCCGGAACTTCCGTTTTTATTTTTAAATCTAGTTCCGGGGTCATTCGTCGGTCAATTGCCGACACCCCTCTGACTTTAACCTCTGTTCTTATTTCTTTTTCTTTCTTCTCTTTCTCCAGAAATCTGACTTTAACCTCTGTTCTTATTTCTTTTTCTTCTCTTTCTCCAGAAATCCGAACACCGTTTTCCTTTTAATCCCCAAATTCCCCGTAGACCCCAATAATTACGCTACAATTTAAAGCTTTTGGCATTTCATTTCAGTCTTGGAAGACTATAATATAGTTTTTATTTGCCCCTAAAGTTACAGCGCCTCCTATGACTGTAAAGTCCAATGTTCGAAAAACATTCTCGACCACAGATGTCGCATGTGAAGGCTGTCACTGAAATGTTGATGTGCCGGTGCTTTGTTGCCGCTGCTTTCTTCTGGACCTCTTGACTTCAGGATTTAAAGCTTTTGAAGTAACACTTTCTGTTTCACTGAAAACGGGAAAATGCAGTAATAAAAAGGTTTACAATCTAGCGTCTTGCATAGGTTGTGTGTAGTGCTTTTAAGAAGTATTTTCATCTTTACTTTGAGCTTAATCGTTGTGTTAAATACCCCATCATCGGGTATATAATTAATATATATATATATATATATATATATATATATATATATATATATAGAGAGAGAGAGAGAGAGAGAGAGAGAGAGATAGAGTAATATATATAGAGAGATAGAGTATATATATATATATATATATATATATAGAGAGAGATAGATATATATATATATATATATATATATATAGAGAGAGAGATAGAGTAATATATATATATATATATATATATATAGAGAGAGATAGAGTAAATATTATATATATAGAGAGAGAGATAGATATATATATATATATATATATAATATATATAGAGAGAGAGAGAGAGAGAGAGAGAGAATATATATATATATATATAGAGAGAGAGAGAGAGAGAGAGAGAGATAATATATATAATATATAGAGAGAGAGAGAGAGAGATATAGAGATAGAGTAAAAATATAGAGAGATATATAGAGAGAGATAGAGTAAAAATATAGAGAGATATATATAGAGATATAGAGTAAAAATATAGAGAGAGATATAGAGAGATATATATAGAGAGAGATGAGACGAGACTTACTTGTTCTTCATTTCTTCTTGCTACGTCTAGTCGCCATGTTTCCTCCTTCTTTGGCCGTCATGTTGTCTTCTTGTTGCTGTCTCTAACCAAGGGCTTATTCTGCGCTAACTCTTTAGTCATGAAAATTAATCAAATCACAAGATTTTTATTTTCATGACCAAGATTTCAGCCCATGTTCTTATTCGCCGCGCGGGAGAATCAACCTCGGAGTGGCACGTCTACTCTGCGCCCATCTCTGGTCGAGACTGATTTCTAAAACTAGTCACGTGTTTCTCGTGATGTGTTCTCTAGGGGTCAGATGGGGTTACCAACAGTTCTGGTATTTTTCCAACGGAAATCTATCCGCCTACACTTCTCAACTCCAACAAACCTATTTCAAACTAACTACAGGGTCTTGTCGACAACCCATGACACCACATAATATGTAACAGTTGTTTAGTTCAAGTTAAACGTTACCAAGTTACACGACAGAAGATAATACCAATGAAGCTGCACCGCCTCGCGCAATGTGAAATCGAAAATTCAAATCGATGCGGTTTTAAAAGACACCATTATTAATTAACTAATGATTTTAAGCAGATTATTTAAAGTGAGCACATACGTGCACTCACTCCAAACAAACTTAATTCCATGCTTATGATCGATTAGTTAAGTAGTTATCAGGGATCACGTAAAATCGGTAGACCAAATCTCAGGTACAAAGACAACATCAAAAGAAACCTGAAGGACTTGAATATCCCCATAGGCAGTTGGCAAGACGTAACCAGATTATTTGAAGTGAGCACATACGTGCACTCACTCCAAATAAACTTTAAAATTTATTTGGAAATGAGATACAGCGCATGTGCACACAACTCGGCATATAGCCGGAAGTTTGGTTTTTGTTGGAGAGGTGATAAAACTGGTCATATCACTACACGGATCTAGCTAGCTAGGCTCACTCACCGACCGATTCATTCAAAAATAAAAATAAAGTTCTTGCATTCTCTCCTTGCGCAGCTCCCTTCCACCAAAATACCTCATTCGCTCTATGCATGTATCCTACTTAAAAAATTCCCAATATTGATGATTGGCCTAAAGTCGGTATCAGACAGACAGCGAGGGAGTTTATCCCCTTTTCACTAGCGCTAGACCAACGAGATGCATGTATCCTACTTAAAGGTTAATAGAATTAATTACAAAACTTTGTTTTAGACAGGGTTAATTAATTGACCAAGTAATTCTCGTTGTATGGGTTTAGTTCAGTCGGTAGAGTGTCCGGCTTGGAACCTCAAGCTTCCTGGTTCGATACAGGCCCTCGCCAACTCAGCGTATGAGTAGCACAGGGATCTGTGCGGTAAAGTGAGGAGTTGGTGTCAGGTGTGGCGCTCTACCTCAGACGCTAAAAAACAATCTCGTTGGTCTAGCGCTAGTGAAAAGGGGATAAACTCCCTCGCTGCCTGTCTGATACCGACTTTAGGACTAACAAATATGTTCAAAATAACTTACGGTAAAATTACTCTTAGATTATTGGATAATCATCGACGAGCCTGTAAAGTACTTTAA
This sequence comes from Doryteuthis pealeii, assembly GCA_023376005.1. Taxonomy (NCBI): domain Eukaryota; kingdom Metazoa; phylum Mollusca; class Cephalopoda; order Myopsida; family Loliginidae; genus Doryteuthis; species Doryteuthis pealeii. Next base: position 68,026,624 of record CM042148.1, read on the forward strand.
AAATGGCTGACAATTTACGAATAGCAGTTAATGTAAATAATCCGTGTTCTAGATTAAGCCAATCTTAGTAAATAACACGAAATATGTTCACAATTTCAAACATTTCAAAAAGATTTTTGAATAGAAATTAATCTACAGGGTGTCCACAAAGTTTTGAAACAGTTTTAAAATTGAATATTAATAACTCACATTGTACAAATGGACTGCAGGGCTTAACAAGTTACGAGGAACAGAACTCTTAAGGATTTCAGCTAAGTTCCGCAGGCATTTTTATCTGCAAATATGTGGGAATTTTTGTCCCGAAAAAGCACTGTTTAGACCCTACGTTTTGTAAGAGAATAAACTGTACTTCGAGCGCAGTTAGGAGATGGGTACTGTTTTTTTAAGAAAGGAGACAAACGACTTTTTATAGAACAAAACACATTTAGTGTACATATAAAACATTAAACAAATATCAAACAGGGATATACAATATACATAAAGTGAAGCAACCAAGTTTTGAGTAGAGTCCAAAAGGAATTCAAAGAGTTCAATGTGTTTGGTGGGTAAAAGGTAGTTTGAGGAGAATTAAATGTAATTAAATGGTTAAACGTTGCAGATAAAAATGCCTGAAATCCTTGAGAGTTCTGTCCCTCGTAACTTGTTAGCTCTGTAGAATTGGTTTTAGGTGTGCGTTTGCCACATCAGCTTCTAACGTGGTGAGGATTCCGAGTCGTCGCCGTCTGGGGCTTCTAACGATACGGAGCTAGAGTAGCTAGCCAATGCTAGAGGCAAAAAGACGACGAATTCTTCGGTGCCCCTTATTTCATAGTTGGCATCATGTGACCCTAAGGGACTGCTGCTAGTGTCCGGTGAAGCAGGATCACCATTCCCTTAATAAATGATCACACTCTTAAAGGTTTTTTTTTTATTGATGTATTTTTTGTTTTTGTTATTGTACTTCAATATGACCACCATTTTTGTTGATACATTTTCAACCTGTAGTGGGACTTTATGGACACCCTGTAGAATACCGGTTATGAAAGTCACTACATTTGTCTAAATTTGTCCTTTTAGGGTGATTCCGGTGGACCACTCATGTGTAAAAGCCAAGAAGACGGTGAACGAGTGTTGGTTGGTCTCGTCTCCTATGGTTGGACTTGCCGAGAAGGATTGGGCATCTTCACTAGTGTCGCCTATTTCAAACAATGGATCGAAGCCCAAACACAACGATTGATCTGAATACCTTTTTGGAGAATTTAAAGATAAAGATCTTTTTATTTTTTAAATTAAATAATAAAATATACTGACAATTTACTCCTGTTTTTATTTAAAATTGTTTCGTAGTGGTGTGCTAATTTAGAACTAAACATTATTTTCTTTCAGGCTTTTTATTGAATGTTTACTAGGTACCACCAATTATCCCTGTGAATTTTACCCCCTATATTTAAGACAATGAAACTTGCATAAAAACTTAATATTATCTTAAATAATTTTTGCCCATTCAAAAGAAGAAACATTAAACAAACTCCTGATGATTTAAAAAAACAATTCAGCTTACGGAAATAATGAAAATTATGAACGAAAAACAATGTTTATATTTTTGCACCGTTAAATCAATTGAAATTTAACGTAGCTAAAAACAAGTTATGACTAGAAGCTTTAAAAAAATTCTATGAAAAATTAATTAATGGCCCGATTTTCACGAAAGTTTCCAGAATTGCTTATCTTTTGATGAAAATATGTCTGAAATAGTTTTTCATAAAATATATTAGGGGAAATATTTTTTACGAGGTCTACCCTCCCCCATTTTATTTTATGAAATATGAAAAAAAAATGAACTGACAAAAAACGATTCTTACTTTTTTTTCTATTAAGATAAGCAACTGAATAATTATATCAGAAGCTTTTTATAAGTTTCAATGCCAAAGTTTTTTTTAGTAAAAGAACCATGAATACAGAATTCAGCTAAAAAATATCAATAAAGAAACTGACCGTGTCGTAAAAAAACGGACTGTTTTACTTATTTTTCAAGATAACAGTGAGTAATTTTTCCCTAATCCGATAATTTGATCTTTGAATTAACTGTTTTTCTTTGTAGCAACTTTTTATGTTCGTTATTTCTTTTTTGCGAGATTTAAAAAAGATTCAAAAATATTTACGTTTCTTCCTTCAATATGGCCTAAACTAATCACGTGACCCATTTTGGTGATACCTAATGTTTCACGGTCTACTTAAAGGAAACTCAACAATTTCCACTTCATGTGTCTACGATGTATTCTGCACATCCACTGGCGGGATAAGGTGCCCAACACAGACGTGCTGGATTGCGCCAACATGAACAGCATGTTCTCCATCCTCTGGATGTTAGGAAGATGGAAAATGGCCGCATCCAAAAAGATCTTTTGTCTGGCGAATTCGTAAAAGGCTCCTGATCGGTAGGTAGACTACGCCTACGCTTTAAAGATGTCTGCGGGAGAATCGTGAGCATATGCCACATTGACACAAACACGCGGGAGGTAGACGCAGAAAATCGAGCGGCCTGGCACCTTAACATTAAGCAAGGCACGGGGAGGGGTGAAACGGAGAGGAGAGTTGCCTCGACAGCAAAGAGAGCCAGAAAGAAGGAGAGAAAACAGCATCCCCGAAAAGCATCACTACGCAGATGTGGCACTAGGCCAGAAAAATGAGACACCCAGTGAGAATCGAACTCACTAACAATGATTTGCTAATCTAGCTTGCTAACCACTACATCATATGAGGTGCATATTTTAGTGATATAAGGTATGCTACAATACACTACTTAAATCTATAGACTACGCGAGGTTACGTGGTTTATACCTCAGCCAATCAACAGCCCGAATACGCGGCTGGTTAACTACTTAATAGCTGATACTGAGAGACGTCCATTTGCAAACATTGACGAAGGACTTGCAAGACTGAGGAGCACCAAGGAACAGCCAAAGGATTCTTTACCAAGGATCGCGCTCTGTTTAACACAAAGGATCTCCGCTGGACAAGCGCTCTTGCTTGAAGCCTAAAGGATGGCCCCTAAAATCGTAACAGATTGTGACGTAGAATTTTTACACGTTTATACCTCAAGGTATATATAGACAAAAAAAACAAAAAACAACAAAAAAAACAAAAAAAAACTGTTGAAACGACAACTTTCATGTGTTGCTCTTTAGAACAAATTAAAAGCAGCTACCCGGCGGAGCCTGGGTAGAGTAGAAAAACGTGGTAAAGTTTTAGCAGGCTAGTTTTGCAGATCTATTACCAATGAATAGCGAGTTGGATTGACGCAGGATGCCCCATAAAAATCCCCATCTAAAAAAGACCTTGTGTTAATCCGTTCTGGTGGGTGAGGGCAGGGATTTTTTCCCCTCGGGGTAGAGAAAATGACATTCCCTATAACGATATAGTAAGAAATTTAATTCAATAATTAACATTTTTTTTAAATAAAGGTAAAAATGCAGAATAGTGTGCAAGAGATAAAACCATTTTACGTATAAATAGGATAATTTTAAGTGCATTGCTCTAATAAAAAATATCACTATAAATAAATATGATCCAAGATGATTTTCAAATATCATTTAAGGACTATATTTAAATGATAAAATTTCAATAATTGTTTTAATTAAATCTGCGTTTTTACTGATTCAAAATTGTAGTGAATATTTCATTGAAACGTCGTTTCAACGCCCTAAAAGCTTCTAAGCCTTATCATACAATTCAATTTGCCTATGTACATTGTGACAAGACGAAACGATAATAGTGAGCTAGAACACCAACGTAAACATCACATAAGACACGCGAATGCGCATGCTCGCGCGCGCACACACCACACACAGACACACACACACACACACACACACACACACACACACACACACGCATATAGTAGTAGAAGATTTCCTGAATTGCCCGGAGAGAAGTAACATTAACTACGACACAATATGATGCAAGTTTTTTGCTCACGCCAGAAACCGTTATTTTAATGCAAAATATGGCGAAAGATATATTTGAAAATGTCAACATGGAGGACATTCTGTCCTTTTTGAGGGAAATGAAATATAGAATATAGACATGAACTTAATCAATACCATATAACATGATTCCCAATGGTGCTAACACATTGTTAAAACCAATTACTAAAAAGGTATGAATGTGGATTTGCAACATATATTACTTCCTAACCCTTAGTCAGGAAATAACCCCAGATGGGTTGATATGCCGTTAAAATCAATAAACCAATCAACATAAACGTTATTTACTTTATTCAATCTAATTCTTTTTGTTATACAGTTTTTTTTGTTTTTTTAAAGAATTAAATTAATAACTTAGTTTCACTATTAAACATCCATACATACAATAAGTACTGTCATTTTTTATTTAACTTTTAATCAAATTCAAAATTCTCTTCAATAAAATAAGTTTCGATTTTTTTTTTTTGCATTTAATATTTTTAATAGGAGATATTAATTTTCTTATCAGAACGGTTTTAAGTCCGTCCATATTACATATTTATCAAATATATATGGTTATCAAATATCATCTCTCGCTAATAATCCGCGGGAACTCGCTGAAAAATCCGTCCATGGGCTACTTAAAATATAACACAGGAACTATGTTTAACTAAATTTCTCTTTTAATGAGGTGACAAAAGCAAACTATATTTCTTGAATATATTACCATTTTCTGGCAGCAATTAAATTGGACCTAACTTAACTAATAAATATGAAATAATATATTGGCCTTGCAGCATGAATAGGTTTGGTTCGTTCGTACTTGTATCCTATCCCCAATAAAGCTGGTTCTCCCTTCTTATGGGCTGGTAAGCTGAAATGGAATTTAGTGAAAGAAGCAAAGGAACAGAGAGGAGGATGACTTTAGAGTAAGACCTTTATTAGCGGCTTCACACCATTTCGTTGAGGGGAAATATTTCCCAAGCAAGTCAATAGGTATTTCCTCTACAAAGTCTTGGAGTAAAAAGGAGAGACCTTTTTTGGACCAAGAATTCGGGGTTTTTTGCGCATGCTTATAGGGCTCTTCTGATCTGAAGCCTTCTGGAAAATTGTTACTTTTTGTGTCTTTTATTTATTTCTTTATATTTAATCTAATTTTGTTTTACTTTTGTTTTATTTATTTTTACTAGCAAAATAAAATACGACCTCCGGGCGATGTAAAAATAAATTTTTGAAACATATTGCCTGAGGGGTGGGAGTTAAAAATTCAGCGAGTTTGTACCCTAAGTAAGTAAAATCATCAAATTCATTAAAGGATTAAAAAATAAAACAATTTGAAATGTAAACTTTAGATATGTATTAAAATAAAACAAACTATATATAGATATATAATACCAGTCATGTATTTATTAAAACTTGTTTTAAAAAAACAATGAGGACTGTCTAATGTTGCATGTTCAAATTTTGAGTGTATTTATGTTATGATGATTTTGGGTAATGTGACGTAAGCTGTGACGTAGTTTTTGTTACAGACAAAATCCGGAAGCGAATCTCCATTATTAATAGATTTGGTTTTATTTTATTTCTATTTATCCCCACAAGCATTACAACGTGCAAAGAAAAAGCACCGTTCTACGATTTATATTGTTTCTGTTGCATAAAATTTTATAACATTTCAAAATATACGCAATTCCATAGCAAGTACGTACCAATTTATCTCAGTAAGTCAACTCTCTGTCAAGATACATTACTACTTAAAAAGAACTGTTATCTACCAAACGCAACAGTTGAATGGTCTCAATAGTATTTCCGTTGCTTCGTACGTTCACTCTCAACAGATACAGAGTTGTGAACGCGTACATGCCAACATTCTCGAAAGAAAAAAAAAAAAAAACAAAAAAACAGCACTGTTGAAACATTGCAACGCCCTAAAAGCTTCTAAGCCTTATCATACAATTCAATTTGCCTATGTACATTGTGACAAGACGAAACGATAATAGTGAGCTAGAACACCAACGTAAACATCACATAAGACACGCGAATGCGCATGCTCGCGCGCAAACACACACACAGACACACAGACACACAGACACGCACACACACACACACACACACACACACACGCGCGCATATAGTAGTAGAAGATTTCCTGAATTGCCCGGAGAGAAGTAACATTAACTACGACACAATACTCATCTATGCACATATTCATGGAATGCAGGTTTTTTGCTCACGCCAGAAACCATTATTTTAATGCAAAATATGGCGAAAGATCTATTTGAAAATGTCAACATGGAGGATATTCTGTCCTTTTTGAGGGAGATGAAATTATATCATAGAATATAGACATGAACTTAATCAGTACCATACAACATGATCATCAATGGCGCTAACACATTGTTAAAACCAATTACTAAAAAGGTATGAATGTGGATGCGCAACATATATTACTTCCTAACCCTTAGGCATGAAATAACCACAGACGGGTTGATATGCCGTTAAAATCAATCAGCCAATCAACATAAACGTTATTTACTTTAGGCAAAGATCATTTCTATTTCATCTGAATGAGAATGATAATAATCTATTCATTTTTAAAATAAGAAATGAGTGTAATGCGAATGATAATAATCTATTCATTTTTAAAATAAGAAATGAGTGTAATGCGAATGATAATAATCTATTCATTTTTAAAATAAGAAATGAGTGTAATCAGAATTTGTATTATTTAGATTTTTTGGACTGATGTCCTAACCTATATTCTTAAACTTCGTTTCGGCCGATGTGCCTTCCGGTCTTCTACAGGTGTTTCCTTTTGAACTCGGGAACCTTCTTGTTGAACTCGGGTGTCTTCATGTCGGAATCGAGAACCTTCACGGAACTGTATATAACAATACGGACAAGGAAAAGTCCGAAAAATCTAAATAATAAAAATGACCAAGACATCTATATATACACACACACACACACACACACATATATATATATATATATATATATATATATATATATATATATATATATATATAATATATATATATATATTGGAGTAAATATGGGAAAATAAATCCGACAATATAAAGAATATTTGAAAAAACAAATGTTCCGAAAATGGGATGAATTTAATTAACACACCATAAAATTCACGCATGAATTAGAATCCAATAATTCTTTACCTTTTTTGGATATTTTACTCATAAAAAAATAAAGACAAATTAGAATTCAAAGTCCACCATAAACCGAAATGTTTTAAACATCGATAATTAAATTCATCCCATTTTCGGAACACTTGTTTTTTCAAATTTTCTTTATAATATATATATATATATATATATATATATATATATATATATAAACAATAAAAACGGACAAATAATAATGAGAACTGTTTTTTTTATTAAGAACAAAACTCTGTAAATTTGACTCAAGATTAGAAACTTATTTCTCATTTCCGTGTTTCAGATTATAATGTTTAAACGGAAATTTATCCATTAACTTAATCAGATAAAATCCATTTTCTGTTAAATTAAACATGAATGACCACTCAAATCATTTTCAAATTATTTTTCTCAGTCGCCATCGAAACTTATGGGAATATCGGCCCACGCACCACCACTCTACTTTAGAAAGTGAGTGGCTAATGCATATTTTTACATTTGATGAAAAGCTAAAATAAGTTGTATAAAAACTATGGGTGAAGAGGGAATTTCATTATCCCACCCAAAATCAAACTTCCTTGGCATTTTCTGTGGTACCAAAATATTTTTTACCAGCAGTAAACTCATTCCCACTATACCAGACATATACCCTAAACAAAAAAAATATATATATATTTGGTGGGATGGAATCCTTAAAGTCAATAACATTTTCTTTGGAGTGTTGAATTTCAGTAAATTTAGTTTTTGTGGTATTATAATCTTTCTATCCCAAAAGTTCACGATTAACTTAATAATCTTGCTAATAATGATTCTCTTAAAAACGTACAAATTAAATCAATGCGGAATTTCAAGTACAATAATTGTAAAGAAATTAATCTATACCTTTGGGGTAGGAAGAGTTTTGGGGGTTTTAAAGTTTAAATGTAACTAGATATTATGGTTGCGTGTTCTTAAGGTTTTCGCTTTGTACCTCATCTCATTTGGAGGTTTCGCTGAAAAGGAAGGAATTTAAGGAACGAAAAAGAAAGAGACGAAGGCAGAAGGTGTTTTTTTTAAGATTTAGGCCTTATTTCTGGTCATAGTTGCCTGTAGCAAGGGAATATCTCCCTGGCTAGTAGGAGCGACTAGACCTAGTTACGGCCTAAACTAGACTGGCCGAGATATTCTTTTTGGGGTCGGGAGTCAGACCTTTTTGTCGCACATGCGCGGAGGCTTCTTCCGGTAAAGGCCCATGGGAGTTTGTTGCTTATTTTCAATTTCATTTTTATTTTATTTTTATTCAATCCCCACATACCCCAAATAAAATTTAATTGCTATTTTCCTGCCGCCTTGTGCCATGTTAAAGAATGAAATTATATTACTAGCAAATACCTATATTTGCACTTCACCAAACGCACCAGTTTTTAACCCGCCCTGTCGGTGGGGTGTTAGAATACACCGATTGGCTAAGACTCCCCCAATGGGGCCACCTGTTGGCCGTGGGTGGTGACCCGTGATGCTTAAGGATAGAAACCATGTGAATGAACAGTCCATGACTTGCAAAACTCCACTTAGGCCCTTTCTTGGGCTAGACGGGCGGTCGAAGAGGCCCCCTCCGATCAATCAGCTGGTCACGTCTAGCCCTAGCACCTATATGATTTCCTCAACCCTATTGCCCTTATGGCAACACCCTACCCTTTTTATCATATGGGTGCTAGAAGGCGGTGGCTGAGGGTCTATATGTCCTGTGAATGACGTTAAACTCTATCTGATGGTGAGGTTTCAGTTTTGGATGTTTGGGGAATGTGGAGCACCCCTTAATCACTATTGCTCCCTGGTCCACTTTTACCCGCAGTGGTAGTACCTGTTAGGGTCCCATCTATGGGTTAAATAGAAAAAATGTATTTATAAAAAAAAATGTGTATTCATTAAAAATAAATTTATTTCAAAACTTTATTCGGCATAAAATAATCCAATGGGTTGACATGCCCTAAAACGCAACCAGCCAACCAACCAACCAGCCAACCAGTTTTAACACCTCGCGTGAATGGCGTAAAAGTCTTTTTGAAGATAAGAAAGATATTCAAAATCAATAACTTCTCTTTGGATCGATCAGTTTCAATAAACTTGGTATTATTTTGTAGGATATTTATATCTTCTTCAAACTCTATGTATGTACATAATAAATAATATATGAATATTTGAAACATAGTAAACAATAATAACACCAAAGAAATCCCATCAGACTAGGATTACGAACTCACTACAGACTTGGATTAGGGGAATAAACCCCGAAAAACAAACCAGGAGTCGGAGCTCCTAAAGGTGGTGTGATGCTGAAATCCAGTGCTACCCAGCAACTCCTGCGATACTACCACTGCCAAACTGCATTGGCTACTTACCTTTCCTTTGGATCCCAGCGGCAGTGTGGAGAGGGGGATTTGCTCATCCTGCCTACCAAACCGCTCAGGCTACGTATTTTCACTAAAAATGGACACTACTCCATCGTCTCTCGTAGACGGAAGGATGCCAACAATTACAATTTTGTAGGATGATGATAGATTTATAATAGATTTTCATCACAGGTAATAAATTAGATCACTGATGATGTCATCAAAGGGGTATATGTAAAATGATCTGATCACTGCAACAAAAGTCACAATTTCAAATACCACAAACTCAGGAAATTGAATTAAAAGTTTATCTATACTCATGGTAAAGGATAATAATATAATTACACACATCAATTATTTTATAGCATATATATATATATATATATATATATATATATATATATATATATATATATATATATATGTGTGAAAATAAAATGGAAATTAATCCGACAGTATGAATAAGATATAATGAAAAAACAAACGATGTTTACAACTGAAATAGGCTCATCAGAAGAGAAAGTGTGCAAACCGTTTCGGGGCCAATTCTCTTGACGGTTTTAAAAAGCAACACTCGGCCCATCCTCAACTAATATGAGGACCCTATTGCATTATAATGTATCAACCGCACGTGGGTCGGTCATCAACAAAAACAAGACGGGAAAAAGACCGTTAGTAAAAACAGAACGCTGCTAGTCAAACGTTGGAATTAATCAAAAAAAAAATTGTGCTGTCTGCATTAATTTTTAAATAAAATTCATATTATTTTTAATGCAGACAGCACAAGTAGATTCTATCCTTTCTGTATTAACTATATTATTATTACCTTGAACGCAAAAGTTTTATTGAAGGTATTTTAAATTATTTTCATTACTATTTATTTCATAATTTAAAGTTTTTCTTTCCTTTATAGACCTTTAAGATAAATGTCCTTTTTCTCTGTACCATGCAGTGATAATCACGAAGAGGGTAGGGTCTGTTCCTTTAAATGTAGTACCATTCTTCAATCAGTCGTATTTCTCCTTTATTTCTGTTCTTATTGTAAACCTGATAGTTGATACGATTTAAATGTTCCTGTAGTGTGTCAGTACAAGGTAATAATGCATTCAAGTAAAAATTTTCCTTATATATTAAGAATCCCATATTACTTACTATATTTTGAGAGCAACACGAAGAATCTCAGTTCATTAAAACTTTCAACTTGCTTATTCCTATACAGAACATAGGTAAATTTACTACTGATAAAAGATAATTTTTATACCACAGGACCCAGGACTACAAGAAAATACCATAGTTTTTTGTGTGGGTGCAATTCCAACCTTGCCTTTAGCCTATTATCTTTTCGGATAATTTATGATTAGTTGAGATTTATTGGGTCTTATATCACATAACCTTTCTTTATCTCGACATCCCAAATTGTTTGTCCTTTAACCGGGCATAGTAGGGTAGGGAAGGTAACTTGAAGAGATACTTCTTGTTATTTCGCAGTATTTTGTGTTTTTGGTAGAGTATTTCGCCAGTTCTGAAACGACGTTCAAATTACAGAAACAGAACTCGCCAATGTTACTGATGTTTACAAAACCAGAACTATTACTATACTGATGTTTAAATCCCTATGATTAAAGAAAGGGATATATATATATATATATATATATATATATATATATATAATATATATATATATATATATACCAACCCCTCCACACGAGCAGGATGTAACACAAGGTCAATTTCTTAAGCGGAGTTCGACAGGTTTGAATTCAGAGTTTTCCTTCTCCTAGACCGGTTGCCTAACCAAGGTTAAAAAGCCCAATCCGACCTACTATTTACCTATAGCTGGAGGGAGAGTAGGATTCATACCTTTCCCAAGGGTATTAGCGTTAAGTGAAATGCACTTACCACATCCAGGATTTGAACTCGGGGCGACGAGTCTATTTCCCATGACTTTAACCATTACACCACGCGCTTATCAGAAAAGGACAATATAAGAAGATTTAAGACAAAGGTGTATGCATGTATTATGGCAAATAAAAGAACAGATGACGTCAACAGAAAAGTTATTTATCGATGTTCATATAATCCAAGTAGGTATTTACCCTATCAGTTCGTCACGCAAGGTCGCAAGTATGTGGCATCCAGCGAAGATCGAACTCGCTATTTAGTAGTAATGAATCTACGAGACTGGCTCGCTAACCATTATACCACAATAGGACGTTAGATAACAAGTCAACGGCAATGGTGTTAGTATGTCATGGTAATAGAAATATAATACGTCATGTATCTTTATGTTGTCATAACAAGAGAATAACGATATTATGACGTTTGAATCGAACGTGTCATGACCAATGGATAAATGTTTCATATGCTAAAAGGCACAAAAAAGAGCCTGGGCAAGAAGCATGGAGGCCTTGGGTTACCCAAGTGACAGGGCGCCCCTCTCTGCCTCGCTAGCGTGATTCGAAAGAATGGTGACCCAATACATTCGGCGTCAGTTTGGCTGCAGGAGTTGCCAGGTAGGCTTTTACGCACTGAACTGCCTAATGGAGTCCAAGCAGTGATTTATGTCAGGGTTTTTTCTCCTTTAGCCTTTTCCTATCCAGAGGTTTACTTACAAGGCAGCGGGGGTTATTTAGATTATTACACGCCTGGATACCAGCCCAGGTATTTCTATGTTCTCTGCCATTACCTTAAACATTACACCATGCGTTTCCATTATTCGATATATAAGAACATACAAGATTAGCATTTCATCATTACCCTCATCGTAGAATGAAACTTAAACATAAGTAACTTCAAATTTCGTTGATTGATTTATTTATCAAGGAATGGCATATTCATCCGTTTATTTCTTTGGAGTTGGAATAATTCTTGACCATAGGTTGATTCTTTTGTTCGTCATAGGATGTCTGTTTATTCGTTTGCAGTTCGGAATGGTCCCTGACTATCCGTTGGATCGATTGTTCATTATCGAATGGTCATTGAATATTTTTATATTAACTTATTTGGACCATATGACCTTTAGGCACCCCTTTTTGATCTCGGTTAAGAAAGAACATATTTTTCATTTACACCGTCAATATTCGGTTGTTTTACAGACGATTTTTAGATTTAAAAAAATTATAAAACTAACCCCTAACCCTAACCCCTAACACTAACCCCTAACAAACAACCGGATATTGACGGTGTAAATGAAAAACATGTCCTTTCTTAATCGAGATCAAAAAGGGGTGCCTAAAGGTAATATGGTCCATTTATTTGGTTTCCCAATCATCTATTGGTCCTTTCTATGTTTATCTGATGTCGTAATTGTTCTTAGCTCTTTAATCGTTCATTTCTTTAAAGAAGTACACTTTTCTAGTCGTCGTTTTTTTAGTTGACAATTCCGTTTACCATTTAATGTTCATTTATTCTTCATAGAATTTCCCTTAACCATTCGTTGATTCATTTGTTTTGATTGGAATGACTCTTAACCATTCATTGGTTCTGGTGTTCTGATTGCACAAACCGAAAGAAATGACTGTCCTTTTATATGGAAAGGATAATTGAGCTTCTTTCATTTAGGTGCTGTAATAAAAATGTTTTTTTTAGGATCCAACCCTAACATCATTAAGAGTTTGAGATCCGAGATCTTTAGGGTTTGTGTCTCTTGTACATTTTTCTTATTACCTCAATTGAAATCGTTTTATAAAACGATATCCAACCCTAACAACATGAAGAGTTTGAGATCCGAGATCTTTAGGGTTTGTGTCTCTTGTACATTTTTATTATTACCTCAAGTGAAATCGTTTTATAAAACGATATCCAATCCTAACAACATGAAGAGTTTGAGATCCGAGATCTTTAGGGTTTGTGTCTCTTGTACATTTTTATTATTACCTCAAGTGAAATCGTTTTATAAAACGATATCCAATCCTAACAACATGAAGAGTTTGAGATCCGAGATCTTTAGGGTTTGTGTCTCTTGTACATTTTATTATTACCTCAAGTGAAATCGTTTTATAAAACGATATCCAATCCTAACAACATGAAGAGTTTGAGATCCGAGATCTTTAGGTTTGTGTCTCTTGTACATTTTCTTATTATCTCAATTGAAATCGTTTTATAAAACGATATTCAACCCTAACAACATGAAGAGTTTGAGATCCGAGATCTTTAGGGTTTGTGTCTCTTGTACATTTTTCTTATTACCTCAATTGAAATCGTTTTATAAAACGATATCCAACCCTAACAACATGAAGAGTTTGAGATCCGAGATCTTTAGGGTTGTGTCTCTTGTACATTTTTCTTATTACCTCAATTGAAATCGTTTTATAAAACGATATCCAACCTAACAACATGAAGAGTTTGAGATCCGAGATCTTTAGGGTTTGTGTCTCTTGTACATTTTTCTTATTACCTCAATTGAAATCGTTTTATAAAACGATATCCAACCCTAACAACATGAAGAGTTTGAGATCCGAGATCTTTAGGGTTTGTGTCTCTTGTACATTTTTCTTATTATCTCAATTGAAATCGTTTTTATAAAACGATATCCAACCCTAACAACATGAAGAGTTTAAGATCCGAGATCTTTAGGGTTTGTTTTCTTGTACATTTTTCTTATTACCTCAATTGAAATCGTTTTATAAAAACGATATCCAACCCCAACAACATGAAGAGTTTGAGATCCGAGATCTTTAGGGTTTGTGTCTCTTGTACATTTTCTTATTACCTCAATTGAAATCGCTTGAATTCAAAAGGCAAGTTCATTAATTCCCTTATGTCGAGGAACGATGAGAAAGAAAGAAAGAAAGGAAGAAAGAAAGAAGGAAAGAAAGACAGAAAGACAGAAAGAAAGATGAGATTTTGTTTGCTTCATTTCTCGACACATGAAATACAAAAATAAAATACACGCCTTTGGGCTTTTGTAAATGTACGTAGGCATTCACACGAACACACAGACACACACACACACACACACACACACACACACATATATATATATATATATATATATATATATATATATATACTCACATTTACAGGAGTATATATATATGCATATATATGTATATGTGTATATATATGTATATGTGCATATATGTATATACATATGTATATACATATCTATATATAAGTATATATATGAATATGTATATGTATATAAGTATATAAATGCATATATGTCTATATATATGTATATATAAGTATATATAAGTATAAATATATATACTCACACACACATTATATATATATATATATATATATATATATATATATATATATATATATATGTGATGTTCTTATAGAGTCTACGTATGCTTCTTTGTCGGTATATCTGATGAGTCCATATATATTTTTCTCCTTTTTGTAAACTAAACATTTTCTCCTTTTTGTAAACTCCACACTAAATGACCAAACTTTACAAAAACACTGAATGATCTGGATTAGGACGAAAATAAAAGAATATGAATGAAGGAAATTCTTATATAAAAAATATAGTATGTTTGTTTTCGATGTTTACAACTGGAGATTGTACTTGTTTGACCTCTGGTGACGTCAAATGATTTATCTTATCAACTTCACACAGAAAACTCACAAAAGGTTGTGTAAGTCTTCATGCAAAAAATACGTAAATATGTTTTAGCATGAACACACAAACTGGGTACTCATTTTTATAAGTGTTTTTGTTTTTTTATAGAATGAATCAATACAGTCATGTTGGATTCCCTATAAGATATTTGTTTGTTTGTTTGCTTTATTGATTTTGACGGCTTATCAACCCGTCTGGGGTTATGGCATGCCTAACAATTAGGAGCTGATGGTAGGTGTGGCGCTCCACCTCGGATGCTCATATAATCTCCTTGGTCTAGCGCTAGTGAAAAGAGGATAGACTCCCTCGCTGATTGGCTGATACCGACATTAGGCCGTCCCGACGACTATATTTATACTTCTAGTAATTGGTTTTAACAATGTGTTAATGTGTGTGGGGATTATGTTGTATGGTATTGATTTGTGTATATTCTATGGTATAATTTTATTTCCCTAAAAAAGAAGAGAATATTCTCCTTGTTAACATTTTCAAACAGATCTTTCATATTGTTTGCTTTAAGATAACGGTTTCTGGTGCGAGAAAAAAATCCTGCATTCCATGAATAAGTGTTTAACCGTCAAAGGTGTTTGACATGTTTCACATTGTGGTTATTCTTGTTTGAGTATGTAGGAATGCGTTAGTCTTGTATGACCAATGCGTAATCGGGACATAATGACTTGTTCCTTTCTAGACTTTCTTAAAGCTGGTCTCCAGTCTCCCAAAGTGGGTTTGATTAGGAAGAGTTTATTGTGAATGTTGTTATTCTAGTATTGTTGCCATTATGTATGAAAGAATCTATTAATTTTAGGTTTCAAGTCAGTATATAGAATCTTAAACTTGTCGGGGATCAAATCTAGAGACGATAAATTATATACTTGAAACAGTAAAATCGGTCAAGATCCGGATAATTGATGTTCGATAATTTCATTAAAATATGATATTTTCCTCCATATTTAGGTCTGATATAAAAATTACTGTTGTGATGTTAGTTCAACAGTAAAAAAAGAAGTCAAGTCGAGGTAGGGGTAAAAGAGACAAGTGTATTTACAATAAGGTACAAGAACGGCTAGCTTGCCGCTAAACAGTAACAGTACGGTAACAGTACAGCCTTTTCTCTCGGTGTCTCACTATTTATTGTGAGAACCGGTGTATATTCTCCACTGTAGGAACGGCCGGTACAACAATTACTTTCACTGCTTTTGAGATGTCTTCATTCTTTTTGAAAAATAAAATTTATTTAAAAATGTTTCTACAATCAATGAATGAATGTAATATATGTTGTTGTTACGCTCTTAATTCATTTTCTTAGAGACTTAATAAATTTCATATTTGTTAAAGTAAACATTTATTTATTAAAGATATCGGAAATTGGGTTATCTGCCCGCACCGGAAGCCCGGACAATAGGGGACAGGGGTAAGAACCCTGACTCCAGAGAACAGGCCCGACAGGCAAAGGGAGCAGTACTAGCTGATACTAGAAGAAGAATAGAACTACCGCGACTTTACCGGACAACGTAGAGACATTGCAAAGATTAATATAATTAAGATAAGTGTATTTGAATCCCTTGTATTACCTTTAAATATATCCCCGCCAGGAGAAATTCCTCTGGCAACTCTGAAAGACAATTACACTACTCTTAAAGACATTTACAAAAGAAATGTATAAACTCTTAACACATTACTAATAACCCAGAATAAACTGTTAACCCAAATATACACGCTATATTTGCCTTGTACCTTTCCTTCACAACAGTCATATTGTATTCGTTACTATTTGTCTTCTTTATTTCTGTTAAAGAAAGCATTTAATTAATTGAATAACTTGTTTTATTTAATCTTTAAAGAACAAAACTAAATTTATATAAATTAAAATTAAAAAGCTTTTTTTAATAATCTAATACCGAATAAAATTAAACTTATTGATGAATGTGTATTGTTTGAACAATCAACAAAATACTACTAACAATAAAATACTTCGCTACAACTAATTTAAATAAATATATTGTAGATAAAAAATAACACCAGTAATAAAAAAATAACAACCGTAAACAGTTTCTGCATTAAAAATAAATGTAAACTTTTTAAAAAATGTTTGTATATTTTCTATGTATTTATTAAAAGTAGCCCCCCCCCCCGTACTGTGTTGCAGCCCAGTAACGTGATTCCAGTTTCTTAAGAACCAGTTCACTCTTTATCTTTATATTTCTTTTGTGTATGGAATTAATAAGAAAAATATGTAGCTAATAATTTTGATTTTCATCATGCTTCAAATATTTCGCATTAAAACTTTATTAGAATCATATTTTTATTGTTTACATTTTGTCTGAATCTTTGAGATGAGGAATTATCTTTATTAATCCCTGGTGTTGTTGGTTCAGTGGAATTGACCTGAAACATTTCAAGGACAAATGGCAGGAATTACCGTATTTGACGGCATATAAGACGCACGGGCATATAAGACGCACCCCCATTTCAGCAGGTCAGATTCAGGGAAAAAAGTATTTAGTGTATTTAAGCATATATTATAAATATATACGCTCCTGCTAACCAGCAATAAAATAAGGATGCATGGAGTTTAGGGTCGGTAAAAGTACTGAGTGTAATCTGGGTTAGTGAGCATCATAGAGATGATTAGCCTAGGCCTACGGGAGGTCTCAAGCTTCACCAACGATGTATATGACGCAGAGGGCAATTTTTTAGCCAACATTTTGGAAAAAAGTGCGTCCTATTGTTACGTAGTGCCTTTTCTTTGACGGTACCAAATTAGGTATATGTTGCATACCTCTTTACCGACACTACATATCTATATGTTATATACTTTCTTACGTCTTCTTACTCTGGTCGTCGTCTATCATCTATCTTGGTCTGGTCTTCTTGGGATTCCGGGTCTGGTCTCTGTTGGGGATCACTGCTTATCAGAAGCCCTGTGCTATTGTTAACTTTTAGTAATAACAACAAGACTTCGATTTACGATGATGTTACTTTATTCCATAAACCCCCAGACCAGACAATGCGCGCGGATCCTTACATCTTGCTAGCTTCGCTTCTAACTTCTAACTGTAACTGACTGAGTTGCTTACACCTTAAACTGGAAGGGCCTTCTATTGCCTTCCGATTCTCACGATCATCCCGCAAGGCAAGGTCAGAGTGAGGTCAAGCATTGTCACTCACTCTCAAGGCCATCAGCTGCACTAATATGATTTCTACACTATTGTCATAATCATTAGGTATCTAATGATTATGTAACACTATATGCCGTCAAATACGGTAATTGATACAAGATATTCTCAAAGACATTCCCATGTGGAATGGGAACAATCTATCCACATGGATTGAGAAATTTCCAGACACACGAAGAAAACAACGACCAAAATATCGGGACTCTAACAACAAACAAGATGAGAACATCAGACCGAGTAGATCATTGAAGAATATTGCATAATTGGCTCTTTGTAATTAGCTGTGTAATTTAAAAAAGGATACTCTTGTATCAAATTGGGGTTCTCTATACCAAATTGATGATGAAATTTACAAATTTGCCTAGAAATTCAGAACAAAATTTCTGTGAGAAAAATGTGACAGTATTCCATAGAAAGAATCCATTAAATTAGGAAAGCATTTTACAATCCAGGAATTTTGAGGACTTTTGTAATTTTAGAAATCCGTTCACGCGAACCGATTGAATTCCACCGGTTATGGAGGGGCCGGGTTTGCTCAGTCGGTAGAGCGTTCGGCTAGAAACCACAAGGTTCCTAGTTCAATACCGGTCCTCGCCAAATCAGCGTATGAGTAGCACAGGGATCCGTGCGGTAAAGTTAGGAGCTGATGGTAGGTGTGACACTCCACCTCAGACGCTAAAATAATCTCCTTGGTCTAGTGCAAGTGAAAAGGGGATAGACTCCCTCACTGATTGGCTGATACCGACTTTAGGCCGCCCCGACGACTTTACTTTTTTACTTTTTATGGAGAACCTAGATCCCTATATTTTAGAATTGCAATTATAAGCGGGTCCATCCTTAACAAAAATGTTTGTTTTAAAATGAGTCTCATCAGAGGATTACCACAGGAAAAATAACTATGATAGATAACGCAATAATATCATAATGAGGAGAGAGTAAAATAATTATTGTGATTACCCTCGTAGCGTCATGACTGAACCATGCACGAGTTCTGAATGGTAGACGAATTCCTTCTATTTACAGAGCTCTGGTTTCTATTTTTTCCCACCCCCTCCATCGCCAATCATCAATATTGGGAAATTTTTAAGTAGGATACATGCATAGAGCGAATGGGTATTTTGGTGGAAGGGAGCTGCGCAAGGAGAGAATGCAAGAACTTTATTTTTATTTTTGAATGAATTGGTCGGTGAGTGAGCCTAGCTAGATAGATCCGTGTAGTGATATGACCAGTTTTATCACCTCTCCCCCAAAACCAAACTTCCGGCTATATGCCGAGATGTGTGCACATCCGCTGTATCTCATTTCCAAATAAATTTTAAAGTTTATTTGGAGTGAGTGCACGTATGTGCTCACTTCAAATAATCTGGTTTGAACGATGTTATGTGTATTGCCTCAAGAACGCAGAGCTGGAATTCTGAACACACACGAGTTATGATGGTGAACTAAATGTTTTTTTTTTTTAAATGCCTTCAAACAACTCGAGTTAGCCAATAGATGTTGAGCAATGGTAGAGTCAGAGTTTTTGATTCGTGCAACTATATCTATTTTTAAATATGTGAGCGAATGGCTAAAGGAACGTGTTGATAAGATGTGTGTGTGTGTGTGTGTGTGTGTGTGTGTTGACTTGTTAGTCAGTGTCCATGAGCCTTGCTCGTTGCCGCCGAAGGAGGCAGGGAATACGATTTCCGGCCGGCAACGAAAGCCTAACCTCGAGAACGAAAAACAGCAAGGGAAGATAACTCATTTTGGACTTACGACCACCGGATTTCGTTTTACTGACTCATCAAGATCATTAACATTGACCGGGTGGTCGTAAGTCCGGGTGGTCGTAAGTCCAAAATGAGTTATCTTCCCTTGCTGTTTTTCGTTCGCCGCCGATAGGAGGCGTTGGTTTTTGGTCACCAGCGGGAACTACGATTTCCTGCCTCTTTTTCACTCAGGCCGGCAACGAGTAGGCATGGTCTAGGCACCTGCGCTACTAAGTCTTTTACCGACCTAACCAGCTACCAGTAAGTGACATTCTCTACGACGTGAGTCGCGCGCCTAATTCTTCTTATTGTACGTATATAATCTTATTATAATGGAGATTGTGTGTTTTTCTCTCCGTAACCGAAACTATATTACTACTCAATTCACAGTTCTCTTAGTTATTTACATCACATTCTCCATGATTTTATTTTTATTTAAACCTCAATGAATAATAAAATTGTTTTACATTATTAAGACTGTTGACCATATCTACATACTAATAATACGCAATTGTATTTATATATACAACAAAATATTGGTTTACAGTGTGAATGGGAAGGCTAATTTGCATATTGATCTTAAAAAATTGATTTTAATAAATATATGCTAAGTATTATTGATTTCTAATTGTTTGGTTTTATCTTATTGAATATGAGCAAAATCTCTGGGATAAATCTTAAAAGAAATTCATTAACAAGAAGAAATAACTGTAATATTATCCTTTACTTCCTATTTTAAGTAAAGAGTTAAATTAGGAAAATTTACCAATGAAAGACGGGAGTAATGGAAAATGATGGAAGAGTTAGTTTCAAAGCTGTTCTATTTTTCGATAATACCCCCTCTGTTCCAAATCTTTTTATCTGCATTCTTATTTAGTGTTATTAGCCTTTCTAATTTAACATGATATTTTATTATATTAAAACTTAAAAACTTGCACCGGAGGGTGCATAAATTTGCTAGTATATATAATATAATATGTATATGTATATATTTCTCTTAAATAAATATTGTTATCTTTTACACCTTGTCGGAATGGTTTTTAAGTATACTCATGTACCCACGTTGGGAGGTTACTTTATGCCTTCCAACGTTAATATAATATCCTCTTATTTCATAATCTGATACAAATCAGAAAGTTTTGAAATAAAATAACTGATACATTATAAAATTCATTTATTGATAAATAAACACTAAAAACTTCATTAAAATCGGTTATTCCCTGATTTTTGGCAATTTTTTCAATTGGGGGTTAAATTGATTTTGTAGAATACGTCTATGACGTCATCTTTGTTGATATCTAGCCTAATAGCAAAACGCTTACAGTTGAATGGTGTGTGACCTATCCAAAACTGAATTATAAAACTAAAATAGATATATTAATATAACAACAGTACAAAAAGAGCAAAAAAAAAATGGATTTTAATCGTGGATTAGGCCGTTGTCGTGTTAGTACTGCTGTACGGCTGCACCACCTGGACCCTGACGAAGCGACTAGAGAATAAACTAGATGGAAGCTGTACAAGAATGCTGTGTGCAGTCTTAAACAAGACGTTGAAAAACACCTCACGAGAAAACAGCTGTACGGCCACCTGCCCGATATCACCCAAACCAGTCGAGTAAGATGGACAAGACACGCGGGACACTGCTGGAGAAGCAAGGACAAACTCATAAGTAACGTCCTCCGGTGGAAACCAGCACATGGGCACGCCAGTGTGGGCCGACTAGCAAATACGCACATTGACCAGCTCTGTACGGATACTGGATGCTGCGTAGAGGACCTCCCGTGAATGATGAGTGATAGGGACGGATGGACAGAGATTGTCATGGATATCCGTGCTGATAGCGCGACCGGATGATGATGATGATGATGATTGATGATGATGTCCCAACTTCTGGTCACGAGTAAAATTATCTAAGGTCGGAGAGGCCCCCTCCGATCAATCGGCTGGTCACGTCAAGCCCTAGCACTTATATGATTTTCCCAACCCCTTTTTATCATATGGGTGCTAGAAGGCGGTGACTGCGGGTCTACATGTCCTGGGAATGACGTTAAACTCGATCTGATGGTGAGGTTCCAGTTTTGGAGGTTTGGGGAATGTGGAGCACCTCTTCATCACCATTGCTCCCTGGTCCACTCTGACCAGGAGTGGTAGTACCTGTTAGGGTCCCATCTATGGGTTAAATAGAAAAATGTATTATAAAAAATGTATTATCCATAAAGAATTGATTTATTTCAAAACTTTATCGGCATTAAATGACCCACTGAGGTTGATATGCCGTAAAACAAAACAAACCAAACCAAACCAAAATTATCTAAACATTTACATATTGCTATACATGATTGTAGGGCTTTTTGTGCATAGATAGACTGTAAGTTTATACAAGGTCAGTCTGGAACGTATCCAGTTGTATCAGTTGATGTAACTTGGTAAACAGTCATAGTGAATCTTACCGCACATGGGTGAACAGAAATCATCCCGAATGGTTATTGGATCAGCAGTTTTCAGTTTGATGTATTTTTGGAGGAAGAGGAAATATCGCACATACCCAGTCAGATTCTGACTTTTCACAAAGCTAAAATCACTGTTAAAATGTTGTGGGCAATATCAAAAAGAACGTGAAGAGGTAGCTGATAGCTATGATCAAAGAGAACTTTGCAGACTATTTTGAAAAGTATAAGTGTAAAGTGTCAAAGATATTATTTTCAAAAGGTATAAATCGCTAAAAAAAAAAAAAACGATATGAAGGCACTGTTGCTTATTTGATATATAAATTCTAAATATACCATATTCCTAATCGCATTTAATTTTAAGACAAATTTTGTTTTTGGATAGCATGTGCTATTTCTTAATTGTTTATCTTGTAAAAGTATAGAAAATGGCCATTATTCCCTTCAAACTTTGCTTTTCTGCCTTTGGATTACACTATATCAGACAAATTTTAATTCCGGATAGTATGTGCTATTTTTTAATTGTTTATGTTGTAAAAGTAGTAGGATTGGGGTACTTACTACTCACTTAAATCCCCAAATGGGTTAAAAGGGGCTCCTTAGCCTTGGTCGGCAACCCATCTAAGTCAAGGAAAGTCCGACACAAAATATCCGTAGCCTAGCGACTTTACCCCATCCCAAGGAAAGGTTAGGGGAGTAAACTCCAAAAACAAATCAGAAGCCGGAGTCCCTAAGGTGGTGTTATGCTTAAATCCAGTGCTACCCAGCAACTCCTGCGACACTACCACTGCCAAACTGCATTGGTTCCTTACCTTTACTTTGGATCACAGCGGCAGTGTGGAGAAGGGGGATTTTCTGCTCCCAATGAACCCACCCAGGCTAAGTAGTTTAAAAAAATTTGAACACTACTCCATCGTCTCTCGTAGACAAAAGGATGCCAACTCAACTCAACTCAAAATCGCTATTTCCCAAGAAGGCTATTTTTCATTAATATTAAATCGCTAAATAAACCCTATACACTATATTGATATTTTTAAAAAATCATGTGCTTCGTTCTCAAATACATGTCCAGTTTGATTTGAATATTGTTCTATTGATATATATTTTATTGATAGTCGCTTCATCACAGTTTTTATATAAACTATTGCTGCTCCTTGGCAAATTCTTTAAAAAAATGAACCAAGTAACTCATAGGCACCCCAACCCAGATCAGTCTTGAAAGGAACTGAATTTTGCTTTTCACCGGTTGTTAGCCGATAAAAACCAAAGACATGTTTTTATACTAAAACAGTTTTTGATTTTAATAAAAACAATTAGTTATTTCATGTTGATGTTGTTAGCATATGTGAAAAAAATAATTTTTGCACTAGAGATAAACTAATATTGTTATTTTCTAAAACGAAAGACATGTTTATTTACTTTCCATATGCCACTACGGATAGTTAATAAAAAATCAAGTCACATTTGAATTCTAAAATATTCTAAAATTCTAAAATAGGGTTAGGGTTAGGGGTTAGGGATTAGCTTTAGGTTTAGGGGTTAGGGTTAGCATGAAATAACTAAAAAAAGTATAAAAATCGTCTGTTAACAAACAACCGGAAGTTGACGATAAAAAGCAAAACCTTTCCTTTTGAATCTAGCAAACAGCCGGGGTGCTTATTGGTGACTTGGTCCAAAACACTTTTTTTTAAAGCACAATACTTTTAGTCTTTGTTTGCTTTACTTATCGTCCTTTTCTTTGATAATGATCTCATTTGTTATTGAGTCGCTTGTTGGGAAAAAAGGCAACAAGCAACACCTTCTCAATCAACTGACGAGACACATTTGTGTTCTTATCAAATATTCACATGCACCCATGAAGTATCACGACATGGCTGATACATTCAAAATAACGCAGAGTTTGCCAGTTGTCAGATAGCTAGTTTTTTATTTTTTAAATATTCTTTTTTTATAAAACCACCCGAGTCACCCTAATATTTTCCCCGCCCTGTCGGCTGGGGCGTTAGAATGCACCGACTGCACCTCTGCAGAGGGGTAAGACTCCCCCAATGGGGCCACCTGTTGGCCGTGGGTGGCGACCCGTGATGCTTAAGGATAGAGCCCAGGTGGATGAGCAATACTCCACTTTGGCCCTATCTTGGGCTAGACGGGCGGTCGGAGAGGCCCCCTCCGATCAATCGGCTGGTCACGTCAAGCCCTAGCACCTATATGATTTTCCCAACCCTATTGCCCTTATGACAAGCCCTAGCACCTATATGATTTTACCAACCCTATTGCCCTTATGACAAGCCCAAGCCCCTTTTTATCATATGGGTGCTAGAAGGCGGTGGCTGCGGGTCTACATGTCCTGGGAATGACGTTAAACTCTATCTGATGGTGAGGTTCCAGTTTTGGAGGTTTGGGGAATGTGGAGCACCCCTTCATCACCATTGCTCCTTGGTCCACTCTGACCCGGAGTGGTAGTACCTGTTAGGGTCCCATCTATGGGTTAAATAGAAAAATGTATTTATAAAAAAATTGTATTATCCATTAAGAATTGATTTATTTCAAAACTTTATTGGCATTAAATGACCCATTGAGGTTGATATGCCGTAAAACAAAACAAACCAAACCAAACCTAATATTTTCCCTGGAAAGTCATTTTTTCTAGTAACCCAACCCGCCTGGCCTACAGAATCCCAATTTTTTACCGACCACCCACTAAGGACACCCACACCCATATTAGAGGCACTGACCGGCTTGCTTTCAAACAACAAAGTGCGGAAGACAGTCGGCGGGCCTACACAATAGCTGAGGGAAAGGGGGAAACCAAAATGACCCACAATTTTTGTTTTGTTTACATGTGTTTTTCAGTTTCTTGGGGTTTTTATTTTCAATTTTTTCCAACCCCCTCCATCGCCAATCATCAATATTGGGAAATTTTTTAGTAGGATACATGCATAGAGCGAATGAGGTATTTTAGTGAAAGGGGGCTGCGCAAGGAGAGAATGCAAGAATTTTATTTTTATTTTTGAATGAATCGGTTGGTGAGTGAGCCTAGCTAGATAGATCCGTGTAGTGATATGACCAGGTTTATCACCTCTCCCCGAAAACCAAACTTCCGGCTACATGCCGAGTTGTGTGCACATGCGCTGTATCTCTTTTCCGAATAAAGAAAAAGTTTGTTTGGAGTGAGTGCACGTATGTGCTCACTTCAAATAATCTGATAGCTAGTTAAAATGGCTACTCCTTATCAACATACTTTGTAGTAATATCTTTTGTAACAATCTCGTTCTAGGATTACAGTGACTGCGACAGGTTATTTACCTTGTTTCTCCACTGCAGGCAGGTTGGACCATATTACCTTTAGGCACCCCTTTTTGATCTCGATTAAGAAAAGACATATTTTTCATTTACACCGTCAATATCCGGTTATTTGTTATTTGTTAGGGTTAGGGGTTTGGGTTAGGGGTTAGTTTTATCTTTTTGATCTCGATTATGAAAGGACGTGTTTTTCATTTACACTGTCAATATCCGGCTGTTTGTTAGGTGTTAGGGTTAGGTGTTAGGGTTAGGGGGTTAGAGTTAGGGTTAGGGTTAGTTTTATCATTTAAAATAATCTAAAAATTGTCTGTTAAAACGGTGTAAATGAAAAAAATGTCTTTTCTTAATCGAGATCAAAAAGGGATGCCTAAAGTTCATATGGCCCGGCAGGTTTTGACACAAGGTCATTTTTTAAAGCGAGGAACAGTGTCAGTGTCAACAACAGTTCTGCTCGGGTCGTCTGACAATGGACCTGACAGTTCTTCCTGAAGCTTATGTCAATACATTCTTCCCAAAAATGTCTGTCGATTTTCTTTAGTAATGTGATCACTCCCCTAGTAATGCTGCCAGGAATGGCTCCTTGGGCAAACAAATGATTGAACACATCTGTTGAAATAGGGAAAACATGTGCAACTTCCTCAAGTACACCTCGTAGGAAAAAACATCCAGCTCGGGCGATTTGTTGAGTCCAACCTGCTTCCACACGTCGTGGACTTTTCAGTCCGTAACTCTAACCGTCATAACTAATCGCTTCCGCCTCCTGGGGAGCAGAAACCGTCAATATCCGGTTGTTTTTTAGGGGTTAGGGTTAGGGGTTAGGGTTAGGGTTAGGGTTAGGGTTAGTTTTATAAAAATTTTTAAATCTAAAAATCGTCTGTTAAAACAACCGGATATTGACGGTGTAAATGAAAAACATGTCCTTTCTTAATCGAGATCAAAAAGGGGTGCCTAAAGGTCATATGGTCCCAGAATTCGACAAAAATTCATGGGAAAATCTACCACCGGGTGGAGGTCCGGCAATCGGGCAAAGCATTCCTGAAAATGCCATCGAAAGGCTTCATGAGTCTATCGAATGCTGTGTCCGTTCGGGAAATTGACAATTTGATGTAGCGATCTTCCTTACACTCGTGTGTTCCCATGTTCCAGCCTCGTTGGATATTCTTTCTCGTCTAGCTCTGCGTGCCCCTGTTAACGCTCGTTAGCCTTACGCTCCAGGTCACGTCAAGGTAGTTCTACGACTAGGGACCCCCCAATCAACTGCTTGGGTTAGCTTATCATCTAAAAGCTTTACTGTCTTGACCTTATCTAGGATTGGCTTCTGGCAATATTTGACAGTGAAGTCTCTAATCATATACTTTAGGGAGTCCTAACATCTATTACCAGTAACCGATCCTACTAACGCTCACTGGATGTTTTTTTTCCAGTCGGTCCCTGAAATCCCGTATACCCAGTAAAGCATTAAACTTCCAGTATGTGGGCAAACTAGACCTATCACTATAACAGCAAGGTAACTACCACCATGTTGTGGTCAGCGTGTCGATGCCCTAACCAGTGGAATGCTGGACAGTAAACAAAATATATGCCTGGACTTCTGATAAATACTCTATCTGAATAAGTTATATATATAATATATATTATATATATAAATACCAACCCCTCCGCACGAGCAAGATGTAACACAAGGTCAATTTCTTAAGCGAACAGGTTTGAATTCGGAGTTTTCCTTCTCCTAGACTGGTTACCTAGCCATGGTTAAAAAGCCCAGTCTTCCCTGCTATTCACCCATAGCTGGAGGGAGAATTAGATTCATGCATTTCCTAAGGGTATTAGCGCCATGTGAAATGCAAACAGTTTCGTCCAGGAATTGAACTCGGGTCGACGAGTCCATTTCCTACGACTCTAACCATTAGACCACGCGCCTCCGTATCTGAATAAGTTAATCTATTTGTCCATGTCTACATAACCCTCCTCAAATTATTCAAATGTAATCTGTCGACAAGATCGAATTCGGCCATAAAATCGAGCAGACCGCTTTCACATTCACCCGACTCTCTAGCGCCCCGCACAACCCTGTCCATCTTGGGTTCAAAGATCGCATTCCAATTGTCCATTTGAATTAACCGCCCCAGACCCGTCAGAAAAAGGAACGTCTCTTCACAACGCTATTGAGGGCATACACCACAACCGCCCGGAATTTATTTGCTTTCTTCGACAACATCAACCACAACCGGCCAATAAGCGGCACCTGCAAAAACAATGTCGACAGCCACGTTCATGCTGCTGAGACGATCACCATAT
This sequence comes from Doryteuthis pealeii, assembly GCA_023376005.1. NCBI lineage: Eukaryota > Metazoa > Mollusca > Cephalopoda > Myopsida > Loliginidae > Doryteuthis > Doryteuthis pealeii. The sequence continues at coordinate 68,054,648 of CM042148.1, forward strand.
GCCGAGAAAAAAAACGGAAGTCCCTTCACTGCACATGCTCATCATGCACGTAAAGAAGTGGGTTTCCTGCACCGCAAAAACATCTACTTTGAAGCTGTTGAGATCTCAAAGTACACGTAGTTTGCGTCGCATTTAATCTAGTTAGATTTAGTCATACTCACACAGCTTCCTAGTCAGTGTTAACCACTGTCCTGAAATCCTCCTGGGTGGGGACACAAACGGTCTGCCCAAAGCTTCCAATACTTACCTCCTGATTGCGAGAATCCACCGATGTCCATGGGGCAAATCATTTAATTCCATGCTTATGATCGATTAGTTAAGTAGTTATCAGGGATCACGTAAAATCGGTAGACCAAAGCTCAGGTACAAAGACAACATCAAAAGAAACCTGAAGGAATTGAATATCCCCATAGGCAGTTGGCAAAACGCAACCAGAGACCGATTAAATTGGAGGAAAATGATTCGCGTAGTGTCATCATCGAAGTAGTAGTAGTAGTATCAAGCGATTCCAATGAAATATTATTTTTATTTCTTTTATCTTAATGCTAGTCACACACTCTAATCTTACGTCATAATACTAACCATGGCCTCATCTTGCGTCATAATACTCAAGAATAATAAATGTTATTCTTTCGTCATAATTTTCATCAACTAGCCAAGTCAAACTATTAAATTTGGATTAATTTTTTTTTTTTTTATTTTGATTTTTATTTTTGAATGAATCGGTCGGTGAGTGAGTCTTGTCATTTGGTCGGTTAATCAAAAGAAAGGTGTTAAACTTCGTTCCTGCTTGTGTGGTCTGTAGAGAGGCATGTTTTAAGGTTATTCCTTACCAAACCTTCTGCAGGTCAGGAAATATTTTTCTTCCTCTTTTTTCTTCGTCTTCTTTCTTCCTTCTTTTACTTTTTTGACAATTTTGTCCCTAGAAAGCAGTGTTGTTTTAACTCTTAACCCCCCCTTTTGGGGGCTACTTTTTGCCCCTGTTGGGCAGTATTTTTTCCATATCAATGGAAAAGGAACCAGCCGGTGTCGAGACCGGTCTGGAGGGGGCCAGCCCCATTCCACCAAAAAACGGGGCTACGCCGGACACAAAAACGGGGACCAATGTCCACCCATACCGGCCGGAGACAGATCCCGTAACGCCGGAGAAAGCAGACGCCCCGAAAGGAAAAAGAAGGAGGGCAGAAAGGGCCTTGTGCCGGAACCAGCAATGCCTGGAACCTCAAGGGGCACTGCTGAATGGCCAGCCCTTCCAGATACCTTGCGGGAGCTGCTCCCTCAAAAAAAACCAACAAAAGTAACAGCAAAGGCCCCTGAGCCGGCCAAGAAAACCAACTGGAGACCGCCCCAGGAAGTTGAATTCCGGGAACAGGATCCAGAGCTTCACCGGTCCAATTGGACTAAAAAATATAGCGGTCTGTTGGAGGGGAACGAAATAAAGCCCCTCCCTCAGGCAGTGGAAGATTTGGAGCCGCGGATCCTCTCCTTTATCAGCACGGAGGCGGTCTCAAGAAGATTGATCGGCCTCACCAAGGAGAGAATGGTGGACATCTTGCTGGCGAACAAGATTTCTGCCCAACACATCAGCAGAAGAAGGTTCGCCACATGGGATGTCCTCTTTCCAAGCGAGGCCGAAGCAGTGAGGTCTGCAAAAAAAAGCCTCTTCCACAAGGAAGTAAAGCTACAACCCGAGTATCGGGGAGCAAGAAGGACCCGTGTGACACTCCACAACGTCCCCGCAGCTGTGTCTGACGAGCAGCTAATGGCAATTCTCAGCGCCTACGGGGACGTGACAGCGAGTGGCACCAAAATAAACAGAGGTTGTGCGGGTAGGCGAATCCACCTTCCTAATAAATCTAAAGAAGGAAGGATTCGACAGCCTACCCGACCGTTACACGGTAAAAGACCAGACCATCTCGGTTGTTGTGGAAGGGCGCAGACCTCACTGCTGGAATTGCCGGCAAGAGGGGCATACTGCCAGAGACTGTCCCAAGAAAGCAGTAGTTAAAACAACTCCAACGCCATTACCAGCAGCAGCAGCAGCAGCAGCAGCAGCAGCAGAGACAGGAAAACCTGCAAGCCATGCAGCTATTTCTACCTCCCCCGTGAAGGGCCAACCAATGGAACTAATGGAGGCCGGATGCGCTGGGGTAAAAAGACGTCTTTGTACTGAGGGGGAGACGGCTGACCGTAAAATAGCGGTCAGCCGAAAAAAAAAAAAAGCCCTGACCGTAGACCCTGACACGAATACAGTGGCAAAGCCCACTACTGACACCACACCAAAAAATTCCAAAACTACCCAACCCCCTACACCTTCATCCCAGCCCTGTGATTTGCATACACAAAGTCCCGAAACCCCCCCCTCAACACAAGAAAACAGTAGCAGAAGGATGTCCATCGCGATCAACATCAAGATCGATTTCCCCTGATAGACAATCCCATCCACGGAGCAGGAAACGGGACCTGTTTCCAGAAAACCTATGCCGAGTGGGGCTCGATCAGGTAGACAAATACCTGACATTACAACAAAAAAGAGCGTGGGCCCCACTCGTGCAACTGGACTCCGTGGATGGCAAATCAACCAGCAACCCACTGAACTTTAGGGATGCACTCTTAGTTACTACTTTCATCCGGGAAGCCAGTGGCCATGCAATTGGTGTGTGGCGCACAATTGAGGCTGCCGAAAAGGCCTTTCCGGGCATGAAACTAGTTAACAGGGTGCATCCCAACTTCAAAAACATTAAGCCAAAATGTAAGGGGAGGGTCCCCATTTTTATGCACCCTTCATTTTACAGGGCTTTAAAAATCAAGTATCCCCAGGATGTCGGCGGTATTGCCAGAACGGATACCGTTACCAAGGAATTGGGTAAGGGGAATCTTGGACAAACCGTCGGCGTCCTCACCCGAGAAGACTTCCTGCCAGTGTGGACACTGAATAAGGTAAGCACCAATGACTCTCCTTCTTGCTAGTATAAATGGGAGGGGTTTGAGGGACCCTTCAAGCACTAGTCGTTTGAGGGAAGAACTCAAGTCTCTTCGCGTGGATGTTGCCGCGGTTTTAGGAGACACATTTCGTTTCAAGCGTGGATGGCCGGGTGCTGGGTGGTAATCATTTATATGAGGTCTATTCAGCATTCGGTGATTCAGGCAGTCGGGGTGTGTCCCTGCTAGTTAAAAGCAGTCTGGGGGCGGTGACTGACGTTGTTTATGCTGGCGCAAGTGGCAGGCTGATTGTGGCCGATATTGCCGTATCAAGCAATAAATTCCGGGTAATCGCGGTTTATGCGCCTAATAGCGCTGTGTTGACTTTTTAGATTGTCCTGTGTTCCACCTATATGCGAAGAGTGACCATAAATTGCTTACTGTCACTCTTCGCTTAAGCGATAGGCCTAGGCTGGTCTCTTACTGGAAGTTAAATACCTCAGTGCTGGGGGTATGTGACTACCGTGAGAGGCTGGTTTTACTCATTAAGCGGGCGTTAGTGGGGGCGGTTATGGGGAATAGATGGTGGGCTGACCTTAAGTTTAGAATTAGGGACTTCACTATCAAATATTGCCAACGGCTTGCCCTAGATAAGGCAGCGAAAGTGAAGGCCATAGAAGACAAAAATTTCCCGGGCGGTGGATGGGGGGATCCCCTAGCCTTAGGTCTAGCCAGAGGGGACCTTGAGCGTGAGGCTAGCGAACGCTATCAAGGTTGTATAGTTAGATCTAGGCTAGACAGAGTGTCCAACGAAGCCGTGAAATTGGACGCAGGATTGCGTCAGGAAGAGTTCAGAAGGTTCCCGGAACGATACATCGACATGGTTGTCCCGGACGGGCACAGCCTTCGTGCAGGTCGTAAGATGCGGGAAGCCTTCCGTGCGCATTTCCCGGTTGCCGAACCTCCCGGTGCAGGAGTTCCACAACTATTTAGCCGACTTTCCCCACCTTAGGGAGGCGAAAGCGGCTAGTTGTGAGGGGAGGATTACAGACTCTGAAGTCCGTAATGCGTTGAAGCAGGTCGGCCTCAACAAAGCTCCAGGACTGGACGGTTTACCCTACGAATTGTACTTGAGGTTGTCGCACATTTTTGTCCATATTCTGACGGATGTGTTCAACAATTGGTTTGCCTTGGGAGCAATCCCAAAACGCATTACCAAGGGCGTGATCACATTGCTGAAGAAAGGTGGCAGGAATGTTTGGGAGGGCTTAGATGATTACAGGCCCATAACTCTGCTAAACACAGAGTTAAAGATTTTGGCCCGGGTCTTAGCGAACCGTTTGCGGAATGTTGTCGGTGATCTGATCGGACTAGAACAGAACTACGCTGTGAAAGGAAGATCGATCCAAAACAATTTGCATTTGGTTCGCATGATCCTAGAGGGGATAAAAGACGACAAATGTGCCGCGCTGATCAATTTAAATCAGTCCAAGGCATTCGACAGGGTGGACCACCGATTCCTGGAGACTGTTTTGGAGACCACCGGATTCAAACCGGAGTTCCGCAAATGGATCAAGATGCTGTACCAATCTCCTACGGCAGTGGTACAAGTAAATGGGAAGCGCTCGGCTGTCTTTCCGATTGAGCGATCTGTGCGACAGTGTTGCCCCCTGTCTCCTCTTCTCTATGTCCTCGCTTTGGAGCCCTTGCTCCGTAGGCTTAGAGACGGGGGGGCATGTCCGGTCCTGTGCGGAATTGTTGTCCCTGGCCCCGTGAAAGCCAAGGTATCCGCGTACGCCGATGATATCACCGTGTTCGTGTCATGCGTTTCGGACATAGAAGCGGTGAAGAAGGCGCTTGCAAGGTACGAACGAATCACTGGGGCAAAGATCAATTTAGAAAAGAGCGAAGGTCTGCGGTTGGGAGCCTGGGCAGGATCCGATACTCTGCCCGGTCCCTTCCGCTGGAGTGACGGTCCCATCAAAATCCTCGGCGTGTGGTTTGGGCCTGATCTCCAAGTCGAGAAAAATTGGTCGGAAGTACAGTCAAAGGTGGAAGCTCGGATCCGAAAATGGTTTCCAAGGAGGTTGTCCTTAAAGGGCAGGGCGGAGGTTTGTGCTACCTACATCTTCCCCCTGATCCTTTACCGATTGTCAGTACTTCCCCTGCCCGCGGCTCGGTTATTGGCGTTAGAACGGGCCCTTTTCCGCTTTTTGTGGAGAGGGCGCCTGCCAATGGTACGCAGGCAGGTTTGTTTCCAGCGGCCTTGTAATGGAGGTTTGGGGATGCCGAACTTGGCGGCTCATCGAGACGCTGAGAGGCTGGCATTTCTGAATCGATCGTTGCAAACCGAAACCGCTTGGTCGTGGCGAATCCGGGACATCTTCCCGGACTGGCAGCTACGGCTCCATAAAATTCGACGGAAAGAGCGGTTTCTGTTCGAGTGTCGTGAAGCCCTTCGAAGACTACCTGAGTCTAGTGACGTCTCATGGCCTCGGAGGGTACTGTATCGGGCATTAGTGGAGGGTCCCGTCTCGGATCCGCTCGTGGAGCGGCACGGCTCGTCATTAGAGGAGGTCCGCTCACAGTGGAATTGGGCGCCAGGTGCTGGGTTCATGAACAACTCCGATTTCTCCCTCACCTGGCGACTAGCTCGGAATGCGTTGCCGCTCGCAAGCGTACAATACAAAGCGCACGCTGCTGATTTTCCATCTTGCACCCGTTGCAACAGTGGCTTAGAAGAAACGGCTGAGCACGCCTTCTACCACTGTAACAGGGTACGTTCGTTTTGGGAGTACGTGAACGAGGTTACGGCCCGTATCGCACCCAATCAGTGGGTGCCGCTCGACGTTGGTTACGTCGTGGATAATGTCAGTCCGCCGTTCGCCGGAGAAAAACGAAAGGTGTTTTTCGCTATACTAGCCGTAGCTAGAATGGTGATATGGTCGACACGAAACAAGGGATTGCATGAGGACGAGGAATTTTCCTGTCAGAATCTGATCTGTTATTTTAAGCATCAGCTTAAGGTAAGGATTAGGTGCGATAGGAGGATGCTCGAACCCATGACATTCAACGAAAGGTGGATAAATGCCGCAAGCTTGTGTGTGAGAACGAGGGCAGGAGTAGAGACATTGTTGCCTGCCCATCATGGCCAGCACTGACGGGGATCCTGTCTCGGGACCCCATCCCTTAGATAGACAAACAAAGTCTGTAAAATAAACAAAAGAAAAACAAGAAAAAGCCAAAACTGCATACACCATAGATCCTTTTAGTTAGGAGGCTGAATGATCATCAACCCCAGTTTTTTCTTATAGGACATATCCAGGACCCCAATCCCAAGTTTTTTATAAAACCACCCGAGTCACCCTAATATTTTCAATGGAAAGTCATTTTTCTAGTAACCCAACCCGCCTGGCCTACAGAATCCCAATTTTTTACCGACCACCCACTAAGGACACCCACTCCCATATTAGAGGCACTGACCGGCTTGCTTTCAAACAACAAAGTGCGGAAGACAGTCGGCGGGCCTACACAATAGCTGAGGGAAAGGGGGAAACCAAAATGACCCACAATTTTTGTTTTGTTTACATGTGTTTTTCAGTTTCTTTGGGTTTTTATTTTCAATTTTTCCCACCCCTCCATCGCCAATCGTCATTATTGGGAAATTTTTAAGTAGGATACATGCATAGAGCGAATGAGGTATTTTGGTGAAAGGGAGCTGCGCAAGGAGAGAATGCAAGAATTTTATTTTTATTTTGAATGAATCGGTCGGCGAGTGAGCCTAGCTAGATAGATCCGTGTAGTGATATGACCAGTTTTATCACCCCTCCCCCAAAACCAAATTTCCGGCTACATGCCGAGTTGTGTGAACATACGTTGTATCTCATTTCCAAATAAAGAAAAAGTTTATTTGGAGTGAGTGCACGTATGTGCTCACTTCAAATAATCGGTCGGTGAGTGAGCCTAGCTAGATAGATCCGTGTAGTGATATTACCAGTTTTATCACCCCTCCCCCAAATCCAAATTTCCGGCGACATGTCGAGTTGTGTGCACATGCGCTGTACCTCATTTCCGAATAAATAAAAAGTTTGTTTGGGTGAGTGCACGAAATCTGGATTAATAAGTTTGGATTAACGCTCTTTTCCTTCTATTTAGCAGCAGTTTTTTTTTTTCTCTCTCGTCCTTCATCATTTCTTCACACCTATGTCTCACCAAAGACCAGCTTTTAACCCCTTTAGGGCCTTTTGCACCTTCGGGACCTTTTATGTGCCCCTTTTGGGCTTTTCTGATCTTTTGGGCTTACTACCGTGTTATAAGGGATAATGGAAGGTTTCGACTTCGGGTTGAAATGTTCTGACGATTCTTCCAGAATCGACGAAGCAGACGGCCAGGTGGAGTCGAGGCCAGTCAGGATCTACCGAAGTCTGCTACCCCTGTGGTGCAGTGTCATACGGGGAACGAAGGGGTAGCCGAGGCCAGCCAGAAGCTGCCGATGCCTACTACCACTGTGGTGACGAGCCACACAGGTTACCCCTGGAAAAGGGGATAAATAGGAAACGAAAGGCCCTTGTCCCTGAGTCTGTGGTGGCTGGGACATCAAGATCATCCGCGGTGGGAGTTAGGCCGTTAATCCCCGGTACAAAAGAGACAGCCACGCAGTCCCCGTAACCACAGAAAAGCCACGGACACCCAATGACCGTCCACCGGAGCTCCGAAAACACTAGGAGAGGCAGGACGGTCCTCTTTGAGACCACAACTCGAACTAGGAGCACGACTTGCAAAGGGACAATTGAGACAAATACAAGCTCTTGGTACAGGAAAATGTTCTCCAACCAATCCCGGAGGTGTGGGAGAAATTGGAACCCCTAAAGAAGGAAAAAGTGGGGAACCTCCTTGCTCATGACATTCTAGCAAAATACCTTTGCAGGAGGTTGTACGCCACTTGGGACATTTTGCTTCCCACTGATGCTGATGCAGTGGGTCACTAAGCTAAGGGCCTTCACCATTGGAACATCAAGCTGCAGCCGGAATTTCGGGTTCGTCGAAAGACTAAGGTTACAGTGTTCAACGTTCCTGTAGACTTATCTGCATAGTATTTGATGGCTGTGCTCATTAACTACGGGGACGTGGAAAAAATGGGCACCTATTAAGAGAGAGGTAAAATGCTGTGTGTAAAATGCTGTGTGTGCCGGTAGCAAGGGTATTTGGTCAAGAACTGCACCATTAAAGCAGCAACAACACCAACAACAGTGGCAGCGCCGGAAATAACAAAACAGGCAGTGCCAAAAGCGCAACCTAAACTTGAGGCAGGAGAGGGGTGGAATGAGGTGACCAGGAAAGGGGGAAAATCATCCTACACCTCAGCCGCTTTTAACTCTCCTGACATGCCAGCAACACCAGTGGATCCTTCTCCTAAGCCTTCCCCAAAAGAGGCTGTGCACGAGCCTTCACCAAAGCCTTCACCCAAGGCTACAACGTTGTCTTGACCCTTGAAGTGGCCATATCTATGGACGTGATAAAGCTCGGATGCGCTCGGGTGAAGAATAAGGGACGAGTGGGATAAAAAAGAGAAAACATCGCTTTGAGCCGAAAAAAGAAGGTCTAGTCCATAGTCCCAGATACTGTAACCTCATCGCAAACCACTAGCTTACATTCACCTGAACTCTCCTCTGAACCAACGCTCACCCGCTCTCATTCTCCGACAACAGACTCTCAGAACTCTTAGGGAGAAAGGGACCTGTCCCGTAGTTCTTCACCGAGGACACAGCGTGCCCCTGAAAGGAGCAGGAAAAGAGATAACTATCCCGAGAACATTTGCAGAGTGGCCCCCAAGCATGTGGACAGTACTTTGACCTCACATCAAAAAATGACTTGAGGTCCACTCTAGACGCTCAACCCCGTAGGAGGAAAATGAGTGGATGATGCGTTGATAGATGCACTATCGGTGACCAATTTGAATCAGTCCAAGGCTTTTGAGAGGGTGGACCACCGGTTCCTTGAGGCTGTTTTGAAGACGACCGAATTCCACAAATGGATTCAGATCATGTACTGATCCCTTACGGCAGAGTTACAGGTGAATGGGAAGCGCTTGGGAGCTTTTCCGATTAAGTGGTCTGTTTGACCGGGTTGCCCCTTATTTTTCTGGATAACGCGAAACAATGAATTGTATGGGGGCCGGCCATCTTCCTGCCGGGATCTGATCTGTTATTTTAAGCATAAGCTTAAAGTAAAGATTAGATGCGACCGAGAGATACTTTACCCCTTGACATTCGGCAAAAAGATGGGCACATGCTGCAAGTCTGTGTGTGAGAAAGGGCGTGGGATTTAAAACATTGTTTCCTGCCTCCCATTGTCAACACTGACTGGTGTCAGTTTCTGGACCACTTCTGGCGATAGATAAATATAGTCTTAAAAAAAACAACAAAAAACAATAAGCAAAAAAACAAAAAACAAAAGAATACACAGGAAAAGCATAAAAAACGTTTGCATGCACCTTAGGCTATTAGGTGGCTGGATGATCATTTTCCCCAGTTTTTTTTTCACTTAGGATATTCCAAGATCCCAAGCCCGATTTTTTCTTGCCTTCCCCTTTTTCCCTAGCTCCTGAAAAGTTAGTTTGAGAAAAAGCCCAAACCCATCCATCCTACAGACAACTCATACTTTTTTCCCCATATTCCTCACTAAGGATACCCACTCCAGTCTTAGAGGAACTGATCAGCTTTATTTCGGCCGCCAAAACCGGAAGATAGTCGGCGATCCTGAATATTAGCGAGGGAAAGGGTGGGGACAACCAAAATGACCCACAGTTTTATTTTGTTGAATGTTTTTTTTTTAAGTTTTTTTTTTAGATTTCTCCCCATGGTCCCCTCTAAGTCCTCCCATTCAAAGCATATTTTACATACTTATCCCAAAATTACACCCGTATTTGGGGTATCTTAAGTAGGTTAAAGCCATAGAGAGATTGAGGTACTGTGGTAGAAGTAGAAGAATGTAAGTATTTGTTTTTGCATGGATCGGTCGGCGAGAGTACCTAGCTAGAACCGAATAGTTGTATGACCAGTTTTGTCACCCTTCCTCCCAAAAAACAAACTTCTGGCTATATACAGAGATGCGATGTAACTACTTTTCTGAATAAAACATGTTCTTTGAGGTGGGGTGCAGAAGTGTGCCCACATCAAATACAAACTAGCCAAGTTGAATCAGTTACACCAATGAAAATGTTCTGGTGTAATTGATAAATTGTATAATAAATGTAAGATTTTAATGAAAATAGATTATATTGACAAAAACATCACACTAAAGTCTATTTTTAAATGAATTTATTCATATCAATGCAGATTCAAGTAATTTTTGTTAACAAGTTATTCACTGGTTTGAATGTGTTGTTCAATCCAATTCCTGAAGTGAGTAACTCGAGCAAATACGGCTAAGCCTTCCTTGCATGTCCAACCATATGAAACGATGCCGAATAGAACCTTTTCGCCTGTATTCTTGCTTCTACACATTAGTGGTCCACCAGAATCACCCTGGAAATAAGAAAATCAACAGAAAATCGTTAAAAGAAAAATATCGATTAAATCTTCTTACAAAGAATCATCGGATCCTAATGATGACTGGAAATAGTAAAATGAAAATCACAGAGATAAAGAAATGAAGGGAATCTTATTACAACTTATCTACAAATGTATAATACATTTAAAAAAAAACGAGTTGTACTACTACAAAATAAATGTAAGAAACATAATGGTGTAATATACTGCCTGATCAGTTGCACCTGAGGACCGGGCTGCGCGCAGCAAGTGCATGGGTGTCAGGTGCAGGCTGGAAATGGAAACAAGATGTGGCCCTGAGCTGACCTTTTGCACCTGGAGATGCAGGTGTACATTTGACACGGTTTAGGCGCAGAAAATCTGTAGGCGTAGCCCATAGCCAATGGAAACAGGCTGTGTGGGCGAAGAGGTGTGTCTATAGAAAAACTGCGTAGGTGTCACGATCAAAGAGGCGTTACACCGGGAGTCAGACTACAATAAAAGAAGCCCGTGACGATCGATTTGTCAGACAACGATCAAGTTCACTTGAAGAAAACTCCCGAAGGCTCCAGGTTTGCGTAACCTTGGTAACGACTCTCAGTTGTACACGACAAAGGCAATGAAAATATTATCTTATATTTTCCTAAATATAAGTGTTCGTGTTCTTTGACGGGTCCAGTGTGTAACAATGGTAAAAGAGGAGAAGGTCGACGTTTCCGGCCAAGCCGGGCGTCCAGTGAGCTTCGGCCGCTGGACCTACAGAGTAAATTAACATTGTTGATCCCAGGGGGCCATCCACTCAAGTAACACCTGCCCCCTCGATTTAAAGGGACAGGGCTGGGTTAATTGCCCGGTGCCTGAGGTGCCCCCTTGAGGAGGAATGCCGACGAAAACAACGCATTTTTTGCACCCGCCACACCATGAGCTTCGGTTCGTGGGTGGTCACACATTAATGGGGCCTTGTGCCTAACCCGTACACGTGGGGTACGGGGTAAATAACTGATAACAATGATGGCGATGAAGATTAGATAATCTTAAAGTTCCATTGCCCAATGATGTTGATAATGAAAAAGAAACGGAAAGCATTTGATAGTCCAATTGCATAAAGATGATGATGATGATGATGATGATGATGATGATGATGATGATGATGAAAAGAAACTACATAGCTGAAAAAAAAAACTTGATTTTCAGAAAAAAACAAAAACTTGTTAATTTTCAGAATTTTAAGATCTGTCACAGATGCTACAAAAACAAAGCTTTTCGGACCATATTACCTTTAGACACATTTTCTAAAGACGATCAAATGGTTTGACATCAAGCTACAAAAGATACTATGTATATTTACAGTACAAAGTAAAACGTTTTAATGTAAAACAATTGTTCCTCAATGGTAGAAAAGGCTCCCATGGACCATATTACCTTTAGGCACCCCTTTTTGATCTCGATTAAGAAAGGACATGTATTTCATTTACACCGTCAATATCCGGTTGTTTGTTAGGGTTAGGGTTAGGGGTTAGTGTTGAGATTTTTGTAATATAAAGTGTGCGCTAGATGCCCACTCCTGCTTATAGACTCGCCGAGAACCATGTGACCAAACTATTGGCCACTCACTGGCAGTGCTCTGCTGCTGATATTGTTATTTATATCGGCTGTTCTGATCTTAGCTACTTACAACTACTTGAACCTTCGTGGACGACGGAACATAGGATTATATCACTTACCAAATGATTCTATAGCTCAGGACTTACTTACTTTAAGTCCTTTTCAACTGGCCAAGGATGGCGGACAGAAACTTAACAGTTAGTTTTATAATTTTTAAAAAATCTAAAAACCGTCTGTTAAAACAACCGGATATTGACGGTGTAAATGAAAAACATGTCCTTTCTTAATCGAGATCAAAAAGGGGTGCCTAAAGGTCATATGGTCAAGCTTTTCCAAATAACCTGATTCTTATTCCAAATATTTTCAGTTAGGAGTTTACAGAGATTGAATCGTCAATATGTAACAATTTGCAAGAAATATCTTGACTGATGAACAAGAATAAAAAACAAAACATTCACCTGACAAGTGGATTTTCCATTTTAGTATAAGTTCCGGCACAAACGTGTTGTTGTATGATATTACTATCAATGCTTGCACATCTTTCAGCTGACTGAAGAGGGACTGTGGCACGCAACAAATGAGATGATGTTCCATTTTTGCTGAATTCAAAGATAAAAAAAAAGAGATGAAAAACTACCATTTCTGTTTCCTAAATTGTTACATTTACCGGATAAAATTTATATGCAAATCTAATAAATATTATTTAAAGAAAAAATTGATAAACTTTAAATTTACGTAGCACACCAGTGGATCCTTCCCCTAAGCCTTCCCAAAAGAACGTGTACGAGCCTTCACCAAAGCCTTCACCCAAGGCTACAACATTGTCTTGACCGCAAGCTGCTCTATTGACACTGAAGTGGCCATATTTATGGACGTGTAAAGCTCGGATGCGCTGGGGTGAAGAATAGAGGACAAGTGGGATAAAAAGAGAGAACATCGCTTGAGCCGAAAAAAGAAGGCCAGTCCATAGTCCCAGATACTGTAACCTCATCGAAAAAACCACTAGCTTACATTCACTGAACCTCCTCTGAACCAACGCTCACCCGCTCTCATTCTCCGACAACAACTCTCAGAACTCTGGGGAGAAAGGACCTGTCCCGTAGTTCTTCTCACCGAGGACACAGCGTGCCCTGAAAGGAGCAGAAAAGTGATAACTATCCGAGAACATTTGCAGAGTGGCCCCCAGGCATGTGGACAGACTTTGACCTCACATCAAAAAATGACTTGAGGTCAACTCTAGACGCTCAACCCTGTAGTAGGAAAATGATTGGATAATGCATTGATAGATGCACTATCGTGACCAATTTGAACCAGTCCAAGCTTTTGATAGGGTGGACCACCGGTTCCTTGAGCTGTTTTGAAGACGACCGATTCAACCGAATTCCACAATAGATTCTGATCATGTACTGATCCCTACGCAGAGTTACAGGTGAATGGGAAGCGCTTGTGAGCTTTTCCGATTAAGCGGCGTTCGACTGGTTTGCCCCTTATCTCCTCTTCTCATGTCTTGATTGTGACACCTACTGGATAACGCGAAACAATGATTTTATGGGGCCGGCCATCTTCCTGCCGGGATCTGATCTGTTATTTTAAGCATAAGCTTAAAGTAAAGATTAGATGCGACGAGAGATACTTTACCCCCTGACATTCGGCAAAAAGATGGGCACATGCTGCAAGTCTGTGTGTGAGAAAGGCGTGGGATTTAAAACATTGTTTCCTGCCTCCCATTGTCAACACTGACTGGTGTCTGTTTCTGGACCACTTCTGGCGATAGATAAATATAGTCTTTAAAAAAACAACAAAAAAAAAGCAAAAAAAACAAAAGAATACACAGGAAAAGCATAAAAAACGTTTGCATGCACCTTAGGCTATTAGGTGGTGAATGATCATTTTCCCAGTTTTTTTTTTTTTTTTCACTTAGGATATTCCAAGATCCCAAGCCCGATTTTTTCTTGCCTTCCCATTTTCCCTAGCTCTGAAAAGTAGTTTGAGCAAAAGCCCAAACCCATCCATCCTACAGACAACTCATACTTTTTCACCATATTCCTCACTAAGGATACCCACTCCAGTCTTAGAGGAACTGATCAGCTTTATTTCGGCCGCCAAAACCGAAGATAGTCGGCGATCCTGAATATTAGCGAGGGAAAGGGTGGGGACAACCAAAATGACCCACAGTTTTATTTTGTTGAATGTTTTTTTTTTATTTTTATTTTTTTTAGATTTTCTCCCATGGTCCCCTCTAAGTCTTCCCATTCGAAGCATATTTTACATCTTATCCCAAATTACACCCGTATTTGGGGTATCTTAAGTAGGTTAAAGCCAAAGAGAAATTGAGGTACTGTGGTAGAAGTAGAAGAATGTAAGTATTTGTTTTTGCATGGATCGGTCGCAAGAGTACCTAGCTAGAACCGAATAGTTGTATGACCAGTTTGTCACCCTTCCTCCAAAAAACAAACTTCTGGCTATATACAGAGATGCGATGTAATACTTTCTGAATAAACATGTTCTTTGAGGTGGTGCAGAAGTGTGCCCACATCAAATACAAACTAGCCAAGTTGAATCAGTTACACCAATGAAAATGTTCTGGTGTAATTGATAAATTGTATAATAAATGTAAGATTTTAATGAAAATAGATTGTATTGACAAAAACATCACACTAAAGTCTATTTAAATGAATTTATTCATATCAATGCAGATTCAAGTAATTTTTGTTAACGTTTATTCACTGGTTTGATTTTTTCTTATAGGACATATCCAGGACCCCAATCCCAAGTTTTTTAAAAACCACCCGAGTCACCCCCTAATATTTTCCCTGGAAAGTCAATTTTTCTAGTAACCCAACCCGCCTGGCCTACAGAATCCCAATTTTGTACCGACCACCCACTAAGGACACCCACTCCCATATTAGAGGCACTGACCGGCTTGCTTTCAAACAACAAAGTGCGGGAGACAGTCGGCGGGCCTACACAATAGCTGAGGGAAAGGGGGAAACCAAAATGACCCACAATTTTGTTTTGGTTACATGTGTTTTTCAGTTTCTTGGGGTTTTATTTTCAATTTTTTCCCCACCCCCTCCATCGCCAATCGTCATTATTGGAATTTTTTTAAGTAGGATACATGCATAGAGCGAATGAGGTATTTTGGTGAAAGGGAGCTGCGCAAGGAGAGAATGCAAGAATTTTATTTTTATTTTGAATGAATCGGTCGGCGAGTGAGCGTAGCTAGATAGATTGTGTTGTGATATGACCAGTTTTATCCCCCCTCCCCAAAACCAAATTTCCGGCTACATGCCGAGTTTGTGTGCACATACGTTGTATCTCATTTCCAAATAAAGAAAAAAGTTTATTTGGAGTGAGTGCACGTATGTGCTCACTTCAAATAATCGGTCGGTGAGTGAGCCTAGCTAGATAGATCCGCGTAGTGATATTACCAGTTTATCACCCCTCCCCAAATCCAAATTTCCGGCGACATGTCGAGTTGTGTGCACATGCGCTGTACCTCATTTCCGAATAAATAAAAAAGTTTGTTTGGTGAGGCACGAAATCTGGATTAATAAGTTTGATTAACACTCTTTTCCTTCTATTTAGCAGCAGTTTTTCTCTCTCTCGTCCTTCATCATTTCTTCACACCTATGTCTCACCAAAGACCAGCTTTTAACCCCTTTAGGGCCTTTTGCACCTTCGGGACCTTTTATGTGCCCCTTTTGGGCTTTTCTGCTTCTTTTGGGCTTACTACCGTGTTATAAGGGATAATGGAAGGTTTCGACTTCGGGCTGAAAGGTTCTGACGATTCTTCCAGAATCGACGAAGCAGACGGCCAGGTGGAGTCGAGGCCAGTTAGGATCTACCGAAGTCTGCTACCCCTGTGGTGCAGTGTCATACGGGGAACGAAGAGGTAGCCGAGGCCAGCCAGAAGCTGCCGATGCCTACTACCACTGTGGTGTCGAGCCACACAGGTTACCCCTGGAAAAGGGGATAAATAGGAAACGAAAGGCCCTTGTCCCTGAGTCTGTGGTGGCTGGGACATCAAGATCATCCGCGGTGGGAGTTAGGCCGTTAATCCCCGGTACAAAAGAGACAGCCTACGCAGTTCCCGTAACCACAGAAAAGCCGCGGACACCCAAGAACCGTCCACCGGAGCCCCGAAATCACTCTTTGAGACCACAACTCGAACAGCAGGAGCACGACTTGCAAAGAGACAATTGAGACAACAAATACAAGCTCTTGGTACAGGAAAATGTTCTCCAACCTATCCCGGAGGTGTGGGAGAAATTGGAACCCCTAAAGAAGGAAAAAGTGGTGAACCTCCTTGCTCATGACATTCTAGCAAAATACCTTTGCAGGAGGTTGTACGCCACTTGGGACATTTTGCTTCCCACTGATGCTGATGTAGTGGGTCACTAAGCTAAGGGCCTTCACCATTGGAACATCAAGCTGCAGCCGGAATTTCGGGTTCGTCGAAAGACTAAGGTTACAGTGTACAACGTTCCTGTAGACTTATCTGCATAGTATTTGATGGCTGTACTTTTCATTTACACCGTTAATATCCGGTTGTTTGTTAGGTGTTAGGGTTAGGGGTTAGGGTTACTGGTTAGAGTTAGGGTTAGTTTTATCATTTTTTTTAAATCTAAAAATCGTCTGTTAAAACGGTGTAAATGAAAAACATGTCTTTTCTTAATCGAGATCAAAAAGGGGTGCCTAAAGTTCATATGGTCCGGCAGGTTTTGACACAAGGTCATTTTTAAAGCGAGGAACAGTGTCAGCGTCAAGAACAGTTCTGCTCGGGTCGTCTGACAATGGACCTGACAGTTCTTTCTGAAGCTTGTGTCAATACATTCTTCCCAAAGTTAATGAACTACGGGAACGTGGAAAAAATGGGTACCTATTAAGAGAGACGTAAAATACAAACGGAAGATTACCTCTTCTTACTGGACCTAAAGAGGGTAGGCTTCCAGCCGATCCCTGCCAGCCTGGAATTCTGGGGCTTTCAACTCACAGTTATGGTGGAGGGTCGTAAATCTCACTGCTGTGTGTGCCGGTAGCAAGGGTATTTGGTCAAGAACTGCACCATCAGAGCAGCAACAACACCAACAACAGTGGCAGCGCTGGAAATAACCAAACAGGCAGCGCCAAAAGCGCAACCTAAACTTGAGGCAGGAGAGGGCGGAATGAGGTGACCAGGAAAGGGGGAAAATCATCCTACACCTCAGCCGCTTTTAACTCTCCTGACATGCCAGCAACACCAGTGGATCCTTCCCCTAAGCCTTCCCCAAAAGAAGCTGTGTACGAGCCTTCACCAAAGCCTTCACCCAAGGCTACAACATTGTCTTGACCCAGCAAGCTGGCTCTATTGACACTTGAAGTGGCCATATTTATGGACGTGATAAAGCTCGGATGCGCTGGGGTGAAGAATAGAGGACAAGTGGGATAAAAAAGAGAGAACATCGCTGTGAGCCGAAAAAAGAAGGCCCAGTCCATAGTCCCAGATACTGTAACCTCATCGAAAACCACTAGCTTACATTCACCTGAACCCTCCTCTGAACCAACGCTCACCCGCTCTCATTCTCCGACAACAGACTCTCAGAACTCCTCGGGAGAAAGGGACCTGTCCCGTAGTTCTTCTCCACCGAGGACACAGCGTGCCCCTGAAAGGAGCAGGAAAAGTGATAACTATCCCGAGAACATTTGCAGAGTGGCCCCCAGGCATGTGGACAGGACTTTGACCTCACATCAAAAAATGACTTGAGGTCAACTCTAGACGCTCAACCCTGTAGTAGGAAAATGATTGGATAATGCATTGATAGATGCACTATCGGTGACCAATTTGAACCAGTCCAAAGCTTTTGATAGGGTGGACCACCGGTTCCTTGAGGCTGTTTTGAAGACGACCGGATTCAAACCGGAATTCCACAAATAGATTCTGATCATGTACTGATCCCCTACGACAGAGTTACAGGTGAATGGGAAGCGCTTGTGAGCTTTTCCGATTAAGCGGTCCGTTCGACTGGGTTGCCCCTTATCTCCTCTTCTCTATGTCCTTGATTGTGACACCTACATTTTTCTGGATAACGCGAAACAATGGATTTTATGGGGGCCGGCCATCTTCCTGCCGGGATCTGATCTGTTATTTTAAGCATAAGCTTAAAGTAAAGATTAGATGCGACCGAGAGATACTTTACCCCCTGACATTCGGCAAAAAGATGGGCACATGCTGCAAGTCTGTGTGTGAGAAAGGGCGTGGGATTTAAAACATTGTTTCCTGCCTCCCATTGTCAACACTGACTGGTGTCTGTTTCTGGACCACTTCTGGCGATAGATAAATATAGTCTTTAAAAAAAACCAACAAAAAACAAAAAGCAAAAAAACAAAAGAATACACAGGAAAAGCATAAAAAACGTTTGCATGCACCTTAGGCTATTAGGTGGCTGAATGATCATTTTTCCCAGTTTTTTTTTTTTTTTTTCACTTAGGATATTCCAAGATCCCAAGCCCGATTTTTTCTTGCCTTCCCCATTTTCCCTAGCTCCTGAAAAGTCAGTTTGAGCAAAAGCCCAAACCCATCCATCCTACAGACAACTCATACTTTTTCACCATATTCCTCACTAAGGATACCCACTCCAGTCTTAGAGGAACTGATCAGCTTTATTTCGGCCGCCAAAACCGAAAGATAGTCGGCGATCCTGAATATTAGCGAGGGAAAGGGTGGGGACAACCAAAATGACCCACAGTTTTATTTTGTTGAATTTATTTTTATTTATTTTTATTTTTTTTAGATTTCTCCCCATGGTCCCCTCTAAGTCTTCCCATTCGAAGCATATTTTACATGCTTATCCCAACATTACACCCGTATTTGGGGTATCTTAAGTAGGTTAAAGCCACAGAGAAATTGAGGTACTGTGGTAGAAGTAGAAGAATGTAAGTATTTGTTTTTGCATGGATCGGTCAGCAAGAGTACCTAGCTAGAACCGAATAGTTGTATGACCAGTTTTGTCACCCTTCCTCCCAAAAAACAAACTTCTGGCTATATACAGAGATGCGATGTAAATACTTTTCTGAATAAAACATGTTCTTTGAGGTGGGTGCAGAAGTGTGCCCACATCAAATACAAACTAGCCAAGTTGAATCAGTTACACCAATGAAAATGTTCTGGTGTAATTGATAAATTGTATAATAAATGTAAGATTTTAATGAAAATAGATTGTATTGACAAAAACATCACACTAAAGTCTATTTTAAATGAATTTATTCATATCAATGCAGATTCAAGTAATTTTTGTTAACAGGTTATTCACTGGTTTGAATGTGTTGTTCAATCCAATTCCTGAAGTGAGTAATTCGAGCAAATACGGCTAAGCCTTCCTTGCATGTCCAACCATATGAAACGATGCCGAATAGAACCTTTTCGCCTGTATTCTTGCTTCTACACATTAGTGGTCCACCAGAATCACCCTGGAAATGAGAAAATAAACAGAAAATCATTAAAAGAAAAATATCGATTAAATCTTCTTACAAAGAATCATGATGACTGGAAATAGTAAAATGAAAATCACAGAGATAAAGAAATGAAGAGAATCTTATTACAACTTATCTACAAATGTATAATACATTTAAAAAAAACGAGTTGTACTACTACAAAATAAATGTAACAAACATAATGGTGTAATATACTGCCTGATCAGTTGCACCTGAGGACCGGGCTGCGCGCAGCAAGTGCATGGGTGTCAGGTGCAGGCTGGAAATGGAAACAAGATGTGGCCCTGAGCTGACCTTTTGCACCTGGAGATGCAGGTGACATTTGACACGGTTTAGGCGCAGAAAATCTGTAGGCGTAGCCCATAGCCAATGGAAACAGGCTGTGTGGGCGAAGAGGTGTGTCTATAGAAAAACTGCGTAGGTGTCACGATCAAAGAGGCGTTACACCGGGAGTCAGACTACAATAAAAGAAGCCCGTGACGATCGATTTGTCAGACAACGATCAAGTTCACTTGAAGAAAACTCCCGAAGGCTCCAGGTTTGCGTAACCCTGGTAACAACTCTCAGTTGTACACGACAAAGGGAATGAAAATATCATCTTATATTTTCCTAAATATAAGTGTTCGTGTTCTTTGACGGGTCCAGTGTGTAACAATAGTAAAAGAGGAGAAGGTCGACGTTTCCGGCCAAGCCGGGGGTCCAGTGAGCTTCGGCCGCTGGACCTACAGAGTAAATTAACATTGCCATCCCCTCAAGTAACACCTGGCCCCTCGATTTAAAGGGACAGGGCTGGGTTAATTGCCCGGTGCCTGAGGTGCCCCCTTGAGGAGGAATGCCGACGGGAACAACGCATTTTTGCACCCGCCACACCATGAGCTTCGTTCGTGGGTGGTCCCACATTAATGGGGCCTTGTGCCTAACCCGTACACGTGGGGTACGGGGTAAATAACTGATAACAATGATGGCGATGAAGATTAGATAATCTTAAAGTTCCATTGCCCAATGATGTTGATAATAAAGAAGAAACGGAAAGCATTTGATAGTCCAATTGCATAAAGATGATGATGATGATGATGATGATGATGATGATGATGATGATGAAAAGAAACTACATAGCTGAAAAAAAAACTTGTTAATTTTCAGAATTTTAAGATCTGTCACAGATGCTACAAAAACAAAGCTTTTCGGACCATATTACCTTTAGACACATTTTCTAAAGACGGTCAAATGGTTTGACATTAAGCTACAAAAGATACTATGCATATTTACAGTACAAAGTAAAACGTTTTAATGTAAAACAATTGTTCCTCAATGGTAGAAAAGGCTCCCATGGACCATATTACCGTTAGGCACCCCTTTTTGATCTCGATTAAGAAAGGACATGTATTTCATTTACACCGTCAATATCCGGTTGTTTGTTAGGGTTAGGGTTAGGGGTTAGTGTTGAGATTTTTGTAATATAAAGTGTGCGCTAGATGCCCACTCCTGCTTATAGACTCGCCGAGAACCATGTGACCAAACTATTGGCCACTCACTGGCAGTGCTCTGCTGCTGATATTGTTATTTATATCGGCTGTTCTGATCTTAGCTACTTACAACTACTTGAACCTTCGTGGACGACGGAACATAGGATATATCACTTACCAAATGATTCTATAGCTCAGGACTTACTTACTTTAATCATTTTCAACTGATCTTAGCTACTTACAACTACTTGAACCTTCGGGACGACGGAACATAGGATTATATCACTTACCAAATGATTCTATAGCTCAGGACTTACTTACTTTAAGTCCTTTTCAACTGGCCAAGGATGGCGGACAGAAACTTAACAGTTAGTTTTATAATTTTTAAAAAATCTAAAAACCGTCTGTTAAAACAACCGGATATTGACGGTGTAAATGAAAAACATGTCCTTTCTTAATCGAGATCAAAAAGGGGTGCCTAAAGGTCATATGGTCAAGCTTTTCCAAATAACCCTGATTCTTATTCCAAATATTTTCAGTTAGGAGTTTACAGAGATTGAATCGTCAATATGTAACAATTTGCAAGAAATATCTTGACTGATGAACAAAGAATAAAAAACAAAACATTCACCTGACAAGTGGATTTTCCATTTTTAGTATAAGTTCCGGCACAAACGTGTTGTTGTATGATATTACTATCAATGCTTGCACATCTTTCAGCTGACTGAAGAGGGACTGTGGCACGCAACAAATGAGATGATGTTCCCATTTTTGCTGAATTCAAAGATAAAAAAAAAGAGATGAAAAACTACCATTTCTGTTTCCTAAATTGTTACATTTACCGGATAAAATTTATATGCAAATCTAATAAATATTATTTAAAGAAAAAAAATTGATAAACTTTAAATTTACGTTACACTAGGTTTCCGTTGCAACAGCAGTTCATGATGATAATGATATTTCCTTTTTTTAAGAAGTGAGGCATTTCATAGTTATCTCCCTTGTATCGAGAATTTGGATAATTAAAAAATGACGTTCAGTTTAGAAAATCCTACAAAAGTATAATCTAATTGGAAATTAGGGTGGACACTTTGAATTAGATAATCCTAAGTGTATTGCTTTAATAAAAAAGTTTTCTATTATTAACACACACACACACACACACACACACACACACACACACACACAGACACTCACAGACACAGACACACACACACACACACACACACACATATATATATATATATATATATATATATATATATATTATATATATATATAAAGTAAAAAAGTAAAGTCGTCGGGGCGGCCTAAAGTCGGTATCAGCTAATCAGCGAGGGAGTCTATTAGCTCAGTCGGTAGAGCGTTCAGCTAGTAACCACAAGGTTCCTAGTTCGATACCGGTCCCCGCCAACTCAGCGTATGAGTAGCACAGGGATCTGTGCGGTAAAGTAAGGAGCTGATGGTAGGTGTGGCGCTCCACCTCAGATGCTAAAACAATCTCCTTGGTTTAGCGCTATTGAAAAGGGAATATATATATATATATATATATATATATATATATATATATATATATATATATAATATATATATATATGTGTATTTTGGCAGTATTTTTCTTGTTGTACTGACGATTCTTGTCGGACGAGTTTTTGTTCGATCCTTTCTAATTTTATGGCCATCTTTTTAATGTCAGGGTGGAACTGGTGTAGCAATCCACAAAAGGTTTCATTGCAAGCGCTTTCGGCATGTCCATCTGCCATCTTCAGGTATGAAACTGATGGGATGTTTCAGGTGTCTCTATATATATAAAGTAAAGTCAGCGGGTGGCTTTTTGTTGGTATCAACCGGACAGTGAGTGAATATATCCTCTTTTCACTAGTACTACCACGGGGAGATTGTTTTTGCGTAGACGGGGAATGTCACGTCTACTATCAGCTCCCCCTTTTGCCGCACAGATCCAAGCTAGGCTACTCATGAGCTGAGTTGGCGGGGGATAGTATCGAATGCAGATCCTTGTGAATCCTAGGCAGACGCTCTACCAACTATATATATATATATATATTATATATATATATATATATATATTTCTACAACACCCCCACACCTCCAACTCCATGACCCTACCACACGACCATACACAGAGTACAAACTCATCAATCACCTACGAACCAACCAGAAACAAGGCCCCACAGTCCAGCCTAAAACAAACGGCAATCGCCACAAGATCACTACTACTATTCACGGTCAAGTCGAAGGGACATAGCAGTCTCGAAAATTTACCAGTCTAAATAAATGAAACTCAAAACAAACTACAGAGGCTTCAGATATTTATTCCTCAACTAACATATTACGCTAACAATATTACCATAATAAGTACGTTAATGCTTCACACCTAAGCCTAAACCTGGTATAAGTATCTCCTACAACGGATACAAATACTAACATTCACCTCAAATATATATATATATATATATATATATATATATATATATATATATATATATATCCTGAGGCAATTATGTGATAAATGCGTGAAAATTTTGACAGTAATGTAGCGAAATTTCAATACCTGCATCAGAGATTTGTTTTCCCTTAATGACTTAATCATAATCTTGCACCTCCAAAATAAATAAAAAAACAACAACTCACCTGCAGTTTTTCCCCATCCAGCAATCTCACAATTTTCTGATACTTGTTCTCCTTCTTCGGCAAGGCGTATTGGCTTCAAACAGGGGTAAATTCAACGGGACGTGACAAAGTCAAAAGGGCCACATCGTTAACTAGTTATAAAACAAAAATACGCACAAGACAAATTGATGTTGAAAATTTATTTTTTGTTTTTACCGTTTTTATTTGACAATTGAGCTTCTTTCAATTCTTTTTTTTTTCAAAAATAAAACAACAATACGGGGAAACGTCCTTTACTAAAAGTCATAAAGTATATATACTACAACAAATTGAAGAAACATGCGCTCCACTAAAAGCAACACATAAACTATATATACTACATAAACTAGTACAAAATAAAAAAAACACCCTCCGGGCGATGTAAAAATAGATTTTTGAAGCATATTGCCTGAAAAAAAATTCAGTGTCAGCGAGTTTGTACCCTAAGTAAGTAAAATCATCAAATTCATTAAAGGATCAAAAAATAAAACAATTTGAAATGTAAACTTTAAATATGTATTGAAATAAAACAAACTATATATAGATATATAATACCAGTCATGTATTTATTAAAACTTGTTTAAAAAAACAATGAGGACTGTCTAATGCTGCATGTTCAAATTTTCAGTGTATTTATTCTGTTATGACGACTTTGGGTAATGTGACGTAAGCAGTGACGTAATTTTTATTACAGACAAAAACCGGAAGCGAATCTCCATTATTAATACATTATTATTATTATTATTATTATTATTATTATTATTATTATTATTATTATTTAAGGGCCGGTGATGTAACTAGGGTAGATATCCTTATTGGTTCTCTGGACAAAAGGTCAATGCCATTGTGGGTCCCAGTTGCCCGTTTTATCAAAAATAGCAGATATGCTCATCTTAGTCTACTGTTGGTAAGTTGTTCGAAGCGTTTTTTTTTTAGTGTATTTATTCTATGTTATGACGATTTTGGGTAATGTGACCTAAGAAGTGACGTAATTTTTGTTACAGACAAAAACCGGAAGCGAATCTCCATTATTAATAGACATAGATACTACGCCAAATTGGAGAAACATACGCTCCACTAAAAGCAACAAATAAACTATATTTACTACATAATTTGGGAAACTTGTGTTCTACTAAAAGCAACGCATAAAGATTACGCATTGAAACCTAAAATTAATAGATTCCTTCATACAAAATGGCAACAATGCTGGAATAACAAACGTCCACAATAAACTCTTCCTAATCAAACCCACTTTGTGAGACTGGAGACCAACTTTAAGAAAGTCTAGAAAGAAACAAGTCATTATGTCCTGATTACGCATTGGTCACACAAAACTAACGCACTCCTATATACTCAAACAAGAACAACAACCACAATGTGAAACATGTCAAACACCTTTGACTGTTAAACACTTATTCATGGAATGCAGTTTTTTTTTCTCACATCAAAAACCGTTATTTTAATGCAAACAATATGAAAGATCTATTTGAAAATGTCAACATAGAAGACATTCTGTCCTTTTTTAGAGAAATAAAATTATACCATAGAATATAGACATGAACTTAATCAATACCATAGAACATGACCCTAATGGTGATAACACATTGTTAAAACCAATTACTAAAAAGTATAAATATAAATACTCGACATATATTAGTTCCTAACCGTTTGGCATGACATAACCCCAGACGGGTTGATATGCCGTTAAAATCAATAAACCAAACCAAACCAACACATAAAATATGTGTAATATATGTACTACAAGAAATAGAAGAAACGTGTTCTCTGCTAAACGCAACACATTTTCGACAAAGCACTACAGCAATCGGGGGATTGTGTTCTCTACTGAAAACAACATATTTTAATCCATGAAAAATATAAGAATATAAATAAACGATTCAAAGATAAACTATTCATGAGATTTATTGTTATTAATCTTATATATAACATCTATAAGGAGTGAACAGAAATTCGTCGAGAGAACAGAAGTTCGTCGGGTCTGACAACCGGATATAATACCATGCATCTATGCATGCGGGGGTAGGTGTGTATAGATACGTCCTAGGTAGTTATAATTAATAAATAGTAAGTCAAACCACATATATGTATAAATATGTGTGTGTGTTCAGGTAGATAATGTGTGTATATATGTATAGATAGATAGATACATGTGTGCGCATGTATACACACACGTGTGTGTGTGTATGCATATATATTGTATGTGTAAGTAGGTGTATTGGTTGTGGGTGTCAATAGTTCAGACCACCCATTAAAACTTAAGGAAGATCAAGAAGGATGATAATCTCTTCTTAGGAGACAGAGAGACTGGGTTTTGACCACTTTGAGGGTCGACTATAGTTTAGACTGATCATAAAATGTGACCCATATTCAACACAAAGGATTTTGGAAATCTCGTGCGGAATCCCGGGAAATGAAGTGAGATGAGATATGAGGGATTCTGGGAGATTTTTAAAAAGTTAGTGAGTTAGATCTTGGGCAGCGAAGAAGCAACATCTCCCTTAGAACCTTGTAGCATAGAAGTCAACCTTACCTCAAAAGGAACGGGGGGGGGGGGTCCCCCCATCTCGACAAGCAAAGGGAACAGATGAATTAGAAGCTGATGGGAGTGACTGATATGGATGAATGCGAGTTTATATACCTCTCTGCCATTTGTTTAATGTTCACCTGACTGATATTGTCTTGTTCGTTCTCTCTTTCTCCTTTGTGACACTTGTTTGTTGTGCACCACTCGGCGGGGGGGGGGGGGCATGCAAGATGTTTTGAGCATATATGTACAATGTGGCGATCAGGGAACTTGCTAGACGAGACGAGATGAACAGCCAGAAAGAAGAGTTCAGGAATGCAGCGAATGCAGCATGGAATGCAGAGCAATGTGCAAAGAGGCCTCGCAGCCCGCCGGTGGTGTCACACGGATCTCTCCACCGAAAAAGACGTTCTCCCAACTACCAAAGTCCCCTGACCAAGTCCTTCCACCTGCAAAAATCTCTCTGTTACTTCATCCCCTTCTCTCTCTGTTACTTCTCCCTTTATAACTTAATATAGCCTGACATTAACCTCAAAAAATGATTTATTCTAATATCAACATAAAAGAAAAAAAAATGTTAGAGAGGTAGAAGTGATGACTGTAAGAGACATTTTTTTCTCATGGGAATTCCCTGAATTAATTCTCAGAATGTTCTCAAAGTTCCTTTAAAAATAAAAAGAATTTTGGATCTTTAACGGACAAAATTTTTAGCATTCTGAAAAATGCCTAAGTTTCCCACTTGAAAATAACCAATTTTTAGAATTCAAATTAATTTTTCAGCACGTAACAGCAAATAACAAATTTGATGTAAAAATGATTAATTTATCTATATATTAATATTCGTGTTCCTTAATTGTACAACTGTTATCATCTTGCAACACCCTCGGGTTAAAAATGAGACCATCCAAATCATCCAGGTTAAAATGCAAACAGGTAAATCCTGATTATCTGGTGTTCCTTAATTGCTCTAATGTGAACAGAAATTCGTCGGGTTGGACAGCCGGATCTCTCCACGGAAAAAGACCTTCTTCCAACTAACAAATTCTCCATTATTTTATTTCTATTTAAACCTTAATTATTAATAAAATTGTTTTGCATCATTAAGACTGTTGACCATATCTACATACTAATAACATGCAATTATATTTATATATACAACAAAATAGCAGTTTACAGTGTGAACGGGAAGGCTAATTTGCATATTGATATTCAAAATTTGATTTTAATAAATATGTGCTTAGTGTTATTGATTTGTAATTGTTTGGTTTTATCTTAATGAATATGAGCAACGTCTGTGTTTTCGTCAGCAAGATCAAAACGCAACTGTCTCGGTGTGGGAAGCCAGGCCTTAAATAATAATCAACTGCCCTGACCAAGATCCTACATCCGAAGCAATCGCGCCCAGCGTTGTCATTGTAGTGTAGGAATTTGCATACGCGCCAACGAGGTAATCTGACACCGAGCCAAAACTCACGATCAAGAGAATGTGAGTTCAAAACATGTCCTTTCTTAATCGAGATCAAAAAGGGGTGCCTAAAGGTAATATGGTCCTCAATTTCTGGTGTTATCTACAATAAAAGATAGAAGCATTTTTTCATAGCAATATCAATATCCCAATGTTTTCTATTATTATTTCATATCTATTGAACATTATTTGTACCAAAAAGATAGTTTGGTTTTTGCTCAGAAGATTTTATTAGAATTTGTTAAAATTTGTTAAAATTTCTCAATTCAATTTTTCTGAAATTTTGTCCAGGTGTGGACTATCGTCAAGTTAGACAATCCCAAAAAATTGAGCTTCAAATTCCCAAAATTGGCGGAATTATGTCGATTTTTAACTTTCCAAATTTGTCTTAGATTCAGTGCCACGTCAGGATATTGATCTTGCTATGAAAAAAAATCCGAAATCATCAATAACTTAAAATTAGTTGAGTTTAAGACTTTTTGATAGCATTTTTGGATTTCTTGGGTAAAAATACTTTTATAAACCAATTTTTAGGAGTAGTGAAGCTCTAGAACTCATTTTACAAACAAAAATAGGTTACAAAAAGTCGCCATTTTTCGTGAACCACATCAAATTCTGCCAATTTTTAGAATCGGAAATTTTGGGGAATGTCTAACTTTAAAACCGTCCACACCTGTACAAAATTTAAGAAAAAATGAAGGGGGTGGGTGATAATTTTACTTTTTCCTGGATGATTTGACATGGAATTGCCCATATACTTTCAAAGATACGATTAAAAATGTTTTGGTACTTGAAAATTTTATCTTATGAACCTTATAAATCCCAAATACAAACAATCTCATTTCACAAATTCTAAGTGAATGTAGAGTTCGTGTAGGGAATATTACGTTACTTACGAATTGATTTCCCTGTCTCTTTATAGTCTTCATGTTGGGTAATGTTGGAAATTTCGATCCCATCCGACATAGAATATACACTCAACGAACCAAACCATGCAGTAATCCGATTGACATCACCTTGTCTGAAAATTTTAAAAAAAAATGAAAGAGTCTTAATTGAAGGAAGAAAAACACCATCCATCACACATATATGCACACACGCAAGCACACACACACATACACACACGCGCGTTCATACACACATGAACACATGCGTGCGCATACACGAGTGGTGGTGTTCCTCTTTCCTTTATTTATAAACATTTATCTAGATAACTCATGTCTTTTAGTGCTCTTTTATATTCAATTTTAAAATGGTTGAAAATATCTTTCTTGTTAGAGTTTCGACCGGGGGTCCAGTGACTTCGGCCCTGGACTGTATAAGTTAAAATCGTTGATCACAGGGCTCCAGGCAACACCTGTCCCCTTGATTTAAAGGGGCAGGGCTGGGTTTATTGTCCAGTGCCTGAAGCCCCCCTTTGGGGGGATGCTGACGGGATCAATGCATTTTTGTGCTTATCACTCATGAGCTTCAGCTTGTGGATGGGTCCACATAAAAAATGTCCCTTGTGTTACGCCCTCATAAGTGGGATGAGAGGCAAATACCTCTTTCTCGTTAGAGTTTACAGTTATCAATTTATCTGAAAAACGAAAGGTGGGTGGTTAGATGTGTTGGTATAATGTGAGGGCTGAGGGTAGGAGCTACACTGGGTTTTTTTTTAAAGGTAAAACAATCTTATTTTCAAAGTTAAAGGCGTCATATAGAAAATTCCTTTCTTGGCAATTTTTTTTTTTTTTTAAATTTCGAGGTCGAGGTACAAATGGAAATAAAAAGATAACACCGAATAACTCTTAGTCGGAAAGGGTGTGGAGATTTAAAAAAAACAAAAAAAAAACGAAAATAAAAATAAAATAAAATAAACAACAAACTCCCATGGGGCCTTGACCGGAAGAACCCCTTTGCGCAGGTCCGACAAAAAGGACTCCCTACCCCCAAAAGGATACTTCCTCCATTTGAATCTAGGACGCAACTGAGTGTAGTCGTTTCCTGGCCAGGGGATATCCCCTTGCCACGGCCGACTATGCCCCGTTCAATAAAGCCTAAGTCATAAAACTACCTCTTGCCTTTGTCTCGTTCCTTAAATTTAATTTCAGCTTACCAGCCTACAAGAAGAAAGAACCAGCTTTATTGGGGATAAGATGCCAGCACGAACGAGCTAAACTTATCCTCATAAGGGAATTGATTAAAAAAGCGAACTCATGTGGAGTTGACTTAAAAATGCTGTTCTTTTCGTTTACATCTTTCGCACACATTGCTTCCATTTAAAATAGTTTCAAAATAAATTATGTCGCATGTCAATGTTCTGCTTTAACAAGCAGCATCATTCACGCTATCGTGACAAGTGCAAATTGAATCACGTATATGACGTCATCTCTCTTAACCCCTCCCCTCTAAAATTTCACTTAATAAAATTCAAATATTTCAGTTACATTTCCATTATGAAAAAGACATTGCTTTGGATTGTTGTACAGATAAAAATACAGACAGACAGAATGTTTCTTTTATATGGAGACATACTTAAAGAAATATTGGAGAAATAAAATATAATATATGTTAGATTTTCAAAATATTCAAGTAAAAAATTCAGTATTGTTTATTCTCCTTTACTCGATAAGCTGTGATTAAAAAAAATAGATAAATAAATTATTTAAAATGTTGGCTTAAAATGCTTGGAAGGGAAATTACAGATTTAAATTTTGCAGACTAAAATTGCGTCTTAAACAAAAAGAAAAAGAAAATAAAGAAAAGAAAAATGAACTCATAATCAAGTGTAGACATAATAATCTGTTATGCCTCCTAGCATCCGACTGAAATAAGAATGACTGAGAAAAATGGAGGAAAAGGGAAAAAAAACTTCTTTAATAATGTATAAGAATTTATTTATTTGGAAATGTTTTTAAAAATGTATTTAATAATATATAAGAATTTATTCATTTTCGAAGTGTTTTTAAAAGTGTATTTAATAATGTATAATAATTTATTTATCTTGAAATGTTTTAAAAATGTATTTAATCTTGGAAATGTTTTTGTATTTAATAATATATAAGTTTATTTATCTTCTTGGAAATGTTCTTAAAAATGTATTTAAGTAAAATGTTCCATAAATTTCTCTTCAAATCCATCTTCGAAATGTTCTTAAAAATGTATTTAATAATGTATAAGAATTTATTTATCTTCTATTTAAAACAATTTGAAAGATATCATTTTCCTTAATATACTCTCAAAGAAAAAATGTCGGTTAAAATTGCAAATCGTCGTCAAAATTAAAACGGAAAAAATTGGCTTGGGCATAGATTTTAATGAATTTAATTATTACTAAGGACACGATTTATGTATTTTTTATTTAAAATTTTAACCGTTAGTTGTGTTTAAGGGAAAAAATAGATAAAATAAAACAGATGAATGATAAGACTAGTCAGAATTAATAAACATAACAAATAAAAAAACGTTCTTTCTATTTCAATATTACAGGCGACGTGTGCATTTCTTAAGTATGGATGACCAAAGGTGTAATAATCCGTGTTTAAAAAAAAAAATAACATAGATCGTGTCCTTAGAAGTAATCAAATTGATTAAAATCTATGCCCAAACCAAATTTTTTCGTTTTAATTTTGACGACGATTTGCAATTTTAACCAAAATGTTTTGTCATATTGTATATCAAGCAAAGTGTAAACATGTATATACTTACACACAATGTCCTGCAGTTATAATATGCGTGTCGTCGATCAAGGAACCACTACACTGGAACAATTTCATGTCAATTACGATATCCAGGAAGATGATATGAGGGAATTCACATTTAGTAGCATCGGAGCCACCAACAATACGGTGAATAGATGCACATTGGGATCCTGCAATTATAAACATTTTGTCATGCACAGAAACTACAATAGCAGACAGAAAAAAATACACTAAACCACATTTATCGAGAGTTTAATGTTTCGGACCATATTACTTTAAGGCACTCCTTTTCGATTTCGTTTCATTAGGTCATTTTTTTTCATTTACACCGTCAATATCCGGTTGTTTGTTAGATTAGGGGTTAGGAGTTAGGGTTAGGGTTAGGGGTTAGTTTTAAAATAAAAAAATAAAAATCTAAAAATCGTCTGTTAAAACAACCGATATTGACGATGTAAATGAAAAACATGTCCTTTCTTAATCGAGATCAAAAAGGGGTGCCTTAAGGTCATATGGTCCAATGTTTCTACCGGCCACCCTGGGAACCATTGATCGTATTACAAATATGAATGCAAGACACGAACGGTGAACGGAAAAATCAGAGGGAAAACATAGAAAAATGCCACAATTTTGACTTTTGCTCAGAATATTTTCACTGTAAATATTTACATTATACGGCTTAACAAAAGAATTTGGACCATATACCTTATGGCCCCCTTTTGCGATTTCGATTCGTGGGGACATTTTTTCCATTTACACCGTCTAAATCCGGTTAATTGTTTACACGATTTTTAGAGGTTTTTTTTTTAATTATAAAATAACCCCTAACCCCTAACAAACAACCGGATTTTTATGGTGTAAATGAGAAAAGTGTCCCCACGAGTCGAGATCGCGGAAGGGGTGCCTTAAGGTCATATGGTCCAAAGAATTAAAAAAAAATCAGTTTATCTGACTTATAGAGCAAAAGTAAGTGTTCTGACCATGAATCTAGCAGACGTGTATGAGTGAGTTGTATTAAGAGAGAAAATAATTATACAAAATCATTGTAAGATTTTTGTTTTAACCTTGGTAGAGGATTGTTCAAAAAGCAACTTTATCTTTTTGAATACAATACCATATTTTAGAGGTGTTCTTACCAATCAAGAATTTAATAGGATAAGTGTATTAAATGGTTGGTTAGTTGGTTGGTTGATTTTAACGGCATATCAACCCTTCTGGGGTTATGTTATGCCTAATGGTTAGGGAGTGGTTATTTCCTATAAGTATAACATAAACAAAGGGGAATCACTCTTGACTGATAAATTATTTATTATTTATTTATTGGTCTACTAGGAAAAAAGAAGACGGGGTTAGGGTTAGGGTTAGGATTTAGGGTTAGTTTAATGGGAAAATAAATAAATAATTTATCAGTCAAGAGTGTTTCCTCTTTGTTTATGTTAGACATAGGAAATAACCTAGGAAATTTAGTCTTACACTCACATGGAAATTAGACAACCACTAAAAACCTGAAAGTTTTAGAATTAAAAAAAATAATAATAAGTTATAAACATGTTTTGTAGTTCCACTCGTCAGAGATAAAGTTTGTTGTGCATAGTTTTATCCATAAAAAAATGTACCAGGACCTTCCGTAAGATCGACCAGGAGAATTGCTATCTGAAAGTTTCATAAGTATAGCACAACAACATCTGACAAAAAATAAACCATTTTCCTCGTCATCAGTTGCTTCAAAGCGATTTAAAAATGCGGTATATACGAAGGAGGATATTTGGCCATTAAATATATTTTTACGGGTGTGGCTTATCTTCTGTGTGAGTTAAAATGGTGATACATATCACTGACTTACGATCAAGTTATGATTGAAGCACTGGTTTTCGGTAAATTACCGAAGTTAAGGAGTGTTGAGTTTGCTCGATAATAAGATGGGTGACTATAAGCAATCGGAATCTTAACGTTTGTTGTGCATAGCTCTATACATTCCGGGGTTATGTGATGAGAAGCAAGAAAAACTGAGATTACTGAATTAACTTATTTACTAACCTTTTCTTAGTTTAGCACACAGGACTGAGGTTGCTGACACTACCCACGGTGTTTAATAACCCGGCCTTCGGGGCGGGGGTCTGGTGTGCTTCGGCCACTGGACCAGTGTTATTAATTAACATCGTTGATCCCAGGGGGCTATCCCTCCAGACAACACCTGCCCCCTTGATTTAAAGGGACAGGGCTAAGTTTATTGCCCAGTGCCTGAGGCGCACCCCTTGAGGGGGAATGCTAACGAGATCAACACATTTTTTTGTGTCTACCACCCATGAACTTCGGCTTGTGGGTGGGCCCACATAAAAATGTCCTTGTGTCACGCCCTCATAAGTGGGATGAGAGGCAAATACCCAGTACCCACGGTTACTAAGTAATCACTAACATAAGTACTGTATAGGATTTCGCTGCTTGATTTCGATGATATGGCGGAAAACAAAAAGTTTTAAGCGTGACTGGACCGGAAGTGATATTTGGATACGTAATATATGAACTTGATCAAGAATGAGTTACACATTTTCAATAAAGACAAAATAAGATGGGTTGATTAATTGATTTTAACAACATATCATTCCGTCTAAGATTAAAATTTGACCAGAGGTTTAGGAATCACGTTCATTGTACGTTCCTATTTATTATTTGTGTGGTTATTTCTCTGAATGTTTGAGATGAGGCTTGATGATTAGTATTGTCTGCGTTATTCGGACTATTGTCATCATCATCATTGTTATCTGTACAACGTTTCGGCCGATGTGCCCTCCGGCCTACTTCAGGTATTTCTTGTCGGACTCGGGAACCTTCTCGGACTCGGGAACATTCTTTTCGGACTCGGGAACCTTCTTGTCGTAATCGGGAGCCATCATGGAACTTGGAACCTAACCCTTTATTCAGTCCACGGAGGTATCCTGTTTTCATTCCGCTAACCATAGCTGGAGTAGAGGCGTTAAGCTGTGTTACTGCTGCCATTGACCACAATATGGGAATCCATTATTAAAAAGTTAGATTAGATTAGATTAAAATTTTAAAAAATCACCCAATATGAGTCTAGGTAAAAATTCATACATAAGTGAATAGGTAGTTATTCTAGCCAAAAGCAAGACATTAGGTTTATAAGTTCCCAAAATTCACACTGGTTTGTCCAATTGGACACATGGCCTAATGGATAAAGGAGTTAGGTTAAGACAGTTCTTTTGTGTAGTTGTTTCTTAAGTGCTTTTTTGTACACGGTCCTATCGAATATGAATATTTTTTAAACAGTTATGGGGTGGCCTAAAGCTGATATCAGCCAGACAGCGAGGGAGTCTATCTTCTTTTCACTAGCGCTAGACCAATGAGATTGTTTTTGCGTCTGAGGTGGAACGACACACCTACCATCAGTTCCTTACTTTACCGCACAGATCCCTGTGCTACTCATACGCTGAGTTGGCGAGGTCTGGGATCAAACCAGGAATCTTGTGGTTTCTAGCCGAACGCTCTACCGACTGAGCTAAGTGAAATATTTCACATTTAAATCTTGGATCTTGTGATGGACTCAACTCATTGAATATTTTTATGGTGTAAAAGATGGCCAAATCAGTGTTTAAAGAAATTTCGATAAAATGTGTTGAAAGATTGCAAGAAAAAAAAAAAGCTTATTAACTAATTAAAGATTGGAAAAAAAAAAAAAAAGAAAAAAAGCTTATTAACTAATTAAAGATTGAAAAAAAAAAAGAAAAGAAAAAAGCTTATTAACTAATTAAAGAAAAAAAAAAGAAAAGAAAAAAAGCTTATTAACTAATTAAAGATTGAAAAAAAAAAAGAAAAGAAAAAAAAGCTTATTAACTAATTAAAGATTGCAAAAAAAAAAAGAAAAGAAAAAAAAGCTTATTAACTAATTAAAGATTGAAAAAAAAAAAGAAAAGAAAAAAAAGCTTATTAACTAATTAAAGATTGCAAAAAAAAAAAAAAGAAAAAAAAAAAGCTTATTAACAAACCTAAAGCTGACAATCCCAGCAGTAAATAGTAAATCATGATAAACATCTTCAACGGGAATTGATGATTGAAATGATTCTGGTTGGAACAATTTCTCCATTATATAGTCGCTACTTTTATATTTTAACTTATGTGGTCTTTTCATTATTTCACCTGATTCGTCATTTCTGATGGCTTTCTATCAGCGAATTGTAATCCCACGCATATTCTTTTTCTATTGTTTATCTGCTGATTTACCTGCTGATAACTAATTCTTGCCATCAGCAAAGTAAAATAGAATTAAATAGTCAATATTGAATGATCGATCTCTATGACACATGCCCTTTCCGCATTACGTTCAGATTATTAAGAATTACCAACCAAATTTAAGTGATTCCTGGAAGAGTTCGTTAAATGATAAATAGATAAAAAAATATAACAGGTGCAAAATCATTTATTCTTTTTTTTTTATCTATTATAAAAATCATGAATATTTCTTCATTTCAGGATTGATTTTAGGGTGTTTATTTCTGTAAGGATGTCAACATACGCATAAAAAAAGGCATGAACCGCTATAGACAAATTATTGATCATATGAAATCTGATCTCTGAGTAATTTCATGTCAAATTATCGAGGCCATGTCACCCACCCACTTCAATTTTTCTGAAATGTTGTACATGTGTGGACTATGTTAAAGTTAGACAATACTATTTTGCCTTTTTTATTTTGTTAATGCTCATTATGTTACTACTTTTCGACTTAGACAAAAACTTGACCTTTACTAATCGATTTAATTAATTTTAATTTGTTTTTAAATGAAAAGCAGACGACATTTTGCCTATTTATGCTTATTCTACAATCCCCAAAATTTGAGCTTCCAATTCCAAGAATTGGCGGAGTTATGTGGATTTTTGGCTCTCCAAATTTGAGGAAAAATGGCGAATTTTTGTAATCTATTTTTGTCTGTAAAATGAATTCTAGAGCTTCCCTACTACTAAAAAAATTGGTTTATAAACGCATTTTTGCCCGGAGAATCCAAAAATGCAATTGAAAAGGTCTGAAAGTTAACCAATTTTAAGTTTTGATGGGGTTTTTCCTAGCAAGATCAATATCTCGATGTGGCACTGAATCTATGGCAAAGATTTTTTTCTATTATTATTTCATATCTATTGAACATTATTTGTACCAAAAAGTTTTATAGCTGTGTCAGCGCTATTGCATGGATGCACCACTTGGTCTCTAATGAAACGCTTAGTTAATAAGTTATATGGGAAATGTTATAAGCAAGGACGAGCTCATAAGTGACGTTCTCATATGGGTAACTACACATGGACACACCAATGCGAGTCGGCTAGCAAAAACTTACATCATTCAGCTCTGTACAGATACTTGATGCTGTGTAGAGGACCTTCTGGGATAGGGATGGATGGCGAGGAAATGTTATGGAGATCCGCGCTGTCAGCACGACATGATAATGATTTCTGTAAGCTAGGTATCAGAGACATATTTTACAAAACCAATTTAACCCCCCCCCCCCCACACACACACACACTAAAAATCAGGGAATTATTCAATTTTCAGTGTTGATTTATCAATAAATGAATGTTATAATGTATCAGTTATTTTATTTCAAAACTTTCTGATTTTTTCACGTGACTTAACTTTGACCCTCCCTTATTTGGGGGACACAAAATATCGGTGGGGTTATATAAAATTGAAACTGATTACAGTATAAATAAAAAGACAAAAGACCGAAGATGTGAATAGGAAAGAAAAAAAAATTCAAGAAGCGATTTTGGTAGAAAATAAGTACCGAAAATCTGAAAATGAAATTTAAAAAAAATAAAATAAAATAAAGTTTGGGGGAGATTTTTTTACACTGTTGTTCATGAAATATACTTGACTTTTAGATTATCATTGAAGAAAACTATACGTCGATATTTGTTCTGTTTAAAAGGGTGGGGCCAAACTTTTACATTGAGAATTCTCCAAAAATGATTCCATAACCATGCCTAATTAAGCTTTTTATTAAATATATATTTGTTTTAGAATTTAAAAATATGAAATTTAAAACTTAAAATTAAGCGATTTATAATTTAAATTAATTTTAATTGATTTAAAACACGATATAATAATTTAAGTATGGATGACGAAAAGGGCAAGATTTATGAGTTAAAAATAAGTACAAAAATGAAATGTGAAAAAATAATATAAAAATAAAATTTTGGGGATATTTTTTTACTCTGTTGTTTATGAAAATTGACTTTTAGATTATCATTGGAGAAAATTATACGTCGATATTTGTTCTGTTTAAAAGGGTGGGGCCTAACTTTTACATTGAGAATTCTTCAAAAAATATTTTAATATATGTTTATAATATTCATATTTCTGCTAATAACCAGTTAAGCATAAACATTTTATTTTTAGTTTCACGTTTTAAAAAATACTTCAATATTTAAAAAGTTCACTTCATTATTACTATTTTTAATTCAAAATAATTTAGTTAATTCAAATTAGATTTGAATTTTACTCTCTTTTTATTTTTAAATTTAAAAAAAAAGTTTTTTTTTATAATGCTAAAAGGGAATCTTACTAACTTAAGCAACTTTAAACCATGTGTAAAGTAATCAGTTATTTCGTAAAATATATGCACGACTAAGTAAGTAAAGTCGTCGGGGTGGCCTAAAGTTGGTATCAGCCAATCAGCGAGGGAGTCTATCCCATTTTCACTAACGTTATACCAAGCTGATTGTTTTTGCGTCTGAGGTGGAGCACCACACCTACCATCAGCTCCTTACTTTACCGCACAGATCCCTGTGCTATTCATACGCAGAGTTGGCGAGGACCGGTATCGAACTAGGAACCTTGCGGTTTCTAGCCGAACGCTCTACCGACTGAGTATTTTTTTAAATGTATAAAGAATGTAATACATAATTTTCGTTTTTTTTTTCATTAAATTAATTTTATGTAATAAAAAAATCAAATTTTAAACATTTTTTCTAAAGTCGTGAATATTATGTTTTTAGTTTAAATGATGGCATAAAATCTTTTCGTTTAGGTTGGACGGGTTAGCTCAGTCGGTAGAGCGCTTGGCGGTAGAGGTTCCTAGCTCGATACCTAGGCCCTCGCCAACTCAGCTTTTTAAAAATTTTAGTTTATTTAATCTCCACGTGTTCTTCCCAAAGAAACTGTTAACGCTATTAATGCTGTTCAGGCTATTATGCTCTACAAAGACACGAAAGCAATGGCCCGCTCACTTGTGCGTATCCATGCTGTCAGTGTGACTTGATGATAATAATAATGATGACATTGTCACAAGATTCCTACAAAGAGATGCATTAGCACCATCTATATTCAGTTCGATACCGGCCCTCGCCCACTCAGCATATGAGTAGCACAGGGATCTGTGTGGTAAAGTAAGGAGCTGATGGTAGGTGTGACAATCTTCTTGGTCTAGCGCTAGTGAAAAGGGGATAGCCTCCTTCGCTGTCTGGCTGATACCGACTTTAGGCCACCCCGACGACTTTATTTTTTATTTATATTCATAACATGTTTACATTACGTACTGCAAACGTCATTAGATCTAATAAAAAAAGGTTTCACGCTAAAAAGACAAGAAGCCAGCGATAGCATGCAGAAACTATTACAGATGCAGACTACACCGATGATCTAGTGCTTATCGCAAATACCCCTGCACAAGCCAAATCACGGTTGCATAGCCAAGAAACACTTGCCGCTATGTGAAAGATAAAACGAAGTCCATGTGTTATAGACTAAATAGAGGCATCTCCACAATGGATAATAAGCCTCTGAAATTAGTAAACTTTGGTAGCAATATCTCATCTACAGAAAGTTATGTCAATATACGCATAGGAAAGACTTGGAATTTTATAGATAAATTATCGATAATATGGAAATCTGATCTCTCTGATGAGATAAAGCGAGAATGCCGTGTCAAATGATACTATTTTGCTGTACCACTTAGACTCTAACAAAACGCTTAGAGAATAAAGTTAGAAACTATACAGAGATACTGTGTACTGCCTTGTACCAAACTTTGAAGCAGCACCACACAAAAAATGAAGCTCTTCGGCCACTTGCCTCTTATCGCACAGACCATCCAAGTAAGACAAACAAGACAATGCTGAAGTAAGGACGAAAGCATAAGAGACGTTCTTATATGAACACCTAGACACGGACACACCATTGAAGGCAAACCAGCAAAAACTTACATCAATCAGCTCTGTGCGTATGGATGATGTGTGGAGGACCTACTGGGATAGGGACAATTGGTGAGAGGGAGTAATGGGGATCTGTGTTATCAGTATGATCTGATGATGATGATGATTATATATATATATGAGGAGTGAAGGATAAATCCGACAAAATGTGGTTGGAACAGAGGAAAAAAGTGATATAAACAACTAAATTCAATTGATATTTCGCCTCATTATTGGCTGAAGCTTTTTCAAAATTTATTGACTTAAGTGCTTGAACATTCTGCTTTTATCGTGAAAAGGTAAATGGGTAAGAGGAGAGATAAAAAGGGGGTTGTCGTGTAGTATACCCATTTACCTTTTCACTATAAAAGCAGAATGTACAAGCACTCAAGTCAATAAGTTTTGAAAAAGCTTCAGCCAATAATGAGGCAAAATATCAATTGAATTTAGTTGCTGTGTTGTTATATCCACATTTTCCTCTATTCTCACCCCCATATATATATATATATATATATATATATATATATATATATATATTGTTTTTATTTTTATTAATATTATTATTATTATTTACTCTATCTTACTATTAATATTATTATTATTTATATTATAACTATTATTTTCTTTATCTTTATTCCCTTATATTTCCTTTTTATCTATAGTCCTTTTATACATCATTATACTCTAATGTTTAAATTTAAAAAAATTTTTTATTTACTTGTCTATTTATATTTTAATATACTACTCTGTTTTTTTCTGTCTTGTCACTTTTTTGTCTGTCTGAACACCCTAGAAACCAACCTTGAAATGTATCTCTTTTTTTCTCATTCAATCCCGGTTTCTATGGTTACAATCCTATACTGTTAAAAAATATTTTTTATATATATTTTTTATTTTTTGTTTTTGTTTGAATTTATATATTTTTTTAATATTCAGCTTTTTGGGTTTTTTTGTGATGTGCTTGTCCATAAGTGAATTGAGACCCATCTGATGAGACGAAAATTTGGGAGCCGGTTTAAATCAACTTAGATTTATATAGGCCCCAATTTTGGTCGAAATAAATTTATTATTGAATTACGGTGTTGTTCTTCCTTCCTTTATATATATATATATATATATATATATATTATATATATATATATATATATATGTGTGTGTGTGTGTGTGTGTGTGTGTGTGTTTGCCACACGCAGGATAAGCATAGCTCCTTTGAAGTAAGAGTTATCCTTCTTCTTCTAAATAGGTTGCCCTATCAAGGATAAAGAGACCAGTCTGCCCTAAAATTTACCCATAGATAATTGAATTTCCCAAATGGTATTAACACGAAGTGAAACGCAAACAGCCTCGTCCAGAATTGTGTGTGTGACCGTAAAAAGACAGGAGATCATAGCGTGATTTTTTTAGACCTAAAAAGCTATAAAAAAAATTATGCAAATTTCCACTATAATTTGCAACTAAATGAAAATTTTTGTGTGGGATTTTATACATATTATTATATCATATTATTATATACATATTATTATATTATATTATTATATACATATTATATATAATATATATATATGTGTGTGTGTGTGTGTGTGTGTGTGTGTGGAGAGAAAATTTGGAAACAAACACGGGATGTTATGATGGATGGAAATTTTATAGTCGGTTTACAATGGAAACCTTCTTTAGGACTGTGAAATTAAAAAGAAACAAGGATTTATGTGGATAAAAGATGATGGATATTTTGTATGCGTTGAATTTGAAATATATATTATTATACTAAAGCTGAGAAAATCCAACTTTGCCAGCTAAAGGCTTTTTTCTATGCATACTAATGATATAAAAACTATCTCAAAATATTATCTTATCATAAATGTAATCAATGTTTGAAAAAAAATCCCACTTCATTTGCTTATAATTATCGTAATTTACAATTAACTCAAAGACCGGCCAATCTCTGTCATAAGTATAATTTATTTCTCTCACCCTCTCTCAATACATGTAGAATAGAGGAGAGAATGAGGAGAGAAAAACATTACTGTGCTTGAAAAAAATTACTTGTAGCTGCGGCTGAATGTTGACTGAATTTACCCCCCCCCCTCTCTCTCTCTCTCTCTCTCTCTCTCTATATATATATATATATATATATATATATATATATATATATGAAGAACATTTGGAAAAACAAGTGTTCCGAAAATAGGATGAATTTAATTATATATATATATATATATATATATATATATATATATATATATATATATATATATATCTTTGTTATCTACATAAATTTATCGTGGGAAGCCTAAAATGCTTTTTTGACAAAATTACTTTAGGGGGTACAGAAAATAATTTACCAAAAATCAGGGAATTATCGGATTTTAATGAAATTTTCAGTGTTTATTTATCAATGAATGATTTTTATAATGCATTATCTATTTTATTTTAAAACTTTCTCATTTTTTTCAGGTCACTTAATTTTGACCCCCCCCCCCCCTTATGTTGGGGGCGTAACATTTTTGCGAGTTGGTCATTTTCTGTACTAATTACAGTATAAATAAAGAGATAAAAGACCAAAGTTATGAATAGAAACAACAACAAATTTTTTTACGGTGGCTTTTCTATGAGAAAATAAGTACCGAAAATCGAAAAATAAAATATAAAAAACAATAAATAATTAATTTTTTGGAGATTTCTTTTTTACTCATTTCGATAATTATTTAATTATCTTATAAAAGAAAAAATTATACATCGATATTTTTCTGCTTAAAAGGGGGGGGGGCTAAATTTTCAATAGAGTTTTTCTTCAAATCTTATTACTTTTTGTATCTAAAATAAGGTTTGCATTAGATAGATATTTATTTCTAGAAACTAAAAATATTACATTTTAAACTTAACATCAGGGTTATTTTAAATGAATTTTATATATTAATTATTCATAACAAAAATACCAAATTAAAGTTTTGAAATAGAATAACTGATGCGTTATAAAATTCATTAATTGATAAATCAATACTGAAAATTTCATTAAAATCGGATAATTCCCTTGATTTTTGGTAAATTTTTTTGCAATGTTATATTAAATTTGTAAAAAAGCCATTTTAAGCCATTTTAAACCAGCGTCTCAGACCGAAAGCGATAGAAATTGACCGAAAAATCGTTTTAAATGTTGTTTTTTT
>CM042148.1:68102368-68109868 GCA_023376005.1 Doryteuthis pealeii
AGCGTAAAATTTGGATAAAACAAAACGCTGGGTTATTTTTAAAATCTACTTGAGAAAAAGAGAAACAAACATTTATATTTTACTTATATCAACTTTATATTAGGTTATACGGTACACAATATATAATCTTATACGGTACACAATTACATTAACCTTATATTAGGTTGTACAGTACACAATTATATTAACCTTATATTAGGTTATACGGTACACAATTATATTAACCTTATATTAAGTTATACGGTACACAATTATATTAACCTTATACGGTACACAATTATATTAACCTTATATTAGGTTATACGGTACACAATTATATTAACCTTATACGGTACACAATTATATTAACCTTATTTAACCTTATATGGTACACAATTATATTAACCTTATACGGTACACAATCATATTAACCTTTTATTATGTTATACGATACGCAATTATATTAACCTTATGCGGTACACAATTATATTAACCTTATATCAGGTTATACGGCACACAATTATATTAACCTTATATTAGGTTATGCGGTACACACAGTAATCGAAGCATTTAGATCAGTGATTTTACTGAGCTTACAAAGCCACATTTAGAAGAGGCTCTTAGCCTTAGTCAGCAACCCATCTAACTCAAGGAAAGACAAAACCTCCTCTGCCCAGCGGCTTTGCTTCATCCCAAGGAAGGGTTAGGGAGTAACCCCCCCCCCAAAAAAAAACAAACAAAAAACAAATCAGGAGCCGGAGTCCCTAAGGTGATGTGATGCTGAAATCCAGTGCTACCAAGCAACTCCTTCGACACCACCGCTGCCAAACTGCATTGGTTCCTTACCTTTCCTTTGGATCAAAGCGGCAGTGCGGAGAGGGGGATTTGCTGCTTGGGCAATAGCTCATCCTCCATATGAACCCGCCTAGGCCACGTAGTTAAAAAAAAAAAAAAACAAATAAATGTTTTTTGACACTACTCCATCGTCTCTCGTAGACGGAAGGATGCCAACGAATTTAACGAACAAAGCCATAACAGTGGGTCACTCAGCTGCGAACTACGAGACGAGCTTATAAGTGCCAAATATATTTACTAAACTAAAC
The DNA here is from genome assembly GCA_023376005.1 of Doryteuthis pealeii. Lineage (NCBI taxonomy): Eukaryota > Metazoa > Mollusca > Cephalopoda > Myopsida > Loliginidae > Doryteuthis > Doryteuthis pealeii. The sequence goes on from CM042148.1 coordinate 68,103,451, forward strand.
TTAGTCTTGCATAAGGTCATAGTAACATTTAGTATGATTAGACATTACAATCATTTATATTTATTTTAATCCATTTTTAAGTATATTTTGGACTTTAGGCACCCCTTTTGCTTTGCTGATTCATAAGTACATTTTTTTCATTTTCACCGTTAACAGATGATTTTTAGAGTTTTTTTATATTATAAAACTAACCCCTAACCTTAACCCCTAACCCTAACCCTAACCCCTAACAAACAACCGGATGTTGACGGTGTAAATGAAAAACATGTCTTTCTGAATCGAGATCAAAAAGGGGTGCCTAAAGGTCATATGGTCCCATAAGTTTATTTGTACCCAAACCAGAATTATTAATTCGCTGACTGTATCCCCTGCAGAGGGGTAGGACCCCCATCTCCCCTAAAAGGGGTATACTCGTTATAGCACTAAACTGCATCTGATAGCGAGTGTGGAGTACCTCTTCATAGGCATTACTCCCAGGTTCACTCTAACTGGGAGTAGTAGTATCTTTTAGGGGGCTATCTATGAGCTAAAGATTATTCGTAGCCGGTATAGAAGAATGTAAAACTCCGAATTGAGCACTATGGGGCTTCGGGTTAGCAACTCCGACCCATAAAAACCTTCTTGAAACCGCACACCATCATTAATGGGGTGCAACTGCGGTCGTATTATTCAAAAGATGTGTACAGGATCACAACTTTTTAATGTAACATTTCTATGAAATCTTACTATAATGGAGATTGTGTGGTTTCTCTCGGAAAGAATTGTTCGGGCCCCTTATGTAATGGTAATATCTATTAAGAGTCCCATCTATAGAAGAAATAGATCTGTATAAAAATTATTCATATTTGATAGGACTGGAGAAAAAACTCTTAAGAAATAACTACACAAAATTATAAATATGAACGTACAATGAACGTGATTCCCTAACCTCTGGGCATAAAATAATCCTGACATGCCGTTAAAATCAAAATTTTATTCAACATTAGAAAAGCGCTCTGTACATGAAAATTGTGTGATAGTTGTAAATGTTGACACATTTCACTTATTGGCCTCTCCCCACTAGTTAGATGATTTTTGTAATCTCCAGTGAAGCAAGTTTAACTCTTGTTGTGTGAACAGAACATTAAGATAATGAATTAAATCGGACCGAAAATAAACTTTAGGAATTTAAAAAAAAATATTTCTAAGGAGAAAGAGAAGACGTTGAAACATTTTTTTTTGCTTTACAAATTTATATATACTAGTGCAAAATAAAAAAGACGGCCTCCAGGCGATGTAAAAATAGATTTTTGAAACATATTGCCCCAGGGGTGGGAGTAAAAAATTCAATGTCAGCGAGTTTGTACCCTAAGTAAGTAAAATCATCAAATTCATTAAAGGATTGAAAAATAAAACAATTTGAAATGTAAACTTTAAATATGTATTAAAATAAAACAAACTATATATAGATATATAATACCAGTCATGTATTTATTAAAACTTGTTTCAAAAAACAATGAGGACTGTCTAATGCTGCATGTTCAAATTTTAAGTGTATTTATTCTATGTTATGCCGATTTTGGGTAATGTGACGTAAGCAGTGACGTAATTTTTGTTACAGACAAAAACCGGAAGCGAATCTCCATTATTAATAGATTAAAAATTACACTATTCTAGTCGTGCCTATATTATACGAAAGAACTGATTACAATTGAAAATGTGTTCGGCGAGATTTTTTTCCAAAATTTAATTGTCTAAATATGGTCTTGGTGTATTTAGCGTAACGATTTCGTTGAATTCGTCGGCATCATTCCATCTACGAGAGACGATAGAGTAGAGTCCAAAAATTTTTTGAACTACGTAGCCTGGGCGGGTTCATATGGAGTATGAGCTATTGCCCAAGCAGCAAATCCCCCCTCTCCTCACTGCAGCTGTGATCCAAAGCGTAACGATTATCGTCGTAGGAATGGAATCGATGACTCGAATTCAAATCCTGGGCGAAATTGTTTGTATTTCCTTAGCGCTAATGTCCTTGGGAGAGGCATGAATCCATCTACCCTGTTATGGGTAAATAGTAAGGCAGACTGGGTTCTCTTGTATTAGTAAAACAACCAGTCTAAGAGAAGAAAAAAACTTTGAATTATAAACCAGCTGTACGTCGTTTGGTGTACATGTTTAATTGACATGGAAGTTTGTAAAATAGACATTGTTTACAAAAATAAGCAGAAGGAACTATTAAAATTTGTTTCTTACTTTCGCCGTGGTTGATACCCACTGTAATCGGGTACTTCAACTAGTCTTTATCGGAAAAATTATTGTTAAATTACCTCCCCCTGGCCCAGAGGTCGAATTGCCAATATACGATATTGGCGCCGAAATTAAACTCCTTGACGAAAGTCACTTATTGGGTTGGGCAGTCAACCAGCGAGCCGTGTATCCCAGCGCTCCCTTCACCCTGGATCTTAGTACAAGTTAATAGCGTTGATGCCAGGGGTCCATCCCCTAAGCAAGACCTGCCCCCCCCGATTTAAAGGGTCAGGCTGGGTTTGTTGCTCAGTGCCTGAGGCGCCCCCTAGAGGGGAAATGCCGACATTTTCACCCGCCACCCATGAGCTTCGGTTTGTGGGTGGTCCCACATTAATAAGGCCTTGTACGAGGTAAATACCCTCAGCAAGATAAGTCTGGCTGAAAACGCCATCAAGTTTGCAACCTTTTTGTACTTATTTGAATATATGTTTTTTTTTTAAATCTTCAATTATTGTTCTCGTCTTCTTTCATCCGAATTTACTTGCTTTTCATCTGGGAATTATACCGCAAATCCTCATATCTGGTATGTTTGCTTTCATTTTTCTTACAATTCTAGTTGTTAACGGGAGAACTCTTCATCGCATCGTCGGAGGCAACGAGGCAGAGCAATGTGAATTTCCTCACATCACATTGGTCTACATCAAGAAATCTAACGGCAAATTTGCTTGTGGAGGTTCCTTGATAGATGAAAGACACGTAATCACTGCAGCACATTGTGTGTAAGTATCGTCATTAATTAATCAACAACTTTGTTACATAAACATTTATTCATTGATTTATTCAGGTATTTATTTGATCTATTTGGTTCTTGAGAAGAAGTAAGTCGCCGTAGCGTAATTATTATGGTCTACGGGGAATTTGGGGATTGAAAAGAAAACGGTAATCGGATTTCTGGAGAAAGAGAAGAAAAGAGATTAGAACAAAGAGGTTAAAGTTTGGAAGGCTAAACACTCAACGGGGGTGGGGGCAGCCATTGATCGACCAATGACCCCGGAACTAGAGTTAAAAATAAAAATGGAAGTCCCAGTTTCTGCGGAGGAGCGGGTGTGGATGTGACCCATCACCCCCGGGACAACAAACAGAAGTATAGAAAATTCGGCCCCTTTTTCGCCGGATCCAAGGAGGGTCGGACGCGTTTGTTGGAGCTCCGTCGTGATATATAGGGTAGCAGCGCGCATGAACGTGATTTAAGATAGAACAGCTCGACCTTACTCTCTAACTCTCCTTCTCTCTGAAAAAGAACCCACGAGCCTAGAAGGAAATAAACAACCCCTTTGTGACCATACGACTTCGTATGTTGTTCTTCGGGCTAACGATGACTACTACTACTAACGACTACTACTACAACTTGACTTTGGTCCCTGTGCAACAGCAGCACCATCAAGTATTTGCGCCTTTAACTGTGCTGAACTAAAAAAAAAAGCTATAGCTTAGGGTTGCATACGTTCAGGACCTCATTTTTTAAATACATTTTCATTTTATCATTTGGTTTTATTGTTTAACACTATATACATACATACATACATATATATATATATATATATATATATATATATATATATATATATATAGGGTTTTGTAATTTGCTTGAAGCATTGTGTATATATTGGTTTGTTGGTTGGTTTTGGAGGCTGTCCAATGCGAGTGTAAAGAAAAAAGAAGGTAACTATGATGTTTTTTGTTAACCTGTCATTTATTTCTCAATATTTCGGGAAGAAATTCCCATCCTCAGACACAAGCACGTGCACACACACACTTATACACACAAACACACACATAAGCAAGCACCCCAACCATACACATACACACACAGAATTTGGAAGACCCAAGACAGAACGAATGTAGCAGCCGCTAAGACAACTTCAGTTCCAGTATTCTTCTGAGGATGGGAATTTCTTCCCGAAATATTGAGAAATAAATGACAGGTTAACAAAAAACATCATAGTTACCTTCTTTTTTCTTTACACTCGCATTGTGACAGCCTCCAAAACCAACCAACAAACCAATATATATATATATATATATATATATATATATATATATATATATATATGAAGTGAACAAACAGTGTGTTTGAAAATGGCGAAGGCCGACAATTTTTGGGAGATTATGTGCTTAATTAAAGTCATACCTAATTTGTTAATTAATTATAATTAAATGAATTAGGCGTGCATATCGGTTTAAATGTAAAGCGAGAACAAATCGAGTCGATCTCTGTATGTAAATTTCAGCCTATTAGGCCTCATCAGCAGAGCTATAGACAGGGCAGTGCTTTGTGCATGATTCGAACCCTACCTGTCAAGCTGACAGGTAGGGTGGACACTCTAACCATTACACTAGCAGGCTTCCCCATAATCACATAATATCCCAAATATATATATATATATATATATATATATATATATATATATAAGGTTAAGTCAAAATTATCTGCAGTTTTGCCATAACATCTTTATTATTGTCACACTGTGTTCTGCGCATGCGTGCTTATAGTTGGCACTGTTGTGGTCACGGGATCAAAGTTTGAGCCTGATCACGCCATTTTCTAGCTGTCTTTTCAGTGTAAACATGACCGCTTTACTAACAGTATGCATTAAGTATGCATCGGTTTCTCTAATCAAAAGGAGTGCCGTGGAATGAAATTCATCGGAGGTTTTTGGCACAATACGTGTACAGTGCACTACCGCGTAGAAGTGTTTATGAGTGGATAAAGTTTGTTGAGGACTATTCTTCTTGCCTTCTGTGCCGTCTTTTCTCCACTTTTTAGCCATAAGTTTATAACACTTCTGTAACCAAAAATAAAGTGTTTGGATAAGCATGAAGAGGAGCAGGACACCCATCAACCTCCGCCACCAATGAGAAAATTTAGCAAGCTCAATAGATGGTTTGGTAAACCAGCGAGTTATCATCGGTAAGGTAGCTTGTTCTCTGCATATTAGTCATGGTTCTGCCTATCTAATAATCCACAGGAGTATATATATATATGGCCGGTTTAGCTCAGTCGGTAGAGCGCCCGCCTAGAAACCACAAGGTTCCTGGTTCAATACCGTCCCTCGCCACCTCAGCGCATGAGTAGCACAGGGATCTGTGTGGTAAAGTAAGGAGCTGCTGGTAGGTATGCCGCTCCACCTCAGACGCAAAAAACAATCTCCTTGGTCTAGTGCTAGAGGAAAGGGAATAGACTCCATCGCTGTCTCGCTGAAACCGACTTTAGGCCACCCTGGTGACTTACTTACTTACTTTACGACTATATATATATATATATATATATATATATATATATATATATATATATATATATATATTGTTGAACCGTGTCACCATTTTCTGTCTGCAAATCTGTTCATAGTCATTTCGAGTTGCCGGATTGATGTAACTATATCAGGCAAATACATCAGCTAATTTCCGCCTGGTATAGTTACATCAATCCAGCAACTCGAAAGGACCATGAACAAGATTTGCAGACAGAAAATGGCTGCACATTTCAACAAAATATGTCTTAAGGAAGAAATGCTGCGTAACTACACACACACACACACACACACACACACATATATATATATATATATATATATATATATATATATACTAGACAAAACGTGACCCGTTGGGTCACCAATGAAGTTCTCGCTAGATAATTGGGATTAGGGAAAAAAGTAGGGTCTGCCAAAATTTCGTCTGCTTTTCTTTTTAAAAATGAATTAAAATTTATTAAACCGATTATTTAAGGTCAAATTTTTATCTAAGTCGAAAAGTAGAATGTAAAGACAGGGACGGGTCAGTTTTTGACTTAATTTCAAATTACGACTAATTAGAACCAATTAAAATGGAATTTTTTTCAAACATAATTTAATCCTAAAACTAAGGAATAATTTAGTATAACTAAACAGTAAAAAGCATTTAGGAGGTAAAGGTTGATTAGCTCAGCTCTAGTATAATAATAATAATAATAATAATATAATAATAATAATAATAATAGATAGATAGATAGATATTTAAAAAATGTACCCAATGTTTTAAAGAAGAGACTTAAATTTCATATAGCTTAGGGCCTCAGCGGGTGAAAGTCAAGCCTTGGCTATTTACGTTTCTTACACATTAGTATCACCGATCAGCGATATTAGGTGGTTTT
>CM042148.1:68114868-68124868 GCA_023376005.1 Doryteuthis pealeii
ATAACGTCAAAATCTAGTGTGTATACATAAAATGTTTTGCCGGTGACATAAAATGTTTCGCCGTCAAAATCTAGTGTGTAATACATAAAATTTTTGCCGTCAAAATCTAGTGAGTATACATAAAAAAAATTGCCGTCAAAATCTAGTGAGTATATATAAAATGTTTTGCCGTCAAAATCTAGTGAGTATACATAAAAATGTTTCGCCGTTAAAATCTAGTGAGTATACATAGGCCAAAATCCCAGCACTAGTCAGTAGCATTTCTCTGAAATCTTTTTAGATGAGGCTTGATAATCAGTATTATTTGTATTATTCGAACTATTGTCCTCATCTTCATTGTTATCTGTACCCCAGCTATGGTTAGCAGAATGAGAACAGGATACCCCCGTGACTGAATAAAGGGTTAGGTTCAAAGTTCCGTCATGGCTCCCAATCACGACAAGAAGGTTCCTGAGTTCGAAAAGAAGGTTCCCGAGTCCGAGATGGTTCCCGAGTTCGAGAAGGTTCTTGAGTCCGACAAGAAATACCTGAAGAAGTCCGGAGGGTACATCGGCTGAAACGTTGTTCAGATAAATGAAGATGAGCACAATAGTCCGAATAATACAAATAATACTAGTCAGTAGCAGTTCAGCAGTCTCTGAAAAGAGACGAACAAAAAGTATCCGCCCAAAAATTCAACGACGGTAACCAAATTTTATCCCCTTAGGAATTTCAGAACTGACACACAACTAAACATTTAAAAAGAATAGTAAAGCATTTACGTACGCTGTACACATACAAAAATTAATACTTACACAACATTTATTTTGTAAACTGTTGCTCGTTACCAAAAATAATGTGTAAAAAGACAACATCTGATTCGACTCAACCTGCTATTGTTTGTTTTGTTCTTTGCATATGATTTGTATGTTATTCCTTTCAGTAACCCTTTTCATGCGAACAAAGCTAAATTGTGTTGTTTCAGACTTTAAACAAGAAATAGCAATTATTGCTCTCATCATTTCGCAATAAATGCATTTATATATTTTAAAAATTCTACAATATACTCCTAGTTCGATATCAGTCCTCGCCAACTCAGCGTATGAGTAGCATAGGGATCTGTGCGGTAAAGTAAGGTAGGTGTGGCGCTCCACCTCAGATGCTAAAAACAATCTCCTTGCCTAGCGCTATTGAAAAGATGATAGACTCCCTCGCTGACTGGCTGATACCGACTTTAGGCCGCCTCGACGACTTACTTACAATATATTCAACAAAAATAGAAGCATAATATTATATCTTGCAATAGTTTGGTTTAAGAGGTATTTGCGGGACTCTTATAATTTCCGGTAGTAAGCAAGTAAATTCGGATGAAAGAAGACGAGAACAACAATTGAAGATAAAGAAACATATATTCAAAAGGTACAAAAGGCTGCAAACTTGTGGCGTTTGCTACCATACGCATCTTGCTAAGAGTGAAGGTAAAGCGCTGGATGACACCACTCGTTGGTTGACTGCCCAACACAATAAGTGCTGAGATGAAGAAGGTCAAGGGAGCGCTTGAAAAACGCGACTCGCTGGTTGACTGCCCATCACGATAAGTGACTTTCGTCATGGAATTTGATTTAGGCGCCAATATCGTATATTGGCAATTCGCCCTCTGGTGCCAGGGGAGATAATTTAACTATAATTCTTCCGTTAAGTTGTCATCTTTACTTCAGTTGCGCTCATAAACTTAAGCTGGCTTTTACTGACAAGTAACAATTAATTGTTGTAGACAAATTATTTTTCACTATCTTTTTAATAAAAAGTAATATTTTTTCAAAATCCAATTTAGTAATTATTAAATAATCTTATCGAATCTTTTATTTCTATCAGGACAGCGCTTTCTTTATCATTTTGAGTTCTTTCTTTCTTTCTTTCTTTCTTTTTTCTTTCTTTCTTTCTTTCTGAAAACCTTTTTTAATACTTTCTTTCTTTCTTTCTTTCTTTTCTTCTTTCTTTCTGTTTTGGGTGCTTTCTTTCTTCCTTCGTTTTGAAACCTTCCTTTCTTTCCTTCTTTTTTGTGTGGTTTATTTCCTTCTTTTTTCAGAGTTTATTTTTTGAAGTCTTTCTTTATTGCGTTTGAATTTGAGTCTCGACAAATATCAACCAAATTTGGTAAACGACCTACAAACTGAGATAAACATTATATATATATATATATATATATATATATATATATAGTAATATAATATATAATATATATATATTATATTATTATATATATTATATTATTATTATAATATTATATTATATATTATATTATTATATATATTATAAATATATAATATATATAGTAATATAGTAATATATAATTCATACTATTCTCTGTGTGTGTGCGCGCGCGTTGTGTGTTTAACAATGTCTGATTATCATTCCAGGTTTGGCCTACTCTTATTGTTTTATTATTAAGCAGTGGCCTGTTTGTTAATTTTCAGGCCCATCTGATTCTTTTTTTTCTTTTTTATTTTCTTTTTTTTTTTTTTTTTGTGTGTGTGTGTGTGTGTGTGTGTGTGTGTGTGTGTTCAACAATGTCTGATTATCATTCCAGGTTTAGCCTACCCTTTTGTTTTATTATTAAGCAGTAGCCTGTTTGTTAATTTTCAGGCCCATCTTATTCTTTTTTAAAATTTTGTGTGTGTGTGTGTGTGTGTGTGTGTGTGTGTGTGTGTGTGTGTGTGTGTGTTTTCTTTTGGTTATTGTTTATTTTTCATTTTGTTTTACAGAGTCGGAGATGTGCAACAGTTATATGTGTTATTTGGCTCTTTGCAAACACGAAAAATGAATAACATCATTAAGGTATCCCATTACAGTCAGCATGAAAGTTATGTTAAACTTAATGACACAGTGTGTAAGTATCCAATGAGCTTATATTATTTCTTGTAAAGGAATATGGTTCCGTTTCGTAGAAAGATAATTTGCGTTTATTGGCAAAATCGATTGCAGCTGGATGAAAAAGCAATTACCAACATTTAACAGCAAATAAATTGTCTAATAAATTGTATTTATGAAAGAAAATGGTAATTATCTGAAACTCAAACAACACACACACACACACACACACACACACACACACACACACACATATACACACACATACTTATATGTATGCAAATGTGATTTTGTATGTGGAGGGTAAGTATAAGCAGGATTTTCTAATCAAGGAATCCACTGGATGTGGATGTACCGGATGTGGCTTGTAAACTAAACTAATTAGTCATAAATTTGGGTAATCTGAACATTAGCTACATAAATGAGAGTAACCCCCCCCCAGTTTGTTTCACTTTGAGGAAGCCTTATGATTTGGTCAGCCATTTTCATTTCACCGTAAATCTATAAATGTGTGTGTGTGTGTGTGTGTGTGTCTGTCGATTCTGATAATTTAGCTATATTTATAATTAAAGAGTGTTCAATATCATTGATTGAGTATGTATGTCAAAGTTAGGGTACCGAAGATATGATGTCGACGGCGCTTAGAAACTGATACATAACAGGGACACAGAATAGCAATTTTTGTCGCTACATTTACCTAAACTTTGTTAAATAAGATTGTTTAATTTTTACCATTGAATCAATATTTTTTCATTCATTTTCTGTTAGAATATTCCTGTTTATTCATTTATTTACATTTAATTCAATAATACGAACATAATGTGAAAGTTTTTTTTTTTTTGGTTTTTTTTTCAATAAAAATGCTAATAAATATTGTCGAAAAATTTTGATTAATTTTCGATTACAATATTTTCCAGTAAATCAAAAAAGATTTTTAAAGATTAGAATTTGTCTTTTTAGAGTATAAAATAATTTGATTAAAAATTAATAGCTTAACGGCGTTCGATTAAATTCCACAGTTAACACGAACTGACAGGGCGTTAGAATCTCAAAATAAATAAATAGAATCAAAACATTTGCTAAAATTTTGTATTTCGAATTTTTCAACAACAATTTCTGATTTGATGTAATAAAAAGGGCTACTTGTAGTAAAATTATCTTCATTGATTTTTATTAAAACTGGGTGGATTTTATAAAAGTTGATACAAAATTAAATCAGCACCCTCATGTATGGAAGTGAAACATGGACCTTATACTCCCACCAAGAGCGGCGGCTAAATAACTTCTACCTTCGCTGCCTTAGACGTGTACTGGGCATCACTTGGAGGGACAGGATCACTAACACAGCAGTCCTAGAGAGAGCTCAACTCCCCAGCCTGTACTCTCTACTGAGACAACGTCGTCTCCGATGGTTGGGTCATGTACTTCGGATGGATGATGGACGAATCCCGAAAGACATCCTGTATGGAGAGCCAACATCTGGTAAAAGACAGATTGGTCGCCCCCTACTGCGATTCAAGGATGTCAGCAAAAAAATGATCTCAGGTGCTTTGGCATTGTCCCTTCCAGCTGGGAAAATTTGGCTCAAACCGCCCTCGGTGGCGGCAGAATCTCCATAGAGGACTGTACATGTCAGAAGTCACCCTGATACAACATCATGAAGCTAAGAGGTCCATAAGACAGCAACGACAACAAAGCATCGGAACATCATCATCTACAGGGACAACCTACAAATGCAAAATCTGTGGTCGAGAATGTTTCTCAAACATAGGACTTCATAGTCACAGGAGGTGCTGCAACTTCAGGGGCACAAAAAAACTTTTATCATAGTCTTTCGAGACTGAATTGCCAATGATAATGATTGTAGTAGAATTATCTTCATTGATTTTTATTAAAACTGGGTGGATTTTATAAAAGTTGATACAAAATTAAATCCTCGCTTTGTACAAAAATCCAACTCTATAATATTAAGGGCAACGTTCATGTCCGATACCAATTTCTCAAAATACAAATTTAGGTAATCTGAACATTAGCTACATAAATGAGAGTAACCTCCCCTTGTTTCTTTCACTTTGAGGAATCATTATGTATTTCGCGTTTATTCCAAAAGAATATCATATGTACATGCTTTAAATGATTTTTTAAAATGTTCTATGAAGTGAAAGTTAGTTTTGTTATTTCAATTATTTCAGTCAATATGTCTTTACTGAGAATTCTAATGATCAAATCTACAATGGTTATATTTTTAGTGAATGATGTTGCTCTTCTTACATTGTCTCGTCCTGTGATCTTCAGTGATTGTGTCAAACCCATTCGACTCGCAACAGCCGATGAACAATTCGTAGGGAATTGTACAATTGCTGGATGGGGAAAGACCGGAAGTAAGTATTATATAATAACTAACATACTTCTTATTATAAATAACGTGTGGATATGACGTGTTCTAATGGCGTGTTCAATTTACTAAACACAATCTAACGTGTTCTAATGGCGTGTTCTCTTTACTAAACACAATCTGACGTGTTCTAATGGCGTGTTCACTTTACTAAACACAATCTGACGTGTTCTAATGGCGTGTTCACTTTACTAAACACAATCTGACGTGTTCTAATGGCGTGTTCACTTTACTAAACACAATCTGACGTGTTCTACGTGTTCACTTTACTAAACACAATCTAACGTGTTCTAATGGCGTGTTCACTTTACTAAAGACAATCTGACGAGTTCTAATGGCGTGTTCACTTTACTAAACACAATCTGACGTGTTCTAATGGCGTGTTCTCTTTACTAAACACAATCTGACGTGTTCTAATGGCGTGTTCACTTTACTACACACAATCTAACGTGTTCTAATGGCGTGTTCACTTTACTAAACACAATCTGACGAGTTCTAATGACGTGTTCACTTTACTAAACACCATCTGACTTGTTCTACCAAAAAACTTTCATACAAATAACTAGAAAATAACCATTAAAGCTGTCGTCATAATAATAAACCAATTAATGAACACACGGCCATCGTGTAATGCATCGATGTGTAAAAATGAATGAATTTCTGTGTTGGTCTTCTTTTCTCGCAAAAATTGATTTAATATTGGATGTCTTTTTTCTCCTATTTAGGCACTAAGTCAAATCTGAAAAATTGTTGAGGGCTGACGTTCCCCTTATGACATACGATAACTGCATAAAGTATACAACTAACCTTGAAGAGCAGCATCTATGTGCAGGTGATGGATCGTTTAATGGCAAATCAACTTGTCTGGTAAGATAAACCTTTACATTAAAATCACTTATTTAAAAAAAAAATGCAATGGAAACATTTGAATTCTCTTTATCCTATCTGTTTTGCGTGTGAAGTTTGGCACACGGCCAGAGGTATGGAGCAACAAATGAAAATCAAACTCACTAGCAATGATGTTACGTTAATAGAGTTGCTTAGATAATTAAGGTTCGAAAAAGGATCAGTTTTTAGTAAAAATAAAATAAAAATAAAAAATTTTTTTTTTTGAAAAATTTGGGAAAAAATACGATTTTTTGCAATATATCAAAAATAGATGAGTCAACACAAGAGACTAGAGAAGCGACACGGGACGCAGGCCTGAATTAGCATATCGAAAAAAGAACAGCTTTTCTTTTTTTTTTCTTTTTCCTCTCCCAAATCCGACAGCTGACAGCGTGAATGCCACAAGCTTAATGTATCGAATTTAAGCGATTCTGTTATTGTAACATTCCTTCTATCTCTCTTTGCGTCAACGACTACTACTAGAAAATAAACATTGTTGACAAAAAGTTGTGGTCTTGTTTTTAATCAACACGGGTTACCATGGACTTGATTGAAGGGACGTTTTCCACACAAGAAGAACGAGCTCAAACATATATCAGGACGTGGGAGAGGCGCGTGGTGTAATGGTTAGAGTCGTTGGAAATGGAATCGTCGACCCGAGTTCAATTCCTGAACGAAGCTGTTTGCATTTCACATGGTGCTAATACCCTTGGGAAAGATATGAATCCAATTCTCGCCCAGCTATGGGTAAATAAATATTCTTAATAACAAGTTCATTTCAAATAATGCGCAAGCACAAATAAGTGAAACAAACAAGGGGAAGTTACTCTCATTTATGTAGCTAATGTTCAGATTACCAAATATGCAATTTCAGAAACAATAATTGAAAAAGCAATTCTGCCTAGACATTAAATATAGTATTTTCTTATTTTCTACATTACAAAATTAAAATACCACGAGTATTTGTATATTTATTTTTGTCTGTAATATCCTAAATCAACATTTCAAAGAAGATAACTTCAGAAATAAATACTGTGTTACTTCACTGTAGTAGTTATCAAGTTAACTTAGATGATCATTGCAACTGTATTGAGTTTGATTCTTACTGGGTGCCCTACATTTTTCATAATGCATTTCCATGATTATATTACATAAGATCACATCTAGAATTTAATGAATCACATGCTAAAACCTAATAATGGTAAGAACTTGAAATATTATGTTATATTCAGTTTCTATTTAAAGCAATTATTCGGTAATTTTTAAACGTAAAAAAGGTAAACAAAATTGTATATGTGACTATTGCTTTTTTTTTTTCCTTTTCAAGTAAGTAAAAGTAAGTAAAGTCGTCGGGGCGGCCTAATGCCAGTATCAGCCAGACAGCGAGGGAGTTATTCCCTTTTTCACCAGCGCTAGACCAAGGAGATTATTTTAGCGTCTGGGGTGGAGCACCATCAACTCCTCACTTGACCGCGCAGATCTCTGTGCTAGCCATACGCTGAGTTGACGAGAGCCGGTATCGAACCAGGAACCTTGTGATTTCTAGCTGAACGCTCTACCGACTTAGCCAAACCGGCTCTCATTAAAAAAAAAAAAGATAAAATAAGAAAACCAATAATTCCTCAATATATAAGGGGTCGGTTTAGCTCAGTCGGTAGAGTACTCGCCTCGGAATCCCAAGGTTCTGAGTTCGATACCGGTCCCCGCCAACTCAATGTATGAGTAGCACAGATTGTATAATCTGATCTGTGCAGTAAAGTGGGGGGCTGACGGTTGATGTGGCGCTCCACCTCAGCAAAAATACTCCCTCTGGTCTAGAGCTTGCGAAAAGGGGATAGACTCCCTCGCTGTCCAGCTGATACCGACAATAGGCCGCTCCGCCAACTTTACTTACTTATAAGTGCTGCTAATTTTCATAAATGTTATGAACACAATACTCCTATTTCTCTGAATTTCTGAGATGAGGCTTGATGATTAGTATTACTTGTATTATTCGGACTATTGTCCTCATCTTCATTGAAGAAGGCCGGAGGGCACATCGTCCGAAACGTTGTACAAATAACAATAAAGATAAGGACAATAGTCCGAATAATACAAGTAATACAATACTCCTATTATCTATTCTATGTTCTAATTAATTTCCCATTTTTTCTTTTTTTTTTTTTTCCTCGTTTTTCTAGGGTGATTCAGGGGGACCACTAATGTGCACAAGTGCAACTGATGGAAATATTGTCTTAGCGGGTATCACTTCATTTGGATGGTCTTGTACTGAGGGTGTGAGTGTATTCGCTAAAATCTCCTACTTCAGTGATTGGATCAATCGGCAATTGGAATGAACAAAACAACAACAAAAATGATAATCCTCAATTCTTTCTGAAACCGATTTTTTTCTCCAAACAATAAGAACAAATGAGTTGATACTTAAATGAAATGAAAATTTACGAATGTTAATAAAAAGATGAATAAAATTACAAACATGCGTTGCTATAATATTTTTTTTAATTTTTTATCTTATGTATAAACTTATGCAAGGCAAGGAGAGAGGTGAGTAGCCTCGACAGAAAGGAGAGCCAGAAAGAGAGAGAAAAGCCAGCAGCCCCAGAAAACATCACAGTTTGTGTGCATTCAGTGCACCAAAGACTGTCACTCAAGAATTGGCCTGCGTAGGTCACTTGCGCAGATACATTTTTATTTTTTTATCTTTTTTATTTTTTTGACACTACGCCATCGTCCCTAGTAAACGGAAAGGATCCAATAATAATCTTATGTAAATAATGTTTGATTTAAGCCATTGGTATCATAGACAAAATCAAGAGCAAGAAATTGTCTTTTATTATTATATTTGTTTTGTTGTTAATTAACAAAAAAAACCCCAAAAGAACTTGTCATTTAGTGTATTTGTTCGTCGTAGTGGACCATAGAGTGAAAATAAAAGTCGAAAAGATTTCGCTGATATCATCTGTAGTTGGTGTTCTTGGGGCGGTCCCCCAAAGACCCGGAAAACAAACTGGGGGAACTGGATATCAGATGAAAAATCGAGAGAATTCAGTCTAAAGTACTTTCAAGACCAGCTAGAATACTCAGAAAAGTCATGGAGATCTGAAGAGACTTAATATCCTCTGACTCCAGTGAAAGACCACCAGCTAACGCTTGTGAGAAAAACTCACAAGGAGTGAAATAATAATAATAATAATAATAATAATAATAATAATGGACAAAAGGAATAACTACCGTAATCCAGAACGACCCACAAAAAGGAACCATCCCTAGCAATTATAGACCAATAACTTGTCTACCTATGATGTGGAAAATATTGACTGCGGCAATAAAACAAGAAATAGATTTTTAACTTAATTCGCGTAAAATGTTTCTAGAAGAACAGAAAAGATGCCGCAGAGGAAAAAGTGGGAACACGTGATTTACTTTGTATAGATCAATACATCCTTAAGGGAGTTAAAACTAGGCGCAAAAATATTGCAATGGCATGGATCGACTACAGAAAAGCCCATGACATAGTCCCACAAACCTGGATTATAGAATGTTTAAAAATGTACAAAATATCCAACAACATTGTATATTTCCTTTAAAAAAGCCATGGAAAACTGGATAGTCCAATTAAAAGCAGGAGGGAGGGAAATCCCTGGCAGAAGTAAAAATTCAAAAGAGGTATTTTCCAAGGAGACTCGTTATCACCACTACTATTTATTATAGCAATGATGCCACTCAATTATATACTTAGAAAATGTACAGGGGGTAACAAATTCACTAACTCACATGAAAAAAATAAACCACCTTATGTACATAGATGATATAAAAAAAATCTTTGCAAAAATGAAAAAGAACTAGAAACCCTGGTACAAGACATTA
>CM042148.1:68132368-68169868 GCA_023376005.1 Doryteuthis pealeii
ATCTTCACCCTGTGATCTGCTGGAACTGTAAAATCTACCAGTTGACAAGTTCTCTTTTTTATGTTAATCTATATTATACTGGCTGGGATAAGGCGACCCGTCTTTATCTTAAAGTCCCAAAGAACTTAATGTGTTTCATTCTTAAGAACACTTTCTGGTTTATGCATATACCATTTTGTTGTATGGTTAAAATATAGTTTTTTTTTTGCACAATTCCCAGTGGATCACCTTTCCAACCCAGTCGTGCCAAGTCTTGTATTATTATTATTATTATTATTATTATTATTATTATTATTATTATTTCACATCTTGGGAGTTTTTTTTTTTACACTAGCGTTTTATGGAGCTTGAGTGACAGCACGTCAGGTCTCCAGGACTCTTTTGAGTTTTCTAGCCGATCTTAACAATGTTATTGTTTGGATGATCTCCGTTCTTCCTCTGATTTCCAATTCATCCAGACGCTTTTCCAAACCCTTGGGACCATTATTATTATTATTATTATTATTATTATTATTATTATTATTATTATTATTATTTACTCCTTTTGAGTTTTCACATCAGCATTAGTTGATGGTCTTTCACTGGAGTCTGAGTGACAGCAAGTCTCCTCAGATCTCCAGGACTCTTCTGAGTATTCTGGCAAATTGCAGCAGTGCAGTGTTCTGAATAGTTTCAATCCTTCCTCTGATTTCCAAACTATCCAAACCCTTTTCTAATCCTTTTGGGACTGTTCCAAATGCACCAACTACAATTGGTATCACTTTGATTATTATTATTATTATTATTATTATTATTATTATTATTATTATTATTTCTATGTGTTGAAAACAATGTATTTAAGTGTACACATGCATTTTTATGCACGTGCCTGCGCGAAAGTGTGTATGCGTGTATCAAAAAGTAAGTGTGTGTTTATGTCTGTGTGTGAGTGCGTGCGCGTGCGTGTGTGTGTGTGTATGTGTGTGTGTATGTGTATGCAATAGAGAGAGGGAGAGAGAGAAAGATATATATATAGAGAGAGAGGGTGAGAGCATGTGTGCGCACGTGTACGCGCGTGTGCGTGGGAGATAAAGTGTGTGTGGGTGTGGATGGGGGGGGGAACGTTTGTAATATTCTTTCTATCGCAATTTGCCCAACTAGAGAAGGGGAAATAGCAAACAGTAGCCGTAGTAGTGAAGTCTGCTGATATATTGTTGTAGTATTTTGGGAGGAGTTTGCTTTTTGTTATTTTAGTTAAAAATAAAACCACCCTCAATATTTTATCGGGGTGTGGGGTGTGGTTGGGTGGGGTGGAGGACAGTGGCTGATGGAGATAATATTTAGTGCTGTATCGGAAATAGAGGAGTGAAATGGGTGGTGAAATCATTTGTTGTGATGCTCGTCACTCTGAAGCCATTTACTTCCGTTTTTTCTTTTCGTGGCCATTCATTCCTTTTCGACTTATATGGAGGGAATTGACAGTAGCCTACAGTTACAAGAAAATTTAAAAAAAGAGGGTCACCAAATTTGGAGTATGTTGAACTTTTTTCTTCCCTTCGATCATCTTTATTTACACTTAGGAATATACGCAAAAAATTATATATATATATATATATATATATATATATTATTATTATTATTATTATTATTATATTATATATATATTATATAATATATATAATATATATATATTATTATTATTTATCGACATCTATGGTCGAGAATGTTTTCAAACATCGGACTTCACTGTCACAGGAGGCGCTGTAACTCCAGGGACACAAAAACTTTATTATAGTCTTCCGAGACTGAAATGTCAATATAATATATATATATATATATATATATATATATATATATATATATATATATATAGAGAGAGAGAGAGAGAGAGAGAGAGAGATTATATAGATTATATATATATTAGAGAAAAGGAAAATCCACCTCCAACCACACCATCAAACCGACGACCTCCTCAAAAAGAAAATGTTCACATCTCTGAAGCAAGAACTCTATTCCTAAAAGTCCTGAAGAAGGTCTAACAGACCGAAACGTTGCATCGTCGATATCACTACCTACGATAAACATCCATTTTCTACAACATCCCGTGTTTGTCTACCTTTCTCCATATATATATATTATATATATATCATATTGGCATTTCAGTCTCGGAAGACTATAATAAAGTTTTTGTGTCCCTGAAGTTACAGCGCCTCCTGTGACTGTGAAGTCCGATGTTTGAAAAACATTCTCGACCATAGATGTCGCATTTGAAGGCTGTCCCTGAAGATGTTGATGTTCCAGTGCTTTGTTGCCACTGCTTTCTTCTAGACCTCTTAGCTTCATGGTGTTGCGTCAGGGTGACTTCTGACAAGAACAGTCCTCTACGGAGATTCTGCCGCCACCGAGGGCGATCCTGAGCCAAATTTTCCCAGCTTGAAGGAGCAATGCCAAAGCACCTGAGATCATTCTCGCAAAAAATAATCGACAGATAAAAGACAAAATAATTTTTTTAAATGATGCGAAATATGTTCAAACTTAATATTTTCAAAGCAAAAGGATCTTTTATAAAAACTGGCAAAACTTTAAACCAGTGAACTGGATAAAAAAATGTTCTGTTTCTATCATTGCTAATATCAGTTACTTAATATCGTATCAAATTCTATAAAGAATATCAAGCTGAATTAAATCTATGCAAAATGAATAAGTCAATGAGTATATATGACTTCAATTAAGCACATATCCCCCAAAAATTGTCGGCTAAAAGCCATATCAAATAAACACATTGTTTATTTACTTACTCTCATACTGTCGTGTAGCAAGTCAATAAAAAGTGGAATATAAATAAGTTCAAAACAAACGAAAGAATCTGGGAATGGCCAGCTGGTGTAGTGGTTAGAATGTGTGTGTGTGTGTGTTGTGTGTGTGTGTGTGTGTGTGTGTGTGTGTGTGTGTGTAGTATAGTGGGAAATTTGAAAAAACACAGGTTTAAATAAAATGAGTGGTAAGTTTATAAGCCGACGCTGCAGTGATGCAGAAATGTATTTTAAAAAAATCTTTCCGCAGACTAATGTGGTCTGCAGTGGCTGGAATCATGAACTTTTTGATACTTTTTTTTTATATACATTTACATCAAACTCTTTTGAGTTTTCTTTGTGGATTATAATGCTTCTGATTAAAAAAAAAAAAAAATTTATTTTTAAAACAGAATATGCATTTTCAAAATTTAAAAAAAATCCCGGCTCCGAACACGAACGTTCGTTTTGTACCACTTTTGTTTGTAACGGTTTACTCACACCGTCTTTCTATCACAAACATTTCGCTCTTGATGAAGACCGCTTTAATAAAAGGTCGAAACAGATTTCTGTCAGCGAATTATAATATCATTTGATTGTTTTTTCTAAAAATATTTATTTCGTACTATCGGATTCACTTCCATTCACTTTTCATGTATATCTATCTATCTATCTATCTATCTATATATATATTATATATATATATATATATATATATATATATGTGTGTGTGTGTGTGTGTGTGTGTGTGTGTGTTTGGGGAAATCTTATGTCAAACATGGATGTAAAATAAATTAAAAACTCCGTTAAATGTTATATGTTAAGTTTCATTTTATTTCATTCAATATTTCGAAGGTATGAACCTTCTTTCTCAAGAATGCCTAGACTGCATTCTAGACATTCTTCTTTTAGAACGTCTGGAATAATGATTCTATTTCAACATATAACCATTTGTCCGGCTATCCAAAATTCATCTATGACTGTTTGAAATACAGTACCTTTGAAACAGGTCCAGTCATTCGTTGCTATTGCTCAACGGATTTGGAGAGAGTGGAGTCATCTTTTGAAGCTTGTTCCGCTTCTCGAGTGATGATGACTGTGGTACAGAATCCTTGATGATGCTACAGATTTAATCTGTTTTTTTTCTGTTTTTTTTTGTTTGTTTTTTTAATGCTTTTTTTTTTCAGCTTAGTCGGCCTCATCAATTGGCTTCCGGTTCAGTTGATCTTACCAGATATGATTTCGTATGTAAACTGCTGCAAATATAGCCATCTCTCCATTCTTGCTGGGGGTGGTTTTGAGGAAGATGATAACACTTTCTCTAGTGTACTAGATATTTACCACGTACCCAACGTGTGCGGGTTAGGCACAAGGCCCTATTAATGTGAGACCACCCACAAGCTGTGACACATGGGTGGCGGGTGCAAAAAATGCGTTGATTCCGTCAATGGGGCGTCTCAGGCACCGGGCAATAAACCCAACCCTGTCCCTTTAAATCGAGGGGGCAGGTATTGCCTGGGGGTGGCCCCCTGGGATCAAAGATGTTAACTTGTAAGATCCAGGGCTGAAGCCACTAGAGCCCTGGCTCCGAAGAGCCAGATCTACATACTTTCACTAGTGTACTATGGTCTGTTGGGATTTCAAAGTAACATCCTAAAAAGTAAAATTGTAATCTTTTACATGCTCAAAATACACGTTCGAATTGAGAATAACGAGATTCGGTAATTTTCACCTTTAGTTGGCTAAATTCATAGCAAATAAGACAATTAGAATAACCTCCCTTGACTTTCACTTTGAAACAAGCCGGTAGCTATTTTGAAAGTCTCCGTGCTATATAAACAAATCTTAGAAACTTTCTCGAAAACAATACAACTGCATGCTTTAACACAAAAATATTATAAAATGTGTTCTTAATAACAATTAAGTTCATTTCAGATAATGCGCACGCACAATTTTATGCTAGGAATTTTAACAACTAAAGGTGAAAATTACCCGAGATTCTATGGATGTAAGTTTCCTTCTAACGTAATAGATTGGATTCCGATCCTTTGTCTGGTTGTTGTTGTTCTAAGATTGAATGGGTGAGGCATCAGTTGTTGTTCTGGTATGCAATTTGAGGTTCTTGTATGCCATCACCGGAGCTTTCTTATAATCTTTTTTTTTTTTTACTATTAAATAAAAACAATTTTTTAATCCATAAACCTGGCGTTATTCATTACAACTGGCGACGGGAGTGATACAACGAACCTTCAGGCAGACAATAAAAAATTTTGGGAAAATTCAGCCCTTCTCTGAAAACTTATAAACAAAAGAAAAGGGACCGTCACATGCCACACTGCGATCTTAGAAGATGGAAAATAAACTCCATCATTCAAGTTAGTTTTACATTCCCGACAACGTTAAAAGTTTAATCACTGATCAATTAGTTAACAAGGGGTTTTCTTTCCCATAACATACAATAAATGATGTATACAGTTCAAGAGGCCATTTTTCTGACGTTATTGGTTATATCTCGTTTAACCGAGATTTATTTAATTTTTAATCTCGTTACTTCGGGAGTCTCGGTATATTACAGTAAGTATAGTGTAAAAGTGACGTGTTATTAAACAAATACACATATCAAAGGAAGAAAAGGAAAAAAGTAAAGAACAGTTGAATATTCTCCGAGATCCTCAGGGTAAAAAAAAAAAAGAAGAAAGATTATAAGAATATAATTTTCAAGAGTTGCGATTACATGTTTGGTTGTTGTTGTTTTTTGTTGGCACCGTTCCCTCTAACAGAGACGATGGAGTAGTGTCCAATTTTTTAAATTTTATTTAAGCCTGGGCGGGTTCATATGGAGTATGAGCTGTTGCCCAATCAGCAAATCTCCCCTCTCTACTGTCGCTGTGATCCAAAGAAAAGGTAAGGAACCAATGCAGTTTGGCAGGAGTTGCTGGGTAGCACTGGATTTCAGCATCACACCACCTTAGGGACTTTGGCTCCTGATCTGTTTTCGGAGTTTACCCCCTTAGCCTTTCCTTGGGATGGGGTAAAGCCGTTAGGCAGCGGAGGTTTTATATCGGACTTACTCTTGTCTTAGATGAGTTGCCGACCAAGGCTAATGAGCCCCTTCTAACCCATTAATCCTACTACTGTCGGTGTTCCTGAAAAATAAAAAGCTGACTTTGTGTTTTATCCTGTCTATGGTGGAGGGATTGCGTTAGCACAAAAAAGTAGGAAAGTGGGGAAAAAGATGTTTGGATCGTGCGATAAACTCGAAAAACTGTAAAGTCTTGAAGAAAGCACCAATTCCATTAAGTGGATATCAGGTGGCCTAAGAATTATTCAGCCCTGTCGGTGGGCTTTAGAATGCACCGACTGCACCTCTGCAGAGGGGTAAGACCCTCACCCCCAAATGGGACTATCTGTTGGCCGTGGGTGGCGATCCGTGATGCTTAAGGACAGAATCCTGGTGGATGAGCAGTCCATGACATGCAACAACTCTATTTTGGCCCTTACTTAGGCTAGACCGTCGGTCAGAGAGCCCCCTCAGATCAGTCGGCTGTTCTCGTCAAGCTCTAGCACCTATCTGATTGTCCCAACCCTATTGCCCTTATGGCAAGCACCAAACCTTTTTACCATATATGTGCTAGAAGGCGGTGGCTGAGTGTCTTCATGTCCTGGGAATTACATTAAATGATGATGAGGTTCCAGTTCTGGAGGTCTGGGGAATGTGGAGCACCCCTTCATCACTATTGCTCCCTGGTCCACTCTAACCCAGGGTAGGAGTACGTGTTAGGATCTCATCTAAGGGTTGAATAGAAAAACGTGTTTTTTTTTTTAAATTGAGTATCCATAAAAAATGAATTTATTTAAAAACTTAGTCGTCATTAAATAACCCACCGAAGTTGATATGCCATAAAACAAAACAAAACAAACCTAAGAATTATTTTTTGTTGGTAGACAAGTTTTGACCTATGAGTGTTAAAGGCCTGTGGCCTTGACAGACAGAGATAGGTTTAATCAGAGAGGAGGGGTGTGTGGGTGTGAAGAGGAACCTTAAATGAAGGCAGAACACAGCTATAGTAAAGTAAATTAAATGTAAATTAGTGGTCCCTATAATGTAGAGGAGATAATTTACGGGGAACAATGGAGCAGAGAAAGATAAGTTGTTTTGTTCAAAGGACAAGAGTATGACGGCCAAATTTACTACAAAAAGTGTTTAATAAACGTTAAATGTACACAATACATCTTTTATTAATAATGGAGATTCGCTTCCGGTTTTTGTCTGTAACAAAAATTACGTCACTGCTTACGTCACATTACCCAAAATCGTCATAACATAGAATAAATACACTCAAAATTTGAACATGCAACATTAAACAGTCCTCATTGTTTTTTAAAACAAGTTTTAATAAATACATGACTGGTATTATATATCTATATATAGTTTGTTTTATTTTAATACATATTTAAAGTTTACATTTCAAATTGTTTTATTTTTCAATCCTTTAATGAATTTGATGATTTTACTTACTTGGGGTACAAACTCGCTGACATTGAATTTTTTTAAAACAAGTTTTAATAAATACATGACTGGTATTATATATCTATATATAGTTTGTTTTATTTAGATACATATTTAAGGTTTACATTTCAAATTGTTTTATTTTTTAATCCTTTAATGAATTTGATGATTTTACTTACTTAGGGTACAAACTCGCTGACATTGAATTTTTTTACTCCCACCCCTCAGGCAATATGTTTCAAAAATCTATTTTTACATCGCTCAGAGGGCGTTTTTTTTTTTTAAATTTTGTACTAGTATATACAAATACGTTAGTACAAGTGTTTAGTGAATGTTAAGTTCAATCATTAGTTCAGTTCGTTTAGGTCAGATAAAAGGCTACTGGTAAATTGGTAGTTTTATGGTTCGATTAGAGTTTGTGGTAGTTTTAGGGAGTTAGTTTAGGCAAGAGTTTAGGCAAGAGTTTAATCCTGCTTGAAGAATAGTCTTCATAGACTATTCTTCGTGTATTGAAGTTTCTTTTGGGTAGCTTTATCCGAAGGTATTTGTAGCCAGTAGCATGCCGAAGGCTTCTAATTCGTAAAGTGAGGTGTAGCAACCCTTTATCGACCGTCTTGTGTGTTTGATAATGGGATGGCAGAGAATCACCTTCTTGGGTTCATTAATTCTAATAGTCCGAAATTATCCCCTATGTGGTTAGCTGGATAAAGGTGTAACAGGAACGCTAGGACCCACCTTGTGTCCCGCAAGGAGTTAGGAGTAAAAGTGAGGGCGAGGAAGGCAATGTGCTTACTTTTATAAGTGTCATCACGTGACCATAAGGGGCTGTCTGCTGCTGCTGCTGACCTGTAAAACCGAAAGTTTGTCCCCTAAAGGGTACTAGCCGGTGTAGCTGGAAGTATGTCCCTTAATAAATTTCAGCAATAGAACAATGTGTATATTTTATATGTTGAGACACGTTTATGTATCCTTTTCAATACTTTACGTTACGCTAATATTGACTTGATCACTTGAAAGCGTTGGAATATTTTGATATATATATAAGGTGTGCTACAATACACAACTTAAATTTATAGACTAAGCGAGGTCACGTGGTTTAAACCTCAGCCAATCAACAGCCCTAATGCGTGGCTGGTTGACTACTTAATCACTGATACTGAGAGATGTCCATTTGCAATCATTGACGAAGGACTTGCAATACTGAGGAGCACCAAGAAACAACCAAAGGATTCTTTACCAAGGATCTCTTCTGGACAAGCGCTCTTGCTAAAATAGGCTCTTGCCTAAAGGATGGCTCATAAAATCGTAACAATTATCAATATAACTTTAGGCTTCCACTGTTCATTCTCCAACATTATTCATATTAATATTTCTTTGTATTTTGCTTACCTGATTATTGCTATTAAATTTAGCATAAGACTAAAAAGAAGAAATAATTGTAGGAAAATGGTTACGCTGTTATGCCTGCCTTCCTTGGAAATCAGCATTCAAAATTAGGGCGTTGACCGCAAATCGCCCATACTCTAGTGGAAAGTATGCAACTTACCTCACGTGATATAATTCCAATATTATGATAAATCATCTTCGGTTGAAAATACCCTCAGCCGGAAGTTTTACCACCAAAGTGTAAGACTAATCTTGTTGCTATGAAAAAACGTGAGATATACAAGCAAAACGTGCCAAATACCAATTCACCTTCTTCTTTCTTCTTTGTTGCGCCTGCCTTTCTTGAATATATGAGTTGGAGAATGTTAGGATATTTATAAACAAACTATAACATTTTATGACTGAATGACCTCACGATAACACTTTAAGTGTCATATATATAATATATATATATATATAAAGGGAATTACTTACCGGTAAAAAATATTGGGTTAATCTCAAAATTTGGTTGATACAAGTATTAATCGGATAAGTCAGTGTTATAACAAATATAAAGTGCTCAATACGTTAGTAGAGCGGATTTAGTGTTCATATACACACTGTAATATATATATATATATATATATATATATATATATATATATATATTATAAAATAATAAAAAAGGCAATACAATGCGTAAAAAATAAAGACAAAAAGATGTTTTATATGCCTAATCGATTTCAAAGCAAAGCTTTATCATCAGAGTTTAATTTCAGAAATTAAACTCTGATGATAAAGCTTTGCTTTGAAATCGATTAGACATATAAAACATCTTTTTGTCTTTATTTTTTACGCATTGTATTGCCTTCGAATTTTATTATTTTATAACATACTCAACAATGCTTCAAGCAAATTACCAATTACTTTTATATATATATATATATATATATATATATATATATATAAACTCGAATGCAAACACACCACCCCTGATAAGAAAGTACTTGGGATAAAGACTTCGGTGGACTAATCCACGGATTCCATCCAAATGTAAAAAAAGTTGGCACACACACACACATATATATATATATATATTAGAAAAAGTGTGTTCTTCAAACAGTAGGTTTATTATAATTAGGTTCCTTCTTCTATTAACATGACCCTAATAGTTAACGACTAATTTCAGTTAACATCATTGCTGCTTTGTAAAAGTAATATAACGATACGAGACAAGATAAATAGACGACTTGTTTATTCAAGTAAAATACAAGAATGCAAAGATATAAATTTATTCAAACGCAACAACGTAACGATTAAAACTACCACGAGAACAGTTATTAATGCAAGGGGGACAACTCATCACATCGGTCATAATTTTTTTTTTCATTACAATTTTTTTTATTCGTTAGTCATGTTTAAGGATTGCCTAGGGAGATTTTTTTTTAAATTTCTTAATTTTAAAACAATTACCAAAAATCAGGGAATTGTCCAATTTTAATGAAATTTTCACCAAATTATTTTCTGACGACTTAATTTTATAACGATTAGTTTATTCTATTAAAGAAACTTGAAAAATATTTTTTTTAATCAATTTAGAATGTGTGTGTGGTGTGACTTTTGACCATTTGAAGAAAAAAAAACTAATGTTCAGATTACCGTTTATTTCTTGGCCCTAAGAACCTGATTGGTATTTTGGCGCCTAGGAAACTATCAAAATGTATGAAAATTCCCATTCTCCACTGTCGACTATGATAGACCCTTAATGATACCTAAAAGGAAAACCTTCATAGCTGGTACGCACGTTAACGCGGTTAACGCACCCACCAAATCAAAATCAGTTATCAGTAGCTGCGAAGGTCCGGTATTTTCCAAAGGGCAATAACTCTAACTTCCTTTTTTATAAAATTTTCATATTGCCCTAATATTGTATATATAAAAACCAAAACGCTCTAACATGGCCAAAGTATTTATTTATTCAGAAATAAACACATCCTCTAAACATTTTTGTCGTATTTTCAATACTTACATACTGTCGGATTTATTTGTGTTTCCATATATAATATATATATATATATATATATATATATATATATATATATATATATATGAAGGTAAAAATGGATATTGAATCCGACAATATGTAAGAAAGTTTTATAGAAAAACAACAAGATGTTAAACATTTTTGCTGACAGATATCTGTTTCGACATTATGAATATGTCTTTTTCAAAGCAACATTGTAAGCGCTTACAATGTTGCTTTGAAAAAGACATATTCATAATGTCGAAACAGATATCTGTCAGCAAAAATGTTTAACATCTTGTTGTTTTTCTATAAAACTTTCTTACATATTATATATAATATATATATATATATATATATATATATATATATATATATATATTATATTTTCCATCCGTTTGGTTTCAATCAAAAAATGGACTCGTCATTTTAATTAGGCTATAAGAGTCGGGCCACAAACTATGAAGGGGGCCGATGGCACCTAAATAAACAAACACTGACCGCCACACATCAAACAAGCCACTTTTGACCCAATTAGAAATCTAAAAGTCATGCGCCACAGTACCGAGATACATACACATACTCACATTCACACATATATATGTATGCACACACATACATTTATATGTATACATATATGGGCATATACATAACTCCTAAGAACCCTCCCTCACATATATAAGAGGATTAAAAAAATAACCCACCTCAAAGAGGTTTTTCACGGAACAGATGGACTTGCTACTACTAACACACTCTTCTACCCGCATTTTAATAGCATGTCAAACCTCAAAAATACTCCAATTTTTATAGTTTATTCATAATGCTCCCTTTCAAAAAAATCTAAAAACAATTTCTTCAAATAAGAAATTTTCTCCTAAGGTCGAAACTAGTTGAAAATAAATAACATATATAAAAATATTCCTGTTTGTCTTATTACTTTTTTTCATACTATATATATATATATATATATCTTAGAAAGGGAGGAAAAACTCAACACCGTAATTCCATAATAAATTATTTCGACTAAAAATGGGGCTTATATAAATCTAAGTTGATTTAATATAGCTCCCCAAAATCCGAGCTCATCAGAATGGATTCTCCCATCTGATGAGACTGGATTTTGGGGGGCTATATTAAATCAACTTAGATTTATATAGGCCCATTTTTGGTTGAAATAAATTTATTATGGAATTACGGTGTTGAGTTTCTCCTCCCTTTCTAAGATAATATTGTTCTGTATATATTCTAAAAAGTTTATTATACATTGAGCTCTCTTTAGTGATTTAAAGATTCACTGTATTTATACATACTGGATCATACAATAATAATACAGTGTATCTTAGAAATCACATATAGAATCATCCCTCACTACCAAGTTTTGGATAACTCTCATCTATATATATTGAATGAATGAATGCAGGA
The DNA here is from genome assembly GCA_023376005.1 of Doryteuthis pealeii. NCBI lineage: Eukaryota > Metazoa > Mollusca > Cephalopoda > Myopsida > Loliginidae > Doryteuthis > Doryteuthis pealeii. The sequence goes on from CM042148.1 coordinate 68,144,460, forward strand.
AAAAAACTTTAAATTCGCTTCATGTAATAATTTATTTTAGCTGTATGTTTTTGCTGATCTCTGATGGTGATGTATTTCTGCAGTTGAAATAGATTATTACATGAAGCGAATTTAAAGTTATTTTTTTCCTTCATTTATTCACTATATGACACTGTCCGTCCACATATTCATAATAGGCATATCGTCCTCTCACTGTGGTTAAACCTGTAATATTACATTTGAACGCCACATGAAATGATCCTTGTTATAATATGGTAAGTTACCTCCCTTCCACAGTGGATTGAGTGAACATTGAGAAGCAGTACGCATGCGCGGAACGCCAGTATAAAACATTGATAAATACCAGGAGCAGACGTCAATAAGCTGTGTGTATAAATACCTAATAAATGTCCTATTACATATCAATACTGAGTGAAAGTTATCATTGAAATAACATCACAACATACAAGTAAAATAGATACTACAATCCTCATCACCAAATACATACATACATACATATATGTGTGTGTGTGTGTGTGTGTGTGTAAAAAAAAAAGCCGAGGGTGTCCTGGCATTGCTCAGCAAGACCTTTGTCAGCCGCTTACCGGCTATCTATTTAAAGCTGTACAAAGCTATGGTGCGGCCACACTTGTAATTTGCATCACCAGTCTGGAACCCCTATCTCGCTCAAAACATTAACCTCCTAGAAACTGTACAGAGACGTGCAACCAAACGAATACCCTCCATCGGGAATCTGCAATATTCTGAACGTCTCGCTGCCCTGGGAATGGATTCATTGAAATTTCGGCGTCTGGCAACTGACCTGGTAAACGCTCATAAGGTCATTAATCATTTTAACAACAGCAACCTTGAGCACCTTTTTGATCTCCATCTTTCTAACACACGTGGGCATGCCTACAAAGTCAGAAAACAGGATTGCTCACGTGACTTTCGGAAACAATTTTTCACGCTCAGAATTGCAGAGGCATGGAATAAGCTGCCCACGTCCGTTGTAGGCTGCCGAAACACTGCATCTTTCAAAGCCTCCATGCTTCCTGATACCCTTCTCCACACACATATGCACACACGCGCACACTTACGTGTATATTATTACTGTAAACTGTTCATGTTCCTGGCACTAATACATTATTCTGTGTACTAGACATGCGACTTTGATGAGTTGTGGTGCACCTGAGCCCTGTACACAATAAATTTCATTATTTATATTAGGGTAGAGCGATTTTCAGTTTTTTTTTAAATATCAAATTTCATGAGACTGGAAGTTGTGTATTGGTCTATTAAGTACTGATACCAAAAATTAGATAATGCACTTGTACCAATTTTTGAGGAAATGGCAACAAATATCGTAGACAAAAATGTACTGAAAAATCTTCCGTTTTGTAGCATTTGGCCAAAAAGTTGATCAGAAAATCTAACAATTTCAGTATTTAAAGCAGTGGATGTTGTCATTATATTTTATCAAAATGAAATGAAATGAAGTAAAATTACAATAAAAAATATGCCTCCCTCCTTTATCAGTGACGACTTTGAAATGCTGTTTTGCCTCATTAATTAAGCAGTAACAATGAATACATTAAAAAAAGAAAGAAAGAAAAGCGGCTTATTTGATAGATATGAACTGAGATAGCTAGACGAATAGATTTTGATATAAATATACTTAAAGACAGACACACTTTTATGTATCTATGTATAATCACCCACTGTCATAAAATTCGCCTGCAATATCATTTACGTCAATATTAATAATAATTAATGAATCAAATGTTTTGGTATTTTGTTCATATATCGATTTCATTTCTATCACACCGTTGCTACACGTTCTTTAACAACTTCTTGTTTGTTCTCTCGTAAGGAAATATTATAAATAAATAATAATATAGATATTTCTCGTATATACTAATAAATATTTTCTTAATTCTATTTCTGCTCTGCTGCAAGAGAATCTAGAAATGTGTTTATGGTTAATAATGTTTTTGCCTGTTTGGCCTTTTTCGTGTCTGAAGGAGATCACAAAAACTATTTAAATTTCTCCAATACTAAAGTTCCTATAAGCGACCGGATGGGAAGAACGAAAACTTCTGCTTTTAAAATAGTGTAGTAAATAACAGTTACCTCCCTTGAAAACCAAATTCATCTCACACGCACATGTACGGCTATTTGGTTGACATGTTAAGGTGTGGATACATTCTTAATTCAATTAATGTCCAAATCATGTATATTAACGGAAATTCATTTGTTGTTTCTATTACACACAAAAATATATATACAAATATATATGTTTTTAAATTTTTTTTATGTAGTCATCTGAATTTGATCCTTCTAGAAATGTAAAAGTTGGGGATTGCAATTTTTTTTGTTCAAATGACTCAAGGTTGAACATCCCTTAATATCATAATTGATTAATAAAAAACTTTTTTTCAGGTTATTTTTAAAAATGAAATAAGCTATTCATTACAAAATTTAGTCCTTAATGAATAAGATTCTATGAGTGATTTAATATAGAAATCAATTAAAATATGATAAAAATAACCAATCTTTTTATATGCGTTCTTATTTAATTCTGTTAGGCTTTTTAATTTAATATACTTCATTACATTAAAACTTAAATACCTATGCCAGGAGTTTCGCTAGTTTCATTAAAATTAACAATCACCTCGTTTTTGGTCATTGTTTTAAAATTAAAAAAAAAAAATTGATTTATTATCTGCCTTGAAAATAACTGAACATACCTATCGTTCATTTACTTACATTTTGAGTTTTATTCCAAGATTTTTCGACATCTTATTCAACAATATCATTAAAGAAAGAAAGGGATTTTAAATCAAACTTTTATTGAATTTATAAAAAATGTATTTATTCATCATTTAGAAAGCCATTGTCCTTCGATTTGATCTTTTTTTCCCCCACTGCAATTAATAAAAAATTCAAAGATTAACTTTGCTACATACAGATTCTATTACCCGTTGAAAGATGTTTTTCACCCCAAAACGCCTTAATGCAAGAAACTTATATATAGAAAAAATATTAAAAGTATACCTCTACATAATCTCATATATAAACTGGTAATCTGAACATTAGCTACATAAATGAGAGTAACCTCCTCTTGTTTGTTTCACTTTGAGGAAGCCGATTGTTTTGGTCGGCCAATTTCATTTCACTGTAAATCTACACTGAAAATACGAATTTGTTTGAATCAATACAACTGCATGTTTTAACACGAAAATATCATAAAATGTGTTCATAATTGTGTTTGCGCATTATTTGAAATAAACTTTATTATTATTAAGAACACATTTTATGATAGTTTCATGTTAAAGCATGCAGCTGTGTTGATTTGAACAAATTCGTATTTTCAGTGTAGTGAAATGAAAATGGCCGACCAAAACAAACGGCTTCCTCAAAGTGAAACAAACAAGAGGAGGTTACTCATTTATGTAGCTAATGTTCAGATTACCTATAGATTGAGATGAGGAAAAGTTAAGATTATGAATATCTACGAAACTTTATTCCAATCGATTTTTGTACTTTTTATTTTAAAATTCATAGCGTATAACTCAAGGGAGATAATTCAAGGGAGATAATTCCTCCGGACTTCTGAATATTATCAATTCTTTTGTCTCGGATATTAATGTAGATTTAATATTGACAATTTGGCCAATGATTTGTTAATTGCCATACAATTTATTCTGTATTGCCAAAGATAATCTTATTTAACTTTTGTACAGTAGACATTTCTAAAAATGTACTAAGGATAAAGAGATGTCATTAACAGAAAATGATTAAGGAAAAACTATGTCATTAACTATGAGTACAATTTATAAGTAATGATAAGCTTCTTAATGATAAATCAATTCTAGTGTTGAAAGAACTGACTGATTGGTTGGATTTTACGCCATGACAACCCTTGTTGGGTCATTTTATGCCGAAGTTATTGTTTTATTCATTCATGCTGGGTATTCAATTTTTTTTTCAAGCACAATTTAAAAAAAACATTTTTTAATCTATTTAACTTATAGATGGGACCTTAACAGGTACTACCATTCTAGACCAGAGTAATACCTAGATTAATGGCAATAAAGGGTTACTCTACATTTCCCAGAGTTCTAGAATTGAAACTTCACCATTATATGTAATTTAATGCCATACACAGGATACAGAATTGAGTATGAAACTCACCACAATATATACACTGTAGAATTGTCTTCTCTGAAAATCTAAAAATTCCTGATAAATTTTACGTAAATCAGCAACTTATATAGCCAACCAAATTTGCATAAAACTCGTTATACAGATCTATAAATATCATCTAAACAATAGTTTGAATTTGTATTGAGATTTGGGGGACTGTTGTTCTCATCTTTGTTATATACAAATTTCAGCTGATGTGTGCTCCAACCTTTAAGTATTTCTTGTCAAACTAGGGAGTCTTTCACATCAAAATCAGGAGCCTTCACAGAAGAAGGCCGGAGAGCACATCAGCCAAAACGTTGTGTATATAATAAAGATGAGGACAACAACCAACAAAATTTTCAACAATACAAATTATCAAGCCTCATCTCGAAATTTCAGACAAATAACTGTTTTAATATTCATCAATATGGCACATGGGGAGAAAAAAAGGATAGAAAGATTAAGTGGAAAGTGAAAAAAGCAGGGAGCACAATATTTGAAAACCTAGCTTCTCCCACAATTCAAGCAAGTGAAAAACATGCTACAATTCTAATTAAAAAGCAAGCTACCGCTTTCTTAATTTTTTTTCTCAATTTAATCAGACTCACATCTAGAGGATGGCCCGAAAGTCTTGTCACTCCAACATTGTTTTAACTTTCATTAGTTTTTGTTTTAATAATATTGTAGCAGGATTAGTGGGAGTATAAGCCTGGCCACCTAGATGCTGAGTCTAGAAAATCAAGGACCTTTTACTTATTTAATTAACCAGCTGTGATTTTGGAAACTCAGCTCTCTTCCTAAAAACAGTTTCCCCAACAAATCCCATTCTGATTAGCAGAGTCTCTGGCCATCATGATTCTTGACCCAAATTCAACTCTCAGGTGTTAAATTTTCATTGCATTTCTAATTACAGCCAATTAATTAGACATTTAAAATTTACTATTGAATTTTTAAGTAAATAAAATGGGCCAACTGAATCAGAGAAAATACTTTTTTAAGTTTTACGAAAATAACTTAAATTTTCAATTAACTTCTTCCAGGTATTGGATTTTTTTTTGTCTCTCTTATATGTTCTTCAGGATTTGATTAAGAAATTTAAAAATTAGGGACTGGAAAATTTTTTCTTCTTCAAATGACCAAATGTTGAATGCTCCCTCTACATTCTGAATAAATAAACCTTCTTTTTTTTTTTTTTTTTTTTTTTTTTTTTAAAAGTCTTAATAGAATAAGCTATTCATTATAAATTAAGTCATTAATGAATAAAGTTTTGAAAATTTCATTAAAATTGGACAATTCAAATTGTTTTAAAATTAAATTTTTTAAAATTTATTTATCTCCCCTGACGAAAAGTGCCTATGCCAAGAAAGCACTTTCTAGTAGAGTAAGTAAGTCAGGGTGGTCTATTGTCAGTATCAGCCAGACAGCGAGGGAGTCTATCCCCTTTTCACTAGACCAAGGAGATTGTTTTTCGTATGAGGTGGAGAGCCACACCTACCACCAGCTCCTCACATGCTGAGTGCCGGTATTGAACCAGAACTTTGTGGTTCCTAGTCGAATGCTCTACCGACTGAGCTAAACCAACCTTTTCTAGTAGAGTAGTTAATCCTAATTTTTTTCAATCTCTCTATAACTAATCTTTTTTTGTTATTATTATTGGTTGCTTTACATAATAAAGTTTTATAGTTAGAAAGCAAGATTAGTAGAGAATTGTGAACATAGTCATTACTAAGTTAAATAAATTATATAAACAAGAATATACGCCCTCCGAGCGTATTTCGGTTTTAATGTAATGAAATATTAAATCAGATCGATTTAAAAAATTAAATAAGAACGCATATAAAAATATTACAATTATTTTAATTTGTTTATATATAAAATCATTCATAGGATTGATTTTAATACATTGGGGAATAAAACAAAGATCAATAACACCAAGTAATTATTTATTAAACCCGATTTTGTCTAAACCAGTATGCAAATTAACCATACCATATATTATGTAAACCTTTATTTCTTAGTGATATATAAGACACATTGCAAGATTTTAAACGCACTACTTTATTATTCTATGTATTAATAATTTTTACTATAAATTAAATACTAATAAACTTATGCAATTCCTGATGGTATGGTGACGTAAGAAGTGATTAATTTCGGTTAGAGACAATGAATCTCCATTATGATAAGATTTGATTAAGTTATATTACTGATATTACAATAACAATATATTTGGAACATCTAAGGGAGGTAACTATTACATTCTACTCAGTTAGTTCCCTTGTTATTTGCAACCTTGTTATAGTTGGTAGTGAGTCACTAAAATGAGGATTTTTAAAGTAAAACCTCCGTTTATGGGATATTTATACTTACCTGTATAACTAATGCAATTTTTACCCGATTTAGTTTACCGGCCGAGGAATTTTTTAAAATTAATTTTTCTTTGAATTATCTCCCTTGTCCGAGACCCCTTCTTCATTAAATTCCAGAAATAAGTCACTTTTTAATATGAGGCACTCATAAGCACCTTCAACAACCCGGAATCTAAGGAGGGAAGTATACAGGTAAGTATAGATATCTCATAAACAAGGGTTTTATTTTAAAACCCTCAGTTTATATCAATATCTATATTTATCTGTATAACTAATGCAAGAAATAGAATTTGTAGCAGAACTCAGGGAGGTGGGAAGCGAGTAAAAGGAACATAGTCAATTATTCTTTTGCAATTCAAACTGTTTCTAAGATGGATACTCCAGCAAAATTTCCTTCACCCCAAGCAAAATCCCTTAGGTAAAAGATGTAAAGGTCCTTTATGAAGATCAATGAGCCGCTTGAATGCTGTCTCTGGAAAACTCAATTCAAACAAAGCCCAAGATGGAGCTAATCTCCTAGTATCATGGGCCCTAATATCATTCGAACTTAATTGATCTGAAGGCTCATAACCAAGTCTAATAGTTGACAATTCACTTTGAAATTGAACTAATCGCTGCAGCTCTACAACGGTTCTTCTGATAGGGAATGAAAAGCGTTTCATCATCTTGTTGTAACTGCTCTCAGACAACGATAAGGACACAGGTGATCCTCAGCCATCTGTAAATTTGGTAAAATCTGGAATAACCAAAGTGATCAAGCTTTCTTCAAACGCTGAGTCTTCGCCTGAAATTTTAAAGTTTGGTAATAGTCAAATACCAGTCTCTTCACACCTAAGATTAGACTCCTTGATGGATAAAGCCTCTAGCCCACCTACTCTAGCAGCAGAAGCCAAGGCCACAATCAGGCCCGTCTTCCAACATAAAACTTTAATCCCATGGAATATGTTGTATATGCAAAAGTCGAAATCTCCCGATTCACTAATACAAACTACATACACTCGTCAACGGGACGGATAAAGTCGGAAGTGCCCTCGGTCGTTACCTAAAACGGAATGACCATTTTAACATATATCTGCGCATGGGCTCCAAATCAGAGTTCCGGCTTGATAGTCAATTCCAAAATTAAATAAAATAAAAAATTGGTAAATAAAATTCGAATATCATCCAATGAAAGCGATTCCCGGGTAAAGTGAAAACAACTCCAAGTGATCCAACTTGGGACCGCCGATCTCTATAAAACGAACAGCTTTGAAGGGCACCGACAGTCAGAGCTGAAGGCACCATCACGAACGCAGGCACGACGAGCGCTACCTCACAGAAGGACACATCAAAGAGCGGCGGGTCACACCCCCGACTTACAAACCAGGCAGTCAAATCAACAAGTCAACACGCGAACATTTCTACATCATCCGAAGAAACCAAAGACGCTTACTACCAATACACAATATTCTGCCTACGACAACAACAACAACAGACACACCGACTGATACAAACCCCATTCGTGCTACCACAAGTGAGTAAACTTATCTACCTCCCAACTCCCAATTCTCTACGATCATCAACTTAAGGGGCGAACTTCAGTCCGTACCTACCTCCATATACACAATACCATCTGCCTACATCACCACACCAATACCACAACCAAGCTGGACATTTTACGAACTTAATATTCAACATAAATATCACAAAAATTGTGCGATACCCATCCTGACATTTACGGACTTGCTATTCACCTATAAACATTCATCAATTTTTAAACCTGTTGCTCTCTTGAATTTATTTCAACTTTTCGTTGTTTTTTTTTTCATATTACTTTTCAATACAATTTTGAAATTTATATCTGTGTTTGTTTTTTCCTTGCCACCATACGCTTGCTACTAATCCTGTTTATAACATCTGGTGTCAGAAGCGTACGGCAGGGGAAATGGATTACTCAAGCTACACACGTGCCGCATTATTCGAACTCATAGGAAAGCATAAAATAGCTCTACTACAGTTAAAGTGCAACCCGGTACGCCCCGACGAGGCGACGATTGCTGAGACGCAAAGGGAGATCGATGATATGGTAGCTGCTCTTAGCATGGCCCCCACAACAACACCAAATCCGACACATATCAACACATCACATGGACTAATGATGCGTCAACAATCTCTGCGCGATTCCATGAGGAATATAAAGTGCTTCAACCCGGGAAACGATGCACATCGTTTTATTACAGACCTCAACCAGGCGTATACTATCAACGTGAGGCCGGAACTGGCCGACTACCCCGAAATGGAAGGAGAATTCCTAAAGATCGCCAAACAATTACTTGACCGAGGCATCTTTCAACAAATGTTGGACTCCCAACACGACACATCCACCTTTGAGCAGTTGAAATCTTATCTAATTGAAACACACGGGAACCAAATGTCCAACTTCCAACATCTCAGTCGAGCCTGGGACTTACGGCTACAAGACAACGAGAGGCTGACCGATTTCGCGGGACGGCTCGAAAATACCATTAGAGAGGCGGCCGTTCATGTAAAAAGCAGGTTTAAGAGGGATAACGGCAGGGAGATGACCGTGGATACAGCATTCTCACTAGTCGGAGCAATGTTAATGAGCGAAAATATCAAAGCATGGACACCCAATGTCTACCCCATCTCGTGAAAACGATGGACAATCACTACACTGCAGGTGGAATAGCGAGCGAGGCCCAACGGTACCTCGACCGCGGCATCAAAACCGACGACACTACCAGTCATGATACCAATGCATATTATAACAACTCGCAACGGCCGAAACAGTCCAATGACAGACCTGAACAACGAGCAGCGAAAACATTCAGACAGCCCGCTCAGAAAAATTATAATACGGCATACAATGGTAGACACCCACCCAACCAAAAACACAGCGGCATGACTCGAGCCACACCTGTCTGCAGGAACTTCATAAGAGGCTTCAAATGTTTTCAAGGGCATAACTGCCCATATCGACATCCACCTACAGCTCAAGTACACGTCGCAGCAACAGAAGAAGCGTCACACCCCAACGTCACACAAACTAACGACACGGATTTTCAGTACGGACCGGACGAGATGTGATGGCTCGTACGCCGGTCCGTCCCGCTCATCATCACATATTTAATCTCCAGCGACACTCCATGCAACAATCTCCGTTTATTAAAACGACATTCACCATCAAAGGAAACACCTTCACGGACACAGCAATGCTAGACTCTGGTTGCTCAACTTGTATCATACCAATCTCCCGATTGCCAGAGGATTTCAGGAAGCACATGATACACTCAGACACGATCGTGAGGGTATAAATAGTAAATATTACCACCCTGGGCGAGCTAAACTGTGACGTCACCTTTGGTGACCAAAACTCTCCCACCTTCAAGGGAATCAATATACTAATCACAGAGGCCGCCGCACCGATACTAATCGGACAAAAATGTCCTCAGCCACAGCTCCATCAGCTCTTACACAATCAACAACCAAGACGCAACCATCATGTTCAGACGAACAATCGCATCTAATTATACAACACAAACAGTCCCACTAACACAGCACACCAACACGCTGCCTCACCCAACCACAACCTGGCATATGGGGCTCAGACCACCATCGACAAGAACCAGCCCACCAGGAGACCGGGACCCGACATCCAGACACTGAATCAAAAACTAAGCTGGTTAAAGCAGAACATGGGATTCTCACTACCGAATCACCCAAATCGCGACGAACTAGAGGCCACGGCAAACCTACTTATCCGCTACATCGACATCATCGTACCGAGTATAGCAAGAAGGGCACGTTCACCCGAGCCGTTCGCATACCGACCAACGGCCAATCACGGGCACAGAAGCAGCACCCAGTTCCGCAGGCCCTGGAAGCAGACATCGATGCAGAGATAGGGCGCATGGCCGCCGAAGGGGTCATCGAAGGCTGCATTGACCCCAAGGGCTTCAATAGCCCAGTGTTTGCCGTACGCAAGAAGAACGGATCGATCCGCGTAGTTGCCAATTTTAAGAGAACCCTCAACAAAGTACTGGTTGATCTTGATCCATATCCAATACCAAGGATTGACCACTTATTTAATAAGATCGGTGAAGGAAACAGGTACTTCGCATCGCTCGACCTCCGTAGCGGCTATTGGCAAATTGTCATCGACGAACGCGACCGCCACAAGACGGCATTTACATGGAAGGGCCACTGCTATCAATATACGCGTCTGGCCTTTGGCCTTACATCTGCTGGACAGATCTTCTCTCGCTGCATAGCAGAGGCCCTGGCCACAGTCGCGTCCCGAGACAACATATCGTCATACATCGACGACAACTTGGTCCACGCCCAAACCTTCAAGGATTATATAACTGCCCTGGAACAACTATTCATCGCACTTCGAAGATTCGGACTAAAGTTGAATCCCAACAAGTGCACATTCCTTGCATCGGAGGCGAAATTCCTAGGACGTTTAGTTAACAACGAAGGATTCAGGGCCGACCTGAATACGTCCGAGCTATTAGGGAAATGGAGCCCCCAACATCAAGAAAGGAATTGCAGGGCCTCATCGGTCGCCTGGTGTGGATCAGGCAATTTCTCGAGACCCGTCTCTATGAACGGATCAGATCGGACATGTTCTCGAACCTCATGGCCCCATACATGAACTTAACAAAAAACAAACCATTCACATGGACAGAAGAGGCGGATCGGGCCTTCAAAAACATCAAGAGCCGACTTTCATCACCGCCCATCATATCATTTCCGGACTTCTCTCGGCTCTTCACGCTTACCACGGATGCCAGCGACGTAGCGTGTGGAGCCATCTTAATGCAGGAGACAGACAAGGGGAAAAAGACCATAATAGCGGTCGCCTCACACACACTTAACCCCACGGAGCAAAACTGGTCCACCACTGAACGGGAAGCCTACGCCATAAAATGGGCGATAGCAAATTTGATTACTTCTTACGCGGCCGCCCGTTCGTCATCTTCACCGATCACAGATCATTGACTTATCTGGACCAGCGCGAATTCAACAACGCTAAGATACGACGGTGGCAGGAAGAAATCTCATGCTACAAATTCATCTTGGAATATGTCGAGGGAGAATCAAACGTCTGGGCGGACATGCTCAGCAGAGGCTGTGGAAAAAAAAACAGAAAATCCTGAGCGATCCTACCCCAGCGGGCAGGACATTTAAGCTGGACGGATCCGACCTTCGCATATACGTTCCATCGTGGTGCCTCGATGAGGTGGACAGTTTACGACTCATCCCAGGACCACACGACACAGAACACCCGCCGCCACAAACGCATCGCGGACGCTTTCTTCGCGTACCACTCAATTCCACCATTCCTATCAAAAGAAACTGTGATCACCTGGGCATCGCGGCAGAACAGCTGATCGATAGTGCACTCTCGAACATAATCAGAGTTCTCCAATCACCTAAATCAGGTGAAACACATACGGATCCAAGAGACCACAGAATGTCAATACTGAAAAAACATATGAGTCAGTTCTTTCTAGAACCAGGCACCTCCGTGCTAATGATAAGGACAGCACACATTATCCAAAATTGGTAGTGCCGTATAGGCTCCGGACCAAATACCTCCATCAAGCACATGAAGGCACCAACCACTCAGGTGTAACCCGTATGCGTGAACTCCTATCCAGCTACTGGTGGGAATTCAAAAACCGGGACATTATGGCCTATGTTAAATCATGCAACACATGCGCAAAGTGTAAAGGGAACTACGGCAAGCGTGTACACCAGCCATGGGTCACTGCAAGCGAGGCAAAAGACCATTCGAGATAGTCTTCATAGATTTCGTTATGATGCCAAACTCTAAGGGAAAACGCTATATCTTCACCATCCTAGACAGCTTCAGTCGATATTTCACTGCCATACCTTGTGCAAGGGACCGTGCAATCGATGCCGCCGCGGACTATACCAACTTTTTCTCCGTCACAGAGAAATACACGCATAGTGTCCTCGGATCGTGGCACGCACTTTACCGGCGAAATATATAGACAGTTCTGCGACCAAATGTCCATTTCCCAGGAGCTTCACTGTCCATGGCGACCTCAGAGTTCAGGAAACATTGAGCGGCAACATCGCACGATGAAGAAATGCTCTGTACATGCTATGCGAGGACAGAAACTGTGAATGGACAGACGTCCTTGAATCTGTCGTCTCATCAATGAACGCCACGATCAACAGAGCCACGGGTGTATCACCACACTACACCGTTACGGGTCGTCACCCTAATATTGGACTTCCAAGATTCACAAGGGGGAAATCTCCAACGATGATCCAGGAGCTTATGGTATGCAGGTGAATGCCCTTCTCAGACAAGTTCATAGGCATGTCGCCCTAGCAAACAATGAAGCCGACCACAAATCGGATACGATACTAAACCAACGGATATACAAGGACCCAATACGGGTCGGCGATAAGGTGCTACTGCACCGCCCCCAGTCTTCCACTGCGCATTCATCACACTTGAACTGGATTGGCGCATTCGAAGTGGTAAAAACAAACGACAGGGTAGTCCAAATAAGAAACGAGGAAGGCAAAACCGACTGGGTACACCGGGCTCATATTCGCTGCCTCGAGCCTCGACCCGAGCACCTATCTCATCACACACTACCCCCACCGCCGTATCATATTCTCCCACAAAATCAGGAATCGCCATACCCGGAACCATCTATTACACATACAGCAACGCAACCTTGCGAGCAAAACAACAATCAGGAACAAAACCAAAGCAATTCAAAACGACTTCCAGTCAGGCTAACACGAGGCCAAATGCCACACGATACAAGGACTTTGTTATGAACTAAACCACCAAAACACACTTACACATACATACCCAAACCCATTGTGAATCGTATCAATTTCTGGGGGAGCTCTGTTGTATATGCAAAAGTCGAAATCTCCCGATTCACTAATACAAACTACATACACTCGTCAACGGGACGGATAAAGTCGGAAGTGCCCTCGGTCGTTACCTAAAACGGAATGACCATTTTAACATATATCTGCGCATGGGCTCCAAATCAGAGTTCCGGCTTGATAGTCAATTCCCAAAATTAAATAAAATAAAAAATTGGTAAATAAAATTCGAATATCATCCAATGAAAGCGATTCCCGGTAAAGTGAAAACAACTCCAAGTGATCCAACTTGGGACCGCCGATCTCTATAAAACGAACAGCTTTGAAGGGCACCGACAGTCAGAGCTGAAGGCACCATCACGAACGCAGGCACGACGAGCGCTACCTCACAGAAGGACACATCAAAGAGCGGCGGGTCACACCCCCGACTTACCCAACCAGGCAGTCAAATCAACAAGTCAACACGCGAACATTTCTACATCATCCGAAGAAACCAAAGACGCTTACTACCAATACACAATATTCTGCCTACGACAACAACAACAACAGACACACCGACTGATACAAACCCCATTCGTGCTACCACAAGTGAGTAAACTTATCTACCTCCCAACTCCCAATTCTCTACGATCATCAACTTAAGGGGCGAACTTCAGTCCGTACCTACCTCCATATACACAATACCATCTGCCTACATCACCACACCAATACCACAACCAAGCTGGACATTTTACGAACTTAATATTCAACATAAATATCACAAAAATTGTGCGATACCCATCCTGACATTTACGGACTTGCTATTCACCTATAAACATTCATCAATTTTTAAACCTGTTGCTCTCTTGAATTTATTTCAACTTTTCGTTGTTTTTTTTTTCATATTACTTTTCAATACAATTTTGAAATTTATATCTGTGTTTGTTTTTTCCTTGCCACCATACGCTTGCTACTAATCCTGTTTATAACAAATATAAGGGTAAAAGGGGTGATTAATGAAAGCCCTTAGAACAAAGGGTAAGTCCTAATTTGGGAGAAGTGATCTCACCGAGGTATTTCAACTAAAAATTTCTTTAACTAAATTCCGAAAAGACTGAATTTTAAAGGGGATGCAGCATATATTTCAGATAAAGAGAATAAATTGGACAGGGATGTATACATTCCCTCCTCTAATATTGATTCACCGGGTCCTTCAGTAAGTGTTACTAGAAAGGTTTATTCTTCATATTGGAGTTGCACTTGCTACTCACCTGTTAGGGTATCTTATCCTCCCAAACCTATAAACAGACTTTTCAGGGGAATTAACAATGATATTGAGAAAAAAAATTCTAACTCTGAAACTGTCTATAAGAGCACATTCAGACCGAGCAAGTCTAAAACTTGTAGCAGAGAAAATATCCAGTATGGCGCACTTGAAGAATCTCTTTCTAGAAAAGGGCTCAGAGTTACATCAAGAAGGCCATCTGCCAGGAGATTGTATAAAACTGGACAACAGATATACGGATGCTGGGGTATTGAAGGATATATCGACCCGTAGTCTGTTTCTATAAAGGACGTGTAGATTTTCTGATTCATTTGCATGAAAATAGGTGCTGCCTCCCCTGTATAAAGGGATCAAAACACCTCCAATTTTCTGTTTTTCAGAGTAGAGAAGAGGTCTGTTTAGAAGACTGAACTTTCGAAAAATTAAGTCCATTTTTCTCAGGGTTCAAGCTCTATTTTGTCAACTGAGCTCCCGCTTGGCTCCTGACAGACTGTCTGCCAAAACAATCCTCTTTCCTGGATTGTGAGATGCAATCTGTTGCCCATTGGAACACTTTTCCCGTCAACTGACAAAGATGAAGAGACTTTGTGCCGCCTTTGTTGATATATGTCACTTTTATATAATTGTCGCATCTAAGAAGAACTTTTCCCTTTCTGACATGAGGTGGTAGCTGAACAATTGCTTGATGGGCTGTTTTTTCTTTTTTCCAAACATAAGTTCAAGCTTTGTTATCTGTAAGCTCATTCAAATCCCTAAACCCCTCTACAATAGGTAGGAACCTGGAGGGAAGGTTTTCACTGTAGCTCTCTTACCTTTGACACACGTCGGAGCCCAGTCAGGAAGAATTCATTTTAACCGTATTGGGCATAGTAATGACCCAGTTTATTTCTCAGTATGATGAATCTGGTTTTCACTGTTGCTTTCCTACAATTGACTCCAATCAGAGCCCGGTCTAGAAAAACTTATTTAAACTGTAATTGGTCATAGTAATAGGTTTTTTTTCTCTCAAACGATAAATCTTGTCTTTGCAGCTGCTTTCCAACATTTGACTTGAGTTGGAGCCTGGTCTGGAAAGACTTAGTAGAAATGTAATTTGTCATAGTAATGAGTTAGTTTTGTTTTTCTCTCTCCCGAAGGAAAATTGTTTCTCTGATACTTTTCTACATTTGACTTGAGTTGTAGCCTGGTCCGAAAAGACATTCCAAATTGTATTGAGCTTCCCAGCCCTTTTCTGATGATGCCCATAGAACTACAGGCTCTACATGGCGCAGCAGAATCCACTTGAAGAAGTGTTCCCCTTCTTCCCCACCATTCTAGGTGTTATGTTAATAAACTGCTAATATGGATCATCTTGATATTGTCTCATCGGGGGATCTACCATGAATGAAGATAATATTGGATTGGACTCATATGCAAACAAGCCAAGGAGAACAGATCCATATATGCAGCCATTAGGCCCAGAAGTCTGAGAAACATGTGAGCCCTGCAGAACCTCGTCTCCAAAATGAGATCTATAGTATCAGATTCAGGAAACTCTCCACTGATGGATAAATTATTCCCACCTCCAAATTGAAGAGAGTTCCCAGGACAAATTGTCTCTTGCGATGGAATCTAGCAATATTTCTGGGAATCGATGAACAATCTCAAAACCTGGTAGAGGTCCTGTGTCAAAATTACTTGCTGACCAAGAATACATTAATCCTGATTTCTGACTATCCAGGCCTCTGGATACATGAACAAATGTATTCAATGGGACCTTAGAAATTCCCACAGCGCTGACATCTTTCTGAACACCCTAGGGGCTATTGCCAGCCCAAAAGACAGTTTTGAATTGATAAGTCTCCCTTGAAAGAAAAACAGTAGAAAACTGCCTGTGACCTGGGAAGTTAGAAACCTGGAAGAAGTTTACAGTACTCAATTGCCTTTCCTTAAGGCTTGACAAATAGTCCCGAAAGTTTCCAACCCAAAATTTGAATTCCGAGTCTCTACTCTTCATTATACGGAGAGATTTAATTTCAAGGTCACCTTTGAAATAAAAAGTAATCCATTCTACAGTAAGTATCCAAACTGTGGGATCCTTCGAATTCGGTCAATTTCTGTCACAGTGAAAAGACTGCTATTAGAAACTTTCGTCCAAATCAGGGTTCACCTTGGTATATTCGAGAAGAGGGGGGGGGGGGGCTAATATCGTCCTTGTAACTTCTTGCTCACAATTCTTCTGCATGATGGGAATCGATTCTATTGGTTGCATTCCTAACAAGCCTTTTATTTATTCATCAGAAATAACGCAGTTCTAGAAAGACGGATTGAATACTGTACTCTACAAGAAAGTGCTGAAACACCCCTGCCTTCATGGGCTTTGGGAATTAATTCAATTGGTTGCTATCCTAAAAAACAAAATAAAATAAAAAAAAACTTTATTTCATCAGAAATAATGCTGTTCTGAGAAGACGAACTGAATACAGTACTTACCCTACCACTTTATTTTAGTGTTGAAGCAAACTGAAGCTTCAGCCCCTCTCCCCAAGGACCAACTGTTTGATGGGATCTTTGACACACCCAGTATCCTGCTAGTCATCCCAGACAACTCGGATTGAGGAATCAATCTCACTATTTTTATTGGGTATGAAACCCCAACGACGTCTGTGACTGGACCTTTTAACCTGACTGCTCACCAGCCCAGGGCGAAACACTCCCCACCCTCAGCTTACGTTGGAAACTTATACTTCTTGCTCTAAAACTAAAACTGCACAATTAACATATATGGTCCCCTTAGTAACTACTAATTTCCTGTCAAGGAAGTTATTTCTAATCCGTTGGGTAACCTTTGCAACTCTTGCACTGCAAAACATCACAGAATTTTCCGGAAAACATATTTTGACATAAAGCTGATATATTTAACAGCTTGTTTTCTGCTGTTTTATTCATAAAAGCAATTTTCAAAAAAAATAAATAAATACACGTCTCCTGGAGACAGAAATTATAATAAACACTTTTAGTCATCACATTTCACCAACAAAATCTTTTTTTTCTAAATCACAAAGCATCCAGATAAGAAATAAACCAACAAAAATTGTTCGAATACAACCCCTTAAGGCACAAGATAACAAGAGAAACAAATTATACAGTACGAATGAAAAAAAAAATTCAGCACATTAATTCAAAATTCCAGCTCCACAACTGAACAAAAAATAAATTAGAGTAACTGACTCACTAATATCTTTTTTTTCTTTAAAAACCAAACACACGACAAACCTGTCTTCAGTATTATTTGGACTATTGTCCTCACCTTCATTGTTATCTGTACAACCCCGTGGACTGAATAAGGGGTTAGGTTCAAAGTTCTGTGATGGCTACCAAAGAGTCCGACAAGAAATACATGAAGGCCGGAGGTCACAATGTACAGATAACAATGAAGAGGAGGACAATAGTCTGAATAATACAAATAATACTAATTATCAGGCCTAATCTCAAAAATTCAGACAAACCTGTCTTCGTTCTGTTTCTTTTTGGTTTGGTAAAACCCAAAGATAAGACAGGAGATTTCTCACAATGTCTATCCCAAGCCAAGATAAAACAAAAACAAAAAACAACTTATTCCTGGAATTTAAGGAAGAAGGGGTCTTGGACAAGGGAGATAATTGAATGAAAAAATAATTTCTCGACCTGTAAACTAAATTGGGTAAAAATTGCATTAATTATACAGGTAAGTATAGATATCGATATAATCTACAAACCTTTTTAATCAAGAAACTGGTTAGAAAATTCCCATCTACCATCTGACAATGCATAATATACAAAATGGTGAAAGATTTAGCCAGTAGAAAAAAAAAAAAAAAAAATGTCAAAAGTAATTTGTTGCAAGGAAACAAGTTTATAAATATTTATTTTCCTGACATCCCACCATGCCAGATTAACACAAGGGCAAGTTTATAATGGAATTAATGCATCCTTATAAATCATTCAAGAACAAAAATTAAAATATACCCTCAAGAATATATTTCCCATTTCTTCTTTTATAATGAATTTCATCTAATTTGTTCAATTCCTCCACTAATAAATAATTCTTAGTTTTATGGATAACTCATAAAATGTTATTTGCTTATGCACAGGGGAAAAATAAATATTGATTGCTTGAGTTTTACAGCATGTCAACCCATTGGATTATTTTATGGTTTCTCTCAGATTACTGAAAGTTATGCATTAAATAAGCTCAGAACTTAAATGGCTGACAGTAGTTCCCATAATCAACTGAGGCCAATGTGTGCCAGATTAAGCAAAGCATCCAAAGTTATTTTTTACCACTTTCCAGATGTCTAATTTTTAGAACAAAAAGGGGATAGAGTTTATATATATATATATATATATATATATATATATATATATATATATATATATATATATATATATATAGTTAAACCTAATGAGTCAGATATACCTACTAATAGTTTTGCTTAGTAGCTCATCAGGCCAAGAATCTGACTTTTTCTTACCGCAAGGGTTTATCAATAAGTTTATATAGAGGACTGTACATGTCAGAAGTCACCCTGATACAACATCATGAAGCTAAGAGGTCCATAAGAAAGCAACGGCAACAAAGCATCGGAACATCATCTACAGGGACAACCTACAAATGCAAAATCTGTGGTCGTGAATGTTTCTCAAACATCGGACTTCATAATCACAGGAGGCGCTGCAACTTCAGGGGCACAAAAAACTTTATCATAGTCTTTAGAGACTGAATTGCCAATGATGATGATGATTGATGACGAATAATGATATATATATATCTCACACACATACATATTATACAAAAGCTGAGTGAATCATTGAGCGTTTGCTAAAGGCTTTTTTCCTATTTAATTTAACAATACAAAATACATCCCAAAATATTCCTTAGTTTTGAGATTAGGATATATTTGAAAAAAAAAGAAAAGAAAAAAAAGAAAAGAAAAGAAGTCCATTTTATTTGGTTCTAATTAGTTGCAATTTGCAATTAAGTCAAAAACTCACCTGACGCTTACTTCAAAGGGTGACCATTACTTTCCCCCTTCTCTATATATATCTTGAATAACTACTAATCATATGTTAGTTTTCTTTGAGTGTAAAAAGAGAGATTGGAGAGTGTGATTGAACTTCCCATTTTATATGTATGTTAATTTTCTGCAGCTAATGGCTGGTTTATATGTAAGACGGCTCAGTTTTTTTATTTAATTCCAAATTTTAGCAAAATGATTTAAATTTTTAAAAAAAATTCTCTGGTTGTATTTCATTTTTTAATTTAATTCGTTTTGCAAACTAACTTTCTTCCTAATCACAATTATCTACTCAGAGCTCAATAGTAATATAATATATATATATATATATATAATATATATATATATATATTATATATATATATATAAAGAACAGATGAATTGGTCATGGGAATGAGTATTCAGGACTCATTTTTTTTTCCCTTATAGATATTCAGATTTTTTCATAGGTTACTTTGAGAACTATATGTATGACAATTATATACAGAGCAATATATGTAAATTTGAAATAAGAAAAAAAAACTTAAAATCCAGTCATGTTGGCTATTATAAATATTTATTTCAACAGAAGACCATTGTTGGTGGGTTTGATTCTCACTGAGTGCCCCATGCTTCTGGTCTTAAGCATAAAAACTTTGAATGTGCATAACTCTTCTAAACACATTCTTTGTCAAATTCTCCAGTTTGAGAGAAAAAAAAAGTCTATGGTGGAAATATTCTTAAATATTTATCATGTACTGTTAGACAAGAAGGATTAATCATGGCCAATTTTATATCCAATTCCAATGGCTAACACACAAGCGTGTTTCTGAAATGAGGACATTATTATTATTATTATATAGATTTACTATGGGGTCCTCATTGTAGATCTGAAGGGCTGAGAAACAATCAAGATGAGGATACTAGTCCATGTATATCTGTATATAATAATATAGAGGAATAGTAGAATTTAGTTGCCTCAAAGACCAAATCAGCCTGTTCTTAGATGGCAAGAGGACAACGCTAGTCCATTATTTGCAAAGGATAGAAGAGCTTATCAAAAGGGATTCAAATGGATTCAGTTTCTTTGTTTAATCAATCTTCATGGGTTATTTGATGCAAAAGACACCCTTTTAGAAAAACAGTAGTAGTACTATTTAACCAGAGATGGAGGGATAACAGAATTCATACCTTTTCCAAGGGCATCAAGGATTCTGATGGATCCAAGCATAAAAATAAAATAGAATAAAAAAAATAAATAAAAAAATAAAAAAAATTCTTAAAAAAAAAAAAACATTAAAGAAAATATTGCAAGACAATGAAATTGGATTGGAAAAAAAGAGAATCCTTTATTAAAATAACCTAATCAATTGCAGGAAATTTCTCCACAGTATTCAAGAAGTTTTTTTTTCTTTCTTCATAAAGATGAAAATAAGAGATTCTGGATAGTGATTTGTCCTTCCACTTAACACAGAAGCATTTGTTGCAAGATCTGCAGAGTAATATAATCTAAAAATTGAGGGGCGGGGAAAATAAAATTTAAAAAAAAAAATTTCCCACATTGTGGAAGCTAAAATTTCATATAACTTAAGACAAAAAATATTTAATTTTTTTTCAAAAAAAAATTTTTTCTTTTTAAATCATTCTTATTTTTAACCCTGAAGTCCCAATAAAACCCAAATATTTGAGGGTTTAGGTAATTTTTTAATATTTTTTTTTCATTTATTTTTTATTTTTTTAATTTACTTCATTTGATTTCTTCTTCTCATCTCACAGTAAATATTTTAATATCAGGATTGAATTGAATCAAACCTGTTTATATATTTAGTTTTGGCATCTTTAGTAATTTTTTTTTTTTTTTTTTTTAGAGAAAGATGAGAAAGAGGTTGAGAACTAGCACATTTGAGATAGTCTACAACAGGAAAATGTGTTATGATCTCCACAGCCACACACACTCAAACATACATTCACACACACACACGCATACAAACAAACAGACACTAAACAAAATGAAGTCCAAAAAGATGATCAAGTGACTTTAGTGGACAACTGCCAGATGTACATTGGATTGTATTTCATTTAAAACAATTGTCAGAGAGGAGAAAAAAAAAAAAAAAAAAAAAAAAAAAATTAAAAATAAAAAGGTGTGAGGAGCACATGTGAAGAAACAGCCAAAGTTTTTTTGATGCTAAAAATGTCCCAGGAACTAGAATAGGGCTTTTTCTTTCTTTTTTTTATAGAGGGCATCATCATTTCAGTCAAATAGTTTTAGCTGATTTTTCAGTAAAAATCAGACCCTTTGCTGGTAACACTCAAATCATATCGTTTTCGCTTGGCATATGAGTCTGCGTAGTGACCACCGATCCCTTGGGAGTGCTGCCCAATATAGCCACCCTCGGGACTGGCTTCCGGGGGAGGAAGTAATTGACTGTAGCTGCGTTTCTGACCAATAGGAGATGTCTACAAAAGAAAGGAAGAGAAGAGAAAAATGAGAGATGCAAGAAATCAGAAATGGGGGAATAAAGATAAAGATTGGTTAGTGTTTAATGGCATTTCAACTATTGTGGGTTATTCAATGCCAACCTCATAATTTGTCTAACTTCAAGTGTATTGACATGGGGAGCTATAGAAGAGACATTGAGAATACAAAAAACAAAAACACACACACATATATATATATATTATATATATATATATATATATATATATATATATATATATATATATATACACACACACACACACAAAAAAAAGACTTACCATGGAGGAGCTGGAATTGTAGGCAGAAGAGCCAGAGTTTCCATAGTAACTTGAGTAAGAAGAAGATGATGATGATCCAAAGTTATTTGAAGAACCAAGAGAGCTGCCTATACTACCAAATGATGAACTGCCATAGTTGGAATTGTAATTGGATTGGTAATTAGAATAGCCAGACTAAAAAGAAAAAAAAAAAGCAGATTTATTAAAGAACAGTTCTAACAGAAGAAACAAAAGGCAAATATCTTTAAAGTATTTGCTGTTTCCTTTCAAATTGCAAATGTTTTATGCAAAAAAAAAATCTTAAAAAGTTTTATTTGACTTTAATTACAATTTTAAAGATTAGTCATAAAGTTACTTTTCAATTTAAGAACACCTAAGTTTTTAAATTAAAGAAAAAAAAAGGTAGCAATCTTTAAGCCCCCCCCCCCATTCTAATACAATAATCAATTCTATATATTAATCAGTTTTTGATAAATTTGTTTATACACTAAAATTTAGAGTATATTAGTCTATTTTTTGTTAATCACCCACTACATTTTTGAGTACCTTGCCTTTCTCAAATCAGAATCAGTGACTATGAAACACACAAATGAAAAGTTTTCAATGCTTAGAAAAAAGAAAGAAAAAAAAGAAAAAAAAAGAGAAACAATATGCCAAGTGTATTAAATTAGAGGCTGAATCTAGAATAATGTATACATTTCAAGGCTCTAGATAATTACCTTCTAACACATACATTTAATAATGATAATGTACATTTTAACAGATCGGAATTGAGAAACCCCCCCCCCCAAGAAATTTTAATCATTTTTTTTTTTAAGGGAATAATTTCAAGTTTTTGTAGAAGTTATTGAAATCAAACGGAATTTCCAACTTACATCATTTGATACTGATGATACTTTTCCGTAATTTCCACCATAGTTAGAAGAGGTACTGTTGTAGTTGCTGCTATAGCTACTTTCATACTGACCACTTCCGGTTCCGGACACGCTTCCTCCTCCCCCAGAGCCACTACCACTGTTGCCATAATAGTTGTCACTGTATCCTCCCTGAAATCAAGTAAATTTCAATTTAGAGACAACAAAAAAATCATGAATTACCTCCCTTGGAACGAGGCAGAGAAGAGTAAAAATGTTGATTTCAACATGTAAATCTTATTGTACACGTACAAAAATAGTTACAGCAAGAATTTTTACATCAAATCAATTATATATGTACAAAGACAGACATGCAATGGAGGAAGGAAAAGAGAATTTTTAAAACAACAAATGAATACTTCATTAACATGCAATAGCAAATGTTTATATAATGAAAAAGGGGCCACAATCACATGTAAAATACAAAATGGGGGAGAAGCATCAAAACTAGTAAATGTGGTATACCATTAAGAGAAAGAAATATTTTTAAATGTAAAAAGGGCGAATATTACTACCAAATAATATTGTATGCAACTTTAGATAAGAATAAGAAAACAGATGAAAGTAAAGAAACAAGATTTTTGATGTTATAAGATTTGAAAAATAAAATCATTTGAGTTTACTGGATAAATTTTGTAAAAAAATAAGCTCATTGACCCCCCCCATCACTATAATATAATTGACATTTACTATTTATCGAAAAAAAAGTAAAGTTAGCAGTGGTCTATTGTTGGTATCAGTCAGACAGTGAGGGAGTGTATCTCCTTTTCACTAGCACTAGACCAGGGAGATTGTTTTGCTCAGGTGGAGTGAAGCACCTACCGTCAGCTCCCACTTTACCACACAGATTAGATTAAGAAAGCTATGTTACTCATGTGCCGATTTGGTATGAGCTGATATTGAACCAGGAACCATACAATCCCTAGATTGATGCTCAACTGACTGAGTTAAACCAAAGTATTAAGTGGTTGTGGCAAACGTAAGGTGGGATTTTTTTTTTTTGTGTGTAATAAATTACATTGGCTAAATACAATATAATCTTTGTTTCAAGTTGGTTTCTAAATTCATGTTCCTATTCTTCAATTGTAATGGATACATTTAAAAATAAAAATATCAATTTATTTTCTTTTTAATAGTTTGAAGTCAAACAGGAAAAAATATCTTAAAAGTTTAGATTTATCAATGTTTATTAAATTTATCACTAACACATAGAAATGTTCACTATTCCTTTTAGCATGCAAATCATTTTTAATCTTAACATTCTATTTTTTATTTGATTGGCTAAATGTCTATTTTGATTTATTTTGCAAAAGATTTAAGCAGTTTTTTTTTGTTTTTTTTAAAAGCTTGATAAAAAAGAAGGTATGTTTATATATTAGTTGATATACATACAGAATAGCTGCCAGAAAGGTCTCCCTTGTTACTGTTAAAACTGTAGTCACCAGATGAAAGATTTTTGGAAGAGGCATAATTATAGCCCCCAGCACTGCTACTTCCATTACCACGCCCATCTTGGTCAGAATAGTTAGATTGGTATGATGACTACAATAGAAAGAAGCACACATTGCAAACTATCTGGATGGCAGGGAGGGCTGCAGACAAGTCGTAGTAGAGACAACTTTGGTGTATGGGACATTCACTTGTTTCAGGATTAGTTTTAGTAATTTAATACAAGTTATTTATATGTAAAACACCAAGAATTTAAAAAAGTTGAACAATTTTTTTTCCCTAAAAAATTTACACTAATTCAGTCCCATAATAATTGTTACATTTAGTTTATGAAATTAGCATGCAAATGTAGCAATTATTATGGGACAGAAAAGAGACTAAATCAAACTGTCCCATAATAGTTATATTTAGAGTATGAAATATATAAATGAAAAAGTAAAAACTGCTATGAGATACTGTTAGTATCATATAAGTGAATTTGATGAAAATTATTTTTTAAGATTTAATTTTTAAATTATTTATAATCCTTTGTTATCCCAACAAGTTAATCATTTTATAAAACACATAACTATTTCAGCTT
>CM042148.1:68174868-68329868 GCA_023376005.1 Doryteuthis pealeii
GCTGGTGGTTCCATGGAGGCTGAGTGACAGCAAGTCTCCTCAGGTCTCCAGGACTCTCTGAGTATTCTAGCCGATCCCAACAGTGCTGTAGTTTGGATTCTTCTTCTGATTTCCAATTCCCCCAACTTCTTTTCCAGAGCTTTTTCAAGGGCACCAATCACAATTGGTACGACCTTCACCTTCATGTTCCAAAGTTTCCCCAGTTCTCTGGCAACGTCTAGGTATTTGTCTATCTATTCGCTTTCTTCATTTTCACTCGTGGTCGGCCGGGACGGCAAAATCCACGAGATGACAGGTTCTCTTTTTCTTGTCAATCAATACTAGGTCCGGTCTCCTAGCCGGGATTAGGTGATCCGTCTGTACCTCGATTATTATTATTATTATTATTATTATTATTATTATTATTATTATTATTATTATTCACTCCTTGAGAAATTTTCCCACCATCGTTAGCTGGTGCTCTTTCACTGGAGGTTGAGTGATAGCAACTGTCCCCATGTCTCCAGTACTCTTTTGAGTATTCTACCCAATATTAACAATGCTGTTGTTTGGCCAGTATCGACTTTCCGCTAATTTCCAATTAATATTTTCCGAATTCCAGTGGATTATCTTTCCCACCCAGTCGTGCCTAATCTTGTACTCTTTTTGTGCTAGTTTGCTGAATTTGCTTATCATATGTTAAACCTTTGTTTCGTCTTTGTCTCTACAAATTCTACACTTGCAATTCTGCAGCGTCTTATCTTTTTTTTACCTTGATATAGTTTGTTATTATGGCATTATCTTGTGCTGCAATTAAGAAATTCAGATTTTCTATAGAGGTTTCCTTTTCTTAGTCATGTTGAGTGTAGTCCTGTACACAAGGTGGTTTATTGTAATAATTTGTTTTTGTGATTTTGTAAATTTGTAGCCTATTTCCTAAGCTATTGTTGCTCGACCTACGAGATACCACTATGGGTTAGACTCTGGTCTACCCCCTTCTTGTTGGGGCTTCCCCCCCCTTACATTACTGTAAGCGATTTATACAGCATGGACTATTCCTAGTCTCATGTATGTTGCTTTTATGTTTATCCTTTTACATGTAACTTTGTATTACTTACGTATGTATGTTCATGTACACCTCTATGTATTATGTATCCTGTTTATTCTGTGCTGTATATAAAATGTTTTGTCTATCAACCTTTGTCGGAGTTTTATCTTCAAGTATTATCACATTAATCCTTACACTATTATTATTATTATTATTATTATTATTATTATTATTATTAATGATATGAGAGTTTTTCACACCAATCGTAAGCTGATGGTCGTTCTTTGGATTCTGTGTGATAACAAGTCTCATGTGTTCAGGCCTCTTCTGAGTATTCTAGCTGATTTCAATAATGTTGCTGTCTGGGTGGTCTCAATTCTTCCTCTGATTTCCAGTTCCTCTAGTTTCTTTTCTAAGCTTTTGGGTACTGTTCCAAGTACATCAACTACAATTGGTATCACTTTCACCCTTATATTCCAGAGTTTTTTGGGGTTTTTTTTTTTCAATTCTCTTGCAAGGTCTTTGTATTTGTTTATCTTTTCGCTTTCTTTCATCTTCACCCTGTGATCTTGCTGGAACTGTAAAATCTACCAGTTGACAAGTTCTCTTTTTTATGTTAATCTATACTATACTGGCTGGGATAAGGCGACCCGTCTTTATCTCAAAGTCCCAAAGAACTTAATGTGTTTCATTCTTAAGAACACTTTCTGGTTTATGCATATACCATTTTGTTGTATGGTTAAAATATAGTTTTTTTTTGCACAATTCCCAGTGGATCACCTTTCCAACCCAGTCGTGCCAAGTCTTGTATTATTATTATTATTATTATTATTATTATTATTATTATTATTATTTCACATCTTGGGAGTTTTTTTTTACACTAGCGTTTTATGGAGCTTGAGTGACAGCACGTCAGGTCTCCAGGACTCTTTTGAGTTTTCTAGCCGATCTTAACAATGTTATTGTTTGGATGATCTCCGTTCTTCCTCTGATTTCCAATTCATCCAGACGCTTTTCCAAACCCTTGGGACCATTATTATTATTATTATTATTATTATTATTATTATTATTATTATTATTATTATTATTTACTCCTTTTGAGTTTTCACATCAGCATTAGTTGATGGTCTTTCACTGGAGTCTGAGTGACAGCAAGTCTCCTCAGGTCTCCAGGGCTCTTCTGAGTATTCTGGCAAATTGCAGCAGTGCAGTCTTCTGAATGGTTTCAATCATTCCTCTGATTTCCAAACTTTCCAAACCCTTTTCTAATCCTTTTGGGACTGTTCCAAGTGCACCAACTACAATTGGTATCACTTTGATTATTATTATTATTATTATTATTATTATTATTATTATTATTATTATTATTATTATGTGTTGAAAACAATGTATTTAAGTGTACACATGCATTTTTATGCACGTGCCTGCGCGAAAGTGTGTATGCGTGTATCTAAAAGTAAGTGTGTGTTTGTGTCTGTGTGTGAGTGCGTGCGCGCATGTGTGTGTATGTGTGTATGTGTATGCAATAGAGAGAGGGAGAGAGAGAAAGATATATATAGAGAGAGAGGGTGAGAGCATGTGTGCGCACGTGTACGCGCGTGTGCGTGGGAGATAAAGTGTGTGTGTGGGGGGGGGGAACGTTTGTAATATTCTTTCTATCGCAATTTGCCCAACTAGAGAAGGGGAAATAGCAAACAGTAGCCGTAGTAGTGAAGTCTGCTGATATATTGTTGTAGTATTTTGGGAGGAGTTTGCTTTTTGTTATTTTAGTTAAAAATAAAACCACCCTCAATATTTTATCGGGGTGTGGTTGGGTGGGGTGGAGGACAGTGGCTGATGGAGATAATATTTAGTGCTGTATCGGAAATAGAGGAGTGAAATGGGTGGTGAAATCATTTGTTGTGATGCTCGTCACTCTGAAGCCATTTACTTCCGTTTTTTCTTTTCGTGGCCATTCATTCCTTTTCGACTTATATGGAGGGAATTGACAGTAGCCTACAGTTACAAGAAAATTTAAAAAAAGAGGGTCACCAAATTTGGAGTATGTTGAACTTTTTTCATCCCTTCGATCATCTTTATTTACACTTAGGAATATACGCAAAAAATTATAATATATATATATATATATATATATATATATATATATATAGAGAGAGAGAGAGAGAGAGAGAGAGAGAGAGATTATATAGATTATATATATATTAGAGAAAAGGAAAATCCACCTCCAACCTCTTCTGACACCATCAACCGACCCCCCCCTTATTCACGACCTCCTCAATTCATTAGAAAGAAAATGTTCACCTCTGAAGCAAGAACTCTATTCCTAAAAGTCCTGAAGAAGGTCTAACAGACCGAAACGTTGCATCGTCGATATCACAACCTACGATAAATATCCATTTTCTACAACATCCCGTGTTTGTCTACCTTTCTCCATATATATATATATATATATATATATATATATATATTATATTGACATTTCAGTCTCGGAAGACTATAATAAAGTTTTTGTGTCCCTGAAGTTACAGCACCTCCTGTGACAGTGAAGTCCGATGTTTTAAAAACATTCTCGACCATAGATGTCGCATGTGAAGGCTGTCCCTGAAGATGTTGATGTTCCGGTGCTTTGTTGCCACTGCTTTCTTCTAGACCTCTTAGCTTCATGGTGTTGCGTCAGGGTGACTTCTGACAAGAACAGTCCTCTACGGAGATTCTACCGCCACCGAGGGCGGTCCTGAGCCAAATTTTCCCAGCTTGAAGGAGCAATGCCAAAGCACCTGAGATCATTCTCGCAAAAAATAATCGACAGATAAAAGACAAAATATTTTTTTTAAATAATGCGAAATATGTTTAAACTTAATATTTTCAAAGCAAAAGGATCTTTTATAAAAACTGGCAAAACTTTAAGCCAGTGAACTGGATAAAAAAATGTTCTGTTTCTATCATTGCCAATATCAGTTACTTAATATCGTATCAAATTCTATAAAGAATATCAAGCTGAATTAAATCTATGCAAAATGAATAAGTCAATGAGTATATATGACTTCAATTATGCACATATCCCCCAAAAATTGTCGGCTAAAAGCCATATCAAATAAACACATTGTTTATTTACTTACTCTCATACTGTCGTGTAGCAAGTCAATAAAAAGTGGAATATAAATAAGTTCAAAACAAACGAAGAATCTGGGAATGGCCAGCTGGTGTAGTGGTTAGAATGTGTGTGTGTGTGTGTGTGTGTGTGTGTGTGTGTGTGTGTGTGTGTGTGTGTGTAGTATAGTGAGAAATTTGAAAAAACACAGGTTTAAATAAAATGAGTGGTAAGTTTATAAGCCGACGCTGCAGTGATGCAAAAATGTATTTTAAAAAATCTTTCCGCAGACTAATGTGGTCTGCAGTGGCTGGAATCATTAACTTTTTGATACTTTTTTTTATATACATTTACATCAAACTCTTTTGAGTTTTCTTTGTGGATTATAATGCTTCTGATTTAAAAAAAAAAAAAAAAATTATTTTATTTTTAAAACAGAATATGCATTTTCAAAATTTAAAAAAATTCCGGCTCCGAACACGAACGTTCGTTTGTACCACTTTTGTTTGTAACGGTTTACTCACACCGTCTTTCTATCACAAACATTTCGCTCTTGATGAAGACCGCTTTAATAAAAGGTCGAAACAGATTTCTGTCAGCGAATTATAATATCATTTGATTGTTTTTTCTAAAAATATTTATTTCGTACTATCGGATTCACTTCCATTCACTTTTCATGTATATCTATCTATCTATCTATCTATCTATCTATCTATATATATATATATATATATATATATGTGTGTGTGTGTGTGTGTGTGTGTGTGTGTGTGTTTGGGGAAATCTTATGTCAAACATGGATGTGAAATAAATTAAAAACTCCGTTAAATGTTATATGTTAAGTTTCATTTTATTTCATTCAATATTTCGAAGGTATGAACCTTCTTTCTCAAGAATGCCTAGACTGCATTCTAGACATTCTTCTTTTAGAACGTCTGGAATAATGATTCTATTTCAACATATAACCATTTGTCCGGCTATCCAAAATTCATCTATGACTGCTTGAAATACAGTACCTTTGAAACAGGTCCAGTCATTCGTTGCTATTGCTCAACGGATTTGGAGAGAGTGGAGTCATCTTTTGAAGCTTGTTCCGCTTCTCGAGCGATGATGACTGTGGTACAGAATCCTTGATGATGATACAGATTTAATCTGTTTTTTTTTTCTTTTTTTTTTTTTTTTTGTTGCTTTTTTCAGCTTAGTCGGCCTCATCAATTGGCTTCCGGTTCAGTTGATCTTACCAGATATGTGGATGATTTCGTATGTAAACTGCTGCAAATATAGCCATCTCTCCATTCTTGCTGGGGGTGGTTTTGAGGAAGATGATAACACTTTCACTAGTGTACTAGATATTTACCACGTACCCCACGTGTACGGGTTAGGCACAAGGCCCTATTAATGTGAGACCACCCACAAGCTGTGACATATGGGTGGCGGGTGCAAAAAATGCGTTGATTCCGTCGGCATTGCCCCTCAAGGGGGTGCCTCAGGCACCGGGCAATAAACCCAGCCCTGCCCCTTTAAATTGAGGGGGCAGGTGTTGCCAGGGGGGCCTGGGATCAACGATGTTAGCTTGTAAGGTCTAGGGTCGAAGCCACTAGATCCCCGGCTCCGAAGAGCCAGATCTACATACTTTCACTAGTGTACTATGGCCTGTCGGGATTTCAAAGTTACATCCTAAAAAGTAAAATTGTAACATTTTATATGCTCAAAATACACATTCGAATTGAGAATAACGGTAATTTTCACTTTTATTTGGCTAAATTCTTAGCAAATAAGGTAATTAGAGTAACCTCCCTTGACTTTCACTTTGAAACAAGCCGGTAGCCAGTTTGAAAGTCTCCGTGCAAAATACACAAATCTTAGAAACTTTTCGAAAACAATACATCTGCATGCTTTAACACACAAATATCATAAAATGTGTTCTTAATAACAATTAAGTTAATTTCAGATAATGCGCACGCACAATTTTATGCTAGGAATTTTAACAACTAAAGGTGAAAATTACCCGAGATTCTATGGATGTAAGTTTCCTTCTAACGTAATAGATTGGATTTCGAGCCTTATCTGGTTGTTGCTGTTCTAAGATTGAATGGGTGAGGCATCAGTTGTGGCTCTGGTACGCAATTTGAGGTTCTTGTATGCCATCACCGGAGCTTTCTTATAATCTTTTTTTTTACTATTAAATAAAAACAATTTTTTAATCCATTTACCTGGCGTTATTCATTACAACTGGCGACGGGAGTGATACAACGAACCTTCAAGCAGGCAATAACAAATTTTGGGAAAATTCAGCCCTTCTCTGTAAACTTATAAACAAAAGAAAAGGGACCGTCACATGCCACACGGCGACCTTAGAAGATGGAAAATAAACTCCATCATTCAAGTTAGTTTTACATTCTCGCCGTTCCCTTTCGTTGCTGGTACAGAAGAGAGTGAGTCTCACACTTTTGGGTTTGGCGCCAAAGTATGCTGGCTCATGATTGGTTGGTTTGAAACAGAGGCTCGCAGACTAGGGACGATAACCCCATACCCCAGAATTCTTAATAACAACGTTAAAAGTTTAATCACTGATTAATTAGTTAACAAAGGGTTTTCTTTCCCATAACATACAATAAATGATGTATACAGTTCAAGAGGTCATTTTTCTGACGTTATTGGTTATATCTCGTTTAACCGAGATTTCTTTAATTTTTAATCTCGTTACTTCGAGAGTTTCGGTATATTACAGTAAGTATAGTGTAAAAGTGACGTGTTATTAAACAAATACACATATCAAAGGAAAAAAAGGAAAACGTAAATAACAGTTGAATATTCTCCGAGATCCTCAGGGTAAAAAAAAAAGAAAGATTATAAGAATATAATTTTCAAGAGTTGTGATTACATGTTTGGTTGTTGTTGTTTTTTGTTGGCATCGTTCCCTCTACCAGAGACGATGGAGTAGTGTCCAATTTTTTTATTTAACTACGAAGCCTGGGCGGGTTCATATGGAGTATGAGCTGTTGCCCAATCAGCAAATCCCCCTTCTCTACTGTCGCTGTGATCCAAAGAAAAGGTAAGGAACCAATGCAGTTTGGCAGGAGTTGCTGGGTAGCATTGGATTTCAGCATCAAACCACCTTAGGGACTCTGACTCCTGATCTGTTTCCGGAGTTTACTCCCTTAGCCTTTCCTTGGGATGGGGTAAAGCCGTTAGGCAGCGGAGGTTTTATATCGGACTTACTCCTTAGATGAGTTGCTGACCAAGGCTAATGAGCCCCTTCTAACCCATTAATCCTACTACTGTCGGTGTTCCTGAAAAATAAAAAGTTGACTTTGTGTTTTATCCTGTCTATGGTGGAGGGGTTGCGTTAGCACAAAAAAGTAGGAAATTGGGGAAAAACATATTTGGATCGTGCGATAAACTCGAAAAACTGTAAAGTCTTGAAGAAACCACCAATTCGATTATGTGGATATCAGGTGGCCTAAGAATTATTCAGCCCTGTCGGTGGGGCTTTAGAATGCACCGACTGCACCTCTGCTGAGGGGTAAGACCCCCACCCCCAAATGAGGCTACCTGTTGGCCGTGGGTGGCGACTCGTGATGCTTAAGGACAGAATCCTGGTGGATGAGCAGTCCATGCAACACTCCACTTTGGCCCTTACTTAGGCTAGACGGTCGGTCAGAGAAGCCCCCTCAGATCAATCGGCTGTTCACGGCAAGCACTAGTACCTATATGATTGTCCCAACCCTATTGCCCTTATGGTAAGCACCAAACCTTTTTACCATATATATATTTACCAACCCCTCCGCACGAGCAGGATGCGACACAAGGTCAATTTCTTAAGCGGAGTTCAACAGGTTTGAATTCAGAGTTTTCCTTCTCCTAGACCGGTTGCCTAATCAAGGTTAAAGAGCCCCGTCTGCCCGACTATTTACCCATAGCTGGAGGGAGAGTAGGATTCATACCTTTCCCAAGGGTATTAGCACTAAGTGAAATAATTGCCACGTCCAGGATTTGAACTCGGGTCGACGAGTCCATTTCCCATGACTATAACCATTACACCACGTGCTTCCTACCTTTTTAACATATATGTGCTAGAAGGCGGTGGCTGAGTGTCTTCATGTCCTGGGAATGACATTAAACTCTAAATGATGATGAGGTTCCAGTTCTGGAGGTCTGCAGAATGTGGAGCACCCCTTCATCACTATTGCTCCCTGGTCCACTCTGACCCGGAGTGGGAGTACTTGTTAGGATCTCATCTAAGGGTTGAATAGAAAAATGTGGGTTTTTTTTTTTTTAATTGAGTATCCATTAAAAATTAATTTATTTAAAAACTTAGTCGTCATTAAATAACCCACCGAAGTTGATATGCCATAAAACAAAACAAACCAAGCCTAAGAATTATTTTTTGTTGGTAGACAAGTTTTGACCTATGAGTGTTAAAGGCCTGTGATCTTGACATACAGAGATAGGTTTAATCAGAAAGGAGGGGTGTGTAGCTGTGAAGAGGAACCTTAAATGAAGGCAGAACACTGCTATAGTAAAGTTAATTAAATGTAAATTAGTGGTCCCTATAATGTAGAGGAGATAATTTACGGGGAACAATGGAGCAGAGAAATATAAGTTGTTTTGTTCAAAGGACAAGAGTATGACGGCCAAATTTACTACAAAAAGTGTTTAATAAACGTTAAATGTACACAATACATCTTTTATTAATAATGGAGATTCGCTTCCGGTTTTTGTCTGTAACAAAAATTACGTCACTGCTTACGTCACATTACCCAAAATCGTCATAACATAGAATAAATACACTCAAAATTTGAACATGCAACATTAGACAGTCCTCATTGTTTTTTAAAACAAGTTTTAATAAATACATGACTGGTATTATATATCTATATATAGTTTGTTTTATTTTAATACATATTTAAAGTTTACATTTCAAATTGTTTTATTTTTCAATCCTTTAATGAATTTGATGATTTTACTTACTTGGGGTACAAACTCGCTGACATTGAATTTTTTAAAAACAAGTTTTAATAAATACATGACTGGTATTATATATCTATATATAGTTTGTTTTATTTAGATACATATTTAAGGTTTACATTTCAAATTGTTTTATTTTTTAATCCTTTAATGAATTTGATGATTTTACTTACTTAGGGTACAAACTCGCTGACATTGAATTTTTTTACTCCCACCCCTCAGGCAATATGTTTCAAAAATCTATTTTTACATCGCTCAGAGGGCGTTTTTTTTTTAAATTTTGTACTAGTATATACAAATACGTTAGTACAAGTGTTTAGTGAATGTTAAGTTCAATCATTAGTTCAGTTCGTTTAGGTCAGATAAAAGGCTACTGGTAAATTGGTAGTTTTATGGTTCGATTAGAGTTTGTGGTAGTTTTAGGGAGTTAGTTTAGGCAAGAGTTTAGGCAAGAGTTTAATCCTGCTTGAAGAATAGTCTTCATAGACTATTCTTCGTGTATTGAAGTTTCTTTTGGGTAGCTTTATCCGAAGGTATTTGTAGCCAGTAGCATGCCGAAGGCTTCTAATTCGTAAAGTGAGGTGTAGCAACCCTTTATCGACCGTCTTGTGTGTTTGATAATGGGATGGCTACTAGCCTAATGGGAGTCGGTAGGCAGAGAATCACCTTCTTGGGTTTATTAATTCTAGTAGTCCGAAATTATCCCCTATGTGGTTAGCTGGATAAAGGTGTAGCAGGAACGCTAGGACCCACCTTGTGTCCCGCAAGGAGTTAGGAGTAAAAGTGAGGGCGAGGAAGGCAATGTGCTTACTTTTATAAGTGTCATCACGTGACCATAAGGGGCTGCCTGCTGCTGCTGCTGACCTGTAAAACCGAAAGTTTGTCCCCTAAAGGGTACTAGCCGGTGTAGCTGGAAGTATGTCCCTTAATAAATTTCAGCAATAGAACAATGTGTATATTTTATATGTTGAGACACGTTTATGTATCCTTTTCAATACTTTACGTTACGCTAATATTGACTTGATCACTTGAAAGCGTTGGAATATTTTGATATATATATAAGGTGTGCTACAATACACAACTTAAATTTATAGACTAAGCGAGGTCACGTGGTTTAAACCTCACCCAATCAACAGCCCTAATGCGTGGCTGGTTGACTACTTAATCACTGATACTGAGAGATGTCCATTTGCAATCATTGACGAAGGATTTGCAATACTGAGGAGCACCAAGGAACAACCAAAGGATTCTTTACCAAGGATCTCTTCTGGACAAGCGCTCTTGCTAAAATAGGCTCTTGCCTAAAGGATGGCTCATAAAATCGTAACAATTATCAATATAACTTTAGGCTTCCACTGTTCATTCTCCAACATTATTCATATTAATATTTCTTTGTATTTTGCTTACCTGATTATTGCTATTAAATTTAGCATAAGACTAAAAAGAAGAAATAATTGTAGGAAAATGGTTACGCTGTTATGCCTGCCTTCCTTGGAAATCAGCATTCAAAATTAGGGCGTTGACCGCAAATCGCCCATACTCTAGTGGAAAGTATGCAACTACCTCACGTGATTTAATTCCAATATTATGATAAATCATCTTCGGTTGAAAATACCCTCAGCCGGAAGTTTTACCACCAAAGTGTAAGACTAATCTTGTTGCTATGAAAAAACGTGAGATATACAAGCAAAACGTGCCAAATACCAATTCACCTTCTCTTTTCTTCTTTGTTGCGCCTGCCTTTCTTGAATATATGAGTTGGAGAATGTTAGGATATTTATAAACAAACTATAACATTTTATGACTGAATGACCTCACGATAACACTTTAAGTGTCATATATATATATAAAGGGAATGACTTACCGGTAAAAAATATTGGGTTAATCTCAAAATTTGGTTGATACAAGTATTAATCGGATAAGTCAGTGTTATAACAAATATAAAGTGCTTAATACGTTAGTAGAGCGGATTTAGTGTTCATATACACACTGTAATATATATATATATATATATATATATTATAAAATAATAAAATTCGAAGGCAATACAATGCGTAAAAAATAAAGACAAAAAGATGTTTTATATGTCTAATCGATTTCAAAGCAAAGCTTTATCATCAGAGTTTAATTTCAGAAATTAAACTCTGATGATAAAGCTTTGCTTTGAAATCGATTAGACATATAAAACATCTTTTTGTCTTTATTTTTTACGCATTGTATTGCCTTCGAATTTTATTATTTTATAACATACTCAACAATGCTTCAAGCAAATTACCAATTACTTTTATATATATATAAACTCGAATGCAAACACATCACCCCTGATAAGAAAGTACTTGGGATAAAGACTTCGGTGGACTAATCCACGGATTCCATCCAAATGTAAAAAAAGTTGGCACACACACACACATATATTAGAAAAAGTGTGTTCTTCAAACAGTAGGTTTATTATAATTAGGTTCCTTCTTCTATTAACATGACCCTAATAGTTAACGACTAATTTCAGTTAACATCATTGTGTAACTTGCTGCTTTGTAAAAGTAATATACCGATACGAGACAAGATAAATAGACGACTTGTTTATTCAAGTAAAATACAAGAACGCAAAGATATAAATTTATACAAACGCAACAACGTAACGATTAAAACTACCACGAGAACAGTTATTAATGCAAGGGGGACAACTCATCACATCGGTCATAATTTTTTTTTTTCATTTCAATTTTTTTTATTCGTTAGTCATGTTTAAGGATTGCCTAGGGAGATTTTTTTTTTTTAATTTCTTAATTTTAAAACAATTACCAAAAATCAGGAATTGTCCAATTTTAATGAAATTTTCACCAAATTATTTTCCGATGACTTAATTTTATAACGATTAGTTTATTCTATTAAAGAAATTTGAAAAATATATTTTTTTTAATCAATTTAGAATGTGTGTGTGGTGTGACTTTTGACCATTTGAAGAAAAAAAAAACTAATGTTCAGATTACCGTTTATTTCTTGGCCCTAAGAACCTGATTGGTATTTTGGCGCCTAGGAAACTATCAAGCTGCATGAAAATTCCCATTCTTCACTGTCGACTATGATAGACCCTTAATGATACCTAAATGGAAAACCTTCATAGCTGGTACGCATGTTAACGCGGTTAACGCACCCACCAAACCAAAATCAGTTATCAGTAGCTGCGAAGGTCCGGTATTTTCCAAAGGGCAATAACTCTAACTTCCTTTTTTATAAAATTTTCATATTGCCCTAATATTGTATATATAAAAACCAAAACGCTCTAACATGGCCAAAGTATTTATTTATTCAGAAATAACACATTCTCTAAACATTTTTTGTCGTATTTTCAATACTTACAAACTGTCGAATTTATTTGTGTTTCCATATATATATATATATTATATATAATATATATAATGAAGGTAAAAATGGATATTGAATCCGACAATATGTAAGAAAGTTTTATAGAAAAACAACAAGATGTTAAACATTTTTGCTGACAGATATCTGTTTCGACATTATGAATATGTCTTTTTCAAAGCAACATTGTAAGCGCTTACAATGTTGCTTTGAAAAAGACATATTCATAATGTCGAAACAGATATCTGTCAGCAAAAATGTTTAACATCTTGTTGTTTTTCTATAAAACTTTCTTACATATATATATATATATATATATATATATATATATATATATATATATATATATATTTCCATCCGTTTGGTTTCAATCAAAAAAATGGACTCGTCATTTTAATTAGGGCTATAAGAGTCGGGCCAACAACTATGAAGGGGGCCGATGGCACCTAAATAAACAAACATTGACCGCCACACATCAAACAAGCCACTTTTGACCCAATTAGAAATCTAAAAGTCATGCGCACAGTACCGAGATACATACACATACTCACATTCACACATATATATGTATGCACACACATACATTTATATGTATACATATATGGGCATATACATAACTCCTAAGAACCCTCCCTCACATATATAAGAGGATTAAAAAAATAACCCACATCAAAGAGGTTTTTCACGGAACAGATGGACTTGCTACTACTAACACACTCTTCTACCCGCATTTTAATAGCATGTCAAACCCTCAAAAATACTCCAATTTTTATAGTTTATTCATAATGCTCCCTTTCAAAAAATCTAAAAACAATTTCTTCAAATAAGAAATTTTCTCCTAAGGTCGAAACTAGTTGAAAATAAATAATATATATAAAAATATTCCTGTTTGTCTTATTACTTTTTGTTCATACTATATATATATATATCTTAGAAAGGGAGGAAAAACTCAACACCGTAATTCCATAATAAATTTATTTCGACTAAAAATGGGGCTTATATAAATCTAAGTTGATTTAATATAGCTCCCCAAAATCCAGACTCATCAGATGGATTCTCCCATCTGATGAGACTGGATTTTGGGGAGCTATATTAAATCAACTTAGATTTATATAGACCCCATTTTTGGTTGAAATAAATTTATTATGGAATTACGGTGTTGAGTTTCTCCTCCCTTTCTAAGATAAATATTGTTCTGTATATATTCTAAAAAGTTTATTATACATTGAGCTCTCTTTAGTGATTTAAAGATTCACTG
This sequence comes from Doryteuthis pealeii, assembly GCA_023376005.1. Classification (NCBI taxonomy): domain Eukaryota; kingdom Metazoa; phylum Mollusca; class Cephalopoda; order Myopsida; family Loliginidae; genus Doryteuthis; species Doryteuthis pealeii. Next base: position 68,188,579 of record CM042148.1, read on the forward strand.
TATTTATACATACTGGATCATACAATAATAATACAGTGTATCTTAGAAATCACATATAGAATCATCCCTCACTACCAAGTTTTGGATAACTCTCATCTATATATATATTGAATGAATGAATGCAGGAAAAAAACTTTAAATTCGCTTCATGTAATAATTTATTTTAGCTGTATGTTTTTGCTGATCTCTGATGGTGATGTATTTCTGCAGTTGAAATAGATTACATGAAGCGAATTTAAAGTTATTTTTTTCCTTCATTTATTCACTATATGACACTGTCCGTCCACATATTCATAATAGGCATATCGTCCTCTCACTGTGGTTAAACCTGTAATATTACATTTGAACGCCACATGAAATGATCCTTATTATAATATGGTAAGTTACCTCCCTTCCACGGTGGATTGAGTGAACATTGAGAAGCAGTACGCATGCGCGGAATGCCAGTATAAAACATTGATAAATACCAGGAGCAGACGTCAATAAGCTGTGTGTATAAATACCTAATAAATGTCCTATTACATATTAATACTGAGTGAAAGTTATCATTGAAATAACATCACAACATACAAGTAAAATAGATACTACAATCCTCATCACCAAATACACACCACACACACACACATATATATATATATATATAATATTATATATATATATATATATATATATATATATATATATATATTAAAAGAAAGGAAATGAATCCGACAATATGAGTAAGAAAAGGTGGAATGAAAACATCACACAATGGTTTTCTTCTTTAACAGCATTGTGTGATGTTTTCATTCCACCTTTTCTTACTCATATATATATATGAAAAAAAAAAGCCGAGGGTGTCCTGGCGTTGCTCAGCAAGACCTTTGTCAGCCGCTCACCGGCTATCTATTTAAAGCTGTACAAAGCTATGGTGCGGCCACACTTGTAATTTGCATCACCAGGCTGGAACCCCTATCTCGCTCAAAACATTAACCTCCTAGAAACTGTACAGAGACGTGCAACCAAACGAATACCCCCCATCGGGAATCTGCAATATTCTGAACGTCTCGCTGCCCTGGGAATGGATTCGTTGAAACTCCAGCGTCTGGCAACTGACCTGGTAAACGCTCATAAGGTCATTAATCATTTTAACAACAGCAACCTTGAGCACCTTTTTGATCTCCATCTTTCTAACACGCGTGGGCATGCATACAGAATCTGTGTCCGTTGTAGGTTGCCAAAACACTGCATCTTTCAAAGCCTCCATGCTTCCTGTAGTCTGCCAATACTATACCTGATACCCTTCTCCACATATATGCACACACATACATGTATATTATTACTGTAAACTGTTCATGTTCCTGACACTAATACATTATTCTATGTACTAGACATGAGACTTTGATGAGTTGTGGTGCACCTGAACACTGTACACACACATGTATATAATTTCTGTACGCTATTCATGTTCCTGACACTAATACATTATTCTATGTACTAGACATGAGACTTTGATGAGTTGTGGTGCACCTGAGCACTGTACACAATAAATTTCATTATTTATATTAGGGTAGGGCGATTTTCACTGTTTTTTTTTAATATCAAATTTCATGAGATCGGATGTTGTGTATTGGTCTATTAAGTGCTGATACCAAAAATTAGATAATGCACTTGTACCAATTTTTGAGGAAATGGCAACAAATATCGTAGACAAAAATGTACTGAAAAAATCTTCAGTTTTGTAGAATTTGGCCAAAAAGTTGATCAGCAAATCTAACAATTTCAGTATTTAAAGCAGTGAATGTTGTCATTTTATTTTATCCAAATGAAATGAAATGAACTAAAATTACAATTAAAAATATGCCTCCGTCCTTTATCAGTGACGGCTTTGAAATGCTGTTAATAAAGTAGTAACAGTGAATACATTAAAAAAAGAAAGAAAGAAAGAAAGAAAGAAAGAAAAGCGGCTTATTTGATAGATATGAACTGAGATAGCTAGGTGAATAGATAGATATAAATATACTTATAGACAGACACACTTTTATGTATCTATGTATAATCACCCACTGTCATAAAATTCGCCTGCAATATCATTTACGTCAATGTTAATCATAATTAATGAATAAAATGTTTTGGTATTTTGTTCATATATCGATTACATTTCTATCACACTGTTGCTACACGTTCTTTAACAACTTTTTCTTGTTTGTTCTCTCGTAAGGAAATATTATAAATAAATAATAATATAGATATTTCTCGTATATACTAAAAAATATTTTCTTAATTCTATTTCTGCTCTGCTGCAAGAGAATCTAGAAATGTGTTTATGGTTAATAATGTTTTTGCTTGTTTGGCCTTCTTCGTGTCTAAAGGAGATCACAAAAACTATTTAAATTTCTCCAATACTAAAGTTCCTATAAGCGACAGGATGGGAAGAACGAAAACTTCTGTTTTTAAAATAGTGTAGTAAATAACAGTTATCTCCCTTGAAAACCAAACTCATCTCACACGCATATGTATGGCCATTTGATTGACATATGTTAAGGTGTGGAAACATTCTTAATTCAATTAATGAGGAAGGATTCACAACATATCCAAATCATGTATATTAACGGAAATTCATTTTCTGTTTCTATCACACACACACACACGTTTTTTCAGGTGTTGAAATTTTATTTATTTTTTTATGTAGTCTTCTGGATTTGATCCTTCTAGAAATGTAATAGTTGGGGACTGCAAATTTTTTTTGTTCAAATGAATCAAGATTGAACATCCCTTAATATCATAATTGATAAAAAAAAACTTTTTTTCAAGTATTTTTTTTTTTTTAATGAAATAAGCTATTCATTACAAAATTTAGTCCTTAATGGATAAGATCCTATGAGTGATTTTATATAGAAACCAATTAAAATATGATTCAAATAAGTAATCTTTTTCTGTGTGTTTTTATTTAATTTCGTTGGGCTTTCTAATTTAACATACTTCATCACATTAAAACTTAAATACCTACGTCAGGAGTTTTGCTAGTTTCATCATAATTGACAATCACCTTTGGTCATTGTTTTAAAATTTAAAAAAATTGATTTATTATCTCCCTTGAAAATAACTGAACATACCTATCGTTCATTTACTTACATTTTGAGCTTTATTCCAAGAAAAGATTTTTCGACATCTTATTCAACAATATCATTAAAGAAAGAAAGTGATTTTAAAGCAAACTTTTATTGAATTTATTAAAAAAATGTGTTTAGTCATCCTTTAGAAAGCCTTTGTCCTTCAATTTAATCTTTTTCCCCCCTTGCGATTTAAAAAAATTCAAAGATTAACTTTGCTACATACAGCTTCTTAAAAGAAGTTACCTGTTGAAAGATGTTTTTCACTCCAAAACGCCTTAATGCAAGAAACTTTTATATGTAGAAAAAAATATTAAAAGTATACCTCTACATAATCTCATATATAAATTGGTAATCTGAACATTAGCTACATAAATGAGAGTAACCCCCTCTTGTTTGTTTTACTTTGAGGAAGCCGATTGTTTTGGTCGGCTATTTTCATTTCACCGTAAATCTACACTGAAAATACGAATTTGTTTGAATCAATACAACTGCATGTTTTAACACGAAAATATCATAAAATGTGTTCTTAATTGTGTTTGCGCATTATTTGAAATAAACTTAATTACTATTAAGGACATATTTTATGATAGTTTCATGTTAAAGCCTGCAGCTGTGTTAATTTGAACAAATTTGTATTTTCAGTGTAGGTGAAATGAAAATGACCGACCAAAACAAACGGCTTCCTCAAAGTGAAACAAACAAGAGGAGGTTACTCATTTATGTAGCTAATGTTAAGATTACCTATAGATTGAGGTGAGGAAAAGTTAACATTATGAATATCTACGAAACTTTATTCCAATCGATTTTTGTACATTTTATTTTAAAATTCATAGCGTATAACTCAAGGGAGATAATTCAAGGGAGATAATTCCTCCGGAATTCTGAATATCAATTCTTTTGTCTCGGATATTAATGTAGATTTAATATTGACAATTTGGCCAATGATTTGCTAATTTCCACACAATTTATTCTGTATTGCCAAAGATAATCTCATTTAACTTTTGTACAGTAGACATTTCTAAAAATGTACTAAGGATAAAAGGGATGTCATTAACAGAAAATGATTAAGGAAAAACTATAATGTCATTAGCTATGAGTACAATTTATAAGTAATATCTTAATGATAAATCAATTCTAGTGTTGAAAGAACTGACCGATTGATTGGTTGGTTGGTTGGATTTTACGACATGACAACCCTTGTTGGGTCATTTTATGCCGAAGTTATTGTTTTATTCATTCATGCTGGGTATTCAATTTTTTTTCAAGCACAATTTAAAAAAAACATTTTTTAATCTATTTAACTTATAGATGGGACCTTAACAGGTACTACCATTCTGGACCAGAGTAATACCTAGATTAATGGCAATAAAGGGTTACTCTAAATTTCCCAGAGTTCTAGAATTGAAACTTCACCATTATATGTAATTTAATGCCATACACAGGATACAGAATTGAGTATGAAACTCACCACAATATATACACTGTAGAATTGTCTTCTCTGAAAATCTAAAAATTCCTTATAAATTTTATGTAAATCAGCAACTTATATAGCCAACCAAATTTGCATAAAACTCGTTATACAGATCTATAAATATCATCTAAACAACTCTTTGAATTTGTATTGAGATTTGGGGAGACTGTTGTCCACATCTTTGTTATATACAAATTTCAGCTGATGTGTGCTCCAACCTTTAAGTATTTCTTGTCAAACTAGGGAAACTTTCACATCAAAATCAGGATCATTCACAGAAGAAGGCCGGAGAGCACATCAGCCAAAACGTTGTGTATATAATAAAGATGAGGACAACAACCCAAAAAATGTTCAATAATACAAATTATCAAGCCTCATCTTGAAATTTCATACAAATAACTGTTTTAATATTCATCAATATGGCACATGGGGAGAAAAAAAGGATAGAAAGATTAAGTGGAAAGTGAAGAAAGCGGGGAGCACAATATTTGAAAACCTAGCTTCTCCCACAATTCAAGCAAGTGAAAAACATGCTACTATTCTAATTAAAAAGCAAGCTACCGCTTAATTTTTTTTCTCAATTTAATCAGACTCACATCTAGAGGATGGCCCGAAAGTCTTGTCACTCCAACATTGTTTTAACTTTCATTAGTTTTTGTTTTAATAATATAATATATTGTAGCAGGATTAGTGGGAGTATAATTTTTAAAAAGAAAAGGTATGAAGCCTGGCCATCTAGATGCCAAGTCTAGAAAATCAAGGACCTTTTACTTATTTAATTAACCAGCTGTGATTTTAGAAACTCAGCTCTCTTCCTAAAGTCAGTTTCCCCAACAAACCCCATTCTGATTAGCAGAGTCTCTGGCCATCATGATTCTTGACCCAAATTCAACTCTCAGGTGTTAAATTTTCATTGCATTTCTAATTACAGCCAATTAATTAGACATTTAAAATTTACTATTGAATTTTTAAGTAAATAAAATGGGCCAACTGAATCAGAGAAAATACTTTTTTAAGTTTTACGAAAAAAAACTTAAATTTTCAATTAACTTCTTCCAGGTATTGGATTTTTTTTTTCTCTCTCTTATGTGTTCTTCAGGATTTGATCCAGAAATTAAAAATTTAAAAAAAATTCTGAATTTTTAAAAAGTTTTAATAAAATAAGCTATTCATTATAAAATTAAGTCATTAATGAATAAAGTTTTGAAAATTTCATTAAAATTGGACAATTCAAATTATTTTAAAATTTAAAATTTTTTAAATTTATTTATCATCTTCCCTTAACGAAAAGTGCCTGTGCCTATGCCAAGAGAGCACTTTCTAGTAGAGTAAGTAAGTCGTCAGGGTGGTCTATTGTCGGTATCAGCCAGACAGCGAGGGAGTCTATCCCCTTTTCACTAGACCAAGGAGATCGTTTTTCGTATCTGAGGTGGAGCGCCACACCTACCACCAGCTCCTCACATGCTGAGTGCCGGTATTGAACCAGAACTTTGTGGTTCCTAGTCGAACGCTCTACCGACTGAGCTAAACCAACCTTTTCTAGTAGAGTAGTTAATCCTAATTTTTTTCAGTCTCTCTATAACTAATCTTTTTTGTTATCATTATTATTATTGGTTGCTTTACATAATAAAGTTTTATAGTTAGAAAGCAAGATTAGTAGAGAATTGTGAACATAGTCATTACTAAGTTAAATAAATTATATAAACAAGAATATACGCCCTCCGAGCGTATTTCGGTTTTAATGTAATGAAATATTAAATCAGATCGATTTTAAAAAATTAAATAAGAACGCATATAAAAATATTACAATTATTTTAATTTGTTTATATATAAAATCATTCATAGGATTGATTTTAATACATTGGAGAAAACAAAGATCAATAACACCAAGTAATTATTTATTAAACCCGATTTTGTCTAAACCAGTATGCAAATTAACCATACCATATATTATGTAAACCTTTATTTCTTAGTGATATATAAGACACATTGCAAGATTTTAAACGCACTACTTTATTATTCTATGTATTAATAATTTTTACTATAAATTAAATACTAATAAACTTACGCAATTCCTGAGGTATGGTGACGTAAGAAGTGATTAATTTCGGTTAGAGACAACGAATCTCCATTATGATAAGATTTGATTAAGTTATATTACTGATATTACAATAACAATATATTTGGAACATCTAAGGGAGGTAACTATTACATTCTACTCAGAGTTAGTTCCCTTGTTATTTGCAACCTTGTTATAGTTGGTAGTGAGTCACTAAAAATGAGGATTTTTAAAGTAAAACCTCCGTTTATGGGATATTTATACTTACCTGTATAACGAATGCAATTTTTACCCGATTTAGTTTACCGGCCGAGGAATTTTTTTGAATTGATTTTTCTTTGAATTATCTCCCTTGTCCGAGAACCCTTCTTCATTAAATTCCAGAAATAAGTCACTTTTTTATATGAGGCACTCATAAGCACCTTCAACAACCCGGAACCTAAGGAGGGGAGGAGGGAAGTATACAGGTAAGTATAGATATCTCATAAACAAGGGTTTTATTTTAAAACCCTCAGTTTATATCAATATCTATATTTACCTGTATAACTAATGCAAGAAATAGAATTTGTAGCAGAACTCAGGGAGGTGGGAAGCGAGTAAAAGGAACATAGTCAATTATTCCTTTGCAATTCAAACTGTTTCTAAGATGGATACTCCAGCAAAATTTCCTTCACCCCAAGCAAAATCCCTTAGGTAAAAGATGTAAAGGTCCTTTATGAAGATCGATGAGCCGCTTGAATGCTGTCTCTGGAAAACTCAATTCAAACAAAGCCCAAGATGGAGCAAATCTCCTAGTATCATGGGACCTAATATCATTCAAAATTGATTTGAAGGCTCATAACCAAGTCTCATAGTAGACACAATTCACTTTGAAATTGAACTAATCGCTGCCGGTCTACATCGGTTCTTCTGATAGGGAATGAAAAGCGTTTCATCATCTTGTTGTAACTGCTCTCAGACAACGATAAGGACACAGGTGATCCTCAGCCATCTGTAAATTTTGTAAAATCTGGAATAACCAAAGTGATCAAGCTTTCTTCAAACGCTGAGTCTTCGCCTGAAATTTTAAAGTTTGGTAATAGTCGAATACCAGTCTCTTCACACCTAAGATTAGACTCCTTGATGGATAAAGCCTCTAGCTCGCCTACTCTAGCGGCAGAAGCCAAGGCCACAATCAGGCCCGTCTTCCAACATAAAACTTTAATCCCATGGTATCTAAGAGTAAAAGGGGTGATTAATGAAAGCCCTTAGAACAAAGGGTAAGTCCCAATTTGGGAGAAGTGATCTCACTGAGGTATTTAAACTAAAAATTTCTTTAACCAAATTCCGAAAAGACTGAATTTTAAAGGGGATGCAGCATATATTTCAGATAAAGAGAATAAATTGGACAGGGATGTATACAGTCCCTCCTCTAATATTGATTCACCGGGTCTTTCAGTAAGTGTTACTAGAAAGGTTTATTCTTCATATTGGAGTTGCACTTGCTACTCACCTGTCAGGGTATCCTATCCTCCCAAACCTGTTAACAGACTTTCCAGGGGAATTAACAATGATATTGAGAAAAAAAAAAATTCTAACTCTGAAACTGTCTATAAGAGCACATTCAGACCGAGCAAGTCTAAAACTTGTAGCAGAGAAAATATCCAGTATGGCCCACTTGAAGAATCTCTTTCTAGAAAAGGCTCAGAGCTACATCAAGAATGGTAGAAGGTCGTCTGCCAGGAGATTGTACAAAACAGGACAACAGATATACAGATGCTGGGGTATTGAAGGATATATCGACCCGTAGTCCGTTTCTATAAAGGACGTGTAGATTTTCTAATTAAGTTTATTTCTCAGAATGATAAATCTGGTTTTCACTGTTGCTTTCCTACAATTGACTCCAATCAGAGCCCGGTCTAGAAAAACTTATTTAAACTGTAATTGGTCATAGTAATAGTTTTTTTTTCTCTCAAACGATAAATCTTGTCTTTGCAGCTGCTTTCCAACATTTGACTTGAGTTGGAGCCCGGTCTGGAAAGACTTAGAAATGTAATTCGTCATAGTAATGAGTTAGTTTTGTTTTTCTCTCTCCCGAAGGAAAATTGTTTCTCCGATATTTTCTACATTTGACTTGAGTTGTAGCCTGGTCCGAAAAGACATTCCAAATTGTATTGAGCTTCCCAGCCCTTTTCTGATGATGCCCATAGAACTACAGGCTCTACATGGCGCAGCAGAATCCACTTGAAGAAGTGTTCCCCTTCTTCCCCACCATTCTAGGTGTTATGTTAATAAACTGCTAATATGGATCATCTTGATATTGTCTCATCGGGGGATCTACCATGAATGAAGATAAGATTGGATCGGACTCATATGCAAACAAGCCAAGGAGAACAGATCCATACATGCAGCCATTAGGCCCAAAAGTCTGAGAAACATGTGAGCCCTGCAGAACCTCGTCTCCAAAATGAGATCTATAGTATCAGATTCAGGAAACTCTCCACTGATGGATAAATTATTCCCACCTCCAAATTGAAGAGAGTTCCCAGGCCAAATTGTCTCTTGCGATGGAATCTAGTAAGATTTCTGGGAATCGATGAACAATCTCAAAACCTGGTAGAGGTCCTGTGTCAAAATTACTTGCTGACCAAGAATACATTAATCCTGATTTCTGACTATCCAGGCCTCTGGATACATGAACAAATGTATTCAATGGGACCTTAGAAATTCCCACAGAGCTGATATATTTCTGAACACCCTAGGGGCTATTGCCAGCCCAAAAGACAGAGTTTTGAATTGATAAGTCTCCCTTGAAAGAAAAACAGTAGAAAACTGCCTGTGACCTGGGAATTCTGAAACCTGGAAGAAGTTTACAGTACTCAATTGCCTTTCCTTAAGGCTTGACAAATAGTCCTGAAAGTTTCCAACCCAAAATTTGAATTCTGAGTCTCTACTCTTTATGTTGAGAGATTTAATTTCAAAGTCACCTTTGAAATAAAAGTAATCCATTCTACAGTAAGTATCCAAACTGTGGGATCCTTCGAATTCAGTCAATTTCTGTCACAGAGAAAAGACTGCTATTAGAAACTTCCGTCCAAATCAGGGTTCACCTTGGTATATTCGAGAAGAGGGGGGACTAATATTGTCCTTGTAACTTCTTGCTCACAATTCTTCTGCATGATGGGAATCGATTCTATTGGTTGCATTCCTAACAAGCCTTTTATTTTGTCAGAAATAATGCAGTTCTAGAAAGACGAATTTAATACTGTACTCTACAAGAAAGTGCTGAAACACCCCTGCCTTCATGGGCTTTGGGAATTAATTCAATTGGTTGCTATCCTAAAAAAACAAAAAACTTTATTTCATCAGAAATAACGCTGTTCTGGCAAGACAAACTGAATACAGTACTTACCCCACCATTTTGTTTTAGTGTTGAGGCAAACTGAAGCTTCAGCCCCTCTCCCCAAGGACCAACTGTTTGATGGGATCTTTGACACCCAGTATCCTGCTAGTCATCACAGCTCGGATTGAGGAATCAATCTTACTATTTTTATTGGTTATGAAACCCCAACGACGTCTGTGACTGGACCTCTTAACCTGACTGCTCACTAGTCCAGGGCGAAACACTCCCCACCCTCAGCTTACGTTGGAAACTTTTACTTCTTGCTCTAAAACTAAAACTGCACAATTAACATATATGGTCCCCTTAGTAACTACTAATTTCCTGTTCATATCAAGGAAGTTATTTCTAACCCGTTGGGTACCCTTTGCAACTCTTGCACTGCAAAACATCACAGAATTTTCCGGAAAACATATTTTGACATAAAGCTGATATATTTAACAGCTTGTTTTCTGCTGTTTTATTCATAAAAGCAATTTTCAAAAAAAATAAATAAATACACGTCTCCTGGAGACAGAAATTATAATAAACACTTTTAGTCATCACATTTCACCAACAAAATCTTTTTTTTCTAAATCACAAAGCATCCAGATAAGAAATAAACCAACAAAAATTGTTCGAATACAACCCCTTAAGGCACAAGATAGCAAGAGAAACAAATTATACAGTACGAATGAAAAAAAAAAATTCAGCACATTAATTCAAAATTCCAGCTCCACAACTGAACAAAAAATAAATTAAAGTAACTGACTCACTAATATCTTTTTTTTCTTTAAAAACCAAACACACGACAAACCTGTCTTCAGTATTATTTGGACTATTGTCCTCATCTTCATTGTTATCTGTACAACACCGTGGACTGAATAAGGGGTTAGGTTCAAAGTTCTGTGATGGCTACCAAAGAGTCCGACAAGAAATACATGAAGGCCGGAGGTCACAATGTACAGATAACAATGAAGAGGAGGACAATAGTCTGAATAATACAAATAATACTAATTATCAGGCCTAATCTCAAAAATTCAGACAAACCTGTCTTCGTTCTGTTTCTTTTTGGTTCGGTAAAGCCTAAAGATAAGACAGGAGATTTCTCACAATGTCTATTCCAAGCCGAGATAAAACAAAAAACAACTTATTCCTGGAATTTAAGGAAGAAGGGGTCTTGGACAAGGGAGATAATTGAATGAAAAAATAATTTCTCGACCTGTAAACTAAATTGGGTAAAAATTGCATTAATTATACAGGTAAGTATAGATATCGATATAATCTACAAACCTTTTTAATCAAGAAACTGGTTAGAAAATTCCCATCTACCATCTGACAATGCATAATATACAAAATGGTGAAAGATTTAGCCAGTAGAAAAAAAAAAAAATGTCAAAAGTAATTTGTTGCAAGGAAACAAGTTTATAATATTTATTTTCCTGACATCCCACCATGCCAGATTAACACAAGGGCAAGTTTATAATGGAATTAATGCATCCTTATAAATCATTCAAGAACAAAAATTAAAATATACCCTCAAGAATATATTTCCCATTTCTTCTTTTATAATGAATTTCATCTAATTTGTTCAATTCCTCCACTAATAAATAATTCTTAGTTTTATGGATAACCCATAAAATGTTGTTTGCTTATGCACAGGGGAAAAATAAATATTGATTGCTTGAGTTTTACAGCATGTCAACCCATTGGATTATTTTATGGTTTCTCTCAGATTACTGAAAGTTATGCATTAAATAAGCTCAGAACTTAAATGGCTGACAGTAGTTCCCATAATCAACTGAGGCCAATGTGTGCCAGATTAAGCAAAGCATCCAAAGTTATTTTTTACCACTTTCCAGATGTCTAATTTTTAGAACAAAAAGGGATAGAGTTTATATATATATATATATATATATATATATATATATATATATATATATATATATATATATATATATATATATAGTTAAACCTAATGAGTCAGATATACCTACTAATAGTTTTGCTTAGTAGCTCATCGGGCCAAGAATCTGACTTACCGCAAGGGTTTATCAATAAGTTTATATAGAGGACTGTACATGTCAGAAGTCACCCTGATACAACATCATGAAGCTAAGAGGTCCATAAGAAAGCAACGGCAACAAAGCATCGGAACATCATCATCTACAGGGACAACCTACAAATGCAAAATCTGTGGTCGTGAATGTTTCTCAAACATCGGACTTCAGTCACAGGAGGCGCTGCAACTTCAGGGGCACAAAAAACTTTATCATAGTCTTTAGAGACTGAATTGCCAATGATGATGATGATTGATGATGAATAATGATATATATATATCTCACACACATACATATTATACAAAAGCTGAGTGAATCATTGAGCGTTTGCTAAAGGCTTTTTTCCTATTTAATTTAACAATACAAAATACATCCCAAAATATTCCTTAGTTTTGAGATTAGGATATATTTGAAAAAAAAAAAAAAAAGAAAAAAAAAAAAAAGAAAAGAAGTCCATTTTATTTGGTTCTAATTAGTTGCAATTAAGTCAAAAACTCACCTGACCTTACTTCAAAGGGTGAGCATTACTTTCCCCCCTTCTATATATATCTTGAATAACTACTAATCATGTTAGTTTTCTTTGAGTGTAAAAAGAGAGATTGGAGAGTGTGATTGAACTTCCCATTTTATATGTATGTTAATTTTCTGCAGCTAATGGCTGGTTTATATGTAAGACGGCTCAGTTTTTTTATTTAATTCCAAATTTTAGCAAAATGATTTAAATTTTTTTTAAAAATTCTCTGGTTGTATTTCATTTTTTAATTTAATTCGTTTTGCAAACTAACTTTCTTCCTAATCACAATTATCTACTCAGAGCTCAATAGTAAATATATATATATATATATATATATATATATATATATATATATATATATAAATAAAGAACAGATGAATTGGTCATGGGAATGAGTATTCAGGACTCATTTTTTTTTCCCTTATAGATATTCAGATTTTTTCATAGGTTACTTTGAGAACTATATGTATGACAATTATATACAGAGCAATATATGTAAATTTGAAATAAGAAAAAAAAACTTAAAATCCAGTCATGTTGGCTATTATAAATATTTATTTCAACAGAAGACCATTGTTGGTGGGTTTGATTCTCACTGAGTGCCCCATGCTTCTGGTCTTAAGCATAAAAACTTTGAATGTGCATAACTCTTCTAAACACATTCTTTGTCAAATTCTCCAGTTTGAGAGAGAAAAAAAGTCTATGGTGGAAATATTCTTAAATATTTATCATGTACTGTTAGACAAGGATTAATCATGGCCAATTTTATATCCAATTCCAATGGCTAACACAAGCGTGTTTCTGAAATGAGGACATTATTATTATTATTATTATATAGATTTACTATGGGGTCCTCATTGTAGATCTGAAGGGCTGAGAAACAATCAAGATGAGGATACTAGTCCATGTATATCTGTATATAATAATATAGAGGAATAGTAGAATTTAGTTGCCTCAAAGACCAAATCAGCCTGTTCTTGGATGGCAAGAGGACAACGCTAGTCCATTATTTGCAAAGGATAGAAGAGCTTATCAAAAGGGATTCAAATGGATTCAGTTTCTTTGTTTAATCAATCTTCATGGGTTATTTGATGCCAAAGACACCCTTTTAGAAAAACAGTAGTAGTACTATTTAACCCAGAGATGGAGGGATAACAGAATTCATACCTTTTCCAAGGGCATCAAGGATTCTGATGGATCCAAGCATAAAAATAAAATAGAATAAAAAAAAAAAATAAAAAAAAAAAAAAAAAAAAAAAAAAACATTAAAGAAAATATTGCAAGACAATGAAATTGGATTGGAAAAAAAGAGAATCCTTTATTAAAATAACCTAATCAATTGCAGGAAATTTCTCCACAGTATTCAAGAAGTTTTTTTTTTCTTTCTTCATAAAGATGAAAATAAGAGATTCTGGATAGTGATTTGTCCTTCCACTTAACACAGAAGCATTTGTTGCAAGATCTGCAGAGTAATATAATCTAAAAATTGAGGGGGTGGGGAAAATAAAATTTAAAAAAAAAAAATTTCCCACATTGTGGAAGCTAAAATTTCATATAACTTAAGACAAAAAATATTTAATTTTTTTTTCTTTTTTTCTTTTTAAATCATTCTTATTTTTAACCCTGAAGTCCCAAGAAAACCCAAATATTTGAGGGTTTAGGTAATTTTTTTAATATTTTTTTTCATTTATTTTTTATTTTTTTTAATTTACTTCATTTGATTTCTTCTTCTCATCTCACAGTAAATATTTTAATATCAGGATTGAATTGAATCAAACCTGTTTATATATTTAGTTTTGGCATCTTTAGTAATTTTTTTTTTTTTTTTTTTTTAGAGAAAGATGAGAAAGAGGTTGAGAACTAGCACATTTGAGATAGTCTACAACAGGAAAATGTGTTATGATCTCCACAGCCACACACACTCAAACATACATTCACACACACACGCATACAAACAAACAGACACTAAACAAAATGAAGTCCAAAAAGATGATCAAGTGACTTTAGTGGACAACTGCCAGATGTACATTGGATTGTATTTCATTTAAAACAATTGTCAGAGAGGAGGAAAAAAAAAAAAAAAAAAAAAAAAAAATTAAAAATAAAAAGGTGTGAGGAGCACATGTGAAGAAACAGCCAAAGTTTTTTTGATGCTAAAAATGTCCCAGGAACTAGAATAGGGCTTTTCTTTCTTTTTTTTATAGAGGGCATCATCATTTCAGTCAAATAGTTTTAGCTGATTTTTCAGTAAAAATCAGACCCTTTGCTGGTAACACTCAAATCATATCGTTTTCGCTTGGCATATGAGTCTGCGTAGTGACCACCGATCCCTTGGGAGTGCTGCCCAATATAGCCACCCTCGGGACTGGCTTCCGGGGGAGGAAGTAATTGACTGTAGCTGCGTTTCTGACCAATAGGAGATGTCTACAAAAGAAAGGAAGAGAAGAGAAAAATGAGAGATGCAAGAAATCAGAAATGGGGGAATAAAGATAAAGATTGGTTAGTGTTTAATGGCATTTCAACTATTGTGGGTTATTCAATGCCAACCTCATAATTTGTCTAACTTCAAGTGTATTGACATGGGGAGCTATAGAAGAGACATTGAGAATACAAAAAACAAAAACACACACACATTATATATATATATATATATATATATATATATATATATATATATATTATATATATACACACACACACAAAAAAAAAAAGACTTACCATGGAGGAGCTGGAATTGTAGGCAGAAGAGCCAGAGTTTCCATAGTAACTTGAGTAAGAAGAAGATGATGATGATCCAAAGTTATTTGAAGAACCAAGAGAGCTGCCTATACTACCAAATGATGAACTGCCATAGTTGGAATTGTAATTGGATTGGTAATTAGAATAGCCAGACTAAAAAGAAAAAAAAAAAAAGCAGATTTATTAAAGAACAGTTCTAACAGAAGAAACAAAAGGCAAATATCTTTAAAGTATTTGCTGTTTCCTTTCAAATTGCAAATGTTTTATGCAAAAAAAAAATCTTAAAAAGTTTTATTTGACTTTAATTACAATTTTAAAGATTAGTCATAAAGTTACTTTTCAATTTAAGAACACACCTAAGTTTTTAAATTAAAGAAAAAAAAAGGTAGCAATCTTTAAGCCCCCCCCCCCATTCTAATACAATAATCAATTCTATATATTAATCAGTTTTTGATAAATTTGTTTATACACTAAAATTTAGAGTATATTAGTCTATTTTTGTTAATCACCCACTACATTTTTGAGTACCTTGCCTTTCTCAAATCAGAATCAGTGACTATGAAACACACAAATGAAAAGTTTTCAATGCTTAGAAAAAAGAAAGAAAAAAAAGAAAAAAAAGAGAAAACAATATGCCAAGTGTATTAAATTAGAGGCTGAATCTAGAATAATGTATACATTTCAAGGCTCTAGATAATTACCTTCTAACACATACATTTAATAATGATAATGTACATTTTAACAGATCGGAATTGAGAACCCCCCCCCCCCAAGAAATTTTAATCATTTTTTTTTTTTAAAGGAATAATTTCAAGTTTTTGTTGTAGAAGTATTTGAAATCAAACGGAATTTCCAACTTACATCATTTGATACTGATGATACTTTTCCGTAATTTCCACCATAGTTAGAAGAGGTACTGTTGTAGTTGCTGCTATAGCTACTTTCATACTGACCACTTCCGGTTCCGGACACGCTTCCTCCTCCCCCAGAGCCACTACCACTGTTGCCATAATAGTTGTCACTGTATCCTCCTGAAATCAAGTAAATTTCAATTTAGAGACAACAAAAAAAATCATGAATTACCTCCCTTGGAACGAGGCAGAGAAGAGTAAAAATGTTGATTTCAACATGTAAATCTTATGTACACGTACAAAAATAGTTACAGCAAGAATTTTTACATCAAATCAATTATATATGTACAAAGACAGACATGCAATGGAGGAAGGAAAGAGAATTTTTAAAACAACAAATGAATACTTCATTAACATGCAATAGCAAATGTTTATATAATGAAAAAGGGGCCACAATCACATGTAAAATACAAAATGGGGAGAAGCATCAAACTAGTAAATGTGGTATACCATTAAGAGAAAGAAATATTTTTAAATGTAAAAAGGGCGAATATTACTACCAAATAATATTTGATGCAACTTTAGATAAGAATAAGAAAACAGATGAAAGTAAAGAAACAAGATTTTTGATGTTATAAGATTTGAAAAATAAAATCATTTGAGTTTACTGGATAAATTTTGTAAAAAAATAAGCTCATTGACCCCCCCCATCACTATAATATAATTGACATTTACTATTTATCGAAAAAAAAGTAAAGTTAGCAGTGGTCTATTGTTGGTATCAGTCAGACAGTGAGGGAGTGTATCTCCTTTTCACTAGCACTAGACCAGGGAGATTGTTTTGCTCAGGTGGAGTGAAGCACCTACCGTCAGCTCCCACTTTACCACACAGATTAGATTAACAAAGCTATGTTACTCATGTGCCGATTTGGTATGAGCTGATATTGAACCAGGAACCATACAATCCCTAGATTGATGCTCAACTGACTGAGTTAAACCAAAGTATTAAGTGGTTGTGGCAAACGTAAGGTGGGATTTTTTTTTTTTGTGTGTGTAATAAATTACATTGGCTAAATACAATATAATCTTTGTTTCAAGTTGGTTTCTAAATTCATGTTCCTATTCTTCAATTGTAATGGATACATTTAAAAATAAAAATATCAATTTATTTTCTTTTTAATAGTTTGAAGTCAAACAGGAAAAAATATCTTAAAAGTTTAGATTTATCAATGTTTATTAAATTTATCACTAACACATAGAAATGTTCACTATTCCTTTTAGCATGCAAATCATTTTTAATCTTAACATTCTATTTTTTATTTGATTGGCTAAATGTCTATTTTGATTTATTTTGCAAAAGATTTAAGCAGTTTTTTTGTTTTTTTTTAAAAGCTTGATAAAAAAGAAGGTATGTTTATATATTAGTTGATATACATACAGAATAGCTGCCAGAAAGGTCTCCCTTGTTACTGTTAAAACTGTAGTCACCAGATGAAAGATTTTTGGAAGAGGCATAATTATAGCCCCCAGCACTGCTACTTCCATTACCACGCCCATCTTGGTCAGAATAGTTAGATTGGTATGATGACTACAATAGAAAGAAGCACACATTGCAAACTATCTGGATGGCAGGGAGGGCTGCAGACAAGTCGTAGTAGAGACAACTTTGGTGTATGGGACATTCACTTGTTTCAGGATTAGTTTTAGTAATTTAATACAAGTTATTTATATGTAAAACACCAAGAATTTAAAAAAGTTGAAGAATTTTTTTTCCCTAAAAAATTTACACTAATTCAGTCCCATAATAATTGTTACATTTAGTTTATGAAATTAGCATGCAAATGTAGCAATTATTATGGGACAGAAAAGAGACTAAATCAAACTGTCCCATAATAGTTATATTTAGAGTATGAAATATATAAATGAAAAAGTAAAAACTGCTATGAGATACTGTTAGTATCATATAAGTGAATTTGATGAAAATTATTTTTTAAGATTTAATTTTTAAATTATTTATAATCCTTTGTTATCCCAACAAGTTAATCATTTTATAAAACATAACTATTTCAGCTTTTATGCAACGTCAAATTCATTTGATTGAACTTTTAAGTTTTGTAACTTTATTTTTTCCTTTTAAATCACAAAATATACTTAAGATATGAAAAGAATTCAACATTTCATTTTATAAATTTTATTCAATTTTTTTTAAACAAATTGTTGCAGTAATTATTTAAAAAGCATCTTGATTAAAAATATCTGCAAATATTGAATCTGAATTGTTTGTTTTTTTTTTACAATTAGAATATAAATTTTAAGTTTGGACTCCTTAATCACTGGAATAATTCAAGGGGAAATTAACATTTTAGAATAATTAGCATGGAACCTTAAAAAAATAAGGTATACATAATTCAATATTGCTTATACTAGGCGTAATATTGGTTATGCAAAAATTTAATATTAGTATGAATATTATTTATTAGTTTCATCCCATTTATGGAACACTGACAAATTTTTCAATGTCCTTGAGATGACAAGGATGCCTACTGTATAAAAGATGTTTCATTTTTGTTACAAAACGAAAATTGTGCAACCGATTAATTTAGGTACATTAAGAATGAAAACAAAATATACTAAATTGGCAAGGCAAAGAATTCATAAAAAATAAAAGGTGGCACAAAAGGACACACATTCAAATAGTGACTGGAGAGAGGAGGGAAAATCACCCAAGATTTTTATTTTATACAATGCCAAAAAGGAAAAGAAAAAAAAAAGGGGGAAAACACATGCTGGCATTTAAATAATTTTGATATATCAAGACTGTTGTCCTCATCTTTTTGTGGTATGTATAAACAATGTTCAAACCACTGTAACCCCAGGCATTGTTAAACAAGGCCTAAGGTTACAGTGGCCTGAACATTGTGTTTATACATATAATAATAAGATGAGGACAATAGTCCAAAATATCAAAATTATTCACATCAAGCCTTATCTCATAAATACAAATGCTGGCATTTGTTACAGATAAAAAAAGTCCAGGATAATCTTTTGCTGATCTTCAATACCAAAAAGAAGTTTATCGCTCAAACGTAAATCCTATTCAGGAATGTATCTATAAAAAAAAAAAAAAAGAAATTGCTGAGTTATCTCCATATCAACTTGCCAACAACTCACCTGATTGTCATAGTAGTTGTTGTAATTGTCATAATACTGGTCACTGTTTGAGTTGCCGTACTGCTGGCTGTAGGAATCGCCGGTGTAGTCACTGTAGCCACTAGTGCCCCCACTGGCCAGACCAGTTCCAACAGAGCCCCCACCACCAGAACCACTGCTGCCGCCACCCAGAAGACCACTGCCAGAAGTTGTGCCACCACTGCTGCTAGACTGAAGAAAGAAGATAAGGAGTTGTCGGTCAGGAAACTAATATCTGAATAAATAAGGATAACTCCTTACTTTATAGCTACTTGAGAAATCATTTTTTTTTTTTTTAAATAAAAAATAAAAATTTGGCTTACATCTAAGATACTCAGAAGAAAAAAAAAAGATCCCTAGATGATCAATGAATTTACCTAAAAACAAAATAACTTTACCTGTCTTTACTAATAACTACTAATTAGTAAAGTAAAAGTAAAGTCGTTGGAGCGGCCTAATGTCGGTATCAGCCAATCAGCGAGGGAGTCTATCCCCTTTTCACTAGCGCTAGAACAAGGAGATTGTTTTTGCGTCTGAGGTGGAGCGCCACACAGATCCCTGTGCTACTCATACACTGAGTTTGCGAGGGCCGGTATTGAACTAAGAACCTTGCGGTTTCTAGCCGAATGCTCTACCGACTGAGCTAACCCGGCCCCTTTACTTTTTTTTTTTTTTTTTAAACTAATTAGTAATGAAGCAAATTACAAGATTTTTTTTATTTTAAATTTCATTATGAAAATTGGCTACTGAAGACTAAATAACTTAGTATTTCTTAAATTATATCTAGCTGCTCAACATGGTGTTTTTGGCCGTGTTCATTCTGAGGTCGTCTTCAGGGTGAGGCAGAACAAATTGACAAAAGAATCCAATGATGAGTTTGAAATATAAATTGAAGAAACTGAACTTTTGTATAAAACATTCACTAGTTAACTTTGTCCCCCCCCCACCTACCCCCTTGTTGTTGAATATTAACTTTTTCAAAGGCAGCAAAAAATTCAATGGTAAATTTCAATGTTTCCAAAGAATTGTACTATCCAGTCACTTTAACCATTCATTATCTGCACTCCCACTATAAATTCTTGTTACATTTATATAACTTTACTTTTATGACTTGGACAGTGAAAAAAACAAACCCAAACTGTCCTATTTGCAAATAGGAAGACAGAAAAAAAAAAAAAAAGCCAAATCATCTGAACAGTTTGAAAAAAATAAATTAAAAAAGATAATCTGTACAAATTGATCAGCAACCGAAATAGTCAACTTCACTAATATGTATAGAAGTTTATAATATAGAAAACCTAAATTGAGTCAGATACTACCTACCTAGGTTTTACCTATAGGATCTTCAGGATAACCCTGACATTTTAAAGGAGTCAGTGTTATTGTGAAGATCCTTTAGGTGAAACCTAAGTAGGTAGTATCTGACTCAATTTAGGTTTTACATATACACATATATCTATATATCTATCACACATACACACCAGTAAAATCAGTACATCATAGTATGATTTTTATTAGAGTAATACGTTTAAGAGAATAATGACATTTTCAGTCTCATTTGCAACTGAATGATAATTTTGTTTAGTCTGTAAGACCCACCCCCAATTTTTTTTTTAATGTAATGGGAGATAGAATCCTTCATTCTTTCCTAAATAGAAGCATCAATATCATCATGGATCACTGTTACAAATGGATTCCAACAGGTTCAATAAGCCATCTAGTACATTTTAGAAGTTTAATTCCAATAATCCATCAAGGTGGAGATCCAAATCTATTTGACAACTGACCAGCATTATGATTGGTTTTTAACAAAGTAAATTAACATAATTGATAATTAACTTTTGCTGCTTTAATACCAATAAATTTTATAAACGAAACAAAAAGATGGGATAGGGAAACAAGGCTTAAATGTTAAAGTTCTCAATAAGAGATTTTAAAGAGTACTTTTTAAATGATATTCTTAACAGAGTCATCTAATCAAATTACAAGTAAAACAATCAGTGCAGCTAAACAAGAACCCCCTATTTGGTAGTGACACCAGCAAAGATTTGACAAGGCCTGGCCACTTATTAGGATGCACAGTGCAGACAATCACAATAAAAATACAGACAAACAGATTAGTAGAAACTGTGTGTCTAACATGACAAAAAGAAAGGAAGTGTGTAAGAGGGAGGGATAAAAATCATTCAAATATATCTGTAACATACTCTATAAAAAGCTTTTCAAATTATGACAAAGGCATCTCCCATTTTATTATGAGTAGCAGAAAAATAAGCCAAAGTTCCATTAGAATATTTTATTACAAAATAAAATTTACAAATTTATATAAAATTTGCAATAAACAATAAAAAAGGATTTTTTTCCCTTTTTAATTAAAAAAATTAATATTTTCATATTACTCAACAAAAACATCAAATAGCCAAGATCAGTTCAGGTAGTACTTTTTAAATTTTTTTTTAAATCAACTTTATACTGGTTTATTTTTTTAAATTTTTTGTATTTTTTTTTTTTTTTTTTTAGTAAGAAAGAAAAGAAAGACTGGTAGGTTCATTTTACAACAAGCAACCAAAATGGATTCAAAATTTAAAATATTCTTCTATGATGGCCTGATGACAGAAATACTTCATTCTATTAAACCCTTTTGGTTTTTGTGTTTCAGTTTTTATTGAAAGTATGCAGAGTAAATAGCATAAAGAAAATTTTGATTGAATGGATTAAAATTAAGAATTTTGTAAAAATCTCTACCAGATTAAAAATTACAAATGTCAAAAGGCATTTGTTAGGGGAGATGGGACCAAATTTAGTTTATGTTGAATAAAGAACTGATTTTGACACATACTTAGAATGAATGAATTCAAATTTCTTTCAAGAAAATATAATCATAACTGCAATTTTTTCCCCATTGCTATTTCACTGGATTTATCAGATGAAGCTTGATAATTTGTATTATTTAGATTTTTTGGACTGTTGTCCTCATCTTTGTTATATACACAATATTTGATGTGCCCTTCGTTGGACACATGATGCAATAGTTATAAGAATTGAGTTAATATAGTTCTAAATGACAATCATCTGGAGGTTACAGGTTCAATCTTGTCTACAGTCAGTAAGGGTAACCCGAAGACTAATTATTTTTTAAAAACCTAATTTTTCTAATGCAGGTATCATTGGAGAATGAGAATTTTTGGTAAACAGGGTCAAAACCTTCCTCATTACCAATGATACCTGCATCAGAAAAATAAGGTCTTAAATAAAGTTTGGCTTCAGGTTACCCTTACCTGGCTTTTAACTTGGAAAAATATTAAGAAAAATAAAACCTCACAACTGAGAAAGAAAAGTTTTGAATTACAAATTGCAGTTTTGATTATTTTCCAAATTTGATGTCAAAATTTGAAGGAGAAAAAAAAAAAAAAAAAAAAAAAAAAACATTTCAATCACTTGTTACATTTTATCAAACAAACAATTGGTAACTTTAAGAAACTAAAAGCTTAAACTAAGAAATTGAATAATTGCACAATATGCTCTGTACAATTTCTTTCACAGCACACTAACTCATTAATACTCTAATAGAGAATAGAAAAAAAAAGAGGAGGGGATAAAAAAGAAAGTTCAAATCATTTTAAAAAAAAAAGAAAAAAAAAAAGGCCTGGCCAAGTCTTGACTATTTGTTAATTATGATTTATTCAACAATTGAAAACCCTGCCTGAAAACCTCCCTCCCTGAAAACCTCCCTCCCACACAATTTTATATAAAGCTATAAACCAAGATCATGAATCTGTAGAAAAACTTTTGATCAAGTAGCTGTTGTGCATACACATTGGACAGCTAACAGTTTCAGACTATAAAAGCAGAAAATGTGATAGAAATACAATACAGCAGAAAACAAAGCTGAGGTAAAATTGTGGTTCATATCTAAAATATGAAAATAATTACACATTTCATTATAGAATTGTGGTAACCAATAAGGTTAAAAAAGAGTTATCACACAGGAAATACAAAATTGAATGAAGCAACAATAGAGTTGTTTCCCTTATAAAATGTTTCACAAAAAACTCTTAATACATAAAACCTGTATATTTCTAGTGGAGCATAAAAAAACTTTTATTACATCAGTGATGATGGTATTACAGTTTCAATGGCAAATGGGGGGTTTGGGGGTGCAGTGGAGTTACAAGCCCCACCCCCACCCACCTGGTTTTCAGAGTTGTCTTTCTTAGACTAATTAGAAAAACCAGTCTGCCCTACTATTTTCCCTACAGATAGGGGAAGAAGAAGAGAGATTCCCCACCTCTCTTCCCCACAGCTTCAGATGGAATTTAAACTAGGTTAACCAATTCCATTCCCCCATGCCAATAAGCATAGTGCACCACTTAAATAATTTCAAGTTGGGAAAATCTAGAAGAAAATTTTTTTAAAAATAACTAAATTTTAAAAAACTTAAATTGTTCTTTCACTGAAAAGTTTTCCAAAATCTAAGAATTTCAGGTTTACGACTCAAAAAAAAAAAAAAAAAAAAAAAAAAAAAGTTTATAATCACTTTTCATTTTCTTAATGTATTACCTATTATCATGTTTATTTGTTCTTTCCTTTTCCAAGTATGGAGTAATACTTAAAGATTTATTTTTTAATTTTCTTTTAAGAATTTCTAATAGAAAATATTAAAACAAAAAGGCATTTATTTACACCTTTTGGATATTATATAAGAAGAAAATGAAAAAAGCAGCAGTTATAGTAGATGAGACTTTGATAATTTGGTCTAAGCAAAATCTCTTCTTTTAGAACCATTTCCATAGTGAAAATACTCAAATCAGATTTCATATGCTAACTGCGAAAAGTTTGGAAGAATCACAGAATCTTTTAATCATTAAGCAGCATTAGAATATTTAAAAAAAATTAAAACATTGAATAAAAATCAGAAATTGGAAAAGAATATGAAATACAAAACAAATGTAGATTTTTATAAGAGGGGAAACAAAAAAGTTTTACCGGGGGTGGGGTGGTGGTCTTAAATTTTCAAAAATACTCACACTAATAGCAATATTAATAGGCAACTTTGATTGTTTTTTTTTTTTATTTGTTTGTTTTAATAATTTATGAGAATCATTCAAGAAAGTTGACCAAGCATAGATATGAAGTAACAACAAAGATAAACTAGAAGAGCTATGGAGAAAAAAATTGGTCCAGGTTAAAAACGCAGAAAGGGTAACACAAAGCCGAACATTTTAAAACCATATTTTTCCAATGCAGGAGGGCTGGTTATTCTGTTTAATGGCATATCAACCTTTGTGGGCCACTCAATGCCAAATCCTGTCTTTTTATATGATTTGTAAATGAATAGTCATTTGGTAAATACTTTGGTTTTATAAACTGGTAGAAATTTACATTAAATTGTAAACAGATCTATTAGACCCAGAGATAGGACTCTAACTGGGTCAGAATGGATCTGGAGTAATGGCAATGAAAAGGTACTCAACACTCCCAAGCTCCAGAATCAGAAGTTCACTAGATGCAGTTTAGCATCATATACGATGCAGGTATCATTGGGAACAAAGAAAAGTTTCCCAATAATATCTGCATTGGAAAAATATGTTTAAGAAAAAAAGAAAAAAGAGTTTGGGTTACTCTTAGCACACTTTTAACCTGGACTTTAAAAAAAAAAAAAAGAAAGGTGCACAACATAAAACGTGAGAACATTTCAGTTACAATAAGATGTGAATAAAAAGTGCCAATCATGCTAAAAGAATAAAGTGATTGAAATAAAAAAGTGGAAAAGAAAATTTTTAACAATGCAAATAAAAGAAACATGACAAGAAAACCACGTCTTACTCAATTACAAGGACACACATCCTAAGAGGACATATTTACCTGATATTTCTGGTTGCTATAAGCCCCAGTATACAACCCACTTCGGCTATAACTGCTAGACCCACTCAATGATGCTCCAAGAGTGCGTCCACGGCTTGTGGAACTGCTAGTAGAAAGTCTGTCATAAAAACGACTCAAAGATGAACTGGAAGTCTGACTCGACAATGGCTGGGGCAAAAGGCCACTCCTCTTGTCCTGGTTGAAGAAACTGCTGCCGCCGCTGCTGCTGCCACCAGATAATCTCTTAGTTAATGGATCACTGTAGCCAAAATTGCTGCTGCTACTGTTGGTGGTATTGTTGTTGCTGCCGCCTCCTGAAAATGAGCTAGAAAGACCTGATGACCGCAAAGGTGTTGGGGTCAGTGAGGTATTGTTCTGGTTAGACCGAGGGGGGCTCCCAAGTAAGGAACTGTTTCCAAAACTTGTATTCTTTCCCTTATTAGTGGCAAGAGGTTGATTGTTGCTTGAATGGCTCAATACAACATTATTATTACTTCCAATACCAGTTCCACCAACACTGTTGTTGTTGTTACTAGCATTGCTACCGCCACCGCCACCTGTGCTATTCCCGGAATTTCCGCCACTGCCAGTTGCTAACTGTTGAGCTGCAGCTAGAACCTGCAAGTTGCGCATAAAATTAGCAGCTGCTGCAACGTTTTGGTTGAAGCCTGTGGCCATGTTACCGTTTCCAGGTGTGCCTGGGTTTGGACTGGGAAGAAGTCCAGGCTTGCCTGCTGCATTTGCTCCTAGCTGAGGAGTACCCATATTGGAGCCACTATTGCCAGCACCGGCTCCCCAGCTGCCACTACCCCAGAGAGGAGCACCTTTCTGTTGTTGTTGCTGCTGCTGATGCTGTTGCTGACCACCGCCTCCTCCTCCACCACCACCTCCGCCACCACCAAGAGGTCCTGGTTGAGGAGGGTTTCCAAGTAATCCTTTGGCAGGATCCCCAACACCAGCTCCAGCCCCGGGGGCCAGACCAGAGGGAGGAGGTCCTCCTCCCCCTCCAGCTTGCGTTGGAAGGTTCTGCAAAGAATTAGAGTTCTGCATTGTGCTCATCAATTGTCCAAGTGCCATCAATTGCTGAATATTCAAATTCTGAATCTTTTGGAGATCTGAGAGTGATGGAGTGTTAAAGGGGAATTTAATTGGTTTGGGCATCACTGCTGCGGCCGCTGCTGCAGCCATATTATCTTTCAAACTAGTGAGGAGTGGATTTACATCTGGTTTGGGGCGGTTCTTCTCTTCATTTGCCTCATTCATTTGAGACATTAGATTCTGTACAAGGAGATTGGCTTGGGCAGTCATTGGGTCTCCAAGTAAAGATGGTTTCTGGCCTTTGATAGCAGCTTGAAAGTTGGACTGGAAACAATAAAAGAAAAATTTAAGCCATGGAGTACAAAGGGAAAAAGAAAAGAAATTAAAAAAAAAAAAGAATTCAATACACCTACCACCCTGCCTGGACATAAAATTAATAAGGTGAGTCAAAAGTTTTGCAATATTTTGGTAAGTGCTATATCAAATGACCGATACAGTTCAAGCCATGGGAGGTAGCCACAGTGGTTGGTAGTATCATAAGAGTTGATGCACTGACATGGTGTATTACTTCCCTCAGTGTTTGATTTAAAAACTATTTGGGTACCATTATAGTATGTGGCCTATTAAATCAGGTTTCTATTATAGCATGTGGCCTACCATAAAAAGCATATTATAAGGTTATAATAATAACTGCTAACCCTATTTCAGAATTTTAGAATTAAATAGATCCAATTCATGTAAATTATGGATAAATTCTTTTTTAATTACTATATAAAGCTTATGACTGAATTGCATTTCTTGAAATTGAATATATGTGAAAAATAATTATTTTCAATAAATTGCCTACTATTTATATCTATAAATATACTCTTACTGAGGTAGGACACATTCAAACCGGGTAGGCCACATACTATAACAAAATCAAAACGGTAGGCCACATACTATAACGGTACCGCAATTTAGGAACTTATGCTTTACAAGTTTGACCTAGGCCATAAATTGTGGAAGCAACCAAAAACCTGTTATGCAAAAGATGAAGGTGTAATTGATCACAGTACAGTAACCTAATGGTTCAAGAAATTTCACTCAGGTTGCAAGTACCTTAACAATCAGACAAGGTCAGGTAGGCCTACCCCCCCCCCCGGATTCCTAAACCAAATCCAGTGTGTAACATAAAAAGTATAAAGCGACTTTGGTTTGTCCCCTTCATTACCTCAGCAAAAGCACCCCAGATCTACCAATTGTGCCTCACATTACCAAAATATTGCAAAACTTTTGATTCACTCTAGTAGTCAGAAACAAAGTAATACACACATTTTATACACTCTCATAAATAATATTTAAAGAGTTTTTATTCAAATATGATCAATTTTGCATTATATCTTAATATGGTCAATCAATATTTGATTTAATACATGGCATAAATAAAACAAAAAAATACTAAGTTCTCTAAAATTATGTTTTCCTATTTAAAACAATTTGGAGGACTAAAATTTTTCTAATTCTGATTGGACAATCAAACAATCAATGTGTATATAATATAAATGAAAATGGCATAGCCTATGTATTTAATGTAACTTACAATTAAAGACCATTTGGAATAAAGTAAGAGAGAAGAGAAAGAAAAAAAATATTTCAGACATATTTTGGGAATCCCATTCATAGTACATTCTAAATGGCCTTTAATTGTAAATACATTAATTTTTTAAACATTTTCTTTTAGTTACTTAAATATTACCAAAAAAAAAAAAACAACAAAAAACAAAAACTAATAATGTTGCGCATCAAAACCATACTGAGCTGTACTAACAAATCAAGACACAATTCTACAGTGCCTGGAGAATCAGCTTCCAAGTGGTTTAATGTATAGAGATATGAATAGGAAAATTTTCACAAAGAAAAAAAAAAAAAAAAAAAAAAAAAAAAGACAAAATTCTTTTTGAATTTCTTAAGTACATTATCATAAACATATTGCTTTAATACATCAGGAAGTGATGAAGTATATAGAATTGTTTTAAATATTTACATTAAATTTTACAACTATTAATAGATAAAAAACAAGTACAAAGACATTTTAACACTTTCACAAGCAGATATTTTTTTTTTTAAAATCAATGTCACTACCTGCAAAAGTGTTAAGACTCCTATAGACAGTTGGGTACAAATTAATCATTTACAACATAATAAAATAAGTATCCAATTATCAATTGAAACCTACAAGCCTTTAGGTTAAAGAGTTTACTATACAAAATGCTACAATAAGATTAAAGTTCATAATAAAACTTAAGTATTTATCTCCTAAATACCAAAACAGTTAATAAATAAGTAGCTCACAGGTGAACAGACAAACAATTGATATTTACCTGCTGACCAAGTGCTGTGAGCATATTAAGCTGTTTTGCAAGTGGTCCAGTGAACTGAAAGAGAACAGATATATTACATTAATAAAGAGGTGTAATATAACAATAACATTGAAAAGTTTATGACTTTAAAATGGTAAGTAAATATCCTTATCCTACAAGTTGATTACATTTAGAATCTAAATACCTCAAGTGTTTTAAGATATTTTTTATAACCTAAAAGCTTTTTTGTAAAATGTTTCAGTCGTGGGTATGGTAGCATTTTATCAGTTTTTATTTCTAGCAAACAAATCTATGATTTAAGTTTTAAATTGATTTACATTTTTATTAAGCTATGAACTATAGCTTTTGTCTATCTCGGAGCAGGGATGAAAAGACATAAGAGGTACGTATTTACCCAACCTGTTTGCCATTGCTAGGATGTGACATAAAATCACAAGCATGGGGCATCCAGTAAGGATCAAACTCACTATTCAGTAGTTTGGTTTGTTTTACTCAGTGTGTCATTTAATGTTGACAAAGTTTTGAAATAAATTAATTCTTAATAGATACTTTTTTTATCTAAAAATTTTTTTTTTAATATATAAACACATTTTTCTATTTAACCCATAGATGGGATCCTAACAGGTACTACCACTCTGGGTCAGAGTGGACAAGGGAGCAATGGTGATAAAGACGTTCTCCATATTCCCCAAACATCCAGAACTGAAACCTCACCATCAGATAGAATAAAACATCATACCAAGGACATGAAGACCCTCAGGCACCGCCTTCTAGCACCCATATGATAAGGGTTGGGGGCTTGCCATAAGAGCAATAGGGTTAGGACAATTAAAGGTGTTAGGGCTTGACATGACAAGACAATTGATCTGAGAGGGCCTCTCCGACCCACTGTCTAGCCTAAGTAAGGACCTAAGTGGGGTGTTGCATGGACAGCTCATCCACCAGGATTCTGTCCTTAAGCATCACGAGTCGCCATCCACAGCCAACAGGTGGCCCCATTGGGGAGTCTTACCCCTCTGCAAAGGTGCAGTCGGTGTATTCTAAAACCCCAGCCAACAGGGCTGACTATTTAGTAGTAATAGATTTGCAAGAGTAACTTGCTAACCATTACATCACAATGGTACACCTAACATAGCTGGGAGGATGAGGGAGTTCGTACCTTTCTTAAGGGTATTATAATAGTGAATGGAGTCTGATAATGAATGTAATAGTGTGACTGGAGTTTGACCCCATTCACTACAATGTTGCAGTCTAGCACATTAACCACTACACTCTTCAGCCACCCCCAAAAAGACTTAAGAGGTTGGTTTGTCTAGGTTATAAATCAGTATACAGCAAAGTTGGTAGAAAGTGGACAAGCATAACTACCACTTCTATTTATAGAAAAGATTTTAAAAAATAAAAATATTTCATGAGAATTTGGAAAACTTGGAATAAATATAAGCAGATGCTGAAAATTTCTTGGGTTGACCTAGGTCAATGAAACATACATGCTATTTCATATATTATAAGATATTTCATATCAATACACTTGGCACATTATTCTTTATCCCTTCATCACCTGCTTGGTTAGGCCAAGAATTTGTCAGCACTTCATACAACACAAAAATGCTTGCTACAAAGGCTTTGAAAGGAAAAAGAAATTGATAAAAGCCAATGAATTGAGAAAAAGTAGATAGACAAGTTATTTTCCATTTTTAAAAAATTTATTTATTTATTATTTTTATAAATCTAAGCCAGCCTAAAATAGAGTAAACAAAAAAATACATATACACATACCAGTTGTTGACGTTGTCCCTGCATTTGGAGAGCAAGCAAAATGATCAGACCCAATTGCATATTGGGGTTCATCAAAGGGTTCAGTGACACATTGGGGCCAGGGCCCAGTAGACCTGGAATATAACAAACTTTCACTGGATGGATGCAGCCTAAGAAAAACTCATTCAAAACTTGAGAACTATATACATACACACGTACATATATACATGCACACACACATACAGGAGGGGAGGATCAAAATCTATTATAAGAAATCTTTAAAAGAAACTCAAATATACCAAATTTATGTAAAAAAATATGAAAATTAAATAAGGGGTAGATATAAATTAAGCATTACTATTTAAATTTTGAAAAATGTATACTCTTAGATTGCAAAAGTTAATAGACAATTCAGAAGCAGTTGCAATAGATTCAAGTATACATCTTTTACTAAAAGTTAATATTAAGAATCTAAAATTAATATTTAAATCATCCTAATTCAATATCATGAAATATTTGTACAGTCATTCAGAATCAGAATTCTTTAATATTGTCTTTCAAAGTAAAACCAAATGGGTGGGTTTGGTTTATTTGTTTAACCAACTCTTTAGGGGTTATTTAATGTTGAAATTTGATTCATCCTATTATAATGGAAATCGTGTTTTTTTTGTAACCAAAACTATATCACTACTAAAGTCATAATATAGATATATACATAACATTTTCCATGATTTTATTTTTGTTTAAACCTCAATTATTAAAATTGTTTTACATTATTAATATTGTTGGCGATATCTACTGACTAATAACATGCAAGTGTATTTATATGTACAACAAAATAGCAGTTTACAGTGTGAATGGGAAGGCTAATTTGCATATTGATATTAAAAATTTGATTTTTAATAAATATGAGCTTGGTATTATTGATTTCTAATTGTTTGGTTTTATTTTAATAAATATGAGCAAAAATATCAGGGATAAATCTTAAAAGAAATACATTAAGAAAAAATAACTAATTTTATTCTTTACTTCCTATTTTAACTAAATAGTTAAATTAGGAAAATTTAGCAATGAAAGATGGGAGTGATGGAAGAGTAAGTTTCAGTTCTATTTTTCGATTATACTCCCCTCTGTTTCAAATCTTTTTATCTGCATTCTTATTTAGTTTCATTAGCCTTTCTAATCTAATACATTTTATTACATTAAAACTTAAATACTTGCACCTGGAGGGTGCATATATTTGCTAGTTTGTATAATTGTAATTGTAACTATTTTCAATATTCCATTGTTTTTGTTACTTTTTAAAAAATTTATTTTCAAAGTTGCACTTTAAAAAAAATTGTTTATCATTTGCATAGTTCTGATATCAAGTATTTCTATCTAATACTAATAATTTTGGTTTAGCTTAGTTGGTAGAGCATCCACCTAGGAATTACAAAGTTCCAGTTTTGATACTGGGCTTTACAAACTCAGTGATAAGAAGCACAGCTGGGATCTGTGTGTAAAAACAATCTATGGTCTAGTGCTAGTGAAAAGGGGATAGACTCCTTTGCTGTCCGACTGATACCAACAGTAAGCCAACTCCAGACTTTACAGTTTAAAGTAACTATTCCTACTTAAGTATTTGTTTGCACAATTATATGGTTTCAAGTAACTAATAATAACAATCCTTTGTAAATCAGCTTCAAGTAGGTATTGATATGATCTATTTGGCCCATAGGACCCTAACAAGTATTATCACTCCAGGTCAAAGTGGACCAGGGAGTAATGGCAATGAAGAGGTGACTCCCTACTTCCCAGAGATCCAGCCTCACCACCGAATGCAGTTGAGTGTCATATTGGAAAGTACTTTTTACTCTAGGTGCATTGCTCTAACAAATTGCACTATGATTGATTGTATTGTGCCAAGACATGTAAAATGACTAATTGGAAGAAAAACAGAAAACTTTGATCCTAAACTTAAAAAAGCGCCATAAAGGTAAGCCAAAAACCAAACTTTTTTTAAACCTTATTTTTTCAGTGAATATATCACTGGAAAAATAGGTCTAAAAAAAGTTGGCTTTGAGTAACCCTTATGACACTTTTAACCAGGACTTTTATAAAGTAGGAGACTTTATTTAGATATCTACAATATATAATAGAACTTACAAACATTAACAAAATCGATGAACTAAGTAAAAACCATTAAATAAATCAAAGATTTATTTCAACTTTAAAAAGGTGATATTTTGCTTAGGGACAAAAGATATTCTTAGTCAAATTGTTAAGGGTTCAGGTAAGATTTAAGAGGAAATTATTTATCAGGTGTCAATGCAAGCAGGAAGGATGGAAATAGTAAAAAATGTGACAGGGATGGACAGGGACAATCATTCAGTCTGGAAGACTAAAGAAGAAAGTAAAATTACCTGGTTTTGCATTGCGAACAATAGTCTGATGGATGTAGGTCTTTTGCAGTAGTTGCAGGGCTTGCTGGAACTGCTGTAGCACTGAAAACACAGGCAGATATTTATCATTAAAGTTAAAGGGTACAAGATAACATTCCAGAAAATTTCAGTAACCAATTATAGTTTTTTTGGCCGATGGGAATGGGTGGGGGGATGAGTAGAACAATAAAAATATTTTTTTATGATCTTTCTTGTCAAGTAGTACACAAAAAAAAAAAAAAAAAGCTTAATGCAACAATAATAAAACACCCCCCCCCATTAAAATTATAGTCCATTGTTAGTAATGAAATGGAATGTATGTGTGTATAGAAGATAAAAGTGTGAAAAGTGATGGATAGGTTACAACACAACCAACATGGCTATAAAAATTAAAAGCACAAAATTATTGGAAACAATGTAGAAGAAAAAAAAAATATGGAAAGGGGGAAGTTATTTATAGTGATGTAGAATTTTATTTAAAAAAATAAAAACAATCTGTCCAGTGGACATTGTGGTCAATGAAGAAAAGGGGCAAAAAAGATTTTTTTAAATCTTTACAAGCCCATTTGACAAGATATTCATACAAATTTAATGTTTTTCCTTTTTCTCTGCAAAACTTTTTATGAAGTCCAGTGTTGCACAAAATACTCTGAAATCAGAGTAGGAGTAGCACAGCTAGAATCTGTGCAGTACGGTAGGAAGCTGATGGTAAGTGTGACAATCCACCTCAAACGAAAAAAATCTCCCAGGTCTAGTGTTAACAAAAAGGGGATAGACTCGATTGCTGTCCAGCTGATACCAACAACAGGCCACTACAAATTTACTTTTATCAATACAGTTATAGCAAGCATTATCTTGCTGTACATACAAATTCTGTATATCCAAGTTTATATAATTTTAACTTACAGTATGACCTGCATTAATAAAAAGTTTAATAAGGTAATTTCTTAAAACATACAGGTAGTGTGGTAACAAAAATAGCTTAGCTCCATTGACATTTCCCCGTATTAAGGACTGACTAACAACGCTAACACTTCAGTGTTCTGGGGGTAGGTGCTACCTTGGGGATCAGCCTTCTGAAGCTAAGCCAGATAATTTTCCCAGACAGAGAAGACTGGGGGGGGGGGGTAGTAGGTAGGTTATCTTACCTATATTGCCAAAGTTTTTTGTTTATTGCTGCTATACATTCTTCTCTTATGCTTCAATGAGAGCCAGGAAAAGAAAGAAAACTATTCCTGCCAGCAGATGAATAACAAATGTGTGGAAGCAGCATCACATGCAGAGAATAAAAGATAACTGTGCATTGTACACACACACACAACACTTTCATAGAGAGAGAAAGAGAGAGAGAAAGAAAGAGAGAGAAGAGAGAGAGAGAGAGAGAGAGACATGCATGTTGAAACACCAATCTTTATACACTCTCATTCACCTGACAGCACAGCCAAGTTTTACAAATCAGGAGAAAGAGAAAGAGAAATAAAAAAAAATGGCAATTATATTTCAACTTGAGCAAGGGACCTTTGGAAGAGGAGGGGGTGTAACAAAGAATTACTTGATGAGAGGGTGCATGGGGTGGGGCGGGGTTGTGTCGTAAGCTGAGAAGTTCTACACACAAGTACATAGACTAGTCTAAGTGCACTTAAGTGCAATACCATGCATGTGTACGTGCAAACCCCAGAGAGAAAACATGCACATTTGTGTTTACAGATTCATCTCTTTTGGTTTCTTTGATAATTTAAAAAAAAAAAACAAAAAAAAAACTATAGAACACTGTATGTGTAAATGAGGTGAACAAGTGCAAAAAAAATTTGGGAAAAAAAAAAAAAAAATCAGCAAAACATTGCACAATCATAATGAGCAACCATACTTTTGAGTATAAACAATAAGTGATGGGTTGGGTATAGAAAAAAATCAGAAATAAGCCAACACCCTTTCCACAAAATGTGGAAGATACTGAACACAAGTTAAACTATAACTCTTAACATCCTATACCACCCCATTCCACCCGTCTGGAAGTCACATTTGTTTTCCTAATCCACCCCAAACGATAGCCTTTGTTTAAATGTAATATTAAACATATTTAGAATTCTTTGATTTAAGTAAAATAACAGGTAATTTTAAATGAAAAGGCCATATTTAGATAAATCCTTATAGGAATGGGGCTCTGGACTTAGAAAATTCTCAACAGGATGTTAAGAGTTAAATATATCTACACTAGTTGCCCTTTATGAGCAACAGGAATTTAAAAAATGTCAATGAATAGATACATTCTTATAAGAATTACATCCGCTCAAGATTTTTTTGAGAAATTCTATAATTAAAAGCAACATTCATTAAAGGATGTGTCTATTTACATTGCAAATAAAGTCTGAAATTTTAAACCCATTTCATTAAGAACACTTTGAACTCAATAAACCTAATATTTCAGTTTCAGGTCACAAGAGGTCAATAGAGAAACCATTCAGTTGTCCTAATAAAATGATGGGAAGGATAATTCTAAAGAA
This sequence comes from Doryteuthis pealeii, assembly GCA_023376005.1. NCBI lineage: Eukaryota > Metazoa > Mollusca > Cephalopoda > Myopsida > Loliginidae > Doryteuthis > Doryteuthis pealeii. The sequence continues at coordinate 68,223,866 of CM042148.1, forward strand.
AGATATTGTACTCTGGAGCAAAGTTTGAATGGTTTGTACCCCCACTCCCTGGCAGAGTATAAAATCAAAGATTATCCAAGAGCCAAGGGTCAATAAGGCTATGGGGGGAAAAAAAAAAAAAAAAAAAAAAAAAAGGAAATTTTTGCAATTTAAAATTGTATACTCTTTCAAATTCCTAGAAATATGAATGAAATAAAGACAAAAATGTTCACTAAGAAATCACAAAGGAGTAATGAAACCTACATCTGTAAACTTGTATACATTTGATAATTTAGTTTCATGTGATTTGTAAAAATGAGAACACAATACATAGTAAAAAACGTAGAAATGGTATAATTGTGCACACATTACATGTGCAGCCATCTTGTCTAATCTGAGAGGCTGCTGAAAAGTTCTTGGTCCAACTGAGAAAGGATTAATCTTGAGTCACAAAACATACATACTATTTCATATATTCATTCTACAGATCAACATTTGGTGCTCATCAATCCAAGCCCCCCCCCCTCAAAGAATGTCACTCCTGTTTTTCTTGGTTGAGACAAGAACTTTTCAGCATCTCCATGATATAATTCAGATTTCTTCTTTTAAATTATATATAATTCAAATTGTTCAGTGGTTTTATTCCTCCCCATAACACCAAGTATCAGAAATTAGCATTATCATGCACTTATTAACATTAAGTTGTTCTGTATTTTTCTTTTTTTAAAAATTTAAATCCAAGTGTACACAAAGACCAGAGAAGAGCAACTTTCATTTTTTATAGAGGAAAAAAAAAGAAAAAAAAAAAAAAGAAAAAAGAAAAAAAAAGTACCTTCACTTTTGTCATTTAAATTTTTCTTACAAATGTGGAGATTAGTGAGAGAATTGAAAAATAATTGTTGGTGCAAACTATGCACATGTCATGAGATTAATCAGTCTTAAGTGATTTTCTGTAATCAGTTGTATAAAGAAAAAGCAAACATATTGAGAAGACAGACAAGAGTTTAGAGAGTTATTATAGAAAGCAAAAATATACAAATGTTAGTAGCCTGATGAAAGATTATAAAAAAAAAAAAAAAAGAAAAAAAACAGACTAAAAATTGCATTCTCCATTGTCATGCTCATTTACTTAACCCTTTCACTACCAGAGACACTGGTGTCCCACCCGGTTGAATGTTATTTTAACCCTTAAAAAGTTGTGCTCAAAGAATAATTTGACATATCAAAAAAAATAAATAAATAAAATAAAAAATAAAATCACTTGGTAATAAAAGGGTTAAAAGAGCATTACAGAAAAATGTCTAGTTTCATTATCACTGTTCCCAACTGTTACGTTGTCCTCTCCATAGGATAATTTTTTAAAAAATTATTTTTTTTAAGATACAAAAACAAATAACTTTCTCCTGTATCATACTGACTGGATATGATATTGAAAGTAATAAAATATCAATACAAGTGAAGACAACAGTGCAAAAAATATCAAATCATTGTGGATTTTATCATTCATTCTCATCAGGCTACAAAACACTTGTCATTATTCACATACAGCACAAGTCAAAGGATTTAAATGTGAAATTTAATGTTGAAAGAACAAAAAAGTCTTGCTTTATTTCAAGCATTGACTAGAAAAAAAAGTGAATGAAAAAGAGAAGGCAGTAGTTTGTGTTTTGGTATAAGTATGTTAGTCAGTTTTGAACTTGTGTTCTTGTGACAACTTGCTATACCATGAAACACAATAAGTGAAGCAATGTAAGAATGTATAGACAATGAAAGTGGTCAATAATATGAATGAGTGTAGAGTAGTTGAGATTTCAATTTGCTATATATAGTTGGAAAATATATTATATATATATAAAATTTTCAACTATGTAAAAATACAAAGTTGTGATAGACAAGAATCTCTCAGTTTTAAGGAGTGCTTCATTTAGTGAATTTTTAAAAACTAAAGTAAACATAACTTATTTCTTTAAACTTGCCTTTAGCTCTACATTTGAACAGGCAGAAAATTATAAAACAAAGATTATTTATGGTTTTTAATTTTTAGCAGAGGAAAAAAAAAAAGTTTAATTAAATAATAAACACCCTTTTAACCATACCTCCCTGATTAGCAGGAATTTGTAATGTTTTGGCAATTATTCAGAAAAGGATTCTCCAGACTGGTAAAAGTGCCACTTTCTAAGGGTTAATGTATGATGCCAATATTTTAGTTAACTAAAAGTATGGCCATTTAATTTACTGCATAAAAAAGACATACTTTAGACAATATTAAATGCATAAAAAATATTCCTGTTTTAAGGCTCTAATAAATTTGTACTCCAGCAAGGTATTAGTGTTCTTGTGATAGGACATGATTGTTGCTGCAAGGTCAGTAATTAGTCACCACAATCAGCTGATTGGTAATTCAGTGACAAGCATTTTATTTAAATGGCACAAGTCATTGTGAGATTGAACAGCATGTTTTTTATATAACAAAAAGCAAGTGGAGGGGGTAAAAGGCTAGAATAACAATGCTACCCACATTAAAAAAAAAAAAAAAAAAAAGACAAATTAAAAAAAATTACATAAACAAACATAGCTGAAGACTTAAATGTTTGATGGTACAGCAAGCACAGCTAAAAATTCAAATGAACGAATGAATTGTGAAGGGCAGTCAACCCACTGGAAGCCACATCACTGGGACAAAGAGGAGGAGACAAGAGGAGGAGGAATGGTGGTCAGCTTTAGTTTGAATACTTACATTTTGGATTCTGATTGGCCAAGCCCTTCACTAAAGGGTTGTTCATCATTGAAGGGTTTGGAAACACAGGGTCAGGCAAGAGGCCTGACTTGGAGCTGTTCAATGCTGGTCCAACTTGGAATGGGGTGGCCTTCTTCTCCTGAAGTCCAAACAAACAGACAGTGACAACACACACAGACACAGCTCACAACACCAACAGATTGGGACCACAAGGTCAGGAGAGGGAGGGTTGGGACCGCAATTATAACACATTCACCCACACATACACACAGCCATTCAATCACCAGGGGTTTCTTTTTCTCCCCACCACCCACCCGCCTTTTAGTGACTAAATTTCCAACATGGGGACCAGATACATTGTGCTGTAGCAACAATGGTTATTATTGTAGATTTTTAAATGATCAGTTGCAACCAGGGCATGTAGAAAGCCAATCAAATCAACATTTGAACGTTAAAGAGAAGTTGCCTCCCTTGAGAGGTCTGCAGTAGAGATAGATCATTCCTCCTCAACTGCTCAAACCCCTACTACACAAAAGCAAGAGAGAGATCAGACAAAAGGTAGCAAAGAGCTACTAAAAGAATGAAGAGAAAGAAAAAAGCCCAGGAGAGCAAATCTGAAGAGACCATTTCAGGTCTGACCTGATGAGAATACAGAATTCAACCAAAAATGAACGTTTATAGATGAATATTAAAAACAAAAAGACAAATGATGAATTTATTTATTTTTCTTAAATCACATTACTCTAAAGACTTTATGGAACTTTAAACATTTTTCCATTACTGCCCAGAAAGTATTCATCTACTTACTAGTTATTTTTTTTAATGTAAATAAAATATGCAACTACAAAGTCCATATTGGTAAGTTAGATATCTTGAGTTTTCTGAGAAATTCTTTAGTTATAAATTGAAGGTAACATTTACCTTCAACTAATCTACTGTATATACTCTTATAGGAGGTTGCACTGTACACAAGATAAAAAACTGTAAATACTTTGCCAAGGCTCAGCCATAGTCTGTATCTTGTGTATGGTGCAACCCCTAATATTGGATAAAATTTAGGTCTCAGAAAGTCGCAAGATATACAAGTACATACAGTGTATCTATGGGAGTGTGTGTATATATATATATATATATATATATATATATATATATATATATATATATATAAACTGTATCTACATTTAACAAGGAAATAGTAGGCCTAGTTTGTATCTCGTATATGGTGCAACCCTAATATTAAGCTAAAATCTAGGTCTCTGACACATAAGTATATCTGGTGTGTGTGTGTGTGTGTATATATAAAAATGGTACCTACATTTAGCAAGAAAATACTACTTATGTAGACAAGATGAACAGTAAAATTAGGTTATATACAAATTGCTTGCCCATTTTTTGTTGTCATAAGATCTACAATAAATGATTAAAAGAAGAGAAGGTTTAATAACTGAAAATGGTCTAGTTTCCAAAAGATGTTTGAAAAAAAAAAAAAAAAAAAAATCATCTTTGGAAAAATGGCAGGGAGAAAAGAAAAAAAGATTTAAAAAAAAAAAAAAAAAAAAGAAGCCAAATATGCATGTTATTTTATCAAAATTTCAGGATGAAAATTTTATAGTTTATAGATCCATTTTATCATGATGAACAGATAGTATAGAAATAGGCAAGCACAATAAATTTGGTGGTATATGATTGATCTATGTAAAAAAAAAAAAAAAATGAAAGCACAATAGAGTTGTAGGCAAAAGACAAGTGTCAATCAGCAGATGAAGACTGAAAAGCACACTATCACAATCACCAACACATCCAAGGTCTCTGCTACAACACAAATGAAAAAAGAGACATTACCAGCTGATCAGACAGTCAGTCAGAAAAAAGAAAAAGAAAAAAAAAAAAAAAAAACAAAAGTGACATGGGATTGTAGACATAAAATTCCTTTAAAGTCAAATAGTCATATATTACAACCAAACCAGAGATAAAAGTTTTGATTGTAATTAGAGAAGACAGACAAGTATTGTTTTTCTTTCCATTACACATTCATTGATCATCTTGATTCTCACACATAACTTGAAAAGACATTAAAAATAAAAATAAGAGATTGTAATATTTGAAAATAAACACTACAGATTTTTCTGACAGCCAGCTGTGCTAAAAAATGTTTATTTTACAAATTGTCAGTTTCAAAGATATTCAAAGGTTTGTTGAATAATCTAAAAAACTGATTCATTGTGTCAAATTTAAGTCTTAAAATATTTTTTTGTCTATGTAAAAAATATAATTTAAGAGTTGTTCTATTTACAAGGAAAATTTTGTTTGTGAAAAGTTTGTCAGAATTAGGACCAGTAACATGTTATTCTCTTATAAATTGTGTCAACATTGATGAACACTAAATTTGCCAAAAGGTCAAATAACGCTAGATATTCTATAATGAATGAAATAGAAAAAAAGATTGAGGATGGAAAAAAAAGGCTCATGAAGAGAAATGAATACACTTTAAATATAGCAAAATAATATTTTAATAAAATTAGAAATCAAAAATAATCCTTTTTTTTCCCCACAGCATTGGATGTGTCGTCAATAATATATAAACTTTCCAAAAAGTAAGACTACACACTTTGTCTGAACAAGTGCATGTTCAATGGGCACAATTTACAATTCAAATGTTGTATTGAGGAGACTGAAAAGGTTAAATATGTTTGCTACTTAGGCAGAGCAGGTGCCAGTAGGAGGAGCAGTGAGGAGGAGGAATGAACAACTGAAGATAGAAAGGACAGAATTTTTTTTTTCTTCTTCCAAAGAACCCAGTCGAGATCTCAGTCTTAAACACACTCACAAATCACAGGCATTCAAACATTTCAAAAGTGATGAGTGTCAGATTTTGGAGGTAGGGCAACGAGTGGGGTAAGTTGGCATGGAGTTAAAAAAAAAAAAAAAAAAAAAAAAAAAAAAAAAAAAAAACTTAACAGTAAAATAAAAAGCAACAAAAACAAAAGTACAAAAAAATGAACAATAAATGCAATCTTGTAAACTGTGACACACTGAATAAATATAGAATGAGATTAATAAAAATTTGAGGACAAAAACGTAAGTCACAGAATGACAATTCTTAAAATTAAAAAAAAAAATAAACAAAACTCGTGGCATATATGCATGTGAGAGTGAGAGAGAGAAAGAGATAGGCAGACATATACACACAATCACTATCCATTTTTACAGTCAATTTGTGAACATGAGCATCTAATGGAGCAGATGACAAGTTTAAGCCTAAGCTATACAAATCATTGTGATGAAAGATTATCAAAATGATTGCTGACAACACATCTTTAAGCCATTAGCTGGCTCAAACTAAGGGAAATATCAGGCAATTTAATTATAGCTTCTTCAAAGTTATTTTCCACTATGGCAAATTAAAACATTTGAGGTTTAACATTTCAACAATACAGAAGGACAATAAGTGATATAAAAATAACTGTCCTTTCTTGAAAAGCAATAAACCACAGGAAAATATTTCTAATAAAAAAAAACACAAAAAACTTAAATTCAAATATGTACATAGTTCTTGTAGAATACCAATTATGATGTGGTTGTCTTTCCAAAATTCGGCAATGTTAGTTGATAAGTATCCAAAGTGATAGATTTAGGAATTTAACTTTCAAATCAGACCCCAGTCCAAAGTGAAGAAATAGATTAATATAAGTTGGTTGGGAAATTAGTACATGGCAAAAATGTTAATACCATTAACACCATGTACATTTTAAATTCTATGCATATCTTTTCTTTTTAAATGAACAAGATTCCATTTTTATTTTCTAGTGGAAAAAAAAGTCAAGACAAAATTTAGTTGGGCATATGAAAATAGTGTGACACAGATTACAAGATTAACTTTGATATCAAATTCACATCACTGAAACAAAGATTTTTTTTTTTAAATCCAGCATATAAAAAAATAAAAAGTATCAAATTGCAGATTTCTTTTCATAAATTAAAAAAATAAATTACAACCTGGATTATGCAAAAATAAATTTTTTTTAAAGAAAAATTTATTCTTTAAAATTAAGGGATAAAAGTTAAATTCTTTAATGGACTATATATTTTGAAAAAAAAACAGTCTTTCTCGATGGTTTTTCATATGTAGTTCATTAAAGAATTATCAGCAGATGGCTAAAAAAAAAAACAATGAACCAAAAACAGTCCAGCTCACTGGGGGAGGAGGGAGCTAAAATAGTATTTGAATTTTTTTTTTTTTTTAAATAAACTTCAACTACAAATGGTTTTTAAAATTGTACATCAGAAACACAAACAGGTTTCCATTAAGCAAGCAATTCATTTTATTTTTAAATTTATATTAATTCAAATTTATACTTAATCAAATTTGTTCACATAAGATCAGTAAAACATACTAAAAAGAAACTAACTATATAAGTGTATGACTAGATTTTATGTTATAAAGAAATGTGCTAAGAGAATAAACAAAAGATTTATATAAAAAGATCATAATGCTAAAAAAAAGTAAGGCTACTCCTGAGAATGGATTTGGATTTTTTCCATCTGGTTATATAGTCATATTTCAATCACTCTACTCACCTGCCTTCTTCAGGTGCTTGTCATAACTCATAACCTTCTGAAATTTTTAAACTGAATCTCAGCACAAAAGGTTTGTGATTTCACCACCTAAAGAAGGCTAGAGGATACAATAACCAAAACAATGTAACTATCAAAATGAAGGTACTAGTTCATAAGTTTTTCTTTGCAGGTTGTAAATTATTCAGACTAATAATGATAAAAATATTTAAAAAAAGATACTTCAAAATTCAATCAATCTTAATTCCTGTTTCTATTTATAAATAGTAATCCGATTTTTAAAAATCAGATTAATATGTGGTAAAAATTGTTAAATTTCACAACAGCTTTGTCTTGAAAACAAACTTAAATTTTAGCAATTCTTAGGAAACATAACAGAAAATTAAATATATTCATCTATTGTCTACCTGCTACAATTCTGTAGAATTTAATAGATTTTTGTATAACACATTTGTATTTAATCAAAAGTTACTTTAAGAGCAAAAAACCCAAAAAACAACATGTTACATGTTATGTTTCTTAATAATGGTTTATCGCTAATATTTGATAGTCCTCACACCTCTAAAGTCAGAAGAGGATTATTCTATAACAATTAGCATCTATGATGAGTGAATGACATGTTATCAGATTACATAGCAAAAATCTGGACAACATTATCTACAGTTAAATTGAATTTTAGGTTAAAATTAATTTATCCGAGAAGGTAGGCTTGAAGTAGGGATGGCTAATTGTCCTTGTACTGGTTAACAGGACTTACCTTTCTTTGTATTATTTTATTGTAGACAACAACTGCTGAAAAGCCAGGAACACTAAAAGAAAGTTCAATTTTGTTGTCATTGAGTGATGCATCACTTAGGCTCCTCCAAGTTGATTCTGCCTCTTCAGCTGTAGCATATTCCACAATAGCACACTCCTGACATACACTGTCTTTTGTAACTATCTAAAAAAAGAAAAAAAAAAAAAAAAAGAAACATTTTAAATTATTTCAAATATTGGAATAAATAAACTAATTCCAACTAGGAATTCTATTAAATCCAGTATCATATCTTGATATATAGATCAATTAGGCCAGGTAACCCAAAGTCAAATTTTTATAGACCCTACTTTTCCGATGCAGATATCATTGGGAAACAAAAGTTTTTAAATGGGCCATTAAAAAAAAAAAAAAAAAATTAAAAAAATTAAAAAAAAATACCCATATTTGGTGAACTGGCCAATTTACCCAATTTTTTTTTGTTTCTCAATGATCCCTAAAATATTACAAAAGTAAGGTATAAATAAATTTGGTTTCAGGTTACCCTTAAGGCTTTCTTGAAATATTCTGCAGAAAAGTAAAATAAATTTTTAAAATTCAGATTTTACAAAACTACTTTACCAATTTGTGCTACCTATTTGATTACATGAAATAGCTTATTAATAAGATCAGGAAAAACAGTTTCTACAATTGATGTAAAGAGATGTTTTAAGAATTTTCTATCAACCTAAAAGTAAATTTAAAAGATATAAAAGACATAAGGCAGAATATTCAACAAAAACTCAAGTTGATTGAAACTATTCAAAACCACCTAAAGAAAAATTATTCTGTTTTTTTTTAATTAAGCACAAAAATCGTATATGCGTCCCAATGTTTTTCTTTTTTCTTCCTCCACCATTTCAAGCTAACTGTAAATACATTTCAATAGTTTCTTAGAAACGAATTACACAGGATAGGTTACAAGGTAGAAGTTATACAGCTTCAGTTGTTTCTTCAGATCATAAATATAAACCCTACATTCTATTAAGAAACTTTAGTTGGGACCCATAAATTTTCCTGGGGACTAATTCAAAACAAATATGTGCATCCCAGGATGCACTAAATCAAAAAGTTATCAGCATATATATATATATATAATGGTAAAATAAAGAATGAAGCATATCAGTGATCTGGGGAATAGTGCTCTTTTTCAGCTAAACTGAGCTAGGAGTCACCATGTCTAACATGCTGAACTGCGACATCGTAGTGAGTGAGTTTGAATTCCAGTCATGCTATTACATTAACTTTCAGACTAATCCCCTTGAGAAAGGTATGAACACCCCCCCCCCCCATGGGTTAATTAGTATCAATACTGTTCTTCTACAAGGATGGTTTTGGCATTGGTCATATGCCATTAAAAACAAAGAAACCAAACCTAAACTGAGCTGTACATAAAAACAACTGTTAATGTGTAATAAATTGATTAAGAATCTAAAGAAGCATTTCAGTACGTCCAGAGTAAGAAGCATTGGCATTAGCTTCATTAAGAATATCAAAGTAACAATGTACCAAAAGTATATAAAGGAAAGAATTGAAAAAATGAGATTTAATTCAGACAAATCTTACTGAATTTATATTGTTGCATTTGGCATAATAAATTTCTTTTAGTTTCTCAGAACAAAACAATTGGTTTCAATAACATAAGTACTCACTACTACAAACAATTTCATAAGTCTTTCCAGTTAGTGGAGGTTTCAATATATAAGATGCTCTCCTGATTAATGTTGTATTGGAGATAATTTACATGAAAGTTAAATCACTCAACAAAAACGCCCCACACACTGACTTTTTGGATTTATAGAAAAATATTAAAAAATATTTGTAATTGATTTATTCTAATCTAGATTTCCAATCAAAACCAGTTACCAATTATTTGCATAAGCTTCATTGGACAGAAATTAAGATGGGATTTATTCTAGACTTTTTTCTTTTTTAACTCGCTAACCTATAGTTTACCTTAATTACTATGGTAATATGCAGATAATTATTCTGGTCCACATTTGATTATCAAAATCAAAATGGCACACAAACACATATATATAATTAAATTCTCCTAAAGCAAACATGGAATTTGTTCCATTTTTTCATATTAGATGTTACAAACACATTTATTGATTTATATCTTCAATAATTACATTTTTTCCCCTAATTTTCAGAACAGGAAATGATCTATGCTAATTTGTTTAATAATATTCTTAAAAAAAAAAAAAAATCAATTCAATTACCAAGGTTGAGAGATTTTAGGAGGTAAATGTAGCAAATGCAATAAGAATTAAAAAACAAAATTAGAGTCATTAATATTTTGTTAGACATTTCTAACAATATACAATTACAAGCAAATATGGATAAAAAGAAAAACTCATTTTAATATTAAGAAATAGTTTTACACGAGTTTGTTTTAATACCCAGTTAGTTTAAAACCATGTCATTTAACTATTCAATAAAAGTCAATGAATTTCTAAAATATTAATGATTTTCAATGTAGTTGAATTAAGCAGATATTTAAGAATAAAAAATACAATTGGAGAAAAAGAAAAGGAACATAAACAGCTTAGTAAAAAGTTTTAAAAGCGTTAGATTTGATTTATCTTAAGTAGGACTGTGTGGAAAGAAAAAAAAAGAACAAATAACCCTAAATGGGTTGACATGCTGTTAATCATTTTATTTTTTTATTAAAGATTTCTGAAATAGTTAAATATTAAGCAGCTAGAGGTCAGAAACCAAAGTAGAATAACTTTGAAGAAGAAGAAAAAAAAAAGGAAAAGAAAAAGCAGTAAACAAAATAGAGGTGAACAATGGAGTTAACTAAACTATATCAAGGTGTTATCATAAAAATAGCTATCAATTTTTATTGTCATTTCACAAGCTGACACCAAACGAAGAATGCAGGTTTTCAAGTAGTGGAAATACAATATTCATTAAACAGTTCAGTTTATCAAAACTAAATTGTTACACATTATGAACAGTTAATATTGGCAAGTGGCCATTTATGGTACAATGAAAAGCTTTTCTCAAAAGTCATTGATAGTAGATTCAATTTTCATTTGAAAATAACAATATACCCTAAATATAAAACTTTAAAAAATAACAATATACTATATATGTATAGGAAGGAATTGAAACTTTGAGGTTTAATTCAGACAAATCTTACTCAATTTATATCATTGGAATTACCAAAAAGTCTAGTACAAGTAATTATATATTTTAGTTTCTTGTTAGAGAACAAAACAATTGGTTTCAATAACATAAGTACTCACTACTACAAACAAATAATTTAAGTAAAAACAATAAGATGATTTTCTAAATATTCAAAATAAATTAAGAAAACTCTCTAGTAATGTAAAAATTAGAAAACAAATCTTAAAAGTGAGAACAGAAGAAAAAGCACTGTCCATTTAAAAAAAAAGAAAGAAAAAAAGCCCAATGAGGCATTTCTTCCTCTATAACCCTATGCAACAATTTTACTTCTAAACAGTAAATACAGCTTTAAAATAGGTCAACTGCTTTTAAACAATTACTATAAAAAAGAAAAAAGAGAAAAGAAAAGAGAAAAGAAAAGTAAAGTCCATTTCAAGGTATAGCTTAACAATATGAACAATACTTTAGAAAAATAAACATTTAAGTATTACATACATGCCATAAATTGAAATTGTCAACTTTGAATAATTAAACAATGAACATTAAGTATTAAAAAGTGCTGTATTTGTGTTTAGACCCCCACCCCTTAAAATTAGTAAAGTATATACCATCCAGCCTTGTAATATCAATAATAGAATCAGTAGTCCAGGTTAAAAGTACAGTAAGGGTAACCCAAAGACAAATTTTTTAAGATCTTTCTTTTCCAATACAGGTACCATTTGAAAAATAAGGTCTAAAAAGTTTGTTTTGGGTTACCCTTATATTTTAAAAATTTTTTTAAATTTTTAATTTGGACTAGAAAAAAATAAAGGATTTAAGTAAAATTCTACAAAAAAGATAAGTTATTAGATATGAACAGGCATATTTGCAACCAAGTATGCACAGTTGGTATAGCGTTCTGCTAAGAATCACAAGGTTCCTGGTGTGATACCAGCCCTCGCCAACTCAGCGTATGAATAGCACAAGGATCTGTGCAGTAAAGTGAGGAGCTGATGGTAGGTGTGGCGATCCACCTCAGACACTAAAATAATCTCCTTGGTCTAGCGCTGCTGATACCGACATTGAGGATGCATACTAACATAGTACTTAATTGTTTACACAATAAGGGTAACAAAAAAGCTTTCTAGATTTAAGAATCCTCATGTAGTGTATTTAAACCAAAGATAAATGAATTAATACTTGGTAGCACAGATTAACAAACCCAAAAAGCATGTTACAAATGCCAATTAAAAAAAATGCATTAAGAGAGAAAGGAAGAGAGTTTGCTGTGAAATATATAAAGAAGAGAGGGGGGTATTTTGAGTTTTAAGAGCAAGATAAAACACAAGGTAAATCAACCAAGTGCAAAAAAAAAACAAAAAAAAAAACAAACATCTATATTCAAAACTGTAAGCTGACCCCGTCCCCCAGAAAATGCTTAACAGAAAATCAAAATGGAAATTATTTATAGTTTAAATTAAAGCAAGTACAGAATTCTATTTTATAGTAGTATTCTTGGTCAAGTACTCCACATAACCTTTACAAAAAAGATAAACTATTATAATCATCTTCTATAGCCAATAGTATTTTGTTACAAGGTAGCTCTACAAAATATTCCTTAGTCGACAAGAGTTAGGATGAAACCAGTACAGAGACAAACTATTATTCTACGTCCAGTAAATGTTGGGTATCAATAGCAATACTTTTTCTAAATAAATTCTAGCCTAATATTCTTGTTAGTTTATAACTGCATATAAAATACCACCAGTATCTTCCTATATCTATTAAGTAGTAGATAACAATTATAATATCACCAAACATTATTTAATATCAAAGTTACTATGAATCAAAATAAGTGCCTGTTTGCTACACAGAAATTTCAGTTCTAAACTTACTAAATGCAAGTTATCAAATTTAGAATACTAAAAAGTATTCTTAACAGTCTACACCAATTAATTTAAAATGAGTTGTAAAGAATTAAAATTGAGTCATTTAGTGTAAATAATGTTAACTACATCTGAATATTATGAAAGTCATTTTCATGCAGAATAATCAGCAGAATAGTTTGATTTTTCTTTTCTTTTTTTATTACATCTTTAAAATTCATTTCACATTCACTTGCTTGGCTAGAACTATAATCATTTTCTTTTCTTCTTTTTCTACAAGGCACTTAAGGGGAATTGATGTATTATGCAGATAAACTCTCAATGGTTTCAAGATGCACAATACTCTCAAGTAATCATTCCTAAATTATGCACTGTGACACACCACAAAAAATAGCTATGTGTATATTATAAAAATTTTTTTTTAAATTTAAAAAGTATATACAAAATAAGGACTTCTATTGCGGTAGACAATTTGATAGTTTTTTTTTGTGTGTTTTTTTCTAAATCAAAAGATTAGTTCAAAACCTGTTCATAAAAATCTGATATTCACCTAAAATTATATACCATACTTTTATATACAGTGATCAATTTTTATTAAAAAAAACAAAAAACAAAAAAAAACTATCAAATATGAAAAGTTACCTATTCATACATTTTCTTGAAAAACTCCAAAATGTATGAATAACTAATTTTCCATGCTTGATTGTTTAAAAATTATTATTCATGATCATTGTATATACAAGTATACTATATAATTTTAGATAAATATCTGATTAAGTTTATATAAACAGGTTTAGAAGCAAACAATCTTCTAGTTTTCTATATACACTTTATTATACATATCTCCTTTTTATGGTGCATCACTGTGCATAGTTTAGAAATGATCACTCTAGAGCATTGTACATCCTAACATAGAAAATATTATTAAAAACAAACCTTTCATTCATCTAAATAAGAGTAATAACTAATAATATTCTGCAAATTTAAATCAATTTTTCCAATAACCTATTAACTGTACAAATGCCAAATTTTAATACATTTTCTAAATTAGCTACAAATTGCACCAAAATATTTGTTGTACCCCAAACAAGAAATTTGAGAACTACTTCTCTAAATGCATCCACTTAAAAGTTCTGCTGTTATTGTTTTTAATCATTCAGCTTAGAAATTCCTGTAGAATATGAACAAGAAACTTCTATTAGATGATTCCCTCACCCTCATTTTGCTAATTATTTTTAGGTATTGATACTTTGCCAGCTAAAACTAAATTAACATCAATTCTTACAGAAAATTAACAGTCTGTGTTGGGTTATGAAAATAGCACACTTTATAATGCACAAGAAACAAACAGTATTGTAAAAATATCAATCTAATTTGACTCCACTTTTCACTAATAATCAGCCCTGAAACTTAAAAAAAAAATATCTTTCTTCCTTATTGTTACTAACGTTAACAAATGTCGAATTTGGCAAGGAAAAGTTATGTTTGAAACATACAGTAAGAAACAAATTTATATATTAATACTCATGTTCCTAAATTGCACGTCTTATCTTGCAGCACCCTCTGGTTAAAAATAAGCCCAAATTGTCCAATGAAATGCAAAAATGTAAGCCCACATGAGTGTTGTCATCTCAGCTAAATAATGGACCATTTCGGTTTTTTTTATAATGAAAGGGAAGAAAAGGGACATGCTACACAAAAAATAGCGATGGGGAAGATAGAGGGGATGAGCACACAAAAGCAATTATATGGTTTCAACCAAACATAAGGAGGAACAAAAAAAAAAACCCAGAAAAAATGAGTTAAATCAACATTATCCTTTTTACATATTGAACTAAACGCAATAGCTCTTAAATAAACATATCAAATGTAATATATATTATCATACTGTGGTATATCGACAGGTTTTGCTTGATAAATTTCCACAGCACCAAGCACAAATTTCTTCATATCTATTTGTTGCTCTTTTTAGCATAACATAGTAGCAACCTTCCCACCACCCCAGGTTAACCTTGTAAGTGCAAGAAATGGTAACACAGAAGTTGAAGATATTTAAAAGGGTCAGCAAGTCACTCTACCAGTAATCAATAGAGGACAAAGTGCTTAAACCATTGAGAGTGGGCTACGATTTCTGAAGAAAGATAATCTTTCCTTCATCAACTCAAAACATACCACTCCATATCTTAATTTGAGACCAGAGGAAGGCTAAACACACAACTAAAGTGAGTGATATTTATTTTTCCTTAACATGCCTGACCTTTTCCTCGTCATCTCTTCATCTCGTCTTTGTCTCAGGCAATTTTCATGGAGACTCAGCCATGCAACAATAAACCAATTTTTTTTCTTCATGTTATTGTTGCACATAATTTAACATCTACTTGCAGCTGCATAATGAATTGATGTAATCCTTAAATAGAAGCTAACACTTCAGGCTTAAGTAAACAAAAAACCCATAGATGAAGGCAATTATGCCACTTGAATTGTCAAATTTTACAAACTTGCACTGGATATGTGCATGTGTCTGTCTCATATATATAAAGTCATCCACAGCCACCGTGTTTTCGAGGTTTCACATCTCTTCAGTGTGGCTAGACAACCATATATATATATATATATATATATATATATATATATATATATATATATATATATATGTGTGTGTGTGTATATATATATATATATATATATATATATACACACACATACATTATATACACACACACATTATATATACATACACACACACACACACATTATATACACACATTATATATACATACACACACATTATATATACATACACACACATATATACATACACACACATTATATACATACACACACATTATATATACACACACACATATATAGAGAGAGAGCGTGTATTTTTTAATACTAAATTACAACTTGAATTATTAGGGTGTTCCCTAACAGAAAAATTTTAAAAGGTTAAAAGAAAACTGCTACTATTTGATTAGTGTTAAACAAACAGCTAAAGAGATTAGCTACCAACAAACAAATTTTCATAACAACCAGTTAAAAATGAACATTCAAACAATAGAATGACAAAGTTTGCAGAAGTAAAAATCATTCTATTTGAAAAGTGAAGGGAAATAATATGAAGGTTATGTATATACCTGGCAATAAATGGGAGTGAAGTCTTTACTGAACAATTCCCTCAGTCCAGAAATGTCTTTAAAGTCTTTTGGAAGCCCATTAACAAGAAGACATCGAGAATTCAATTTGTCATAGGAGACAACTAAACTCTCTTCAATAAAGTCACACTGCAGAACATGACCTTTGTATTCTTTCCAGTTGAGTTCCTCTCTTATTTGACCAGATTTCTCTTTGTTATGACAATATTCAAAGACAGCATAATTCTTGCTTTCACCTGAAAGAAAAAAAAAAAAAAAAAAGTCAATACATTAAATTTATAACTGCTTTATATAAAATTAAAAAAAAAAAAAAAAAAAGAAAAGAAAAAAGAAAGAAAAAGCTTGCTTTTTGGTTAGAGTTTTTATCAATCAGATAATATATATTAAATGTTTGGGTCGATTTCTAGCAAATGTTTAAGGTTAATACTCTGCAAGTTTACAGATTTGCCAAAAGTTTAGTTCAACATGTGTTAAAGTGGGTTGGTTGGATTTTATGGCATGTAAACCCTTGGGTTATTTTATACCGAAAACGATTTGTCTTATTCATTCTTATTGGGTATTCAATTTTCTTAAACACTTTAACTCATTTTTTAAAATCT
This sequence comes from Doryteuthis pealeii, assembly GCA_023376005.1. NCBI lineage: Eukaryota > Metazoa > Mollusca > Cephalopoda > Myopsida > Loliginidae > Doryteuthis > Doryteuthis pealeii. Next base: position 68,240,707 of record CM042148.1, read on the forward strand.
ATTTAACCAATAGATGTGACCCTAACTGGTAATCCCACTTCGGGTCAAGGTGGATCTGGGAGTAATGGCAATGAAGGGGTACTCCACACTCCCAGCTGGCCGGGCAGGAGGATTTTAAGTACAAATAAATAAAATGCTAAGGATCAAAATTAGAATAGACTAAAGTGATTTTTATAAGGTTTAATGTAAAGTTATCATAGGAAATGGACTATTTCCAGTTCACTTCTTGGATGAAGCTGTTTGCATTTCAATGCTAATACTCTTGGGAAAGGTATGCCTCCAACTATCTCTCAAGCTATGATTAAATAGCAAGGCAGCTCTTAAACTTTATTATGGCAACTGGTCCAGAAGGAAAACTGAATTGAAACCTGTTAAGATCCAATTAAGAAATTGACCATGTGTCACATCCTACTCATGTGGAGGGGTTGATATATATGGTTTAATGTTTACAGATAGTTTTAGGTTAAATCGTCCTTAACTAAAAAGCCTAACCATAAAATATTTTTTTCCATTTGCAAAATCATGATGCAAAACAGGTGTTTCTTCCTTTAACTAATATCTTTTCATACCTCATTAATTTATGCTGTTGCTTATCAAACCATCTAAGAAAAATTTCAATTTAGTTTTCATGAGTAGACTCCATGAAATTACAAAGGGGTGGGTGTGTGTGTGTATATATATATATATATATATATATATATATATATATATATATATATATATACACACAACAAATAGTAATGAGGTATGAATAGAACAATAAGATCCATAAGATTGATCCTTTTACAATGAATATATCACATACACTTACACCTTAAGTAGACAGGTGTAAGCTAACATTAGCGTATGTCCCCAAAACAATATTTGTTCTTATTTCATTGTCTATGATGAAAACAAAAACTAAATCTTAATATACATTGAAAAATCAAAAATTCAAAATTTTATCTTTAATAGATTTATATCAAATGTGGCTAATTTAGAAACATGTGTTAAAGTAAATATATAAATGACTCTTACCCAACAATTTTTTTTATCTCAAACTCCCTGAACCTTCCATGGCATTCTAATTAAAAAGTTGCAGATTAATTACAATTGAGCAGATGAAGTGAACTTTTTATTTTTTTAAATTTTTTTTATTTAGACATATTGTAGAAAAGTGCCAAAATTTAAATAATCATTGTTAATTTTTTTTTATAACAGCTATAAGCAATGAATGTTTCTCTGCTGCAAGTAGCACTTAAATGAGGTTATCCAATGAAGAAGCAGCAGCAGGAAGGAGAAGAAAAAACAAACAAACAAAAAAACAAAAACAGCATCAAGTGCAAACAATTCTACAGTTGGTAACTGATAAAGAAACTCAATGATAGGCCTTTCTTGGATACCCAAGAAATTTGATTCCACATGAGGGAGATTTCTTAATCTGGCTGCTAGCTCATCACAAATGCCCATCCCACACACAGGTATTGGGTTTATCAACAGAAATTCATTTTCTCTACTCTACATAACACAAACAGGGTAGTTGTACAAAGAAAAACAGAAAAGTACATTATGCTAATCTTACAAAAAAATAAATGAAATAAAAACCTAGATTTATCTATGTACCTCTGTCTTTATTTTGAATAAACTGAATGAATTCAAATAATTATTTAGACAATTAAACTACTTAAATTTGATGTCCATACATTTTAGCCTCTACATTTTCCGACCTTTTTCAGGTGCTAACTTCATAAGCATTATAAACTGAAACATTATGTAAACAAGGAATTTATTTGCCCAATGTTAGAGACCCTTCTCAAAATTACAATAAGCTGAATGGATTTTTATGAATCCTGAGAGTAAAAAGGGCTGAAAATTATCAAATGTAATTAGAGAATGAGAAGGATTTAGTGCTGTTGTAACCCGTGTCTTTAAATTGTATTGTAGACATAGGACAGAACGTGAAGTAAACTAATTCAGAAGAGATGTAAAAAATCATTGAGAATTGATACTGAATAGATTTTCTTCAGTAAAAATGTAAACATTTCCTCATAGGTACATTAACTTCCTGTAAATATGACTACACATTAGACATGTAAAGAACTGACTATTTAAGTATTCACCAGAAATTTATCTCAATTTATCAATATGACCCTCCTATATTTTTCAAATGGATTACTTTACCATCTCTTATATTTAAACAGAAACAAGTTTTCATAGCATTGCACCATGTGAACTTTGCAATATAAGTATAATAGTTGTTTTTAATCAACTTAATACATTATCAAAAATTAGAATATATTTATGTAACAGTTTTATCAAATAAGTTACATGTTAATCTGTTGCTAGGTTTTCAAGATTTAAATGGTATTAAAATAAATCTATCTTAGAACAAACATGGAGAGGGAAAAAAAATCAGACTAAAATTCAATCCAGAGTAAGAGGATTTTGTGTATACTTAGATAGGTCAATTATATTTTCATTAATAAACAACAGAAATAAGATGAAAAATACAAGTCAAAAAGTTAATAAGGTCAAATCATTTGTTTTCAATTTAAATGGATCTGGTAAACAAAGTCAATGATAATCTTTAGAGGCATAAGTATAAAAAAAAAAAGAAAAAAGATTTATTGGGATTTAACAGAGTTCAATCCAATGTTAAAAAATGTCTAGGTTATACATTTTAGATACAGATTACATATGAAAGAGGTTGACCTTTATAAAACAAGCACAAGTCTCTGAAGCAACTGACAAAAAAGTTAAAATAACAATGTCTAAATGAATAGTCACACTTTGGAAGTAATGTAAAAAGTGACCTATAAATAACATGGGCCACCATTGTTGCCAAAGTAAAAACCCATCACAACAGCCACAACAATTGGCACAACTTATATAAAACTATTTTAAATGGATGCTCAATTCAATACAAAGTTTCCAGACATTAAAAGAAAATGTTTGCAATTGCTATGTTTGATCTCCTGCAAGCACAAAGAAAAAAAAAAAGAAAAAAAAAAAGGTGTCTGTATAAAAACTTGCATTGTAAAGAATGGAATATTATAGATGATTAGATTAGTTAGTTACACTTATATAAATTATATACCAAAAGACAAGAATGTATGCAAAAAAAGTCTTGGTCTTGAGAGATTTCTAAAAAATTTAACACAAAAAAGTTTAATTACACTTAGAAAATGTATCCAAGTTCAGACCATCATACAAAACAGAAGAAGCAACTTTTCAAATGCTTCTGTGACAGTATAGTCCAAGGTTAAAAGCATGTTAAGGATAACCCGAAACTAAAACATTTTTTTAGATCTTATTTTTCCAATGCAAGTATCATTGGGGAACAAGATAAGTTTTGGTAAATGGGCCAAAGCCTGGCCAGTTTACCAAAACTTTTCTTGTTCCCAACGATACCAACATCAAAAACAAAATATGGTCTGAAAAAGTTAGGGTTATCCTTACTGGACTTTTAACTGACTAGTATAAAACTGTCTAAAAGTTTTAATGAAAATATATACACCCTATCAAAAACAATTTACAATGCATAGAAGAATAATAGAAAATAAAACATTAATCTTTTTTTTTTTTTAAATGCTACCACAAATAAGAACTTTAATAATGTGAATAATAACATAACTTGGAAAGTTATTAACTAAATTATATAAGTTATAAAAATTTACTTAGGTTGTTCAGTCTTATTTTTTTAGAAGGCATTAAAAGTATTTAGTTTTAATTAATTAAAAAAAAAAAAAGAAAAAAAAAAGACTAATCTAGCATATCAGCACACATTCTTTTATTGATTCTATTATTAAAGATGGAAAAGACATTTTTCTATTATAAATTATTATAAGGTAAAAATGTTATTCAATTGCTTTTTTTTTTTTTTTTTTAAATGTGCAAATTAGAGAAGCTAGTGCAAATGATCAAAAAAAGTCAAAAATAGTTTGCAATGTTTGATGCTAGAGACTTTTCACAGAATAATGCTCTATGGTTAAGCTGATTAGACATTGAGAAAGAATAATCAACATTATATCATGTTAACAATAGTCAACATACCCAAAACATCCAAATCAAGCATTAAAGAAACTAATGTATGACTTCCACATGATTTGGGAAGGGGGTAAATAGAACTGGGCTATATTTCTATGTGCAGTTCAGTTATTAAATGTAACAAAAAATTTTCATTAAAAAAATAAATTGTAATGCGCAATAAAAAGCCCATGCTTTACACAACAAAAACAGATGTGATATAATAATAATTGATATAAGAAATCTGTTCAAGTTCAAATCTGGATGAGGCTGTTTGCATTTCACTTTGCACTTATACCCTTTTGTCAGTTATGGGTAAAATAGTAAGGCAGACTGGACTCTTTAATATTGGTATGACAACCAGTTTAGAGAAAGGAAAACTGAATTCAAACCAGCAGTACCCCACTTAAAAATTGACCTTGAGTTACATCCTGTCTATGAGAGGGCTTGGGTAAATACATAAAAGTGAAATGAATCACCATTAACCCTATTAAAAGCAGGTCTTCTAAAAAGAAAATGAAGATGCTGTGTATATGATTGGTCGATTAATGAGCTAAACAATTAATTTGAACAAGTACTGCTCTTAATTAGAATAACTGAAGGCAGCAATTAGGCAAAAGTATCTGGAATTAGGGTATAATATTCCTGCAAGATAATGTTAAACTGCAGGTTTCTTTGATGAATACTTTTTTAAAAAAAGAAAAAAGAAAGAGCATTACAACTTAGTTGAGACATTTTCATTTATTTGACCTATTTACTAGTTATTGCACTTTTAGATTATCATTTATATATTTTTTTCTTTGGAGAATTTTCTTGGTAGACAAGAGGGTCAGTTCTCTAGAAGATGGCAATAGGCATCTAGAGTTATTCTTTGCCCAGAAAAAAAAGTTCTAGAAAAATGAAATTATAAAAATAGAGAAAAAAAAAAAAAAAGGAAAATATTTTATTTAAAAAGGTAAATTTGAACATTCAATGATTTTTTAAAATTATTTATCAAGACACCTTTTAGTTTAGTTTCTTTGTTTAATCAGCCTTTGTGGGTTATTTAATGCCAAAGCCACCTTGTAGAAAAACAGTAGCTGTAGTGGGGATAAGGGTGTTCATGCCTTTCTCAATAGTATTAAGGACACCTTTTATTACTGGCATAATTTTATTATAATGTACTATAGAACAAAGTGAGCAATTGCAATAGGCGATTAGAAATAAAATCTGCCCATTTGTCTTTAAAACATTTACAATTCATCCCACTCACTTTAATAGATTTCTAATGAAATAACTATTTTCTTTAAACCTAAGTTTATGAAATAACTTATACACATTGTTAAAATATATCAGGCACAATTTGTTTTTATTTTAGTTATACTATTTTATTTATGATCTGATATCTCAACAAAATGAACTGTGATAATTTCATGCTTTATACTACAAAACAAGAAATAAAAAGCAGCAAATGTCATGGGCTTGCACTATTATTATTAAACTTGCTTTCAATTTCAACAGCAGACTAAAAAAGTTGTTTAAAAGTAAATTTATATTTCAAGAAAAAGGAATTTGGAGAAAGCAATGGCAAAAAATAAATAAAAAGCTAAAATTTGAGTTGGCAATTTTTTTTTTCACTGTGCTGACAGGCTTGAGAATTTAAAAGATTCAGATAAATATTAAATGAATGTAATAAATCATTTTGTAGCTTTCAAAAACAGGAATTTCTCAGAACTTTAATTCTAAAAGTAGGAAAAGGCTTCTTTTGAGATTTACAGGGAACACGCTAGTCTTAATTTTAATAAAGAAATCAGCCAAAAGATAGGTCATTCCAAGTTCACTTTGACAATCATCATATAATATATTATCCTCCTCACACCTCTTTACAGTTTCTGTGAATTCCCCCTCCTACTTACTCCCAACACTACTTGTTTCTTCACCCATATTTCTTCTTTGTTTAAATAGAACTGAACAAAACTTAAAGTACTTGGGAAAATTTTGTAGCACTCATTAATAAATTCCACCCTAACATTAAGAAATTGAGCTTGAACAAATAAGAAAATTGGTCAGAGAGGAGATGTCTGTCCTGTTTAATAGTGTCTGCATTAAAGGAAAAATGTGTGTATATATATATATATATATATATATATATATATATATATATATTGAAGCTGATAGCTTTTTAATTTAGTGCATCCTTGGATGTATGTATTTGATTTGAATGAGTCCCCGGGAAATTTGATGGGTCCCTACTAAAGTTTCTTAAGTTGCAGAGTTTTTACCTATGAACAACTAAAGCCGTCTAACCCCTACCTTGAACCCCATACAGTAATTCATTTCCAAGAAAATATTGAAGTGTATTTGTAGTTAGCTAAAAAAAAAAAAAAAAAAAAAAAAAAAAAACAACACTGGGATGCATGGATACAATTTTTTTGCGTCCTTTTGAATTTTTATGTTAGGTCATGTACCTAAAAGCATTATATAATATATATATATATATATATATATAACTTTTTAAGTGCTTTAGGTTAGTATACAATTGTTTAAAAAGCAGGTCTTCTGAAGATGAAGGTGCTGTGTATATGGTAGGTCTATTAATGAACTAAATTAATTTGAATAAGTACTGCTAATTAGAATAATTAAAAGCAGTAATTAGGATATAATATTCCAACAGGAATACAAGCAGTCACAACAGTAAACAAATGATTCATCTATGAAGACATTTTTATTATTTTTTAAATTTACCCCACCCCATTTTTTTCTCTTACAAATTCAAGATTAATCAAAATCTAAACATCTAGAAGCAGCAAACAAAAACCAAAAAACAAACCATGTTTTACCATATAAAAAAAAAAAATAAATAAAAAAAATAAAAATAATCCCAATCTCCAGCAAGCAAAAAACAAACTGTCAATGAATATTAAGTATTAACTGACATTAACAGAAAGGATAGTGAAAGAGATTCTTGATCCACCAGCATTTATCCCAATGTGTCTAAATATGAACAAGATATAATACTGTCAATCAGGATTACTTACCCGTGTCTTCACAACGCATCAGGAAAAACTTTTCCATTGCACCATAAGTGAGCAGAAGACCATGGATTTCTTTCTCCTCACATCCAGGAGGGAGATTAGTCAAACAGAGCATCTTGTCACTAGGATGCAATGCTACAGTAACATCAGTTCCCAATAGTTGCTTGCCTGTAAGTTGGTCCACAATCTCTTCAGCATCTTCTCCTTTCATCAAGGTGACCACAGCTGAAAAAAAAAAATTATCTTATTTATTCAAGTTGTCAAAGATAGACAAAAAAAGATTTAAAAATTAAAATAGTGAATCATGCAGTGAGAGCCATATACCCTAGTTCAGCAAAAATAAAAACTGCAAAGACAACAAATCTTGTAATATAGAGAGCAAAAATTAACAGTTAAAGAATAGAATAGAAAGCCCTTAATATTGAAATAATCAAGATTTGCTGAATGCCAAAGTATTTTTTTGGGGGAGAGTGGGTGCAACTAACTATACCTATTCAATAATTACACATATATAATACAATTTTACACAATTATATGGTTCAAAGTATTTAACACTAATAAAATTCACAAGCAATTAAATGTAGTTCAATCATTTTAAACATGAAAATACTTAGTTACACTATCAATATAGTTCAAAATCTTTTGAAACATCAAAAACCAATCTATTTGATTCAGTGATGGGATCCTAACAAGTACTATCACAACAAGTCTAAGTGGACCTGAGAGTGTGTGCGCATATATATATATATAATATATATATATATATATATATATATATATATATATATATATATATATATATATATATATATATAATCTGCATGACAGGATATTGGGGTTGGAATAAAATTTGGGAAATACATTGCTTATTTAAACAAACAAACAAACAAACAAAAAAAAACAAAAAAACAAAAAAAAACACAAAAAAAAAAAAAAACATTCCTAAATATTTCATCAAATTGGGAAAAGTTTTAAGACTTACATTCTATAAAGATGAACACAATGAATTTTATTTAACTTATAGGAATTAAAATAGTTATCTTACAATGACCTAAGGATTATCTTAATAAAAGACCAATAAAAACTTAGCTTATCAGTAATTAAAATCACTGAAACAGTAGCTAAATCATTCATTAACTTTTGTGTTTACTCTGTAATTTGATAAATAAAATTCAATTATCAACTTTTGCAATTTTCTTTCATCTAATTTTTAGTTGCTTAACTCATCAAAATTAATGGTTGATAAGACTTCATCTATTAAAAGAAAGAAAAAAAAACTTTTTATGTGAAATAGTATTTCTAAAAGAAAATGTATTTTCAATTGGTCAGGATTTTTTCTTCTTTTCTAAATCCAGCTTATCCTAAAAATCTGCTTATATGAAAAGCCTGTAAACATTTTCTTAGCCTTTAAGAACTAAGGATTGGCTGTTTTTATAAAACTCTTTCTTGTTTTTTTACAGAACATAAAATGTATGCCTATTCAGTGACCTAATTCCAACCAATGGAAAAGTAACAGCAAAAAACAAATCCCTCACTTTTATTCAAATATAAATTAATAGAAAACCAATCATATTTTTGGTAAGATATCAATTTAATATATGTACAGGAAAAAAAAAACCCATCCCAAGCTTTTAACTAATACATTACAAAATAAAGCATGAAAGTAAGCAACAAGTTCTCATCTTTACTATATAACCATATGTAATATGATCATACCTAAGTATTTTTCTTCACACCTTTTAATTTTTAAACTTCCTATACATCTATTCATAGAATCAATTCTAATAATTAATAGTATTGTGAAATCTTGAATAAGATTTTTCACTATTTCATGCATGAATTCATACATTCATGCATGAAATATTGAAAAATCTTGAATACTTTCACAATACTATTAATTATTAGAATTGATTCTATGAATAGATGTATAGGAAGTTTAAAAATTAAAAGGTGTGAAGTTTTTAAAAGTTTTTGTAATATAAAAAGATGTATGAATCTTTTTATATTACAAACTTTTCTGAAACATTCTAAACAGAATTATTGCTAAATTTATAGAAGTAAATATGACTAGCATATTCTTTCAATATGAGGAAAAAATCAAGATCAATGCTCAGCCAATTTATGAATAGTTAAATTGGAAGTAATTTCTATATACAATTAACACTGGCTCTTGTATTTATATTTGGTATTAAACTGCAATTCAGCTTTGCTTTAAGTCAGTTTCAATATATTGTACAGTTGTAAAAATTATTAATCTTTGACAATACAAAAGAAAAAAAAAAGTTATTTTTCATGTACCGCAATCATTAAATTCAAATATCTCTCTAGGAAAATAGTACAAGCTGATCATTATATCCTTAGAAAAACTTATTTTAGATTGTAAAATTATAGCAGTTACTACAGCAAACAATCAGTCTATTAATTAATTGAAACTTATAAGAAAGTCACAAAATTCTTCATGTATTGAATAAATAATATTCAGCTTATGTCAAATCAGAATGATTAAAAAAAGAAAGAGAAAAGCATTTTATGAGTAAAACAGAAAAGATGTGTATGTGTGTATACGCACACGGTGTGCAATAGGTAAATTGCTACCATTTTAAATTATTAATTTTGAACATGTGCTTTGTTTAAGCTTTTTGTCTACTGTGCAGCAAACAGAGTTAATTGGGCAGTTTTGTGAGAAAAGCAACACTGCCACAATCACTCCTCCAGAAATTTAGAAAGAACATGCTGTACTGCTTGATGTTCATGTTGGAAGCTCCAATACGAAGATTTCACAGTGATCAGGTGTCTATTTACCCATCCACACCCTGATAGATTACTGAAGTTATATATATATATATATATATATAACACTGCAAGTAATGAGTTTATTATTACCAATTGAATACTATATGAAATTTGAATCTATGTCAAACAGTCCCCACCTGCCTATTTACCTTAATAAATAGCTTTGACCTGAACCTAAATGACTATGTCGTGAAATAAATCTGAAACCACCACTATATAGCTGGCAGGCAGCCAACTTGAAGTTTCTGTTGAAGGTACCATTTTTTAATGATAGCTTATAACTTGATAAACAGATAGGTGACCAGCTGTTAACTCATTGGTAGCCTGGGAAACTAAAAATAAATATTAATAAAGGAAATGAGGAAAAATAAAAAAAGGTAAAAATGACTCATAGTAGCTTGGAAGCAACCTACAAATCCTTTGGTAATAAGTTTTCTCAAGTGATTAATTTTAACACCATTTAGGTGGAAACTTCAATTATCAAGAGGAAGAGTCAGCCTGTTAGGCATTTGTGTGTGTAAAAGATAAAAGAAGATACAGTCAAATTTATACAGAGCCCCCCCCCCCCCCAATGATTTCCAAGTCAGATCCACTATATTGCAGGACAGCATGAAAATAATTAACTATAATCAAATATCAATTTTAAACTTACAGTGTTTAAAGTAAGATTTAAAGTGTGATTTTAGAAATATCTTAAAAATATACTTTTTATGTCACTCATGATGCATTTATATATATATATAATATATATATATATATATATATATAATAGAGAATTAATGTGAAAAGTATTAGCGTATGAAGGTGATCAATGCTAAAATAGCAGAGCAGATTTAAAATCAGAGATTAAATATTATAGAGTTAATATCCTGTAACTGCAGTTTCATACGTACTTGTAATCATCAGACGGTCAAAAATGTTTAAATTTTTGACTGTCTGACGATTGCAAGTACACAGAACTGCAGTTATGGGATATTAACTCCATAATATTTAATCTGATTTTATATATATATATATATATATATATATATATATATTTAACGCCACATCTTGACAGATGATAGCCATCTTTACCACCAACATGGCAACTCAAACATCCGGATTAATTCAACTAGTGAAAATATACAAGATGCAAGGTAGTAAGACATATGTACATCATTGGATTGTAGTGACATACTATGTACAACACTTATGTCACTCTCTGGGCTGACATAACTATAACCCAGAGACAAGCATGCTAAAATAACAGGTGACAATGCAAACTGCTAGTTTTATTTCAGAGTACCTTCTTTTCCCATCAAAGGATACCTACATGTTTGATACTCAAGCTCCTTTCTCCATTTTTGATTTTTTATATATATATATATATATATATATATATATATATATATATATATATATATATATATATATAAACCAACGCAAATGCATTAAAATGCTGTTGAAGGAAGCTAAATTGAATTACTGCCAACCAAAGTTTCTACAGAAGCCACTTAATCACTCGATTTGGTTAACAACTTACAGGTTATTTAAATGCCCAAATACCTATTTAATAATCATTTGTTATATGACATCAAGTATTAATATCTAATACAAATTAGTATAATTATATGGTTTCAAGTATTTCTAACCAATATCAATGATTTTCAAAGATATCTATTTCAGCCATAGATGGAACCTTAAGTACTATCACTCTGGATCAAATGAACCCGAGAGTAATGGTAATGAAAAGGTACTCCACATTCCCCAGAACAGGAGCCTCACCATCAGACAGTTTAAAGACACACACAGTATACTTTATTTGCATGAACTAAATATTGTGCAAAAGAGAATTAGAACAAATATAGATATAGTAAACATGAAAATAAACATTTATGTAAAATTAAAGTCTAATATATAAATTTCTTAAAATATAACCATTTACAAAGAATATACTTTTAGTCTTGTAATTGAAAAGGATTTTTTCTCTTCTTTTTTCATAACAATTGTGCATGAAAATTTGTCTAGCCACTTGTGTTGAGTACGGCCCAGGAAGATGCCAAAATAAAATGTAAGCTGTTCTGATTACTCTATTGATTGTAAAGAAGAAAAATGCCTGGTTGGGGGATGGTTAAAGTTAAAAGACACAAACAGCAGTAGCTGCTGTCTGACAAAGAGATAAAATGAGCAAGAGAATATATCTTGTGTTCAATCATATTGCTTGCTACATAGCACAAACTACATTTGGACATCACAAGCAATACTTATGAAAAAAGACAGACACTCAAATACATGCTTGAGTGTCTATCATCAAAAATAATTAAAACAAAACCATTCAAAGTTCCTGGGTTAAAAATTGTACATGAAAAAGAAATGCAAATTTTATACATGAACAAAGATACCAAGGATTTTAAAAAAATATTAAAAAAAAAAAAAAAAAAAAAAATTTCAAATTGCTATAATAAATCCTACTTATTGATGCAAAGACTTAGTGAAAATCGAAAATTATTGAACAAAACTATTCTATGTATAGACCACCTTTGATTATATCTACATTGTGCCAACTGTTCATACAAGTGATAAATGACAAGGTAATACATTAAAAAAATATTTATTAGGAGGGGGAAAAAAAAATATAAAAATATAAAAAAATATTTAAAAATGTCAAACATTTACAAAAATTCCAATACAAAAAATTTGCACTGAATTTTTCTGACATTAAAATTAACTTTGACATTCTAATGAACTTTTGGGAATTGGGGGATGATGAGAAAATGGGTCTAAATTCTTCTGTAACTAGATTATACAGGGTATCTATATTGGGGCACTTCACATGGTGTAATGGTTACCAAGCTGGATTAGTAAACCATTTTTAGTGGGTTTGATTCTCATTGGGTGCCCCCCATACTTGCAGCCTTGTGTCACAACTAAGCTTAGTGAATAACTATAGGGTGTTTGTGTGTGTGTATATATAATAAAAATTTGACACTCAATGATATAATTTTGTAAAGGACCAGGTGTTCCATTTTCACTAAGAATTCTAAACTGATTCCTTCCAAACAGCAATTATTTCAAAAATCTAAATGACCAGAACAAAACCACATGTGATTTTAGTACAGAAATGCAGGTGTGTAATGAAGAAGATGAGTTTTTATGAAGAGTCTAACATTCAGCAATGAGTATGTCATTGTTTTAGTTTGTTGGGAGGCAGGGGTGATGAAAATACATTTTTTTTAAATAGCTTTTGAGACACCCTATTTTTAAAAGCCCAATACTTAAAAATTTGAACATAAATCTTCATTATTTAGAATGTTTAGGGCTGTTTTCATGACTAATATGAAAACAAGTGGATATTCTAAAATCTTCCAGATAATATTACTTAGGGTAGAATAGGCAGGAAAATAGCATAAAACAAACAAAAACACTTTTTCTTATAAAAATAACTGGTTTTCAATGGTTCAAATAATTATTCAAGATATGAACAAAAACATCAAATATTAGTGCTGAATGATCATGGAAAAATTAAGGAAATAAATTCATGGGTTAGATTTTATTTTCAGTTAACAATAAACTTGTCTTAGCCAAGAGGTTAGAGTAGCTATGACATCAAGGTGAAGGAAATTCAAGTATTACAGAATTTATTCCTAATCTACAGTTTTGATTATTAATGGTCATAGAATGAAAAATTGAGAAGTTGAGATTTTTAAAAAATGTTTTAAATGAATTAGAAAGAAATATTAGTCAAAAACATTTGACAATTTGTGTTCTAAAAGAATTCCAAGATACTAACACACCAACTAATAATTACAAATATACAAAGAATCAACTAAGAATGGTTATTGAAACTATTCCAATCCTTTCATAAAACAATGGAAGGTGATATTATTTAAAAGACTATAGTAATAATAAATTCAGCAAAGTGGCCTATTGTAGGTATCAGCCGGACAGCAAGAGTTTGTTCACTTTTCACAGATGCTAGACTGAAGTGGAGTGCCAAACCTACCATCAGCTTTACCACACAGATCCAAGCTGTGCTATTCAACTCATGCACCGAGTTGATGAGGGAGAATATCAAACCCAGAACCTTGTGGTTCCTAGGCAGATGCTCAATTAACTGAGCTAACATGACAAAATGTTTAAGAACCTAGCCCCCCCCCACCCCAAAAAAGAGTATCCACCTGTTTTATACATTTGGTACTAATAATTCAATAAGCAACAGAATAAAATTTAAGTAGACTATAACTTCTAATTATCTTCACAGATGCCTTCTTAACAGTTAAAAAAAAAAAAAAAAAGGCCACATTATACTAATGACTAATACAAAATGTTTGGCTCTATTCGTCTGTTGAATGACAAACTTTTTTTTTTTAATACTCTCATTGGAAAATCAAATACAAATTACTTTTGAACAATATGGAAAAGCAATCTCACTTTGATAATCAGATTAAGGAGTAGAACTATTTGTGGGTATATTTTAATCTATAATAAAAAAATTCAGACACTAACAGTTTCTCAGTCTTGGTAGAAATTCAAATAACCTTTTTATTATCCTTGAACTAGGTGATAACTAAGTGGCTACAAGATTTTATTATAACTATTATCAAGATTAACCAAGATCATAAGAGTAACTTGCTTCCAAAAACTATTTTCTCACTGTAAGAATTGTAATGTAAAGTGGTTTATGGCACTAAGTTAATGACTCTTTGTCATGTTAAAGTAGGAGTCAAGAAAATGACTATCCTCGCAGTTGAGAAATCTTTTGTCTGTTTTTAAGTATGCTGTACCAATTGGTAATTGTTCATTTACTTGTAAAACCTATGCAAGTGAAAAATGTTATTAATTTAATGACCTGAAATGCTTACAGCTAAGGAGCTCAGAATGCCAATATTTACAGCACATTTCAAAAGAAAGGAAAAAAAACATACAAGTACATTAAATAAGCAGAATTCTGAAGTTCAAATTAAAAACAGATTAAATTTTAAAATAACTAAAAAGTAAAATTTAAAAAAAAACAAAAAACAACAAATAAGCTTATATTTCAACTGCATAAGAATTAAAAGCAAATAAATCTATTAACTGACAATAATTACATCTGGCATCTTTTGTTTGATGGCAGCTGGCTCAAAACTCATCAAGCATAAATACTGATTGATTTTTAAGTGAGGTTAACAGACTAAAAAGCAAACAGTTTTTTTTTAATTTAAAAAAACAAAAACAAAAAAACTAAAAGTAATGCTTTGCACAAAAACTAAAGTTAACTATCAAAAAAAGAAGTATTTTCTATATACAAAATCTGATACACAGGATTTTAAGACACCAAAAGTAAAATGGTCAATATACATGTTTTTGGCCAATGTGCCCTCTGACCTTCAGATGTTTCTTGTCGAACTTGGGAATTTTCATGTCATAATCAGGAGCTTTCACAGAACTTTAAACTGAACCCTTTATTTAATCTACCATAGTAGACTGTTCCCATTCTGCTAACCATGACCAAGTACAAGTGTTAAACTATATTAAGTATTCTATGTTATCACCTGTGATCAGGATTGAACCTACAACCTACAGAATGTCACTTAGAACACAAACCCTATATCTGCTGCACCATGTATTTAACTGTATAACAAAAAGATCAATACAACAGTCCAAAAAATCCAAATTATCAAGCATCATCTCAAAAATTCAGACAAATAGTAAAATGGTCAAGTACAGAAATTCCATGAGAAAAAAAAAAAAAAAAAAAAAAAAGATTTACATAGAATGTTTAAAAATTGATAAACATGAACAAGTTAGAATAATTATTACTTAATGAAGCCTCTTACTCTCATAAAGTCAGCTTCCTACTCTCAAACTATTACATATTTCCATAACAAAGAATGTTACCCAGTTCTATATGCCAAGCATGAGAAACATATACAGTTAAAGCAAAAGGAATTAACTAAATTACCACAAAAGTTTAAAATCTCAGATTTTCATAGAACAAAAAAAAACAAAAACGTTTAATGTAAATTAAACTTTACATTTACACGTGTAAACAAATGATTTGGATGAAGTACCTAATTAAAACAAGATATTTCCAATAATTTTAGGATTAGTTTTTTTTTTTTTAACAATTTTCTCCACTTAGAACACCCCTCCCCACAAAAAAAACTCATCAGGCAATCGGTAGCATTTTACATGTCCAAGGAATTAGAGATACATTGTCCTGCACGAATAAAAATGAACATACAGATGGGATAGAACCATAAACTGCAATAAGGAGGAACATACACATGGGCAAAAGAGTGTACAAAGAAAAAAGTAAACTTGGGCATCTGGTGTAAAGCTAGCCTTTTAGATTAATTACTGAGTAATGAGCTTGATCCACAACAAGTGGCTCCTATTTGTAGCATTGTCAAAACTAAGCTATGCTGAGTAAATTACAGGAAACTTAAATTATTAATAGGCTAAATATTACTGAATTAGAGAACAGGTTTCATGCAGATAACAAGCCCATTTATACAATTGATTGAAACAAGATATCAAATGATCAAGTCCAGCTGAAAATTTATATGTTGACGATGGGGGAGGGGAAAAAGAGAGAGAAAAAACTACCATGTCATATAAAAAACAAAGATCAATGTTTGGCCAATTGGTAAATAGAAAATTAGGTCATCATCTGTAAGTATTTATTTTGCAATAAAATTCACTCTTATCAATTAAGAAAAATTACCTACAGAATTTATTTCTAAAGTGTTAAACAGGTTTGTTATTAAGTAGGTAAACTGAATATTTAGAACAGTGGATTTTATAACTATTTAATAACCAATAAGAACTTTACATGAGCTTAATACAAAAACAAAAAAACAAATGCCTTTTTGTAGTAACAGAAGCAAAACCATGTAGCCTTCAATTCTAATCTCTAACTATATATTCAAAAAATACCAATAGCAAAAAGGTGAATTCTTGTGAACCAATATAAAATTTCATAAATAGGAAACTATTTGACAAGATTTAATATATTAGTATGAATAATAATCTAGAAGTTAATTAAACCATATACACTATTTTTTTTATTTATTAGAAACCTAATTTGAAATGCTATAAAGTTTCTAGAGAAAAAGTTGATATTAAAAATGTTAATATGTTCTATTTCAAATTGATAATTCACTTGAAGTACAGATTCTTCACGCTGAAATAAATATTCACATACTTTACAAATCTGAAAGAGATTATCCAAAGGTTAAGTTTAAAAATGGCTTACGAGATCTTCCATGGCTGCCAAAGATATACAAGCAGCATTGTCTATGCAATAAAGGAATTCTTTTATCAATGCACTTTACACATAATAGCTTATAGGATAAAGTAAAACGGCTTCAAACAATAAGTAGAGCCAAGTAGATAATACTTAACAGCAAGTTTAAGAGCAAAGCATTTCAAACCAGAGAATGCTATCTTCATAATATATTTTGCAAAGTCAACAACAGACCAGATATATAAATAAACTTTTCTAAAAATTAGGAAATGTAAAAAGCAGCCTACATGTGAAATTTATCACTAACAGCCATCATTGTTACATAATTTCATTCAAGACCCTTTTTTATTTTGTTTTAAAAAGCAGCTATATCTTTACGAAAATGTTTTATTCTTTAGATATAAAATAAAGATTAGAAAAGACTTAAGAAAGAATAGCACATTTGCACATACAAAACCAATTTTAGCACTTAAGAATTCATCAAGAGAAACAGGATAAGTGCTAGTTTGAAAAGTAGTTATATAGCAAGAAAGGTCAAGTAGATATCAGGCATGTTAGACAATAAGACAATTTACCACCCAGAAATATTAAAGTTTGGAAATGAACTCCGAGATACATATAAAACCCATTCAATCAGAAATCTATGGCTGAAATAAAACCTGAAAAATTGCACAAAAATTTGGGACTTGAAACCCAGCAGTAATTATTTGAGCCAAAATGAAATATATAGACAGAAATATCAAACATGTTTTCCTTCTTCTAAGGACAAATGTAAGAGAATTAGAAAATTGAGATATCCTGTTATATCAGCTACCAATTAGATGGTTGTGCATTTTAGAAAATTAAATTTCTTTATGAAGGAAATAGTCAGAAGCACCAAAGAGGAAAAGAAGGGGGGAAAAAAAAGAAAAAATATATATATGGATTCGGCAGTTGATAAAAACAGTCTGGGGAATAAAATTGGCACTTTGGAAAAATGCCATTAGGAATAACTGCAAAAACAATAAGTCTTGAGAAATTCCTGACATTTGAAATAAGATGATTACAGAATATTGTTTGTCTTGCAAGAAATCTTCCTTTTCATTATTATTGGCATTAACAATTCTTCAAAGAAAAAAAAAGTTTTAACTCACAGGTTATTAACTAGAATGATGTTTTTCTAGAGCGGAGGGAGATTGAAGCTATTTTATAACAAGTGAGCTAACTTTTTTTTTCTCTAAATGAACAGACAAAAATATTAATTTTGACAAGGTCATTTTTCTTTGTTAAGACAAAAGTATTAAGACATTTAAAATTTTGCAAAAAGTGCTTGAAATTAACAGAATCTTTTTAGTTTGTTTTTTAAACATAATCCAGAAAATGTTAAAAGAGGAAGTAAAATTTAGCGCTGAGAGTTCAATAACTCAAACCAGGGCTGGTGCTAGGGTCTCATGCCCCACCCACTGAATCTATAATACAAGACCCCCACTCTTCACATCAATTTTTATAAAGTAGTATTCCCAGAAAATATGAAATCCGCCCTTCTGGGACCTCCAAGCAGACTAAGGGGGAAAAAATAAAATAAAACTAGTTACATTATTTGGAACAGAATGAAAAGAGTATTGAAAAACTTCGCAGAGATAGAATTGGTTTGGTTTCTTTGTGTTTAATGGCATATGAACCTTCAAGGGTTATTTAATGCCAAAACCATCCTTGTAAAGGAACAGCAATGGTACTATTTAACCACTATAATGAGGAGTTTTGTACCTTTCCCAAGAGTATTAGTCCAAAAGTGGATGTGAAAGTGACTGGAGTTCAAACTTGCTTACTACAATTTCATAGTCCAGCATGTTAAGCCACTACACCACAGGGACTTACCCTGAGATAAGGTTGGTAAGATGATAGGTCAATTTTCTTGTTATGGGGAAAATGTTAAAAGAATTTCAAATAACATACCGTGTCTGGATTTCTTGCTAATGACAATGTTGCAGATACTGTGTCCACCAATGAACTCTTTAACTTCCTGCAAAGAGAATATTAAAAAAATTAAATTAGAAAAAAGATGAATACAACAAATTGAAAATGACTACAAAAAGGTAACCAATCGTCACAGGCATTAGAATACAGTGCTACCTTTACTTATGAGTTTTCCAAATTACGAGCTGTCACTCAGTTGATTTTTTGCTTTGTGTTGAGAACTAAAATTTGATGTATGAGCAAACTTTAGATATGGTTATGTTAAGTTCATTTAAGTTCCAAATTTATTATGCCCAAGAAAAATATAAAGAAGAAAAAAAAAAAAAAATAAAAAAAAATAAAAAAGCATTAAAACATTACAGCAATTAATTCATTACATTCTATTTTATTATGTTTTCTAAAGGGCCTGTTTAGCTGTTGGTAGAGCGTTCAACTAGGAACCACAAGATTCCTAGTTCGATACCGGCCCTCGCCAACTCAGTGTATGAGTAGCACAAGGATCTGTGCAATAAAATAAGGAGCTGATGGTAGGTGTGGCGCTCCACCTCAGATGCAAGAAACATTCTCCTTGGTCTAGCGCTTGTGAAAAGGGAATAGACCTCCTTGCTGATACAGACTTTAGGTCTCCCCGACAATTTTTTTTTTACAATACAGTGCTATTTTTCTTATTAAAAAACAAATAAACAAAAAAAAAAAAAAAACCCAAAAAAAAACAAGTAAGAGTATTTGGCAGAACTTGAAGGGATTAAAGGCTTTCCAGTTTATATTAATGGAGAAAATTGATTTGAGATACAAGGAAATTAAGTTACAAGTGGAATGAATTAAGCTCACAAGTCAAGGTACCACTGTATTTCATTCCAACAATAACCAACAACCGCAAGAGAAAAATAATGGTTGAACAATTTCTGAACCACTTAGTTCAAAAAAATAAAAAGGCTAAATTTTGTACCCTGACTCTTCATTTATAGCTCATTAAGAACATTGCACTACTGTTCATTGCACGGTAATTGCTCTCCATAACCTCACAGTCAAGTAACCTCACCTAACAGGCATGAAGAAAAGAAACTGCCCCCAGCAACTGTTATACACAAAACTTAATCCAATAAGTGAGTTATCTGAAGAGCCCAAAAAAGGAAGTAAACATTTGGTGGAATTTTGTCAAGTTCTCTACACACAAGCCTAAAAGGTAAGAAAAGGAAAGAAAAAAAATAATAGCATTTTAATATGTCAGCAATAAATAAAAACAAATAAACCTGCTTGTATAAACCTTTCAATTAATTGTATTCTTCCTTTCATTAAACATTCCGCCCCCCCCACTAAATTATAGAAATAAATATATTACAGATGGATAAATACGCTTCCAGGAACAATGCCTCAATAAAATAGGCTTTTTTTTTTATAAGGATTTAAAAAAATGTTTAACAAACATATGTTGCTCTCACTTTTTGTTTTTTTTTATCATATTTGATATAGCAACCTTGTATTTTTGGCAATGGAAAATTCTGCTAGGCATTTTATTTACACCAATTACCTACATTAAACATCAAAACCAACCTTGTGTGCCACGTAGAGCATGGTAAGAGTAACCTGAAGCCGAATATTTTTAGACATTTTTCCAATGCAAGTATCATTGGGGAACGAGAAATAGAAATTGAATTTTAGTTTACCGAAAATTTCCTCATTCCAATGATACCTGCATCGGACACATATTTACCAACCCCATTGCACATATAGGATGTGACAAAAATTTTTAAGTGGCGTTTAACAGGTCTAGATTGGTTGCTATACCAAGGTTAAAGAGCCCAGTCTGTCCTACTTTATGGGAGCTGGAGAGAACATAGATGCAAGATGCATAACATTCTCAATGGTATTAGAACTGAAATACAAACAGCCTTGTCCAGGATTTGAGAGTCCATTTCATATGATAACCATTACACCAAGTGCCCCCAATCTCTAAGAAATTAAATTTTAGTTTACCAAAACTTTTCTCATTCCCCAATGATACCTGCATCAAACAAATAAAGTCTAAAACAGTTTGGCTTCAGGTTACCTTTACCACACTTAACCTGGTTGCTCAATCAAGCAAGACTTAGTCATAAATTTTAACTAGGAATCTTGTCACCAATATAAAAAAATTTTTTTAACTGATTTTAAGAACATTTTTTTCTGCAAGTTTTTCAAATCAGAAGGAAATTCAATCAAGTAACCTAGTTATCCATTATCGTAACGTTAACTGCCCTACCACTTTTTCCACAGCTGGTGCACACAAGTTTTCCAAAATTGGTTGGAAAACATGAGAACGAGATAATTATTAACGAAACATGGCAAGATAAAAAGCTGTAGAGTATCATGTTAGCTAATTTGTAAAGAATTCAAATTTCTACGCACATAATAACAGTGCAGAAAATGAAGGACCTACTAGGTAGGTTACAGCTATTTATTTATTTATCTATTTATTAATGGGTTTGTTTCTTATCGAAACTGGTGTCACTTACAACAGTGGAACATGCATTAAAAACGAAACTAGATCAACTACAGCAAATAAGTAAATTAAGTGAAAAAGAGATAAGCAGCTGACAGACTGTAGCCAGAGCAGAAGTTGTCTGGGCAGACAGAGGTTGTCAGGTAAGGTGTGGGCAAGTAAAAAGACCGAAGGACAGACATGGCTGCTAGGCAACAGAACTGACGAGGTGATGGTGGTGACAAGGGAAATATTTGATAGCAGGTCAGGACAGATTGGAGGCTACTTCTGAATGCCAAGTTCCTTCCTACTTTACTTATAACTCTGCTGCAAGACATCATTAAACATAGCAGTTGGACCTGTAGATAGTTCACCCTTCCATTATGAAAACCATTTCCTGGTTACCGACATCAAGTACACATAACGAGATTCAATTGACGACAATTGGTTTAGAGGGCAGTCAAAAACAAATTGTGTTGACTGTTCTGTAGATAGTAGGGCAAGTAGATAAAAGTTTTTCTTTAGGCAAGATCTATAATTGTTATTTCTCTGAATTTTTTTTATGAGGCTTGATAATTTGGATTATTCAGACTATTGTACTCATCTTTGTTATCTGCACAACGATTGGAGGCATTGAGTTAATACAGTTCTAAATGACAGTTATCTCTAGGCTACAGGTTCAATCTTGGTCAAGGGAGACAGTAACATAGAATAATTAACACAGCTTAACAATTGTACCCAGTCATGGTTAACAGAATGAAAACAGTCTACCCCCGTGGATTGAATAAAGGGTTAGGTTCAAATTCCGTGAAAGCTCCCAATTTTGACAAGAAGGTTCCCAAGTTCGAGGAGGGGGTTCCTGAGTCCGACAAGACATACCTAAAGGGCGGAGGGCACATCAGCTGAAACATTGTGCAAAAGATGAGGACAATAGTCTGAATAATCCAAATCTATAATTGTTAGATTACAAATAAATAAATAAATAAAAATAAAAAGAAAGCCAGATCCAACATATTGGTTCCAAGAGGAAATGAAAAGCAGCTAACATCACACTTAAATGTGAATTTAAATATTCTAAATATTTAAATATTCTAAAGTGGTTCCAATATACAATCACAACCTGCAGATACTTGTGGCATAACATTTATAGTTGTAGGAGATGGACACAATGAGGAAAGTTCAAATCCTAGACGAGGCATTTCACTTTGTGCTAATTTCCTTGGAAAAGGCATGAAAACATCTCTCCCCAGCTATGGGTAAATAATAGGGCAGACTAGAATCTCAAGATAGCAACTGGTCTCAGAAGGAAAACTGAATTCAAACTAACATTACTCCACTTAAAAAAAAAAAAAAAAGACCTTGTGTCACATCCTATTGGTGGCAGTGTGCTTGAGTAAAAAATACATACTATCACAACCATAGTGAAATTTTTGTGAACCCAATTTCATATCTCTAGTGGAATACATTAATGTAAAAAAAAAAAAATAAATAAAAAAATTAAAAGCCAAGGTTAGTATATATTCATCCATGTTACCATTAAATTTAGAGGAATTCACATAGCAACAACAAAATGGCTTTGAAAATCTGTGAGGATTTCTCAAGAATGTTTATATTACACTTTGAAATTTGCTTTCAATTGAAATTTACTTTGTTCAATTGTTTTTACCTGAATGACTGCTTGGAATAAATAGTTAAGAAAATAATAAAATGGGAAAACAGAATCTACCGGTTTTGTATGACAAGGGCACAAATAAGAATGTCAGCTTTCCTCATGGAAGTCTCAAATTGAACAGTCTTATTGCTATAATTATGAAGTTAGGATGCAAGCCCAATTGAGCAAATTAGCAAGATGGTACCATTAAATTTGAAACCTACCCAACAAATATGACTAATTTAGTAGTAGAAAGATGCCAATAGTGCTTTCAACCATTTTACAACCAAAGCAGAAAATCTTTAGTAGAAATATGAACAAAAGCCTATCATTTTTAATTCCAAGTCAAAAAGGTATAATTCTTTAGAAGTCAACTTTAATGCATAATCATTTCTAATACTTCAATATTTTATAGCAGGTTTTCTCAGTTGAACAAGTGTGAAGAAGTAAAATACACTTATTGTAAAGAATCAAATTTCATTAACTCTGATGAACCCTCCCCCCCACATCAGAATATTGAAGCTCTTAAGTGCTATAGTTAATACTTTGGTTATTTTATAGCGTAAGTTATTTTATGCTAAAGACAGGTTAAACAATCATGGTCTTTAATTTTATATGTATTTACCCAGCCCCTCAACACAAGCAGGATGCAACCCAAGGTTAATTTTTTTAAGTGGAATTTAACAGATTTCAATTCAGAGTTTTCTTTCCAGACCAGTTGCCATACCAAGATCAAGTAACATGGTCTGCCCTACTATTTACTCATAGCTGAAAGGAGAATAATTGGATTCATACCTTTCCCAAGGTATTAATGTTATGTGAAATGCCAACAGCCTTGTCCCAGATTTGAACTCTGGTTGCCATATCCATTTCCTACAATAACCATTACACCACAAATGCCTCCAATGGTCTTCAACTATATACAGTACAAAAATTTATCTTCATAATTATTATAAATAGCTAAGCACTATCTCAAAATATCTGACCCATCGATTAGACCCTAACAGGTAATCACTTGGGAGTGACTCCACACACCCCAAAACTTCAGAACTGGAACCTCACCACCAGATGCAGTTTAGTGTCAATACTCATGATACTTTACACTTTGATAAAAACAACTAACCCTTCATTATCAAGTGAAAGTAATTTAAGATCAAAGTCAATTTTTTTTTTTCTAAGGCGAACTGCAATAGTAACGCTTAACTAATCCCATTAGACTGAACAATCAACCTTTTAATTTCTCAGCCGATATCAAAGCTACCAGCAGACATTGAAGAGATAAAAGCTCACCCAAGACCATAAGATTTACTTGAGGAAAAAAAAAAGTTTTGCAAATGGTACTAGTCTGATATATCAACTTTTGTTATTTAAGTACCTAGTTTCATTTCCTTTTGCAATTAATGAAAATATAATCTTGTCATTTTGTCACCCTTTATAAGTCTCCAAACTAATTCAACATGTTCAAAATATTACAGCTAAAAATAATATATGAAGGGGCAATGAACTATAGACAACACAAGGGAAATGAAAGATACCAGAATAGCAGTTGAAATACTAGATCTTTCTCTCGGTGGGTAACACCAACCAAAATGCAAATGGTGCGTTAAGATCTGTATCAAGTGGGTGTTCTTCACAGAACAAGGCAAGATTCTTAAGAGATATAAATATATATAATTGAAATCATTATTTTAAAAAAAAGGGGGGGGGTAACCACCTAGTTTGAAATAGAAGATTAAAAAAAGAAATTTTAAAAAGATAAAACAAAGTTTTCCAGGTTTTAACACTAGCAATTGATTAGACTAAACGATGAAGACAAACGAAGGTAGGCTTATCCAGTCAGTAGTACAGATACCAAACAGAGGTTGAAATAATAATTAAATCTTTGTTAGGTCCCTCAGCCGAAAAGGCACCACAGTTGGCAAGTAGTAGAGAGGGGAAAAAAACAAAACAAAAAAAACTGCACCATGTAATTAGAGATACTGGTGTGTTTGCAAAATGCATCAGGTAAACAAACAAACCAGTGATTAAGTGAGCACCCTACCCACAGAAATACAGCAGTATAAGAAACAGCAATGCACATAACCAAGTGATGTCATTTGGTGGAGGGGGGGGGAGATGGAGATGATTGACAACTGTAACACTTTCATGTCTAGAACAAAACTTGCTTAGATCATATGCAATCAAAAATAAAGTATCTTCTGACATTAAGTAGCAATAGTGACAGTAGAAAAACTTGTTTCATCAATCTTGTAATATATTCATGAAAATATAAATAACTATTAGCTAAATTATCAACAATTCAATGCTCATCAACTTCCTTATTAATATTAGTCAATATATTAAAAGACTAATAAAGAATCAATAGATTATGCCATCAATCTAACAAGCACCATTATTCCATTGATGGAATGTTTACAAAATTTGGTATATTCTAGATATCAGCAATGTCCAATAAATAGGATGGATTGTTTAAATTTTTATTTTATTTTATTTTACACATAAATACCTTGACTTACAAGTGCCTCAACTTATTAGTTTTCGGAGTTACAAGCTGTCACTTGGTAAAATTTTTGCTTTGTGTAGAGAACTAAAATTTGAGGTACTACCGAGTCAGATACATTTATGCTAAGTTCACTAAAAACATTGAAGTTTTCCAAATTTATTATGCCAAAGAAATTCATTTATAAAAAAAAGACATTAAAACATTACAACACATTATTTGTTACATTCTATTATGATTTGCAATACAGTGCTACATTTTTAATAAGAAAAAAAAAAAAAAAAAAAAGGGGGTATTGGGAAGAGGGGATCATTTTAGTCTGTTTCAATAGGGAACATTGATTTGATATACAAGGAAATTGAGTTACAAGCGGAACAAATTAAACTTGTATCACTTAATTATTTTTGGAAGGACCCCCATACTAATTATTAAAGGAAAAATTTCCCCATCAAATAATTCTAACAGGTCAAGTTAAGTTTCACCAAAAATTTCTCATGTACTTGGATATCTTCATTCAAAATTTTAAAATGACAATTCATAAAGAAAAATGTATGTAGGTAGAAAAACTTCCTAAAAGAAAAAAATCCCTATTTTTATGTTACCAAAATATCACAACATTGGCTTAATCAACTGATTGAAATAGAAAAAAAATTGTATAATTAATACAGACAGAATTATGCCTGACTATAATCTAAAAACCTGTTCTAGAACAGGTTTTTAAATTATTGTCAGACAATGCATTTCAAATAACAGATGTGTTTTGCTTTTGGGATCTTTTTTCTTCTTCTTTTAAGATCCTTTAAAAATTAAACATCCAATTTGATTCATAACCAGTTTTGCTTTATTCATTCATTTTTTTTTTTAAGTATCTTTATTTGCCATTTCCTTTATATTGCCTGCTTATACTAACAATCACCAGCTGTAATATTGAAAATTAAACAAGATCAAGTTCCAGTGTATTTTTTTTTTAATGATCTACTGTTAAGACATTCTGTTGCCAAAGCAGCAACTGCATTTTTATTTTTTATTTTTAGCACTGCTGAAATGACATGATGTTCTAAGTCAAAACTAATAAACATAAATGCAAAGTACATTTCTTCCTTCAGCTCAAGTTGTTTTCAATAACAAACACTAAAACTTATATGGGAGATACATTTTCAATTGTGTTTGGATAAAGGACAACAAGTACTAAGTTTTAACAATATCCATTGCACTCACCCAAAGAGAGAAATAAAACTGATTTTAAAGATAACTAAATAACTGATTTAAATTTTGACCTCCAGAATTTCTTAAAATTTATTCAGTCACAATATTTTTTGCAGTATATTATTGCTTCATCATTTAACTACACACTATTTTCTAACCCTATTTGTTATTTGGCTATACAAGAAATACAGTGGAAAGGAGGTTGTACTTAATTGATGCTAAATATCCACATTAAAACTTATAGGTACCATAAATTCCATTAATGATATTTAAAATAATTGTTTTCAGCTAAGAAGTTGTTTCCAATTAGGTAATTAAGTACAAACTGAACAAGTTTTTATATCAGTAACAAGCAATATGAAACCTTATATGAACTTTCAAGTTTTCATTTTATCACAAAAAAAAGTATTTCAATTATCAAATGCAAAAGATAATGTACACAAAATCTGAAGCTGTAGAAAATATCAACAAAGAAAAATTGTAAAAAAAAAAAAACAATAAGATACTGAATAATTTTATCTATATTGAAAAGGCATTAGTCTGGAAGCTGTATTTTCTTGCAAGAATTCACCTTGGAAAATAAAGTTAACCATAAATATGAGAAAAAGAAAAGTAGCACCAAAACAATATTTATTTTATCCCACAAAATGGCATGAAAAAGAAATCTTACACATTTCTGGTCTCATTAAATGCAGTTGAAAAGTTAGTATTTTAATTTATGCACAGGCACTACTAAACTGTTGAAGATGTTTAAAGCCTCAAGATAAACAGGCACCACCAAGCAAATAGAGGAACCAACTTGGTTGCAAATGGGCTGATCTGATTAATAGTATGTTTAGTCAATGGAAGTAATGTTCAACTGAGAGAAAAAACTAGAGGAGGCAGAGTTAGGAACAATTTAAACAAATTCAAGCTAGAAGCAGATGCTCTACATAAACAGGAATCATGAAATAAACAGACATACTGACTTTTCTAAATATTTCACAGACCATGTGAAAGCTAAAAAACAAATGGGGGGGGGGGGAGAAAAAAAAAAAAAAAAACAAAAAAACAAAAAACAAAAAAAACTACTCAACCCTTGAAATATAGACAGCATCTAAGTTATTGGTTAGTCTCGAAGATTTTTGTCTTTTAACAGCACGAGGAACACACAAAAAACAGTGGGCATTACCTCTCAACCTCTACAAACACTAAAATAAGTAAAAACTGGCATATTTTTTTTTAATTCTAATATCTAAGGAAAAAAAATGCTAGGTTATTATTACTATTATTTTAAAGGTAAAAATGTAATTCAAATGCAAACTGAACAGTTTATAGAGAAGGTACTGTGAATAATTAAAACGTGTTACAAATGTTAGTCTGAATTTTTAAGATTCAGTCTTGATAATTTGGATTAATTGACTACAGGTGAAAAATAACAATACTTGACATAGTTCTCATGACCGGTTACAAGTGTTAAACTATCTATACCAATGGATTAAATAAAGCGTTCAGTTCAAAGTTCTGTGAAGGCTCCCAATTCTAACAAGAAACACCTGAAGAGGGCCAGAGGGCATATCGGTCAAAATATTGTGTATAACAATAAAGAGGACAATAGTTTGAAAAATCTAAATACAAATGTGACAAATGGTTAAAAAGTTCTGCACTGAAAATGTCTCACAGAAGAATGTTCTGTAGTTGAGCAGATAAATTGATAATTATAAAGATAATAGTTAGACATAAAAGAGAACATTCAAAATATCCAAATCTCAATTGTTGAATATCACTTGTACAATTTTGGTTATCTTACTTTGAGGTCTGATTTCAACATAAAAGAAAAACTACTTGGCTGTTATTTTTATATGATTCACTATATATAACAAATGGGACAAACAAAATAAACCATCCTCTAATCATAGCAAAGGATTTGTTTTTTAATCCAAAGATGGTGGGATTAGAAGGGAGTCTGTTACTAAGAGGTACTTCTGGAGAAGAAAACAATTGATTCAAACAAGTAATGTTCCACATTAGACTAATGACAGTGTTCAACAAAACATCTGGAATTAGTTATAGAAACATGTCAATGTTCTATCAAGATAATGTTAGACCATATGTTTCTTTGGGGATCAGCCAAAACATTTTGTTACAGCTTAGTTGGAATGTTTACACAAAATCCAATGCAGATATTTAAAAATCCAATTCAGATATTTCATCTTTAAGATTATTCTGGTCTTACAGAATTTTATCTTTAAAAAATAAAAAAATAAAAATAAAATCAATTCCCTGGAAAACTACAAAAAGGTGCCTAGAGGAAACGTTAGCTGAGAACGCTAACTTCGAGAAAGATAAAAACTTTTTTCTTTTGGCCACCTAATATATCTTTTAGTATTCTTATATTAAAACAAGATAAATTTATCATTAAAAAAAATGTAAAGACTCCCTTTTTATAAATAAAAAAAATGGAAGGGAGGGAAACAAAGCATTTATATCATCTTTAAAATGGGTGAAGATTTACAGTTATTAATTTTATCTTAAAATATCTAAGTACCTTTTTACATATATGTAGATTTAGGAATTTAAGGAAGCTCAAGGATTTAGTTAGAGCTCTTGGATTTATCATCTGAATAAGGATTTAAAAAAAAAAAAAAAAAGAAAAAAGTTGTTTTTGTTAAAACACTTCAAGTGTTTTTAAAGCATAAGAAAACAAAATGTACTTTTTTTTTTCTTCATGCAAACATAAGCAATGCCTAAATTTATCAATAAAGAGAGAGAATGATCCCAAACAAAATTGCAGATGGTATCCAAGTTATGAGAAAGGTAAGGAGGAGAAGAAAGATTTTCACAGAAGAATTATTGCATGTGTCAACAGCATCCTTGAAAATGCAAAACATTCATTAAACAGCTGCTCTTAATAATAGAAAGCAAAGAGCAACATGTTGATAGGAATTAACAAATAAGTACTTATCCATAATTATAAATATTACCCAAGAAGTTATTTTAAGTAGCTAATAATTACTTAAAAAAGGGGACGACTATAATTAATTAGAACACTTATATATGGTTCATGCACAGGTGAGAAGATAGTATGGAAAGTAAAGGTGTCGATCATTAAGCTTTACTAAATGATTGGGGATAAAATAATTATAGAATTGTCCATGAATAAAAATAAAATTTTATATGAGAAAAAAAAATCTATATTTTTCAAGAAGGAAGCAACATATATCTAATTTTGAATGATTACATTAGAAATCAATTATTTGGCAATGCTTGGGGAAAATTCTGATAAATGTTGAACTTTCTATGTATACAGAAAAATGAACAGGGCATAAATAAAAGGATTTTAAAGGATTTTTTTTTTCTTCATATACAAAATTTTCAGTTTTTTCATATTTTGCAAATAAGTAGATTTTTCACAACTTAACATCTGCTTAAAAAAAAAAAGATTCAAAAATGAGTTAATTCTACCATCGTACTATCTAATCAAAGGAGTTTTATTAGAAGATTAGATAAACTCTAAAGTGATTACAAGTTAAAGAATATAGGAATTCACTGAATAAGTTAATGTTAATGTTATTAAATTTAAAATATACTAATAACAGACAATTGTTGAATTCAACAAATTTTGATCATGAACTTGTGCTGGATTGTAAAAGTATACAGAAATGTATTTATATGTGCAGTGATGCTGATAGCTTTTTAAAATTTTTTTTTATTTTTTTAGTGTGTCCTGAGATGCACATATTTGCTTTGAATGAGTCCCTGGGAAAATTTATGGGTCCCAACTAAAGTTGGTTAATAGATTGTAGGGTCTTTATTTATGATCTGGGGAAGTACTTTGTAACCTATCCTGTGTAATTCATTTCTAAGAAACTATTGAAATGTATTTACAGTTAGCCTGAAATGGTGAGGGAAGAAAAAGAAAAACACTGGAACGCATGGATATGATTTTACTGCGTCCTTTTAGATTTTTATGCATCAGGGATGCAGGACGCGTACCTATCAGCATCTCTGTATGTATATAAATACAAACAAAATCTAGACTGGTGGGAGTGAGAAATATACATATCCCATCAGGTTCCTATTTACAAGTGTGTACCCCCCCCCACTCCTTTACCAGTCAAATAGAATTTATAAAAAAAAAAAAAAAAAAAAAAAAAGCAAACCAGTAACAGAAAATAATAAAAATTTAAAAAATAAATCTCAGTACGTTTAGAATGGTTTTTAATAAATTAGTTCCAATTTAATATATACTAAACGAAATTGCTTCTTTTTTTTTTTCAAGAAAGCACTAGGTTCTAAATTGAAAATCTGTAAATTTAATTGGTCTTCTGACGAAATCACTTGAAGGTCACAGATTTCCTATACCTGAAACTATTCACAAAATTTTATTACTGAATTGGACTTGTTATGAAAGGTTTTATCGCAAGGATACTTGTCTAGACATGTCAAAAATCTCTTCCAAATACATAAGATTTCCAGAGCAATGAAGAAGAAAATAACATTGATAAAAAATAAAATATTGACCAAATGATAACTTTTAAAAATATTTATATGAAAGTAAACAGTCAAGTTAAATAACTAAACATTTTCAACATTACCATAATGAATCCTTTTGTTATCAGAATACATATAAGTTTAAAATGAACATTGTAATAAATACTTATCTTTATTGCATCATTGTTAAAAAAATTTTTTTTTTTAAAAACAAGCAAAAGTCACATTTCTTAAACTTAAACAAATTCACAGATATTTTAAGTGTTGTCTTTAAGCATATCAAGGAGTTAAATTTATGTAAAAACAAAAAAACAACACCTATATTGGATGAAGTTAAATACAATATCAGTAAGTGAAAAAAATGTATTAACACCAATGAAGTCTAAAATTCTAGCAAAGTACTTAACACAGATCAACCAAGCATTCCATTTACACTTTAAAAGTCATGATAATTCTAAGATGTTTTAGATATAATTTTAAAAGTAATATCCTATTCAGGAGAAATCAAATTCATTTCACCAAGGATCCCACATTTTATTCATACTTGAAACTATTACCCCTTCCCTAAATGGCTTCACCATACACATAATTAGTGGAGAAATCATTTATATTATGATAACACATTGGAGAGGGTGAGGGGCACTAGTTTATAAAAAGAAGGGAGAAGCTTGGAAATGGTTAATTGGAGTGGACAGCCCTAAGGTAACCAACAAGCAATAAGAAAGATAAATATTCAACATTCCTCTGAACCAAGAAGAGTAAATGACAACCCATAGATTTAAAAGACAACATCATCAGGTGTTTATGTCCTTAATTAGTCCCAGAAATTCAGAGCACAGTCAGGCATTTATAATTAGAGCATCTAAAATAGTAAATGTCTAAGAACTAGAGAGAAAATCAGAAGCAAGAGGAAAAAATTATATATAAAAAAAAAAGAAAAAAAAAAAAAAAAAAGAAAAAAAAAAGCAAGACAAGAAAAGATGCTGACATTGGATATATATTTTTTAAAGCCAGATAAATAATACAAAGAAATAAGTATATATTGACATCACACAAGCCAAAATAAAGTTCAAAACAGAAAATGTCAGGGGGTCAAACTTTTTCAGATAACCAAACCCTGGGATAGCACAGCAGTTTTAGAGTTTGCTTAAAAAAACATGAAAACCGACAACTGATAAGAAATAAAGCAGTTCTGAGGAGAAAAAAAAAGAAAAAAAGCAACAAAAAAAACCCAAAAAAAACAATAATTTTAAAAGCAAATAGGCAGAGAAGGACGTTAAAAAAATTCTCCATGTATAATTTGAAATGCCAGTTGAACTTGCAAATTTCAAGAGTACAAAACTGATTAAAGAGAATTTAAAGTTCATAGCAAAACACTCCTTATATGAAAACTAAAGAGAAAAAATTATCAGAGAAAAAATATCTGTTAGATGTAAGCTAAGAGTTTGAAATTCTTTTTTAATGTGGGGGAGGGGGTGACCTAATAAAGAGAAAATGATAATTCAAACCATATTTTGGAAAAATCTTTTCCAGTTCACTGTAATAAATTTATATTTTTACAAAAGTGTTATAAAAAATTTAAGTAGAATTTGCCAAATATCACTGCTCCTGCCTTTAAGAGAAATTTTTTTTTTTAAATCACTATTTCTGACCAATCAAATCTTTGGTTATCAATTTAAATTTAAGCCAAGGGAATTTAGAATAAAGTAGCAGGTTTAGACAAGACTTAGATGCATCCTATACATTGAGAAATAGAATGAACACAAAATGGAAGAGAAGTGATAAAACTAAAAGTAAGAATCCTGTCTAATCAGATTTGAGAGCCTTAATCCTTAACATTTGATTGATATTTTTTCTAAGCTATTTTACTCAGAATTATTTATATATATATATATATATATATATATATATATATATATATATATATATATATGCTAAGACAAAATTAAAATAGCAAGCTAGTTGAATAATATATAACATTTATTCCAGGATCCCAAAACAATCAGCCTATTAATGTTTGTTATCCTTTATTTTCACTGTAAAATTTGATACCAAATCTAAAAAAACACTAAAAAAATTCCAGCACAGTTCCTTAAAATGGCTGGAGCTTTAGAGCATTTATGATTCCATTAAGTCCGTCATTCACCAAAGGAAAGTGAAATTCTATACATCCTTTGGTTATGTAGAAAAGGGAGAAAATTATACATTTTTTAAAATATCAGACTTAAAATTTTTCTCTTTTTAATTTTGTTTTAAATGTGGCTTATGTTCAATCCTAAAAATGAACTAAAAATCTCAAATTAGCTTCAAGACAAGCTTTTTGTTTCCAAGAATTTAAAAATATACTAGAAAAATATTGCTTTCAATTTCATTGATAAACAGCATAGGCATGCACATGTGTATGTATGCATGTTCATTAACTTAAACAGTACAATTTAAATGGTGTGAAGAAAATAACATTTTGCAAGCTGGATATATCAATTCAAAGAGAATCAAATTTTAGTTGTCAAATACCAGTACAGTAACAATTATGTTTCTTAAAAAGTTTTAATTGATTTTATTACTAAAAACCCATTTCCAGTCATCTAAAAAAATAAACCTTTCAGAAATCTAATGATTAAAAAAGAAAAGATCAATTAACTATATATCCAAATTATGCCGATAGAAAACATGAAATTAACTTTCTACTTTGTCATATCATCTAACAAAAGCATCAATAAGTCAATTACTTTTCCTGTATTCACATTAATATTTAAAGTAAAATTAGCCCTTTCTTTTAATGAGAAAAAGTACTTTCATATACAACATGCCAGTAGCACAAAATAGCCATGCTTAAGAAATTTACTTTTTAATGAAAAAAAATAAATAAATAAAAAATGAAATAATTTAATCACTTTATTTTTATTTATTTTTTAAAAATAAAACCAAACAGCTGCTAGCTTGTCCAATGCCAATCAATAAGTTCCAATTTTTTTTTTAACAATTGAATCTTTTCTGCATGTCTGATAATGTCAACACAGATGATTCCTCAGGTATACTATCTGCATAGAAAAGGGTTTTTTTTTTTATAGATAGAGGAAAGCAAAAAGTTTTCAATACTTTGAGGTATGAAAAAATGTTGTACTAAGTATCATTCCTACAACTTAAAATATTTGTCCAAACAAAAACTTCACCTACTTCTATAATATGCAACTCTAAAAATAAATTTTAAAAAATGTTATGAGTAATTTAAAACCATCAATAGATAAACAAGCTGTTGCAAGAATGAAACAATTTATTAGAATGATTAATATAGATTGTTGATTATTAACATTTCTGAACAGTTTTGTGTATGAAAATGTCAAAGTACTAAGGCAAATGCAAAGTATTTAAAGACACACAAAATGAGAGGGTAAACTATTCCTAATTAAGCCATCAAATATGAAATGTTTCATACCATCCTTTCACAGAGACAATATGTCTAGACATGTTATTTTCTAGACAGGGAATAATGACCAAATAGAAAGCTCAATTGACAAGGATTAGTTGGAGCCAGTTTAGAGTGTAACAGGAAGTCAAATATATCCAAATTAAGTCCAAATAGTAGTTTATTAGAAAAAAGAATAAAAAGGAGCTTGTGCAATATTCATTATCTTCATAAGTATGGTTACTTTGGCTATATATATATATATATATTTATTAAATTTCATATCATGTAGGTAAATCTATAAAGAAAATACAGTGGTACCTTGACTTACAAATTAAATTTGTTTTATTCATAACTGAATTTTCTAAAAAACAAAATTGAATGAATTGAGCAATGTTTTAAAGCTTTTTTATATGGCGTAATAAATTTGGAAACTTAAATGTTTTTAGTGTACTTATTAGTGACAGCTTGTGACACAAGTTGGAGCACTCTTAAGTCAAAGACTGTATATGCAAATTCTTAATAAGCACTTAAATAGTTTTTAAATAATTTGCATAGACTGATGGGTCCAGATTTTCTGTAACAATTCAATCTTTCCAGTCATCTTTAATATACTTTTGCTTGAATAACACCAAAAACAAGCACACTCATGGAATGAGAACTTAATCTTTTTATAAACCAAATGTTTTTCAAGCAATTAGTGAATACCAAACCCATTAGATCACATTATTATATAATAAATAATCTAGATCTAAATCATCTACAAAACATGGAAAGCTCATTATTTCAAGGTATGTCTTTCCTACTTTCCATGTCTCTCCCAATTGAATACATGCAAAAAGATTAAAATTACCAAGTTTATGTAATGTCAAAATTATAAAAACAGCAACTGCTACAAAATCTTGATAGTTACTGCTCACTGAGGTTAAAAACAAATTCTAAAATGGTATTGGCAAAATACATGAGAACCAAAATTGCAATTAAAGTGGAATTTGAAGAAAAACGATACAAATAAATAAATTTACAATTCTAAAACAAAATTACAGGTTTATGGAATTGCAGATAAATAAAAATAAAAATTCCTTTAACTTTCTCAACAGGATT
This sequence comes from Doryteuthis pealeii, assembly GCA_023376005.1. Classification (NCBI taxonomy): domain Eukaryota; kingdom Metazoa; phylum Mollusca; class Cephalopoda; order Myopsida; family Loliginidae; genus Doryteuthis; species Doryteuthis pealeii. The sequence continues at coordinate 68,276,486 of CM042148.1, forward strand.
TGTCTACTTCCTGAACATCTCTAATCACTACAGTCCATGCTTGACACAAATCAACTTTAAAGTTGACACCCAAATAGGATTTTCAACAAGTCCAAATACCAGAGCCAAGCCCAAGCGAATTAGAATCCCTCTTAACAAAACCGAGTGATACTAGAGACATCACTAGTATCAAATTTACATGTCATGTACAATACAAGAGTTACTAATCATTGAACATGACAAGACAAAAAAAAAACAAAAACAAAAAAAACCTAAGAACTAAAGGATATCAAGAGGAAATTTTTTTACATTCTACAATAATCAAAGTGAATTTACCTGTATATAATTATTTTAGTATAAAAGTCTCAGGTATTAAAATGCCTAAAATCTGTTAAACCACATTGGTTTCTGTTTAATGGCATATCAACCTTTGTGGGTGATTTAATACCAAAGCAATCCATGTAGAAGAATGGTAGTGGTGCTATTTAACCCATAGCGGGGGGGGGGGGGGGTCATAACTTTCCCTAAGGGTATTAGTCCAAAATTGAACATAAGTGCAACCAGAGTTCAAACTTGCTTACTACAATGCTACAGTCCAGGGACTCCTGTAAATCACTTAAGTTTTGTATTTAAACAAATTCTTTTAAAGGCCTTACAAATTATTACAGTTAATAAGGAATTCCTTTAATTATAACAATAAAAAAATAAATTTGAAAAATGATAAAAAGATGCAATATTTTATTTTGGTTCAAACAACTGATATTTTGAAATGTTCAAATCTTAGTAGGGTGTGTGGGGAAAAAAAAAAATTTCAGCAAATTTAAGGCAACATATGGTGCATAATTGAAATAGTTGCTTGCCTCAACAAACTGAACAAAGTTTACTTTACCTGTGGCCTAATATACCATATGGTTTGATAATTAATTAATAATTTAGAGCAAGAGAAAGTATTTTGCACTGCTGTGATATGGTACAGTTTTACCTAGTAGCAAATATATTGCTAACACATGGTAAAAATTAACTACATTTCACAGAAGTCAATAAGCTTTTTTTACCAGTTTGGAAAAATAAAAGTCTTAGAAGGAAAACCTCTCAAATTTATTGATCATGCAACTGGAGTCTCCATAGACATGTATATTGGCATGTTCCTTCAAATAACAACGACAGGCAATTATATACAGCAACAAGCAGCTTGGTTTCTTTCACAAAGATTCAATTACCAACTTACTTCTAAAGTGAACAAGCTCAAGTTGGCGGAATCAAAATAATAGTAAGAGGCAAGGCAATAAATCTTATTACTATTACAGCCACATTGATCTAACCTACGCAGATCATATTTTGACAGACAAATTTCAATCAAGTCTACCAATAGCAGCACAAATCAATTGTACTAGACTGCACAATACTGATGACCATCAAGAGCTTTTAAATTATTAGAAGAAAAAAGTGTTTACAAGCATAAACATTCGTAAGAACATGATATACATCAAATAAAAACATTTGCTAATAAAGCAAGCAATAAAAGTATATATATATATATATATATATATGGGGTCGTGTAGTGTAATGTTATCATCATAGGAAATGGATACCGTGAACCAAGTTCAAATCCTGGACGAGACTGGTTGCATTGCACATCGTGTTAATACCCTTGGGAAAGGTATGCATCAACTATTCTCCCTCCAGTAGGGCAGACTGAGCGGTCTAAGCTTGGTTAGGCAATCAGTCTAGAAGGAAAACTGAATTCAAATCTGTTAAACTCTGTTTAAGAAGTGGACCTTGTTTTACACCCTATTCATACGGATGGTTAAGTAAAGTGTTGTGTGTGTGTGTGTTTGTGTGTTATAGCTTGCTATATCTATGTATAAAGTGCTCAATATCTGTGAGTGTATAGATTTATGTCAGACTCCCTTGAGAACATAATTTACATGCAAGAAAAAACCCAGAGTCAATATTTGCACAGCTTACAAGCCAAACAAGGTTAAAACAGCAGCAATAAACCTCAACAAACCCCTCACTAGATTAAATGCAAATATTTTTAACTAGTTTTTAGTTATTTTATCACTAAATTCAGATTGAAGTTATATCAATCAGAGAGAAATCTAATGTTGATACATAAAGGATTTATTTGCAGGTTTTTTTTTTTAAATGTCTGTTGGAGGAGATCATATGCAACAAGTTATTTTCTCAACAATAAGAAAATAAGTTATCTTTATTGTCTCAAGTGATTTTTCTAAACAGATCTTTGTAGACATTACAAATCTGAATCCATCTACATGGAAATGAAATTATCAAGAGAAATCAAATAGAGTTGATCTTGTATACAAATGGAGATATGATGTATTTTTCCTTTAATTATACAGTTCTGCATATACCCCCCCCAACACACACACACACTTTATAGTAAAAAAAAAAGAGAAGTCATGTAAAGATTCGAATTATATAACAGCAAGTCTTATGCAATCAATACAGTAATTATCTAATTATGTAATAATCCTATTACAATATCCACTTTATGGCAATTATCTAGTGGCCCCTTTTCTATCACAAATTCATGCACAATTAGTTACAGTAAAACAAAAATCGATCGTAATATGTCAAATGCATATTGACTGAAGTCAGTGACATGCATTAGTGAAAACGTGCACAAACTTCAATCAAGATTAAAGTTATAAAAAAGATTTGTTAGTGGATTAATTTTACTTTGCAATGGGAGTTACATTTTAAGTAACTTTTTTAATTATAGTCTATACCATAAACAGTATTTCCTTTTCACATTAAACTTTATCTAATGAAAAATAAAAAATACAACTTTAAGAGTCAAATCAGAAATTCTCAAAATTTTTTCTCATTTCTATAAAATAAAAATTCAGATTTTCTAGAAAAAAAAACAAAAAAAAACCTAAAGATTTTAGGTTAAATGATAAATGTGGAATTTAGTTAACATGATTACAAGTATATTGCTAATGAACATGGAAAAAAAGTCAAAACAGTTCCGAAAATTCAATCTCTTCATATTCTTGATCTTGTTAACACATTTAGGATATCTATCCTTCAAAACCACCTTTCATATGTACAAACCATAAAAGAGAAAAAACTATCAAAATTGGATAAACTCTTAGCAATGATTGAACAACAATGCAAATATTTTCTTATACTGGATTAATAAATTCATGTTTTACTTTTACAAAATACAAACACAGAAATGCTGATAGGTAGACGCAGTAAAATTGTATCAGTGTCCCAGTGTTTTTCTTATTTCTTTCCCCACCATTTCAAACTAACTGCAAATACATTTCAATATATTCTTAGACAGGATAGGGTAAAAGGTAGGGGTTAGACAGCTTTATTTGGTTCCCCCACATCAAAAATAAAACCCTACAATTTATTAAGAAACTTTAGTTGGGACCCATCGAATTTCTCAGAGACTCATTCAAATATGTGCATCCCAGGACACACTAAATAAAAAAGCTATCAGCATCACTAAACAAATCAGGATGCAAATTAAAATAAAAAATAATTGTGTTCACTACCAAATTTTCCTGAATAAAAAACATCAAAACATTTGATGCCTTATTTCAAAATGGACTAATAAATATGAAAGAAAATTAAATTAAAAGCTATAAAAATACATGTGAAAAGTATTTTAAATATTTAATCATTTCATTAGACAATCTTTCCTAATAGTCCAGTTTGGGCGACCAAGTTTAATTCCATTTGCATTTCACAGAGTTAATACCTTATGAATCCAACTATGGATAAATAGGATAGACTGGGCTCTTTAACCTTAGTATGGCAACTTGTCTAGAAGGAAAACTGAATTCAAACTTGTTAAACTCTGCTTAAGAAATTGACCTTGTCACATCCTACTCATGCAGAAGGGTTGGTTACCATGTATATAAAAAATAAAAGTTAGGCTTACTGCACTTTTAATCTAGACTAAAAGATAATTACTGGTTTTTCAGCTAATCCCATTCTTTTTAAAATACATATCAGAAACATTGATTTTCAAAATGATCCCTTTTCACTTTACCAAACCAATGCATCAAAGTGAAATTAAGCAAAAAAGCAAGTGAACATTTGTCATCTGAAATTACTTAGATAAAAATCAAAAGGCAATTTCTACAAGATAAACATACAAATATAATTAGGTAGAATAAATACGTGTTTACTTTCACAGGTCATCAGTAAGATGTATTTTTCTAATGCAAAAAGATCAAAGGTTTAAAACTATATCAAGTAATATTAGCATCGTACATAGGTAGATCAAGATTGTTTGGGAATGAAACAGCCAACAAGTTCAAAATAAATCAACAGGTAAATATGTACAAGAAATTAAATGTCGCAATTGCAAAAGCCATTTTTTCTTGCTAGCATAAAACAGAAAAGTTTTTGTTTTCTTTTTCTACAAATACACACTAATTATACATTAACAACAGAGCTCAGTTTATGATGCATTTTGCAAGTAACTGGAAAGGAATATGCTGACAAAAGCTGAAGATGCAATCAACATAATGACAAATAGCAACAAATAGAATACAATTATCAAATAGGTTATTCAAATACTTGATGGCCTGGTAACACATAATGCCCATGTTCAACAGGCATTTTGTTACTTACCATCGTTACTAATCCTATTGTATAGGACAATTAAAGGTTCAGACAGTATTTTAAGTAAAATATATTGCCTAGCCCATTACACCCAAGAAATGATAGAACTAGATATTCCCACAACTGATTAAACAAGGATTTATTAAGTGAGATTCAAAAACTTTAATAAATACTTACAAGTACATTTCTAGTTGGTTATTTTGTTTTATGATATATCAACCCTTGTGGGTTATTTACTGCCAAATCATTTTTTTGTACATGTTTTGTAAAGGAATAGTTTATGAGTAAATATTTGTTTGGTTTTATAAACTGGTAGAAATAATTTTCATTAACTTGCAAACAGATCTATTTGAACCATAGATGGAATTGTAACAGGTAAAGTGGAACTGGGAGTAATGGCAATGAAGAGGTACTCCACACTCCCCAGAGCTCACAGTTCTAGTATTAAAAAAAAACAAAATAAACATTGAGCAATGAAAATAAAATTCTACTTATAAAAACAAAAACAAAAAACAGTGCTTAATACAAATGAGTAAAATTACAAAAGTGTGCTTAGCATAATGGTTATCATCATAGAAAATAGAATAGAGTTCAAATTCTGAACAAGGCTTTCAAGCATTTCAGATCTTGCTAATGCCCTTGAAAAAAAGAAAAGTCATATTTTATGTTTTCGGCTTTTTGAAGCAAAATATCATTTTAACTCACTGTAAGAAATAATGCAATGGATAAAAACACATAAAAATTACATATTTAGAAAGATTATTTTCTTTTCTTTCCAATCATATAAATATTTTTAAGATTGGATCAGAAATACCAGAGCAATTGCGATTTGAACCAATTAAGGTGAAAAATTATATATGTCCAACTATTTTACGAAATGAGCTGTTATTGCTATTAGGAAATATTGTCTAATGAAATGATTAAATATTTAAAATACTTTTCACATGTATTTTTATAGCTTTTAATTTTCTTTCATATTTATTAGTCCATTTTGAAATAAAGCATCAAATCTTTTGGGTTTTTTTTTTTTATTCAGAAAAATTTGGTAGTGAATTCAGACCAGCTTTACTATACTTAAAAACTGACCGTGCCACATCCTGCCCATAGCAAAGGAGTTGTGTGTGTGTGTGTGTATTATATATATATATATATTACATACATACACACTACAAACATAATAGCAGTTGTCTGTCCTTACTGATAGCCAAGTGAATGCTCATCTCTTCTAGTTTAATATTAGCAAAAATGAACAAGCTTCATTTATACCCAGGAATGAACTGACTTGTAAATGAACGTGTCTTAAAGTTTCAAGTTGGCTCCTTGTATCATATTAAATGTTAAGTTTCCTTATCAGAGGCACAAGTAACAAGTATTTTAAGTGAAGGCCTCATTAGTTGCTTTTTTTTTTTTGTAGAAAAAAAAAAAAAAAAAAAAAAAAATTATCAAATTAAGATGACCATAAAAAAAAAAAAGAAAGAAAAAGAGTTAAGTACTACTAAAAGAGTAAAATATTTAAATGGGTCAGGACTAGGTAGAAGTGGTGCTAACAGACCAACAATCAGATATTATCTTCAAGAACTTTCCATGAATAGAACAATTCTTTAAGTGATATGGAGGTGGGTAAGGCAAACAGAGAGCCAGTAGAAAGTGTGGGGTGGGGGAGTGGAAATAAGCTGGGCAGAACCCAGCAGTGATCAGCAACAACTTGTTAACTGAGCCTCATTCAACAAGAGTTGTTCTTGTTTAAACAAGGTAGAAACTGGCTTACTAAACACGAGACTAATAAGCAAGGGCTGAAGTAAAGATTTTCAGGCACTTGATAAGGAAGTAGCTTTGCAGAAACTAAATAGACGATAACTACACCCACACTGCCTAATTACCAGCAGCCTTCAGCGCAAGATACACAGCTGGGAGTGGGTGGATGCTTAAAGAAATTCATCTTGAGATACAAGACTAATTTTCAGATGAGGTCACAGATTAAAAAATATTGTCACAGTTTATGATTTATATCAACAATATCTTGAAAAGCTGTTTAGCAGCTTTTCAAGACATACTAGACACTTTACCACCAACACCCCACAAAATAAAAAGAAAACCATTCCTCCCGCACCCTCCATTTTGTACTATTGTAAAAATAAAATTCTTAACATAAAACAAACACAGGAAATTCATTGTAATGGAATAGTTGCTTGTTTTCCAAGCAAGTGTCAAATTTGAAATAGCAGTAACGTAATTAGATACCCACTTTCAATCAGATGCTTTTAAGTGTTCTTGTAAGCTTACATTATTCCATATATCCAACCCACTCCCCACCGCTGCTTCCACTAAAGAATCTGCAATTCCAAAGTTAATACAACACTTCAATTAATATGACATTAAGTTCTCATTAGGAAAAGAAAGTCATCTCAAATGAAAACCAACTCTGTTTGGAAACATCCAAATTCATGAAAGAAATAAGTCTAGAAAGAAAAGAAAAAAAGCCAAAGAAAATATTTCTTAAAGTGAAAGTGAAACTTGTGATTATACCATTTTTCCTTAACTAAAACCTTGGCACAATATAAGCCAAGAAAATCTCTCTGCAATTAAAAGTGATACTAACTGTAATTCTCACAATCACCATCATTAACATTCTGCCTGTTTAGAAACATCTGGCAGGATATCATTGACAACATAGCTCTGCACAAGTTGTAGTTTTTGCTTATTATATACTGTTAAAAAAAAATAGGTTTGCAGAATGCAAGGTGTTTTAGTTTAGTGTTCCACTTGATGTTCCTTTGAGGCAAAGGAATTGGTTGAGCAACAGACACAGATCAGTAAGAGAACCACCAACTGAGAATACACAAACTCATGCACGTATTGTTTACTCTTGGGGGGAAAAAAGTTCCAGTTTCTCACAGCAAGGTTTCTCACAATATTGACATTAGCAATATGAGTAAACATAGGGTAATTAAAGATATATAAAACAATAGAAACAAGATGGTAACTGGAGGTACAGCATTGAAGTCATGATTGCATAACTTTTAGCAAGATCTTCACAAAATTATCAAGCAAAAAGAATGGGATTTTTTTCTTTTAATTTGTCATATAGGAAAAAGTCGGGTTTTAATAAACGAACTCATTTACTGGTTCCATAACATGGTTTGGTTGTGTGGAGGCACTACTTATATAGTGTCTTAGGCAAGAATAGACTGGCAGAGCCCAACCCTCTCCAGGTTTACAAATTGTTTGAATTCCAAATTTTCCTATTAGACCAGTTGCCATACCAAGGTTAAAGAGCCCAGTCTGCTCTACTATCTATAGCTGGAGGGAGAATAGTTGAATTCATACCTTTCCTAAGTGTATTAGCGCGCGATGTGAAATGCAAACAGCCTTGTTATGGATTTGGACTAGAGTAGCCGAGTCCACTTTCTATGGCAATAACTGTTACACCACAAGCGCCTTTTTACAAAATTTGAAGCACTAAAGACGTAAACAAATTAATCTTTATCCCAAACAGTTAATAACCAAAATGATTGAGAGAACAATATCAATCATCCTTTTAATTAAACTCATTTATATTGGGGCACAAATTTTTTAAAATCAACAAAAATATTGTTTTAAAATAAACAAATCAGAAGTGCCCAGATGGCTTAGTAGAATTAATATTTAAAAAATATATTTGTTAAAAAAAAAATTAAAAAAAAAAAAAAGGAAAAAAAAACGAAAATTAATTCTCAAGATGGTTACACCCAACATGTTCCAAAGCTTATTCTATTCTCAAGAGAATAAAAAACAAAAATACATACAATGCTTAATTAATAAAGCATATTAAAAAGTTTCTTTTTAAGTCTGATCCAGTTGAAATTGGCATCTTGCAAACTATTGAACAAGCTTTATTTCTTTATGTAACTACAAACATTCATTATAACCTTTTGTAGACAGAGCGAATTTGATAAGAAAAAAAAGATAGGTAAAATATTGAATATTTGCCAGCATGTAGATACCAGTAAATCTGACAGGCCGAGATAAAACAGACTCGGCTGCGGACAAGCATGCAGAATCTTTGGAGCAATCTCTACAACAGTACATAAAAAAAAAAACAAAGAAAAAAAAAGCTAACGCCAAACAAGACAACCTTAAATCTATTTAGAGTTTATAAAAAGAAACATTATGAAACTTACATTGATTACAACTTACCTAAGCTTACAACAAAATGTTTACTTCTTTTGTTAAATTTAACATTAATTACAATCAAAATCATGAGATTTTAACAATCTCTTCCTTTTTATACAAGTAATCCACTCAACAAAGTTTAAAATTTCAAATAAACTTTATTGTAATTTTGTTTATAATCTTAGGTATATTGCTGGTCTCAGATTTTTAATGTTAATTTTTCTGCAAATCTAGCAATTAAAGTTAAGATAAACATTGTTTTCAAATGTTTAATAAAAATGAAGGTAGCTAAATTTATAAAAGACAAATAACTAAATCTAATGTGCAAATAAGATTACAGTGAATTTTTTTTAACTACTATATTTGACAGCATAAGATGCACGGGTATATAAGACGCCTCCCCATTTCAACAGGTCAGATTCAGGGAAAAAATCTTTTTTTTAATGTATATAACCATATATTGTTGAAAACAGCCTAGCTTACGCTCAGTACTTTTACCTACCCTAAACTCCATGCATCCTTATTTTATTTGTTTTTGCTTGTGTAATACAAGCAGAAACAAATAAAATAAGGATGGATTGAGTTGAGGGTAGGTAAAAGTACTGAGCATAAGCTGGGTTAGTGAGCATTATAAAGAAGATTAGCCTAGGCCTACGGTCTCAAACTTCACCTACGATATATAAGATGCAGGACAATTTTGAGCCAAAAGTTTGGAAAAAGTGCACCCTATATGCCGACAAATACAGTACTTGTTCATTTATAAAAGTACAAGAATTTGATTAAAAAAAACAAAACAAAAAAAAAAAAAAACATACAATAAGTGATAAGGAATTTGCTAATAGCTATAGTTACCAAAGTGAAAAACAAAATGAAAGGAGTAATTCTCTTAAATTGTTTTCAGATTACAAGATAAATATTTTCACCATTAAATATTTTAATTTTCTTTCATTTTCTTTTCCTTATTTGTAGATTTATTCTTAGTCTTTTAGTTCCACATAATTTCTACCTAAAATATTCATCCAGCTATCAATTATTTAAGCTTTATTCCTCCTCTTCCAACTAAAGTTAATTTGATCATGAAATAAAAAGGTAATACATGTTTTAGTACAAGAAAACCTTGCACAAGGCCATGGGGAAGAAAAAAAAGTAAAAATTAGCCATTTATTAGAAACAGTAGTCTAGCCACTTAATTATGATCAAAAGGTTTTTTTAAGCAACAAATGGCAAAAGAATAAAAAAAAAAGAAAAGAAAGATATCTGATCAAAATGAATGTTCTAGATTGTAAAAAAAGAATTCCTTTATCATCAGTCATTAATAACATTGGTTTGGATTTTAATCAACAAATGGCAGTCAACATCTGAAGCAGACCTCACAATATTAACAGCTGAAGTTAGAGACACTGAACAGTGCATTCTAATGGTGGGACAAATCTCACTTGTATTTCATCTGAACATCATTTCAATCAACTTTTTCTTTTTTTGACTACAAGATATTGTTTGATCCAAAAACTTTTGGAAGATACAGCTTCTTATTTTGCTCTCAGACTTAATATATAAGTCATGCTAGAAAGCATAAGGAACAATAAAAGAAAAATTGAAGCAACAATTGGTTATAAGTGCCTGAATCTAGCCTATTTATTAACAATACTCCAATGACCTCAGTGAATAAAGCAGTGTATTTTAATAATGAATCCACACAATAGGGGTGTGCCAGTTTCTGGCCCACTTAAAGTTCATATACTTCATTTCCTCTTGAGTAATCAATATACTTTACTATATATTAAAAAATATAAACAAGAATTAAATACTAACAGATATACAACTGAGAAAATCCTGTCAAATTTAACTTCAGATATAAGTAAACAGATCAATTATTGGTAAGACATTAAAACCCTGTAAAAATGTGTTCTCCCAATATTTAGCAACTAAGAAAATATTCCATTGAAAAATGAGAACATCTTTTTGGCACAAGGAAAAAGCTAGGAGACAATTGAAGTTTATATTAATAAATTTGATACTTTAATATAAAAACAAAAACTATCCAGCTGTCAAAATAGATGTTATGACCTTTTCCAAAATTCAACACTCAACAACAATGAGAGACAACGCCATATATAATCATGCACAGACATGTGAATTTCTAACACTTACAATTATCTGAAGTAAACAAAAATTAAATGTGTTACTTTTACGCTTCAGCTGCCATTTTGTAGGAGTCTAATGGCAAAAGTTGAGCCAAAATAGCATTTTATTTCTCTCCACAATTAAAAATAATGAAGTAATGAATTAAAATTGAAGGAAAAAAAAAAAAGCTTTCCTTTTGGTATATTACCTATTTTCTATAATCCTTGTAAGAAATATAAGTTTCACATTTGAATACTGCAAATATTCAATAATGAAACTAGTTTTTTTAATTGTATCACCTGAACCACAAAAAGATCTTGAAAAATTAAGTGTAAAATTTCAAAGTTTAATTCAAAACTGAAAGAGGCCATTGAATTTAAAATGAGAAAGGTTTCAAGACAACATATTTAAGAATAACTTACACTGGGCCTAAATACAATTTGAAGAAACTTGTGCAAACATTTAATTGTGTGTGTTTGAGTGGATATACTCCAGCTAAATATATCCATCTTAAAACAGATAAAACATTTACAAAAACAAGACAAAATAACTCAAAATAAAGTATGTGGTATTTTCAATATGCATGAATATCATTAAACGATGGTTTCAGCCCCCCACCCCCTAGAATTTCAAAGGCAATTTCATTCACAAACATCGTAATAGCAGTGAATAATTTTATTTTTGTATAAAATGTTAGAGCATCTTTTGAAGACAAATACAAAACTAGTTTCATTTTTAACTAGTGATATACTCAACAATTTTAGTGTTTAAATTTCCTCAAGATGCACTGCAACCTTTAATCATGTAATTTTTAAAATAGTCATGATCATTCTAAAAGTTTTTTGGACAGATGATTTGTTTTGGATATAGTAACATTTTGAAATCAGAAAATATTCAAAGGCTGCAAATAGTGGATATTTTGGGGTAGGTGTAGAGGGGAGGGGGAAAAAAAAGGACAAAACAGATTCTCTCCATCTTCAACAAGTGAAAAAAAAAAAAATACAAGTAATTTTACAATTTAAGTTTAATGATAATAGCCAAAATAATTGAAAAGAATAAATAAAAAGTACTATTTTTGCAGTTGAAATCAAAAAATTTTAAAAATACAAAAAAGGGAAGAGGTAACTTATGCCCTAGATTTATATTTAAAGGCACCCCCCCCCCAACCTGTTGGGTAGTGTGATAAACATCAAAATTAATGCAAGTATTATTCATTATAAAAAGTCAGACATTAAAATGGATTTGGGAACAAGCAGAAGAGATTACTCTTATCCATAATCAATTAAAAAAGGAAAAATCATAATGAAAAAGTAAACATAAAAGAAAATTGTTTAGGTTACTGATCAGTGACATTATGGAGATTATATATTAGAAAGTTTATCCTAAAATTAAAATAGGATTATTTGCCCATTTAAAAATAAACTGAAGCCAAGAAAAATTGTTTTGTTTATTAGTAAATAAATAATTCATCTAGGAATTAAATACCATATGGCAATCTGTTAAGGGAGGAGTCAGCTGCCAACCATTATTGCCTTCAAAACTAACCTTCATCTCCAAAGATAAATAAAATTATTAAAAAAAAAAACCCTTACAGTTATCAGCTAAGGATATTTTGATTAAATAAGTAAAAATGAATTTATAAAAAGAGTTGCAGATAAATAAAATTTTCAGCTAAAAATACAACAGACCCCAGGTGCCTAATTTGAGGAACTACAACTATAACGTTTGGTGGTTCAACACCTGATGATATATATATATATATATATATATATATATATATATATATATATAAAATATTGTTAAATGTTATAATTAAAAAAAAAAATCCAGCATGTGGAAGAGATTGTTAAACAATAACGAAGTGGCAAATATCAGAATTGTTGAAAGAAGAAATTAAATCTAAAAATATTCCATGTTTCCTTAGTGATGATCGCTATTGGCAAATAACTGGCAGAATTTTAGTTTATACAACTAAAAAAAAAAAAATCTTGTTATTTTGGCACTTTGTATAAGAAAGTCATCAATATGAATTGAAATCTAACTTGAAAGGGGAAGAAAAATAAGAAAGGATCAATTGTAAAAACAAATCTTAATCTTTTTCATGATTACAATTGTTGTAGGCGGTAGAGTGTAAGTAGGTTAGGTATGATGATACTGCACTGATTGGGATGAAGAAGAAGAAAAAGATGTGTGGCGACGGAGTTTATCAGGTGGGGAGAGAGGTGAGCTGCCAACAACAACGGGCTGGTACTTCTAGAATCATGATGTTGATGGTGTTGCCGATACTATTCATGCTACTGCTAACAATGGACAGCAGGGAGCCTGCTACAGCAGGAGAACGTAAAAATTGTGCCCCACGCCTTCACAAGAAAACAGAAGGGAGATAGAGATGAAGAAATCAAGAAGAAGAAGAAAAAAAGAACAGTAATAAATGACAATGTTGGAGTTGTAGTATTTAAGGGGAGAGTGAGTGAGAGAGAAGAGGTGGGATAGGTAGGAGGTTACAACTACTACAACACCACCCAGGTCTACAAAACAAAGCAGATGTCGCAAATAAAAACGTAGACAATATACATCAAGTATGTTGATGGCTTAATAACGGCTCAACAGTTAAACCATTTAGAATTATTTAAAAAGAAAAATTAAAAAGATAAGATTCAATCGCCTCCAGCCGGTTTGTGCCCTTATTGGGCAGGGTGACATGGGAGAGAGAGGAATAGAGAGTACTACATACACATTATATGCTACTAACTAACGTTTATACTAATAGATTAAGATTCTGAATTAGTATATTTAAGTGTTCTGTTTATTAGAGTCAGGTAAGTAAGTTGAAGGATGGGTTAGTTGTTATTCACTCGCTTCATAATGGTCCATTTTAAGATCCAAAACAACCTTAGAATCTATAAGAAACTATTATTACTACTAGTAAAGCAACAGCAATAAGTAGTAATAACATATCACCAGGTGAATGGCACAAGTACATAAGAAACAGTGGCGGGTTCAGTAAGAAACAACAACCTTTTTCCTATTATTACTGTTAAAACAGCACAGAAGCAATAGAATAATAATACTCTAACTATACGCACAAAACTGAAATAAACAATCTAATAAAAACTAATATACATATATATATAAAACAGATGTCATGTTTTTTCCCTTTAACTTGAACCATAAGGTCCAAGATATACTTAATATTAGCAGTGATACCGATTTTCTTTTAACTCTTGACCAACAATAAGGACTCTTTAAAACAGTTGGACCACAAACAATGGAATTCCTATGTTTATCATTTAAAATTAATTAGATTTTTTTAAAGTTTTACTTGGAAAGAGGAATTTGTTTATCTCTCGCATGAATAGATGAAAGGTCGATGGCCTATCTGGGTTGGGTTTTTTTTAATTATTTTTTTTTATTTATCTTAAGTGATCTGTGTAAACAAGTTTATATAAAGAGGGATGGAAAAATTAGAGAAACAATCAATTGTGTGTAATAAATGGCTACTAGTGGGCTGTTCAAGGTTATAGCCGGTAATAATAACAAAAAATAGTTGCTAAGATAACCAAAACCACGATTGTTTTATAATAATTATACTTATGATTATGATGATGATGGTGAATGTAACAGTCAAGTGTGGAAGGGAGGGGGTGAATGAAGAAAATACATTGAAATCAACTGGAAACGACAAACGTTAATTATAGGTGGGAAAAGCATTTTCTGACAACAGAATGTCTCTTCAGTATTAAAATAAAAATTCCTGAATATGAAAAGCAATATTTAACCATAATAAATTTGGGTGTTGCGTATTAGGAATTGATCGACTTTTAGATTCAAATTATTTTTTCTTCTTTTTGGCTTGAACAGCCGTTTGTAAAGTTGCTGGGCAAAAAGCCACGCATGGCCGGGCTTGATTTTTTTTTTAATCGACTTGGGGCAGAGAGGATAATATTTGAAAGAAGATCTAAAGATTTTTTTTTCCATAAATAATTATCAAATGGTTAATTTAATACAAAAAAAAATATTCCTAAAAATATCATGAGTTCCTCAATTCCCTTTCTTTTTAAAAAAAATTTTTTTTTTTTAAATATTTCATAAACTTAATAATTCTTTTTAAAAAGCTTTAATTTTGAATAGAATTATCTCTAAAGCGATCATAAGCTTAAAAAAAAAATTAAGCCCGTTTTATTTAAACAGACTTCATGATGGACACGCGGATTTAATTTTAGCTTTATCACCTCATGATGAACCTGAACCAGGTTGATTTTTTCTTCTTGAATTTAAGTTTTAAAAATAATTGATCAAACTCATTTGAGCAAGGAAGTTTCAACATTAAAGATCGTTTTATTTATGAAGGCAATGAAGTTTTTAAAATATTGTTTTATCAGACACTTAATAAAAAAAAATCGTTAAGAGTGTCGAACAGGACCGGCGGTCAGTGCATTGGCACTGAAACAAACAACATGGCTGGCTGGCTGCCTAAAATGATCACGTTCATTATTAAAAGTATTAAATGAAAAAAAAAAAAAAAAAAAAAAAAAAAACACATGTTCAACTCCAAGTTTGAGGTTCGAGTAATAAATGAACCTAGTCATATCTAACGAAAATTAAAAAAGAAAAAAAAAAGAAAAAAAGAAACAACTTTAAAATAGGTAGATTGAACAAAAGGATTTACATAGTGAAATAAGAAATTTAATATTGATGGCTTAATATGATAGTTAAATTAATATTTTAAAAAAATTGGATTTCACTTTTTAGTAGTTCATAAAAAATTTTAAAAACAAAAATTAATAAAAAAACGGTTTTGCTAAATCAAAACGATACAAGACGTCCTAATTGTGTCGAAAGAAATTTAAATTTGATACAAATTTTTTAATAAAGCAAAAAAAAGATAAAATAAAGGTGGGATAGATAATTTTTTTTCAACTGCATGTTTTAACTGGTGTTAAAGGATATTCAAATTTAGGCGATTATACAAGAAGAAAAAAATACCACAATAAAAATTAATACTTAAAGAAAATATTAATTTTTTTCCCCAAACAAGTATTTTTTTAAGTTCAAGAAAATACAAAAAAAAAAAGTAAGAAGCGTGAAGGAAGAGCAAGACGATTAAACTTTTTAAATCCAACATCTGGAGCTGTCTAATCTCCCCGGACATTAAGTCTTTAACGTTATGAATTAGTCTAAAAGTGTGTTTATATATATATATATATATATATATATATATATATATATATATAAACAGAATATGTGTGTGTGCTTTATGTAAAGATAAAGTAACTACATACTTTAGTTTCGTTTTGCCGAACATTTTTTAAAAATCTTATTCAAATGACCAGAAGAGAAAGTGGAGATAAAATTCACAAACAAACTGGTAAATAAACAAAATTAGAACAAACCAGATTTTTTTTTCAGTCGATTAAGAAAGAAAAAAGAAAACTTTTAGTTCAGGTGTGTAATCTTAGTATTTTTATCCGTTTAGCTGTTGCGAATAGGTAAACGTAAGTAACAAACTTTTTAAAAAATTCTAATTAGCGTTCTATCTTAAAAATAAAAAAGAACAATTTTTAACGTCTCGCGAATATTTACATTTTTAAAGTTATTTTTCCGCGCGTAGAAATTTAAAATAAGCGACATATGATGAACCAAATCGGCCCATTAAGTAACTAACGATCTTTAATACATGACCGTACGTGCGTAAAAAAGTTGACATACCAAACTTTAAAAACAGTCTTAGGTGACAATTAGAAGATAGCTTTTCTCTTTACCTTTCGCTATATAAACGTGCATTCAAAAAGAAAATGTTAGTAAAAGAGATTAAAAATAAAATAAGTTAGTATACTACAAAAGTAATGTTGACGTGCTTTTTCCTCCTTTTTTTTCTTACCTCATA
This sequence comes from Doryteuthis pealeii, assembly GCA_023376005.1. Taxonomy (NCBI): domain Eukaryota; kingdom Metazoa; phylum Mollusca; class Cephalopoda; order Myopsida; family Loliginidae; genus Doryteuthis; species Doryteuthis pealeii. The sequence continues at coordinate 68,293,239 of CM042148.1, forward strand.
TGTGACAGGTGGAACATTCTTGATTATTATTTTTCGTTCTTTATTGTAAATCTTTTTTGCGCGAGCAATAAGCTCTTCCTTGCTAAGTTCCTTCTCACTAGAGCCGGTGTTAACTCCAACAGCCGGAGCAGCTCCGCTCGTGGCATCATTTTCGCTTTCTTCGGTCGCTTGCTCGTCGATTTCTTCTTCGGTCTTATCATCATCGACATTGTCTTCTTCAACCGAAGTCGTCGTCGTAGTCGCCGTCGTACTAGAGAATTGTTGCTTCATGTCCCCGTCGAGCATTTCTTCGTCGACTGGTGTACTCTCTTTTTCTTCACTACCCGATTGGGGTGGTGGTGTTGACGAAGTCTGAGCTTGGTTCGAAGCTGCAGCCCGGCCCCTTCTTCCTCTGCCTCCAGCTCCGGTCGCCGCCTGACGTTGTCTATGCGCCATCTTGGGACCTATCTGACGCCCAAACGATTTTTACAAACAGTGATTTGCGCAATGCACATGCGCAGACGGAAGTCAACATGAAGTCTATTTCCGGATTTTAAATTATTTTTTTTATTTAAAAAAAAAATTATTTTACTACATTTTAATGTAACCCACCTTAAGACAAATTGATGTTTTATAAACTAATTTATTTTATTAAAATTCTAACACTCGCTATAAAAAAAAAACAATTCAATTAATTTGTTTATGAATCAATTATAATTAAAACAATTTCTGAAGTATACTCTCTACAATATTAGTATTTTCCTAACTGTCCTCACTTCTCTCTCGATATATATCTATCTATCTATCTCTATCAATTTTATATGATTCTAAGAGAATATATTTCAAAGCTCTACAAGTATACATACAGCAAAAATATAATGTCTACATATATACAATCCCTACATAAAACAGCTGTTATCTTTTTAGTGAAATATTCAATATATTTTTTTGATAAGTTATCTGATTTTCATAAAAATAAATAGATTGATATAATTTTTTTTTTAATATTACACTCAACAGTTACTTATCTTTATCAAACTATCATTCTATAAAAAATAACAGATTTTTTAAATAGAAAATTGAATTATAATCAAACATAACAGACTTAAGAATAAATTCTAGCTAAAAAGTAAAATAATTTGTATTTAATATAATGAGCCTTCAATAACAGATTCATAAATAGATATTTATTGAAATAAATGTTGCAAGTTACAAGTACAAGGCTTAATGAAATTCTGAAAGATTTTCCCAATATGTTAAATACTGATGATAGGCCCTAAGGCCAAAAAAAGCAATACAATAATCCATATTCATATTTGATGAATTTGAATAATATTTCTATTTAATATATAGAAATATAAATTTATTTATATTAATTGTTACTGAAAATTTTATGATCCCTAGAGTAATATATATATATATATATATATATATATATATATATATATATATATATGTATATATACATATATATGTATATATGTATATATATATATGTATATATATGTATATGTATATATATATAATAATATATGTGTAATATATATATACACATATATATATGTGTATATATATATATGTATATATATATACACATATATATGTGTATATATATATGTATATATATATATATATATTTGGGAGAATATATGCTTAATTGAAGTCGTACCTAATTTTGAAAATTAATTAATTAATAATTAATGAATTAGGCGGGCATACCTATTCAAATGTATGGCTAAACAAATCGAGAAAAATCAATCTCTGTATGTACATTTCGGCCTATTAGGCCTCATCAGCAGAGCTATAGACAGGAAGACCGCTTTGTGTGTGATTTGAACCCTAACTGTCAAGCTGACAGGCGGGGACTCTAACCATTACACCAGCTGGCCTTTCCCAGCGGTCTTCCTGTCTATAGCTCTGCTGATGAGGCCTAGTAGGCTGAAATGTACATACAGAGATTGATTTTTCTCGATTTGTTTAGCCTTACATTTGAATAGGTATGCCCACCTAATTCATTAATTATTAATTAATTAATTTTCAAAATTAGGTACGACTTCAATTAAGCATATATTCTCCCAAAAATTGTTGGCTAAAAAAGCCATGTCAAAACACATTGTTTGTTTGTTTACTTCTCATACTGTTGTGTAGTAAAGTCACCATAAATGAAATATAACCTACTTCTAAACAAAACGAAAAATCTGGAAAAGCCCAGCTGGTGTAATGGTTAGAGTCCCCGCCTGTCAGCTTGACAGTCAGGGTCCGAATCACACACAAAGCGGTCTTCCTGTCTATAGCTCTGCTGAAATGTACATACAGGGATTGATTTTTCTCGATTTGTTTAGCCTTACATTTGAATAGGTATGCCCGCCTAATTCATTAATTATTAATTAATTAATTTTCAAAATTAGGTACGACTTCAATTAAGCACATATTCTCCCAAAAATTGTCAGCTAAAAAAGCCATATCAAAACACATTGTTTGTTTGTTTACTTCTCATATATATATATGTATATATATATATATATATATATATATATATATATATATTATATATAATATATATATATATATATATATATATATATATATATATATATATATAAGAAAGATTCTGTATGTCTATCTGTTAGTATGTTTCTTTGTACAACGACCAAGTGAACAATAAAGGAAAATTGGTGGAGACCAGCAAAGACCAAAGTTCAATAAAATTCACACCTAATTTTTGTTCGAGAGGGGGTTAAAATTTTTTTCATCCCATCAGAAAAGCTAAATAAAAAATATGATAAGTGTATAAATCAATGATATATCAAAAAAATTAATTTAAAAAATAATCAATAAATAAAACAAATTAATAAAGGATAAAACATTATAAAAAGCAAATAAAAAACAAATAAAATAAAAAAAGTACAAACAAGAATAGTAATAAAGATAACTTAAAAACAAGAATATTTAAAGAATAAAAGATAATAAAACCAATATATAGAAAAGTCAACAGACTGGCCTATTGTAAGTATCAGCTGGACACTGAAGGAGTCTATCCCCTTTTCACCAACACAAGACCAGAGAGATTTTTTGAATCTGACGTGGAGCATCATACCTACCATTTTACCGCAGAGATCCTATCTACACTGAGTTGGTGAGGACTGGTATTGAACCCAGAACCTTGTGGTTCCTAAGCGAATACTTTACTGATCGAGCTAAAGAGATTTACTTTTAACTTTTCAAATCCTGGGCAATATTGGGTAGCTCTGCTAGTTTACTATGCATATTAAATATTAAATATTAAACATTTGTTAATTGCAACTTTTAGGTTCAATTCTAAGCTTGACAAAAAAAAAAAAAAATGAGTCTTTTTAGAAAAATATGCAACAACTTCGGGTTAGCTCAGTCGGTAGAGCATTCGGCTAGAAACCACAAGGTTCCTAGTTCGATACCGGTCCTCGCCAACTCAGCGTATGAGTAGCACAGGGATCTGTGCGGTAAAGTAAGGAGCTGATGGTAGGTGTGGCGCACCACCTCAGACGCTAAAATAATCTCCTTGGTCTAGCGCAAGTGAAAAGGAGATAGACTCCCCCACTGATTGGCCGATACTGACTTTAGGCCGCCCCGATGACTTTACTTTTACTTACTTCCATAATACAGTATGGCTACATCACTTGGACTTTGACAAAATGCTTGGAGAAAAAGCTAGTGTAATGGTTAGAGTCCCCGCCTGTCAGCTTGACAGTCAGGGTTCGAATCACACACAAAGCGGTCTTCCTGTCTATAGCTCTGCTGATGATGCCTAATAGGCCGAAATGTACATACAGGGATTGATTTTTCTCGATTTGTTTAGCCTTACATTAAATAAGGATGCTGTGTGCTGTTTTGAACAAATCCTAGAAGCAGCACTCCACAAAAACAGCAGCTGTATGGCCACTTACCTCCTATCACTTAAACCAGCCAAGTAAGATGAGCAAGACATGCTGGGCACTGCTGGAGGGGTAAGAACAACATCATGATTTTCTCCTGTGGCCTACATACATGGACACACCAGTGTTGACCTAGCAGCAAAAATTTACAGGGGGATATCCGTGGCATAATGGCTAACATACTGTGGTGATTCAGACCACGAGTGGTGACAGACAAGTTAGAGTTAAAGAATAAAACACAAACACAAACTTAGAATTCGAATCGACATGTATTATGTGCATACATAACAAATAGTTGCAGACTTTGGTTTGTCTGCGGGAATGTTATACAGAATAATAGTCCACTTAGCTGAAATCCTGAGGTAGGTGAATCATTGGAGTCACTTGCTACGGCTTATCTGCTCACTCTGCTGGATATATTGTTGTCCGACTCCTGGAGCTGTTTGATCAGAAAGAGGTAGAATTTGCCTCTTTGGCTTTGCCGCCAAAGAATGCTGGCCCGTGATTGGTTGATAGCAAGGCTTGTAGAACAAGGACGATAATCCCTACCTCAGATATTTTTATAATACTGAACTACAAGATTGTAGTATATGAGTTCAAACTCCAGTTGCATTATTGTGTTTACTTTCAGACTGGTACCCTTGGTAAAGGTATAAGGCAAAACCACTCATGCATAGCTAATGTTTAAAAAATTGCATGAATCCCTTTTGGTATTCCTCTTTTGAGGTGTCTCAGGCAATAGGAAATAAATCCAGCCCTGCCCCTTTTAGAGAAGGAGACAGATATTGCCTGGAGGGATAGCCCCCAGGGATCATGTTGTTATAAATATTTTACTATTCCACAGGTCAAAACTACTGGACACAGGACTCGAAGGTCAGGTAAGTATTAAATAGTATCACTGCTGTTCTACAAGGATGGTTTTGGCTTTAAATGACCCATGAAGGTTGATATGCCATTAAACAAAGAAACCAAACCGAAACATGGACATGCCAATGTTGGCCAACCAGCAAAAATTTACAGGGGAATATCTGTGGCGTAATGGCTAACACACTGGATTGTAGTAGGTGAGCTCAAACTCCAGTTGAATTATTGTGTTTACTTTCAGACTAATACTCTTGGGAAAGGTATGAGGCCCCTTGTCCTCCTAGCTATGGATCAAATAATATAACTGCTGTTCTACAAGGATGGCTTTTGCATTAAATAACTCATGAATGTTGATATGCCATTAAACAAAGAAATGAAACCAAACCAAACCAAACCAAACCAAACCAAACTAAAAACTTACATACAACAGCAGGTAGCAGGGAGCTCTTAGAATATCCCGGTGGCAAGCAAATAATTTTGGATGAAAGAAGACAAAACAACAGTTGAAAATTAAAACAACATATTTTCAAAAATACAAAGGTGCTGCAAATTTAATAGATTTAAAATGATTTGTTTTGGTCAATTTCGACGCGATCCGCCATTCTGTCTATTTTTCAATGGTTTTACATGCTTGTTTACAATTTTAATGTAACATTCGTGATTGAAAAAAAAATTACCAAAAATCAGGTAATTATCCGATTTTAATGAAATTTTCAGTATTGATTTATCAATTCATGAATTTTATAATGCATCAGTTATTTTATTTCAAAACTTTAATTTAGTATTTTTGCTATGAAAAATTAATGTATAAAATTCATTTAAAATGTGAAAAACATGATGTTAAGTTTAAAATGTTATATTTTTAGATTCTAGAAATAAATATCTACTTAATGCAAACCTTATTTTTTTAGACAAAAGTAATAAGTTTTGAAGAAAAACTTGATTGAAAATGTACCCCCCCCCCTTTTTAAGCAGAAAAAATATCAATGTATAATTTTTTCTTTTATAAGAATTGCTGAGGTAAGTTGAAATTGCGCTGGATATACCACTCGCTGTTTGCTGGTGAAGTTGCGCTAGAATACAATTTTACTCGCAGTTGATAGGGAGCACTTGAAAATCGTGTCTCACCTGGTGAAAGTTCATCCAATAAGCAAAAGGTGAAGGGAGCAGTTGATAAGTGCCTTTCGTCATATTGTATATTGGTGATTCGCCATCTGGTGGCAGGGGGAGATAACTCAACTATCATTTTTCTGATACTATGTATGGACACTGGATGCCGAGTTGAGGACCTTCCAGGAGCAATGACTGATAGAGACAGATGGCAAGAGAGAAAGTCAAGGGAATCTGTGCTGTCAGCATGACTTGATGATGGTTTGGTTTGGTTTGTTTTATGGCATATCAACCTCAGTGGGTCATTTAATGCCGACAAAGTTTTGAAATAAACTCATTCTTAATGGATACTCAATTTTTTTTTTATAAACACATTTTCCTATTTAACCCATAGATGGGACACTAACAGGTACTACCACTCCGAGTCAGAGTGGACTAGGGAGCAATGGTGCTCCACATTCCCCAAACCTCTAGAACTGGAACCTCACCATCAGATAGAGTTTAACGTCATACCCAGGACTTGATGATGATGAGGATGATGATGATGATGATGAGATAAAATAGACATCTTTACCAATTGAGCAACAGTATTTTCCATGGTAGTTATGATGATCACAGCTGTTATAGTCATAGTATCCAATTTGTATTATTAAATTTCAAGGGTTTTACAAGAGAAAGACAGAATCGCCGTAGAAATACGAGATGTTGGTGGTGGGGAGGAGAGGGGGGCCATGGAAAGCATGTGGTAAAAAAATTGAATTATTATTACCTACTGGACCGTGCTGCCTATTTTAATCAAATGAATTATTACTTGCCCTAACTAACATGTTTGATTATTACCTGCGTTTAATTGAACTGCTGAGAGAAGAGGATGAGAAAGAAATTTTGACTCTTCGATATGAATCAAATGTGTCAGGCAGAAATAACAATGTCCTGTTTACATAACTCATCCAGTGAAAATATTAATAGGAATATATGAATAGCATTGTATTCTTAACCCTTAAAACCCGAGCGACCGGTATTTGCATTTCTACCGAGAAGTACATATACCCAAGTGACCTGGATTCTGGCCAAGCTCAGCCGGTAAAGCACCCGCCTACTAAACACAAGGTTCCTGGTTCGATACTGGTACCCGCCAACTCAGAGTATGGGTAATGCAGACTGGGTTATCTGATCTATACGGTAAAGTGGGGAGCTGACGCTAGGTGTGGCGCTCCACCTTAGAAAAAAATCTCCCCGGTCTAGTGCTTGTGAAAAGGGGATAGACTCCCTCACTGTCCTGCTGATACCAGCAATTGCACAATATATACATATTTACCAACCCCTCCACACAATTAGAATGTGACACAAGGTCAATTTAGGAAGTGGGTTAGTTGGTTGGTTGGCTGGTTGGTTGGTTGGTTGGATTTTATGACATCTCAACCCTTGTTGGGTTATTTTATGCTGAAGACGTTTTGTTTTATTTTTTCTTGATGGATACTCAATTTCTTTTTTAATTCAATTTTCCTTTTAAACACATTTTTTAAACTCTATTTGACCCACAGATGGAACCCTAAAAGGTACTATCACTCTGTGTCAGAGTGGAACTGGGAGTAATGGTGACTACACATTCAACTGAGCTCCAGAATTGGAACTTCACCTTTGGATGCAATTTAACATAATACCCAGGACATTAAGAACCTTAGCCACCGCCTTCTAGCACATATATGATAAAAAAAGTTGGGACTTGCCATAAGAGCAATAGGATTGGGACAATCATATAGGTGCTAGGGCTTGATGTGACCAGCCGATTAATCAGATGGGTCCTCTCCAAACGACCGTCTAGCCTAAGTAAGTGCCAAAGGGGAGTGTTGCATGTTATGGACTGCTCAGCCATCAGGGTTCAATCCTTTAGCATCACAGATTGCCACCCACAATGAACAGGTTGCCCCATTTGGGGGAGGGGGGATTCATAGCCCTCTTCAGAGGTGTAATCGGTGTATTCTAAAGCCCCAGCCAATAGGGTTTTAGGAAGTGGAGTTTAACATGAATGAGCAGAGTTTTTCTTCTCCTAGACTGGTTGCCATACCAAGGTTAAAGTGCCCAGTCTGCCCTATTATTTATCAATAGCTGGATAGTTGAATTCATACCTTTCCCAAGAGTAATAGCACTATGTGAAATATAAACAGCCTTGTTGAGGATTTGAACTAGTCCCACTGTATCCATTTCCGATGACAATAACCATAACACCAGGCACCTCTATCCTCAATATATACAAGTGTAATTCTGTTGTATAGCCATATATACCCAACATTGTAAATCATACATTGGGTATATAATCAAGAGAGGGGACTCGGGTGATATATATTGAGAGAGAGACAGATACAGAGTCTTACTTGTTCTTCACTTCTTTTTGCTACGTCTAGTCGCCATGTTTCCTCCTCTTCTTCTTTGGCTGTCATCCTGTCATCTAGCTGTCTTCTTACTAAGGGTTAGTTTTTAGTCATGCAATTAATCAACTCACAAGACTTTTATTTCCTTGATCAAGATTTATTTAACCCATTCTTATTTGCCACGCGGGAGAATCAACCTCGCAGTGGCATATCTATGCCGCGTCGATCTCAGGTTGAAACTAAATCTAACTAGTTATGTTTTTTCTCAGGGTGCGCGAGATTCGTGCCTCTCTAGGGTCAGTTGGGGTCATCCAACGGAAATCTACCTACCTATGCTTTCTACTCCAATGAACCTATTTCAAACTAACTACAGGATCTTGTCAACCAACTATGACACCACGTATTATGTAACAATTCCAAAAGTAAGGTCTCCAAAGCCCTAGAGAAGCAGCGAAACTGTTCATGTGACTATTGGCAACACTGTTGTATTTGTTGTGAATGTGCCTGCAACTGCCCATGTGCACACCTCACTGCCACACTCAGTTTTGGCTCGGCAATCATTTCCGATGGAGTTCCCACTTGATGCTACTGCCAAGTGTGAAGTTTGCATAGTTTTCGGTTTTTGAATGCAAAAGGCATTAAAATAATTGAAATTCATTGCCAATTAACATAAGTGTATGGTGAGTCGTGCATGGATGTCAAAAACGTCTGCAAGAGGTGTAGGGAGTTTGCAATGATGACTAGGTTCAACGCTTCCTCAACTACATAGTGATAGCACCTTCAAAAATGCATCAACCAAAATGGAAATTATGTAGAAAAATAGATACATGTTCAAAGTTTAAAATGATGTAGGCATCATTTTTTATTTTTTATTGGCATTTTAGTCTCGGAAGACTATGATATAGTTTTTATGCCCCTGAAGATACAGCACCTCCTGTGACTGTAAAGTCCAATGTTCAAAAAACATTCTCGACTACAGATGTCGCATGTGAAGGCTCTCCCTGAAGATGTTGATGTGCCGGTGCTTTGTTGCTGCTGCTTTCTTCTGGACCTCTTGGCTTCACGGTGTTGCACCAGTGTGACCTCAGACATGAACAGTCCTCTATGGAGAGCCTGCCGCCACCGAGGGCGGTCCTAAGCCAAATTTTCCCAGCTGGAAGGGGCAATGCCAAAGCACCTGAGATCATTCTTGCATTCATCCTTGAAAGACATCATTAAGAATAAAGAATAAACGTTTCTGTGATTTCTAAATATTTTAGAGACCTTACCTTTAGGATTACCCTCATATTAATTGGAATATATGAATAGTATGGTATTCTTAACCTTTAGAACCCGAGCAACCTGTTTTTGAATTTCTACCTAGAAGTACATATACCCAAGTGGCCTGGATCGAGGCCTACAAAAATTTAAAAAAAGCAAATCAAAACCATGCTGATTATAATTTACCTAAACTTTATCAAATTTATATTTAGTATATTTATTTATATTTGTTTGTTTATTTATCTAATAATTGATTGTTCATTTATTCATAATTCAGTTTACAGTTTTTTAAAATTAAAATAAAAAAAACATGCAAATCAAAACAATGTTGCTTATCATATATAAAAAAATGTTTTCAATTTAAAAAAAAAAAATATTATGAACGAATTTCAGTTATTAAAGTTTAATGTAATGGTATTTGTTTTTTTTATGTACCTCAACGTTGCCTTTACAGATTTTTTAAAAATTAAAATAAAAAAACATGCAAATCAAAACAATGTTTGTTATTATTTATAAAAATTGTTTTCAAATTTGAAATAAATAAAATTATGAACGAATTTCAGTTATTAAAGTTTAATGAAACGTGACACTTGTTTATTTACTGTCTTTACGAGACAACGGTATCTATTTCGCTTGCTCTAAGTTGGGCCTACTTTTGTGAATTCACACACCCAAAGAACGGGCCTTTTCTTTCGGTGGCCTCGCCTGGATTCTGGCCAGGGAATCCTCCATATATACAAGGCTAATCCCAAAAGTAAGGTCTCCAAAACAAAGAAATAACAATGTCCTGTTTATATAAGTCATCCAGTGAAAATATTAATAGGAATATATGAATAGCATTGTATTCTTAACCCTTTGACCAGTATAAAGAAATAAATGTCCTGTTTATATAAGTCATCCAGTGAAAATATTAATAGGAATACATGAATAGCATTGTATTCTTAACCCTTAAAACCCGAGTGACCAGTATAAAAGAAATAACAATGTCCTGTTTATATAAGTCATCCAGTGAAAATATTAATAGGAATATATGAATAGCATTGTATTCTTAACCCTTAAAACCCGAGTGACCAGTATAAAAGAAATAACAATGTCCTGTTTATATAAGTCATCCAGTGAAAATATTAATAGGAATATATGAATAGCATTGTATTCTTAACCCTTAAAACCCGAGTGACCAGTAGTTGCAGCCCCGTTGGCTGGGGCTTTAGAATACACCAACTGCACCTCTGCAGAGGAATAAGACCCCCCTCCCAATGGCTCTTCAACCTTGGCTCTTCAAACTTGTTATGGCAAGCAGTCTAGGAGAAGGAAAACTTTGCTCATACCTGTTAAACTGTCAGCCAGGGGTTTAGAATAAACCAACTACACATGTTGGCTGTGAGTGGCGACTCGTGATGCTTAAGGACGGAATCCTGGAGGTCGAGCTGTCCATGACATGCAACACTCCGCTTTGGTCCTTACTTGGGCTAGACGTGCAGTCGGAGAGGCCCCCTCTGATCAATCCTGGTCACATCAAGCCCTAGCACCTATATGATTGTCCCAACCCTATTGCCCTTATGGCAAACCACCCACCCTTTCTATCATATATGTACTAGAAGGCGGTGGCTGTGGGTTTTATTGTCCTGGATATGATGTTAAACTCTATCTGATGGTGAAGTTCTAGTTCTGGAGCTCATGGAATATGGAGTACCCCTTCATCACCATTACTCCCAGGTCCACTCTGATCCGGTTGTAGTACCTGTTAGGGTCCCATCTATGGGTTAAATAGAAATAATGTTATTTCTCTGAATTTTTGAGATGAGGCTTGATAATTTGTATTATTTAAATTATTCAGACTATTGTCCTCATCTTTATTGTTATCTGCAGAGTCTGACAAGAAAAACCTGAAGAAGGCTGGAAGGCACATCGACCAAAACATTGTGCAGATAACAATAAAGATGAGGACAATAGTCCAAATAATCCAAATAATTAAAAAAATTGTGTTTATAAAAAAAACTGAGTATCCATCAAGAATGAATTTAATATAAATTTAAAAACTTTGTCGGCATTATATGACCCACCGAGGTTGATATGCCATAAAACAAAACAAAGAAAGAAAGCAGTATTTATGTTTAATAAACAATAAAGATGAGGACAATAGTCCAAATAATCCAAATAATTAAAAAAATTGTGTTTATAAAAAAAACTGAGTATCCATCAAGAATGAATTTAATCTAAATTTAAAAACTTTGTCGGCATTATATGGCCCACCGAGGTTGATATGCCATAAAACAAAACAAACAAAGAAAGCAGTATTTATGTTTAATAAACAATAAAGATGAGGACAATAGTCCAAATAATCCAAATAATTAAAAAAATTGTGTTTATAAAAAAAACTGAGTATCCATCAAGAATGAATTTAATATAAATTTAAATACTTTGTCGGCATTATATGACCCACCGAGGTTGATATGCCATAAAACAAAACAAACAAAGAAAGCAGTATTTATGTTTAATAAACAATAAAGATGAGGACAATAGTCCAAATAATCCAAATAATTAAAAAAATTGTGTTTATAAAAAAAAACTGAGTATCCATCAAGAATGAATTTAATCTAAATTTAAAAACTTTGTCGGCATTATATGACCCACCGAGGTTGATATGCCATAAAACAAAACAAACAAAGAAAGCAGTATTTATGTTTCTACCAAGAAGTACATATAACCAGGCGGTTTGGATTCAAGCCAGGGAATCCTCAATTCTACACCATTATTGCTTATAAAATGTTGTAATCTGTTACAGCCTGTTAGATAACAGATTGCATTTTAGATTTTCAGTTGTTTTTTAGCCAGGAACCCAGGGTAGATGGAACAGGTGTGGGAGGTCTTAGAATTCTAAGGGTAAAGTAACTGCATGGGGGTGGCACTTGTAGGTGCCAGTTTATGCACGTATTTACCCAGCAATGGGCAGGATGTGAGATAAGGTCAGTTTCTATGCAGAGTACAGCTGGCTTGAATTCAGTTTCCTTCTAGATTGTTGTAAGTAGCACAGTTAACACTATTGTTAGTATCAGCTGAACAGTGAGGGGGTCTATCCCTTTTCACTATTGCTAAAACAGGGAGATTATTTTTGCTGAGTTGGAGTATCACACCTACCGTCACCACACAGATCAGATTACACAATCTAAGCTACTCATGTAATGAGTTGGCGAGGACCGATATTGAACTAGGGACCTTGTGAAAACTTTGTGAATGCTCTACTGACTGAGCTAAACAGGCCCCTAGATTGCTGTACAAGTCAATCCCAGTCTGCCCTACTATTTACCCATTGCTGGGGGTGGTGAAAAACAGATTCACACCTTACTCAAAAGCACTGGCAAGAAATGAAACACAATCAGCTTCATCCAAGATTTGAACTTGGTATGAATCCAACTATTCTCCCTCCAGCTATGGGTAAATAGTGGGGTAGATCAGGCTCTTTAACCTTGTTAAAGCAACCAGTCTAGAAGGAAAAATCTGAATTCAAACCTGCCTATTGGAAATTGAACTAATTATGAAATAAAATAAATAAAATACTTTATAAATAAATAAAACAGAATTGAAATATATATATATATATGAGTAGCACAGGGATCTGTGCGCTAGAGTAAGGAGCTGATGATAGGTGTGGCGCTCCACCTCAGATGCAAAAATACTCTCCTTGATTTAGCGCTAGGGAAAAGGGGATAGACTCCCTTGTTGATTGGTTGATACCGAGTTTAGGCCACCCTGACGACTTATATATATATATATATATATATATATATATATATATATCAGTAAAAGTAAAGTCATCAGGGCGGCCTAAAGTCGGTATCAGCCAGTCAGCGAGGGAGTCTATCCCCTTTTCAATAGCGCTAGACCAAGGAGATTGTTTTTAGCATCTGAGGTGGAGCGCCTCACCTACCATCAGCTCTTTACTTTACCACACAGATCCCTGTGCTACTCATACGCTGAGTTGGCGAGGACCGGTATCGAACTAGGAACCTTGTGGTTTCTAGCTGAACGCTCTACCGACTGAGCTAACCCGGCCCTTTATATATATATATATCTAGCCCAGTCTTTAACTACATAACTTTTTATGTCAACCATGTAATAGTCATGTGACATAAAAAGAGTATAAAAAAGAGTACATATTTGTTCAGTTGAAAAAGTTAAACATGTTGAATACTCCCTGAGGATTAAAAGTATGAAAATCTTAGTCAAAAAGTGAGATTTTATCTTTTTCATATTTTATTTTATACTTGAAATATATTGTGATATGTATGAAGCCAACCCCTCCACACAAGTAGGATGTGACCCAAGGTCAATTTTAAGTGGTGTTTAACAGGTTTTAATTGAGAGTTTTCCTTCTCCTTGACTGGCTGCCATACCATGGTTGAAGAGTATGGTAGTTGAAGTCCACCCTACTATTTACCCATAGCTGGAGGGAGAATAGTTGGATTCATTGGCTTTCCCATGGGTATTAGCCTTATGTGAAATGCAAAGAGTCTCATCCAGGATTTGAATTCGAGTTGGCGTGTCCATTTATTATGGCGATAACCATTACCCCACGAGTGCCTCCAAAGCAGATTCTATATATAAAAAAAGGGTTATTTATTTTTTTACAATGGTATGTGACTTTTGTGCCACTCTATATATTTGGTTAGGGAATGTTGACTTATATAAAGTAAGTCACTTTGTGCTAATACCCTTGGGAAAGGTATGAATCCTACTCTTCCTCCAGCTATGGGTAAATAGTAGGGCAGACTGGGCTCTTTAACCTTGGCTAGGTAACCAGTCTAGGAGAAGGAAAACTCTGAATTTAAACCTGTTAAACTCCGCCTAAGAAATTAACCTTGTGTCACATCCTGCTTGTGCGGAGGGGTTTGGTAAATATCTATATAAAGTAAGTCAGTGGAGTGGCCTATTGTAGGCATCAATCGGACAGCAAGAGAGTCTATCCCCTTTTCACTAGCAGTAAACCAGGAAGATTGTTTTTGTGTATGAGGTGGAGCGCCACACCTACTATCAGCTCCTCACTTTACTGCACAAATGCAAACTGTGCTACTCATGCACTGAGTAGGCGAGGGCAGGTATTGAACCCATAACGTTGTGGTTCCAAGCTGGATGCTTTACCAACTGAGCTAAACTGACCCTTACATAAATTTCATTGAATTTAAAAATTAAATGAACTTTTACTTACTATTCCTATACTGCAGAAGAATAAAAGGAAATGAAAGAAAGTATGTTGGGGAGCAGTTGATTGGGACAGGTGTTGCAGAGAATTAATAACAGAGAGAGAGAGAGAGAGAGAGAGAGAGAGAGAGAGAGAGAGAGAGAGAGCTGGTGTGTTAAAATTGAGTAACCCAGTTTAGCAGAATATGTTACTGGGCCCATTTTTTTTAAGCAGAGTACAATTCATTTGAATTCAGAGTTTTTTTTTCTTGACTGGTTGCTGTATCAAGGCTAAAGAGCCCATTAAGTAAAGTAAGTAAAGTTGACAAAGCAGCCTAAAGTCAGTATGAGCCATACAACGAAGGAGTCTATCCCCTATTCACTAGCACTAAACTGAGGAGATTATTTTAGCATCTGAGGTGGAATGCCACACCTACCATCAGCTTCTCACTTTACCGCACAGATCCTTGTGCTACTCACACGCTGAGTTGGCGAGGATCGGTATCGAACCAGGAACCTTGTGATTCCTAGCTGGACACTCTACTGACTGAGCTAAATCGGCCTACCCATAGCTGAGGGGAGAACAGTTGGATTCATGCCTTTCACAAGGGAATTAGCAAGAAGTGAAACTAAACAGCCTCATCCAGGATTTGAACTTGGTTGAACAATTACATTTTTTATTACAATAACCATTACACCAGTCACACCTCGAAATCAGGGAAGTCAATTTTAAAGTGAGGGTAAAAGGTTCTTTTAAGTTTGAATGTTTATATGGAATTCTTAAATTCCACTTGTTGACACATACAGAAAAGATCACAGAATTGTCAATGGTGGTTTCTCAGGTCATTTATAATTGTTGTTTTTTCTTTGGTTTTTCCTTTTGTTTTGTTTTTTCGTTTCTTTTTTTTTTCTTTTTTTCTCAGATAAAGCTCAAATCCCACCAATAAAACTATTTTTACCTTCTTTTGATCTCTCAATGCAATGCTTGCTATTATTCTTTTCACTTGCTTCTTGTGTTAATAGCATATTTCATTTTATTCTTATATTTTTGATGAAGCATTGTCAATAATTATTATTAATAATTTTGACTATTATTATCACACATCATCCTAATTCTAATTGCTTTGTCAATCATTATTATTAATAATTTTGCCTTGTATTATCCTTCATTTTCCTAATTCTAATTGCTTTGTCAATCATTATTATTAATAATTTTGACTAGTATTATCACACATCATCCTAATTCTACCTGCTTTGTCAATCATTATTATTAATAATTTTGACTAGTATTATCCTTCATCTTCCTAATTCTAATTGCTTTGTCAATCATTATTATTAATAATTTTGACTAGTATTATCCTTCATCTTCCTAATTCTAATTGCTTTGTCAATAATAATTATTAATAATTTTGACTAGTATTATCCTCCATATTCCTAATTCTAATTGCTTTGTCATTCATTATTATTAATAATTTTTACTAGTATTATCCTTCATCTTACTAATTCTAGATGCTTTGTCAATCATCATTGTTCATAACTTTCTCTAGTATTATCCTTCATTTTCCTAGTTCTAATTTACTTCCTTCTTGTGTTAATAGCATATTTCATTTTATTCTTTATTTTTTTTATGAAGCATTGTCAATAATTCCTATTAATAATTTTTACTAGTATTATCATGCATCTTCCTAATTCTCGTTGCTTTCTCAATCATTATTATTAATAATTTTGACCAGTATTATCCTTCATCCTTCTAATCCTAGTTGCTTTATCAATCATCATTATCAATAATTACTGTACCTGGTAATTACGAAGTGGTCACTCCTTGAAATACTGAAGAGGATCATCTATGCTCAAGGTCATTGATCTGGTGGGTATCAGTATTTCTAAACAAACTTGACTGTATATATTTACCAACCCCTCTACACGAGTAGAATGTGACACCAGATCAATTTCTTAAGTGGAGTTTAACAGGTTTGAATTCGGAGTTTTCTTTCTCCTAGACTGGTTGCCTAACCAAGTTGAAGAGCCCAGTCTACCCTACTATTTACCCATAGCTGGAGGGAGAATAGTTTCCCAAGAGTATTAGCACTAGGTGAAATGCAATCCAGGATTTGAATTCGGATCACAGAGTCCATTTCCTTGACTTGAAGTGATTGTTGTATAGAATAGTAATTTGAAAACTTGTAGAACATTACTAGTAATTACTTCTTTATTAATTTTATTTATTTGGGAGGTGCTTGTGGCGTAACGGTTATCATCATAGAAAATAGATTCAGCAGTCAGAGTTCAAATTCTGAACGAGGCTGGTTGCATTTCATATAGCACTAAAACCCTAGGGAAATATATGAATTCAACTATTCTCCGCTCAGCTATGAGTAAATAGTTGGACAGACTGGGCTCTTTAACCTTGATATGGCAACCAATCTATGAGAAGGAAAACTCTGAATTCAAACCTGTTAAACTCTGCTTAAGCAATTGACCTTGTGTCACATCTTAGCTGTGCAGAGGCGTTGAAAAAAGCTAGATGGTTACTACACAAGGATGCTGCATGCAAATATTGGAAGCAGTACCCCAGAAAAAAACAACTGTAGGACCACTTATCTCCTATCACACAAACCATTCATAAGACAAAAGACATACTGGAAACTTCTGGAGAAGCAAGGACACACTCATAAGTGACTTTTTTCTATGGACACCAGTGTAGGCTGACCAGTAGAAATCTATATCAATCAGCTCTGTGCAAATAGTGGATGTCGTGCGGAGGACCTGCCAGGGGGCGATGACTGATCGGGGACGGGTGGCAAGAGGGAGTCATGGGTATCTGTGCTCTCAACATGACATGATGATGATGATGATGATGATGATGATGATGAGATTTCTTCATCGGTCATCACCTTCTCATTTTTTTCTCTTCAATATCCAACTGGGATGATGTTGACAAAGTCTAAGCCTAATCCAAAGCTGCAGCTCTGCTACTTCTTATTTTGTTGTTGTTGTTGTTGTTGTTGTTGTTGTTGCTGCTGCTGCTGCTGGTGCTGGTGCTGCTGCTGCTCTGCTCTCATCTCCAGTCACTCCTGAATCAAAATAATTAAACAGTTGTTGGGTTTGTTGATATATGACATCTCAGTACCTAACAGCAAGCCCACCACCAGAATCAACAAGGTACAAAAATAAAATTACAAGGGAAAGGCACATATACTATTAATGGACCAAGTATCCAATAGGCACCCCAAATCATCAACTTAATGAAAGGTTCACATTCTTAACTTGTCACCGGTAACTTCCACTTACAAATTTTTGTAATTAAATGATCTTAATCAGAAGTTTATGGAGATGTTGAACTTATGATAAATTAAATGAATAGATGGTTGATACACGTAATCAAATTAAAATTTAATAGCAAAATCTTTTTTTAGATAAATACTTTTTAATCAGAAGTTTATGAGTATTTTTCAACACTTACGATAAATTTAAAAAAGACAAAAGACGTTTTTATACTAAAATAGTTTTTACTTAATCAAAAGAGAAATGCAATTATGTTTATTTAAATAAAAATACAGTTTTTATTTGCAAAATATTTTTCATGTTTATTTAGATAAAAGGATGCTGTTCTGAAATAGTATCACAAAATTTGTAAAATTTGTTTTTATCAGATACAATATAATTGCAAAAATCGTCTGTTCATTTATTTTCAAATATTTGAAAGTCGAAGTTACCGGTGATGACTTAAAATATGAACCTTTCATTAAGTTGATGATTTGGTGTGCCTATTGGATACTTGGTCCCAATTAACCATGTTTATTACATGTAACCAACAAAACAATGTTATAACAAAGTACAGATCTGCACTTACAGTTATTTGTCTCCCTCACTGGGAGGGGGGGTCCTGAATATTAGAAGGGGATTACGCTTTGTCACTGAGGGGTTTTGCTTCATGGTCCCTTAATGGGCTGGCATCAGAAGCTGAGAGCTAGGAGATCTTCATCCCGGTTAGAATGGATGAATTTCTGACAGCCCGCTAAGGGGGTTAGTCCTTAAGTAACTGTGTTCGCTGACACAGGAGAGTTTCACTGTGTATAACACTACATTGTTGTGGTATATTGGTTAATAAGAAACGGAAGCACCGTTTCAGCCATTGTTTTGATAAGAAACGGAAGCACCGTTTTGGCCATTTTAACAGAAATATCGGGGAGAAATAATAGTTCTGTCGTAAAGGAAAGGAGACAAGGCAATTATAATGTATATAATTGGGTTAACAATTTATTGGTGCAATATAAGAAGTGTTCACAAAGTGTATGTTCAAAGTTGTGTGCAAAAGAGTTCATAAAAGTTCAAAGAATATTGCCAAACACGTTCGCTCGGCGGATAATGTTATAGATGTAAGAGACAAAGTTACTTAGCTTTAGAAGCAATGTTTCTGTAATTGTTTCTTGTTGTTGCAGTAGTCTGTTGAGTTTGTCAGTCTTATTCCTGTTGGAGCCTAGACTAAAAGCTGACCTTATTTTGGCCGCTGCTAATGTGTTCCCTGCCTGTTGAGTTCCTCGTGTTGACTCTCACGGTGGTTGCCTGTTCTGCTGATTTAGGCCTCTGTCTCTGTCCCCTATTTGTCCGGACTTCCGGTTGAGGGGCAGATAACCCAAATTTTTCGATAATTTTTCAGTTATGCTAATAAAAAGGCAGAAGTGGTTATTCCACCAGCTGGTGTTCAACTAGATTTGATAAGCAAACTGTGACAACCGTTAATATCAAGTTTGCAATGTTTCAAAGATAAATTTTCCATTAATATTTTTTTGAGCTTCTTGTATGGGTTTGAAAATGGACAATAAGAAAGAAAAAAAAGAAGCGCCCATGGGTTAATAGTTAGCATTGTAGGAAATGGACACGGCAAACACAGTTCAAATCCTGGATGAGGTTGGTTGCATTTCACATAGTACTAATACCCTTGGCATAGTTGCATTCAACTATTCTCCCTCCAGTTATGGGTAAAATAGTAGGCAAGATTGGGCTCTTTAACCTTGGTATGGTTTTGAAAATGACAATAAGAAAGAAAAAAAAGGAGGTGCCCATGGTGTAATGGTTAGCATTGTAGGAAATGGATATGACACACAAGTTCAAATCCTGGATGAGGCTGGTTGCATTTCACATAGTACTAATACCCTTGGGATAGTATGCATTTATTCTCCCTCCAGTTATGGGTAAAATAGTAGGGAAGATTGGGCTCTTTAACCTTGTATGGTAACCAGTCTATGAGATTGAAAACTCTGATTTCAAAACCTGTTAGATTCAGTATAATAATTGACCCTGTGTCACATCCAGGTGATGAGGAAAGGTGGGTAAATACATACATCCGATGTTGTGCTTCAGGTAAGCTTAATAAATTTTCTTTCTTCTACGTCTACTCTTAGCACCTTAATCATGCTTTTGGCGCATATTTAACACGTTACTTAGGTTTAGAATGCACCGACTGCACCTCTGCAGAGGGGAAGACTTCCCCAATGGGCCACCTGTTGGCCATGGTGGCAACCCGTGATGCTTAAGGATGGACCCAGGGGATGAGCAGTTCATGACATGCAATACTCCACTTTGGCCCTATCTGGGCTAGACGGGCGGTTGGAGAGGCCCCCTCCGATCAATCGGCTGGTCACGTCAAGCCCTAGCACCTATATGATTTTTCCAACCCTATTGCCTGTATGGCAAGTCCCAACCCTTTTATCATATGGGTGCTAGAAGGCCGGTGCTGCGGTCTACATGTCCTGGAATGACGTTTAAACTCTATCTGATGGTGAGGTTCCAGTTTTGGAGGTTTTGGGGAATTGGAGCACCCCTTTCAATCACCATTGCTCCCTGGTCCACTCTGACCCGGAGTGGTAGTACCTGTTAGGGTCCCATTTATGGGTTAAATAGAAAAATGTATTTATAAAAAAATTGTATTGTCCATTAAGAATTGATTTATTTCAAAACTTTATTGGCATTAAATGACCCACTGAGGTTGATATGCCATAAAACAAAACAAAACAAACAAACAATAGAGAGAGGTAGACAGATGCATAACTGACTTTCTTCTTCTTCTTCTTGGCCATCTGATCGTCTAGACTTTTCTATCTCTCCAGGTCACCATGTTGACTTCTATTTCTATGTTCTTGTTGGTTGTTCATCTTGGTTCATTTTCATTCTTGGCCGGTCTTCTAACTAAAGCATGCATCAACCAACAATGCCATACTGTTCTTTTAAAAACTTTTATTCCTAACAAAATGTTCTTTTACTAGCACTGAGTTGAGTCAGCCAAAGCAAATGGGACGTCTCCCCTGCTCTAAATATCGGCTCGAACTGAGTAACTAATTCAAAATCACGTGACATGCGAGACTTCAAAGTGTCAGTAATTTTCCGTGATATGAAAGGGACCATCCGTGCAGAAATACAGGAGGTTGCCAATAATCTATGCCACCACATAGATTATGCAACATTGGATGTTTACTCCATTGTAATTCTATGTAAAACAGCAGCTCAGGTAACCTAACATTGTCCATTCCAGTAACATGCCTAACACAATATATCTGATTGCATATGACGAACGTCTTGATACAGGATGTATTAGCTAGCTGAAAAACAATGGTGGGTGGTGTTTGAGACTGCTATTTAATGTTCAGTGGCTCTATATATATGTTACATAATTATTAGATCCTTAATATTTATGTACAGTAGTGTAGAAATCAAAATGGCTATTATAAGTTGCCTTGAAGGATGAGTGACAAGGCTTGACCTCATCCTGATCCTTTCCGGTGGATACCGTGAGAATCGGTGGAGGAGACCCTCTTCCGGTTTAGATTAGAAATAGATTTTAGTCAGTCGGCCAGAAACCACGACGGTGGTGAGTCGTGTATTGCACGCTCCGGCTCGATCTGCGCAGGTAGTCTGGTGGGGATTTCAAAATAAATATGATCTAAGTTAAATCAAAGTCTTGTGTTATTATCTAAAAACTACCAATGACACAGGGCTTCTGATAAAGAGAAATCCCCAATGGAAGACCAGACACGAAGTCCCCAAAAGAAGTCCAGACGCTAGAAGAGATGTTAGAAGAAGACGTAAGATAGAAAAGATGTCAGAAGAAGAATAGAAGTAAGTAAAGAAGGGTATACAACATATGTATATATATATTTTGAGGCGCGTAGTCTAATGGTTAGAGTCATGGGAAATGGACTTGTCGACCCAAGTTCAATTCATGGATGAAACTGTTTGCGTTTCACATGGCGCTAATACCCTTGGGAAAGGTATGAATCCAATTCTCCCTCCAGCTATGGGTAAATAGCAGAGCAGACTGGGCTCTTCAACCATGGCTAGGTAACCAGTCTAGGAGAAGGAAAACTCTGAATTTAAACCTGTTAAACTCCGCTTAAGAAATTGACCTTGTGTCGCATCTTGTTCGTGCGGAGGGGTTGGTAAATATATATATATATATATGTGTGTGTATATATATGCGGAAATATTAAGTGTTGAGGTGAAATATTGATTGAATTATATATATACTTGTATCTAGTCTTGCATTTAGCATGATGTCTATCATTATTGGAAATGGTCTCAGCAATCAGAGATCAAATCCTGGATGATGCTGTTTGTCTCAATTCACACTAATATTTGGCTCTAAGGATCCCAGTAAATGTTTTAAACTTGGTTTGGCAACCAGTCTAGGAGAAGGAAAACTCTGAATTCAAAGCCAGTTAATTCCTATAAGTCTAATATGATCAAAGGGGAACCACTCTTAAACTGATAAATTATTTATTTATTTATTGATCTACTAGGAAGAAAGAAGACTGGGTTAGGGTTAGGGTTAGGGTTTAGGGTTAGGCTTAGGGTTTAGGGTTAGGATTTAGGGTTAGTTTAATGGGAAAATGAATAAATAATTTATCAGTCAAGAGTTGTTCCCCTTTGATCATGTTAGACTTATGGGAAATAACCTCAAAACCTGTTGGATGGTTGATTAGATTTTATAGCATGTCAACCCTTATTGGGTTATTTTATGCTAAAGATATTTTGTTTTATTCATTTTTGTTGAGTATTCAAATTTTTTTTTCAAACTCAATTTTTTTTAGAACACAATTTTTTAAACTTATTTTTTTCTATTTAATCCATAGATGGACTCTAACTCTGGGTCAGGTTGTACCTGGGAGTAATAGTGATGAAGGGGTACTGCACACTCCCCAGAGCTCCAGAATTGGAACTTCACCACAAGATGCAGTTTAATATCATACCCAGGACACTAAGACCCTCAGCCGTGCCTTCAAGAATGATAAATAGGGTTGTGGGCTTGCCATAAGGGCAATAGAGTCAAGCCAATCATATAGGTGCTAGGGCTTGACGTGACCAGTTGATTCATTGGAGGAGGTCTCTCCAACCACCCATCTAGCCAATCAATGGTCAGAGTGGAGTGTTGCATGTCATGGACTGCTCAGCTAAACTTGTTAAATTCTACTTAAAAATTGATCTTGTGTGACAACCTGTTCGTGCGGAGGGGTTGGTGAATACATAAGCGATAGGGAAGGATATTACTGACTACTTTCAGAGTCAAATTCAGATTGATAGGATGAGGTCTCTCTGACCACCCATCTAGCCCAATCAATGGTCAAAGTGGAGTGTTGCATGTCATGGACTGCTCAGCTAAACTTATTAAATTCTACTTAAAAAATTGATCTTGTGTGACAACCTGTTCGTGCAGAGGGGTTGGTGGATACATAAGAGATAGGGGAGAAAATTACTGGCTACCTTCAGAGTCAATTATTAATTAAAAGTAAAAATGGAGACAAGAAATTAGATTGATATTTTTACAATACTGTGTTCTAGTGTTCTACTTTCACAAACTAATATACCGACTGATCATTTATGCAAGAACCAATGTTAATTTTGTCTTTATCTGGCCAAGTGTCAACATCTAAAAATAATTAGCAAAATGAAATACAGAAAATGCAGTATAAGTTTCTTGTACATATCCTAGAGCGAGGCAACTGAAATATTTTACTTGATGCTCCCCTTGTAACCAAATTTAATGTAATTTTACTGGTTCTTTCAAATGTAAATTGTATTAAATACTAGTAAATTAGAATTTATTTGAGTTAAGGCTAGCAGCTCATTTGGGTAGACATGCTTTTCTGTCTCTGCTTCCCAGAGGGTTAAGAATGTATTAGGAGAATAAAAGTGTGTACATATGATTATATTCTCATCCATATACAGTCCTGTTTCAATATATCACATCTCTTTAGTGAGCTAGACTTTGCAGGCTTTGTCAAGGTGGGATTGAAATTGGACCGATTTTTCATCAGTCAGAGCCTCTAACTCCAGGCTATCAGCACACCCACAGTCAAAAATTAATTAAGGCAACAAGTACAAGGTTCAAATTGAAAAACCTCAAATGAATTTATCCAAAAAGATTTTAATTTTGTCTTTATCTCGCCAAGTGTCAACATGCAAAAATAATTAGCAAAATGAAAGACAGAAAATGCAGTGTAAGTTTTTTGTACATATCCTAGAGCAAGGCAACTGAAATATTTTACTTGATGCCCCCCTTGAAACCGAATTGAATTTCCACTCAACCCCAAATAAATTAATAGCTTACTGGTTGTTTTAAATGTAAATTGTATTAAATACTAGCAAATATATGCATCCTCTGGGTGCAAGTATTTAAGTGATAATGTAATAAAATATATTAAATTAGAAAGGCTAATTAAACTAAATAAGAATGGAGATGAAAATATTTGAAACAGATTGGGGTATAATTGAAAAATAGAACAACTGAAACTTACTCTTCCATCACTCCTGTCCTTCATTGATAAATTTTCCTAATTTAACTATTTAGTGAAAATAGGAAGTAAAGAATAAAATTACAGTTATTTCTTCTTTCCAGTTAACCCCACATAAATTAACTGAATATTAAATTACAAAACGTAACTAGTTTACCAATGCTTAATACAATTCACATAAGAAAAGAATTAGTAAACTATAAATGCAAATATATTGCATATCAGATGTCTATTCTCTTCCACTGTCCGCTTCTATTAGGTTTCTGTTCCTCTATCTTTTATTGGGTGTCTGTTCTTTGCATCGGGTCATATCAGGGTTTCTGCTTCTCTCAGGACAGCTATTTACTTTCTCTGTCCATCTGGATGTTGTCACTCTGTGGGTTACATCTTGCTCTGTATTATTTTCAAGTACAACACAGAGAAATAATCATATATACACACTTTTATTCCCCTAATACATTCTTTAACCCTCAGGGGAGCAGAGACAGAAAAGCATGTCTACCCAAATGGGCTGCTAGCCTTAACTCAACTAAATTCTCTCTATATATATTGGATCCTTTCCGTCCACTAAGACCAATGGCATAGTGTCCAGAAAAAATAAAATAAAAAAAAAATAAAAAAACATTTTTATCTGCATCTGCGCAAGTGACTCTGCAGGTCAATTCTTGAGTGACAGTCTTTGGTGCACTGAATGCACACAACTGTGATGCTTTCTGGGTCTGCTGGCTTTTCTCTCTCTTTCTGGCTCTCTTTTCTGTTGAGGCTACTCTCCTCTCTGCCTCACCCCTCTCCGTGCCTTGCTTAACGTTGAGGCGCCTACGATTTAAAGATGTCTGCAGGAGAGTTATGAGGATATGCCATATTGACACCAACACGTGGGAGGTAGATGCCAAAAATTGTAAAAAAAATGGTCTACCAACCGATCGGGAGCCTAAATTCTAATTTACTAGTATTTAATACAATTTACATTTGAAAGAACCAGTAAACTATAAATCTATTTGGGGTTGAGTGGAAATTCAATTCGGTTACAAGGGGAGCATCAAGTAAAATATTTCAGTTGCCTCGCTCTAGGATATGTACAAGAAACTTATACTGCATTTTCTGTCTTTCATTTTGCTAATTATTTTTGCATGTTGACACTTGGCGAAATAAAGACAAAATTAAAATCATTTTGAATAAATTCATTGTGAAGTTTTTCAATTTGAACCTTATACTTGTTGCCTTAATTAATTTTTGACTGTGGGTGTACTGATAGCCTGGTAGTTAGAGGCTCTGACTGATGAAAAATCGGTCTGCAAAGTCTAGCTTAGTGCTTGACTTTCGACTATGATATGATTGAACAGGACTGTCACTCAGATGCTGACTATATATATATATATATATATATATATATATATATATAAAAAAATAATGATCAATTCTTCAGCACCAATTTTCTGAATGATTTCTTTCCAGCCAAGTTATAGCCATGTCAGTGCTACTATATGGCTACACTATCTGGACTCTAATGAAACAATTAGAGAAAAAACTAAATGGGTACAGGTACAATGATGCTGCTGGCTGTCTTGAACAAATCCTGGAAGTAGCACCCACAAAAGAACAACTGTATGGCCACTTGCCTCCTATCACACAAACCATTCAGGTTAGATGAACCAGACTTGCTGGACACTACTGGAGAAACAATGACCAGCTCATAAATTGATGTTATCCTATGGGCACCTGCAAAGGCACACACGAGTCTGGGTGAGCCAGCAAAAATCTTCATCAATAACCTCTGAATCAGTGAACACTGGATGCTGTGCTGAGGAGCTTACAGGAGCAATGACCAATAGGGATGGATGGTGAAGAAGTGTCATGGAGATCTGTGCTGTCAGCATGACGACGATGATGATGATGATATTCTAAGAGCCTCATTTTCAACAAGTCATCCATCATCAAGTAAAACTGCCTGCTGAGATTAAACGAGACATAACATGACCTTGGCAAAAAACTGCAAAGTGGATAATTTCCTTTATTTAATTATTATAATTTTCTACAGAGGGGCCTGCAGTGAAGGAGGCTGGGACACTGGGGCAGACTCGGGCAAATTGCTCTTTTGCCCCCCCCCCAAACACTTTATAAATCTGACCCTGTTTATACTATTATCTTTATTGAAAGGAGTTAATTGAACATTCATTTAGTTCTTAGCTCTTCAAGTTTTTAGATGATCTCACTCCAGAGCTTGAAATCAGTCAAGTTCCAATTTGCAAACCTTTCTCTCATCATACTGCTCAAAATTTGTTTAAACCTTTAATGAGTAGTTTAGATTTGGTTTGGTTCAGTCAGTAGAGCATCCGCCTAGGAACCACAAGGTTCCTGGTTCAATACCGGCCCTCACCAACCCAGTGTTTGATTAGCACAGGGATCTGAGCAGTAAAGTGAGGAGCTGATGGTATGCGTGGAGCTCCACCTCAGACGCAAAAAAAAATTTCCTTGGTCTAGCACTAGTGAAAAGGGGATAGACTCCCTTGCTGTCTGGCTGATAATAGTTTTAGGCCACCCTATTACTCGACTTCGTTTTGTTTGGTTTTATAGCTTGTCAACTTTTGTTGGGTTATTTAATGCCAAAGTAAATTTTTCTATGTATTTTTATTAACTTTTTTTTCAAGCAATTATATGGTTAATTTCCTAATGATTATCCTTTGTAAACAATTATTGATTTCAGTAACTAAAATTATTTATTTATATCCTGTTAAATGATATATGGTATCAAGTATTCCTAACACAAATAATTCGCTCAGGTTTCTAGTAATGCTATCTTATAAAAATAATTTGCACACAATTATATGTTTTCAAGTATTCTTATCTTATACAAATAATTCACAGTTATATTGTTTCTAGTAATGCTATCTAATAAAAATAATTTACACACAATTATATGTTTTCAAGTACTCTTATCTAATACAAATAATTTGCACAGTTATATGGTTTCAAGCAAGAGTCCTGTCTAGCCTAATATTTATCCATAGCTGGAGGGAGAATAGTTAGATTCATACCTTTCCCAAAGGTATTAGGAGTATGTGAAATGCAAACAGCCTCATCCAGGATTTGAACTTGGGCTGGGTCTCTGAGTTCATTTCCTATAATAATAGCCATTAAATGATAGATTAAAGTGCTCAGAAATAGGTAATTTTTTTACTTCCCCTAGACTGGTTGCCTAACCAGGGTTAAAGAGCACAGTTCCCAAGGCTTTTAGTGCGATGAGAAATGCAATATCAGCCTCGTCCGGTATTTGAACTCAGGTCCCCAAGTCCATTTTCTCGGATGATAGCCATTTGACCATGCATCTATACTTTTAGATGAATAAACTAAAGATGTGGTATTGTACTATACATAATGACAGTCTAAAAATTGAAGCTGTTAATTGCTTTAATAAAGGAATGGCCTATTTTTGCTGGTTTCTATTCAATAACCAAGTGTCAGGAATCTTCATGTCAGTAGCACGATACCGTATTACAATTGGTTCAGTTTGAGAACAAAGCAGGAATCGGTGTTACTAAAAATGCAACAGACACAAGTGTTTAACTAATTTCACCGACAAATAACATAATGAGAGATTCATTTCATCAGAAACGAAAGTGTAAAATCAGTGATGCGTGCCCTGCATTAACATTTGCACATTTCCTGCTTTACAGTTCCCTTTCTCAGTTCTTTTCAAAGTTCACAGCATTTCCTGTTAATCTACAAAGTAGTCTAAAGTAGGGGAAGTGTTGAGGATCATTTTGAAAAAAAAGAAAAAAAAAGAAAAAAAGACACTATCATGATCACTGGTTCGGCTTTTTCAGCAAGTGTTGACGGTATGGAGTTTCAGTAAACATTTCACATTAAAGACACCGCAAGAATCCTTGTTTACCTCCCCTTGAAGCAGAAAGAAAACCACAGTTCTCTGAATTGGGTGGGTTGGTTGTTTTGTTTTATGACATATCAATCCTTTTCAGAACAATTAACTCTGCCTACTTTAAACGCTCACAGCAGCTCTCCCACCACAGTATAAAAATTGATGGTTAGTTCATTATAATTTCACATTAGTATCAATCCTTTTCAGAACAATTAACTCTGCCTACTTTCACAGCAATAAAATTGATGGTTAGTTCATTATAATTTCACATTAAAGACACCGCAAGAATCCTTGTTTACCTCCCCTTGAAGCAGAAAGAAAACCCACAGTTCTGTGAATTGGGTGGGTTGGTTGTTTTGTTTTATGGCATATCAATCCTTTTCAGAACAATTAACTCTGCCTACTTTAAACTGCTCACAGCAGCTCTCCCACCACAGTATAGAAATTGATGGTTAGTTCATTATAATTTCACATTAAAGACACCGCAAGAATCCTTGTTTACCTCCCCTTGAAGCAGAAAGAAAACTACAGTTCTGGGAATTGGGTGGGTTGGTTGTTTTGTTTTATGACATATCAATCCTTTTCAGAACAATTAACTCTGCCTACTTTAAACCGCTCACAGCAGCTCTCCCACCACAGTATAAAAATTGATGGTTAGTTCATTATAATTTCACATTAAAGACACTGCAAGAATCCTTGTTTACCTCCCCTTGAAGCAGAAAGAAAACCACAGTTCTGTGAATTGGGTGGGTTGGTTGTTTTGTTTTATGGCATATCAATCCTTTTCAGAACAATTAACTCTGCCTACTTTAAACCGCTCACAGCAGCTCTCCAACCACAGTATAAAAATTGATGGTTAGTTTATTATAATTTCACATTAAAGACACCGCAAGAATCCTTGTTTACCTCCCCTTGAAGCAGAAAGAAAACCACAGTTCTGTGAATTGGGTGGGTTGGTTGTTTTGTTTTATGGCATATCAATCCTTTTCAGAACAATTAACTCTGCCTACTTTAAACCGCTCACAGCAGCTCTCCAACCACAGTATAAAATTGATGGTTAGTTTATTATAATTTCACATTAAAGACACCGCAAGAATCCTTGTTTACCTCCCCTTGAAGCAGAAAGAAAACCACAGTTCTGTGAATTCGGTGGGTTGGTTGTTTTGTTTTATGACATATCAATCCTTTTCAGAACAATTAACTCTTTGACTACTTTAAACCGCTCACAGCAGCTCTCCAACCACAGTATAAAAATTGATGGTTAGTTCATTATGATTGAGCAGAAGGACTCAGATTACAATTATTGTGGCATGGTTAGGAGCCAGAATAAAGACACAAGAGAGGAAATGAGTTAAACAAATATATTAACAAAGAACAGTAGTACAAACATATACAAATGAAAAGGGTACTTGAGGCTGTCTTATCAGCCATCTGCTGAAATATTAACTCTTGCTTAAGTGCAGAGCCTGCTGCTATTTATAGTTGGAAGAGTTCATGCATGTGTAGTAAATTACCATAACAACAATAATAATAGGACTTTATTTGAATAGAATGGGTTCTGGGGTGAACGGATAACAATCTGTGAAATATCTAATCATACAGGTAAAAAATACCAAGAAAATTTGGAACAATGACTGTTCCAAAATTTTCTTGGTATTTTTCATAGGGAAAATTGGGTAGGTAAAGAGTTAATGCCTGACTCATTGCTGCATATCAGGAACTCGTGCTTTCAGTATGACAAGGCTATAATTGTGAATTAGGATATCATCAAAAGCATCAAGTCATGCTGTTTTGTTTTATAGCATATCAATCCTTTTCAGGTCATTTAATGCTGAATCAAGTCAATTTTCATAAACAAAGAACTCAGGTTGCGTACAGTACCTACTGTTGCTTAGGTGGTGACCCAATTAAGCATTGGTGCTTTCATTTTGACTAGACTGTAATTGTGAATTAGGATATGATCACTAGCATCAAGTCAAGTTGTTTTGGTTGGTTGATAGGTTAGTTGGTTGGTATTGAAGTCAGTCAGTCTGTCAGTCAGTCAGTATACTGTTGGTTTGGACAACAGCAACTGACTAAGCACAACTGAACTAGGTCCAAGACAGCTGGTACTTATGGAACTCAAGAATAGTCCATTCATGTAGTTGGGTCCTGATTGGCTGCTTGGTTTCTATGATGTTATGAGGCTTCATAAATACCCTGGCATTTTGCAGTAAGATTGCAACAAGATTAGATCTGTATTCAATTATGGCTACATGTTGCCTTGTCTTACCAATTCGATGGTAATTGGAACTTATTATGATTATTCTATAGTTGGTTGGATTTTATGGCATGTCAACCCTTGTTGAGTTATCCTACGCTGAAGATGTTTTGTTTTATACATTCTTGATGGTATTCAAAAATTTTTTTTCAAACTCAATTTTTTAAAAACTAATTTTTTAAATGCATTTTTTAATATTTAACCCATAGATGGGACCCTAACAGATACTACCTCTCCATGTCCATGCTATTTTGTTTTACAACCAGTCCTTTTAGGTCATTTAATGTTGAATCAAGTCATTTTGATAATAATGACTCAGGTTACTCACAGTACCAGCTGTTGCTCAAGTGATCACCCAATTAAGTATTGAATCAGCTCACCGCTGCTTAACTTGATAGAGAGAGAGAGGAGAAAGAAAGGGAAAGTGAGTGAGAGAAAGAAAGCA
Organism: Doryteuthis pealeii; assembly: GCA_023376005.1. Taxonomy (NCBI): domain Eukaryota; kingdom Metazoa; phylum Mollusca; class Cephalopoda; order Myopsida; family Loliginidae; genus Doryteuthis; species Doryteuthis pealeii. The sequence continues at coordinate 68,324,283 of CM042148.1, forward strand.
AGGGAGAGATAGAGAGAGTGGTTGGCTGGCTGGTTGTTTTGTTTTATGGCATATCTATCCTTTTTGGGTCATTTAGTGCTGAATCAAGTCACTTTTGATAAACAATGACTCAGGTTACTCACAGTACCTGCTGTTGCTTAAGTGGTCACCAAATTAATATTGAATTAGCTCATCACTGCTTAACTTCGGGAATCTATCAGGCACTGGTGCTTTCAGTATGACTAGACTGTAATTAGGATATCATCATCAGCACCAAGTCATGCTGTTTTGGTTGGTTGGATTTTATGGCATGTCAACCCTTATTGGGTTATTTTATGCCAAAGACGTTTTGCTTTATTCATTCTTAATGAGTATTCAAATTTTTATCATTAAATTTTTTTACTCATTTCTTTAAACTCATTTTTTTTATTTAACCGATAGATGGGATCCTATCAGGTATTATCACTCTAGATCAGGGTGGACCTGGAGCAATGGTAATGATGGGGCACTCCACACTCCCCAGAGCTCCACAATTTGAACTTCACCAAAAGATGCAGTTAAGGATGGAGAGTACAATGACTGAAACATTGTGTTTTTATATATGATAATAAAAATAAGGACAACAGTCTGAAAAATAAAAATATTATACAATGAATACAATACAGAAGAAAATAACAAATTTGATTTGAGTCCCATAGTAAATCACACAAACCATCCAAGTAAGACGAACAAGACATGCAGGACACTGCCGGATAAGTAAGGATGGCAAGAGAGAGGCAAGGGAATCCATGCTATCAGCTCAACTTGATGCTGATGATGATATTCTAATTCACAATTACAGCATTGTTATACTGAAAACACCAATTTCTTGATAGATCACCGTAGTTAAGCAATTAGAATTAGGAAGATAAAGGATAATACTAGTCAAAATTATTAACAATAATGATTGACAAAGTAACTAGAATTAGGATGATGAATAATAATACTAGTTCAAATTATTAATAATAATTATTCATAAAACAATTAGAATTAGGAAGATGAAGGATAATACTAGAGAAAATTGTTAATAATAATGATTGACAAAGAATCTAGAATTAGAAATTGAAGGATAATTCTAGTGAAAATTATTAATAATAATGAGTGACAAGGCAATTAGAATTAGGAAAATGAAGGATAATACTAGTCAAAATTATTAATAATAATTATTTACAAGGCGAGTAGAATTAGGATGATGTGTGATAATACTAGGCAAAATGATTAATAATAATTATTGACAAAGCAATTAGAATTAGGAAAATGAAGGATAATACAAGGCAAAATTATTATTAATAATGATTGACAAAGCAATTAGAATTAGGAAGATGAAGGCTAATACTAGTCAAAATTATTAATGATAATTATTGACAAAGCAATTAGAATTAGGAAAATGAAGGATAATACAAGGCAAAATTATTAATAATAATGATTGACAAAGCAATTAGAATTAGGATGATGTGTGATAATACTAGGCAAAATTATTAATAATAATTACTGACAATGCTTCATCAAAAATATAAGAATAAAATGAAGTATGCTATTAACACAAGAAGCAAGTGAAAAGAATAATAACAAGCATTGCATTGAGAGATCAAAAGAAAGTAAAAATAGTTTTATTGGTGGGATTTGAGCTTTATCTGAGAAAAAACAAAAAAACAAAACAAAAACAAAACAAATGAAAAAACAACAATTATAAACCACCTGAGAAACCACCATTGACAATTCTGTGATCTTTTCTGTATGTGTCAACAAGTGGAATTCAAGAATTCCATATAAACATTCAAACTTAAAAGAACCTTTTACCCTCACTTTAAAATTGACTTCCCTGATTTCGAGGTGAGACTAGAGTAACAGTTATTGTGATAGAAAATATGATTGTTCAACCAATATTGAAATTGAATAAGAACACAAAAAGATTACACTTATTTTTACTTTATTCTAATTGATTTCAATTGAAAATTATACATAGGATTGCTTTTAATACGTTTGAAAATAAAACAATAATAGTAGCACTAATACAACCACAGCTTGAATGAATTGTCGCTTGTCAGTGAGATCAGATTTCCACATGACTAATAATCTGTTTGTGGCAAATCATGCTTTCCCTATACGTGCATTAACATCACTTTCTGTGGATGAGATATTGCTACCTAGATATGTGAGTTGTTCCACCGATTTTAGAGGCTTGCCGTCGAGTGTAGAGATGCTTCCTTTTTTTAAAACACATTAACTCAGTTTTATCAGAGTTCACATAGAGGCCAATGTTCCATGCTGCTTTCTCCAGGCGCAGGTGCATTTACTAGAAGTGCCAGACCATCTGCATAGTCAGCATCTGTAATAGTTTGTGCAGGATAACGCCTGCTTCTTGGCTTTTTAATGTGAGACCTTTTTCTTTTATATGATCTAATGATGTTCGAAGTATATATATATATATATATATATATATATATAAAAGAACTGTTTAATCTCATTTTAAAATTAATTTTCCCGATTATGAGGCATGACATGCGTAATGGTTATTGTCATTGGAAACGGAATTGGTGCATCAAGTTCAAGGCTATATATAAAGTGTGCCTTACTCTTTATGTATATATATATATATATATATATTTGGGAATAAAAAGGCCTTAAATACCATGGGTATCGTGGTTATGGACCATTTCCACTCGCGAGTATGCTCACGAGCTTCTTCAGACCACTGATATATTTTATTTAGACAGGCACAGGCCAAACTCATTTTATATTCATACATTTCACCTCCCTCATTCAGGGGTGGTCATATTGCATTCTTTCTTTTCAAGTGTCTTTTTTATTGGTGGAAATTTTTTTTTTTTTTTTCTTGTATATTTAGTACTGCGTTGAGTCTTGGACTCAAAGCAGATATTCCATGGAGGAAATCTGAGTCGCATAGCCCCAAAGATGCAGTCCGGGTTGTTAGAAGGCAACTGAAGGTTCAAATAACTTAAGGATGACCAAGGAACAAACACAGCATTTGTATGACTTATAAATCTCATTTTCCTCTTTACTAATGACCTAAGTAAATACAGAACATGGTTGTTGTTGATGGAATAATTTTGAGTCATGCATTCATCATCACTCCAAACATGAGGTTGTTTGTGTTTTGCTTCTTTCTAAAGGTCTTGTGAAAGGCAGTAATATACATGTTAGTATATTACATGTATAATGATTCTGCTCTCCCCTCAGCTATGGGTAAATAGAAGGGAAGGCTGAGCTCTTTAGCATTAATACAGCAACCAGTCTAGGAGAAGGAAAACCCTGAATTCAAACCCAGGCTAGCAAAAAAAAAAAAAAAAAAAAAAAAAGAAAAGAATTACTTAAAAATCTCCTCGGTATGAAAAATGCCATACCATCAGCAATGTGTTGGTAAAGTAAAGTAAAGTCGTCGGGGTGGCCTAAAGTCGGTATCAGCCAATCAGCGAGGGAGTCTATCCCCTTTTCACTAGCGCCAGACCAAGGAGATTGTTTTTTGCGTCTGAGGTGGAGCGCCACACCTACCATCAGTTCCTCACTTTACCGCACAGATCCCTGTGCTACTCATACGCTGAGTTGGCGAGGACCGGGATCGAACTAGGAACCTTGTGGTATCTAGCCGAACGCTATACCGACTGAGCTAACACTGTGACCATATGCCTCACAAGGAATTTAAAACTGAATACTCACTTGATCATTTTTACAATTTTGGTCAGGGGAAAGGTCATTGTGTTTAGGGGAAGGGTAATTTTGGTCCTAAATGGTTGGTTGGCTGGTTGGTTGGATTTTATGGCATGTCAACACTTGTTGGGTTATTTTAAGCTGAAGACATTTTGATTGATTCATTATTGATGTCTTTTTTAAATAAATTTTTAAACTCATTTTTTTTTCTATTCAAGACCTTGAGAAAAGCATGAATGCTTTACTCTCCCTCAGCTATAGGTAAATAGTAGGGCAGACTGGGTTCTTTAGCCTTGGTAAGGTAACCCATTCAGGAGAAGGAAAACTCTTAATCCAGACCAAGTAAGTAAAGTCGTTGAGGTGGCCTAAAGTCGGTATCAGCAAGACAACGAGGGAGTCTCTCTCCTTTTCACTAGTGCTAGACCCAAGAGATTGTTTTTGCACCTAAGGTGGAGCGCCACACCTACCATCAGCTTCTCACTTTACTGCACAGTGCTACTTATATACTTATTTGGCGAAGGCCAGTATTGAACCCAGAACCTTGTGGTTCCTAGGTGGACACACAGAGATCTGTGTGGTAAAGTAAGGAGCTGATAGTAGATGTGGCACTCCACCTCAGATACAAAAAACAATCTCCTTGGTCTAGCCCTAGTGAAAAGGGGATAGACTCCCTCACTATCTGGCTTATACCAACATTAGGCCGCCCAGCCGACTTTACTTGGAAAAGTACTGACAGGATATTTAAAAATGGTTGACGTTTTATTCAAAACAATGAGAATTAATATACGAAAGGAATTTTTTAAGGAACCAAAATTCTGAATGAAATGTATCCTTGTGACCTGAAGATAATTGGGGAAGAATTATTTTGAAAAATATCTCTGCAAAGAGAAATAGATGAGATAAAAAAGTCCAAAATCATGGTGGAGTGGTTGAGTAGATACATACTTGATCCTTTTTTTATTTGAATTTTGCACTCTGTGGTATCTAATTTTAAATGCTTTTTTCTAACATTTACTGTTGGTTGCATAGCAACTTCAGTAATAAAAATGAATGTTTTAAAACCAAAAATCTACCATATTGTTTTTTTAAAGCTTCCTTTTGCATATTGCATGTGAACATGATTCAACAGGCTGTTCTTTTTGCCACTTGTCTCTTGGTAAATTAGTGAAATAAAGTTTTAGTTTTGGTTATAAAAGTTTATCCACTTGGCTTGAAAATTGCATAGATGTAAATTGACCATTACCAAGCAATGTTGACTTTATGTCTTCACTAACCTAACTTACATATACATGCTCTATCTATGATGTTGAACACATTTTACTTATTAATATAGAAAACTACATTATCAATATATATATTTATAAAAATATATATAATAAAAATAATTACAAACACACACAATCTGAAGCGGGGTTTTACACAATAGATTGTTTAAATTGTAACAAAAAATATGTAGGAGAGACTTCTAGATCTTTGACTAAACAGATCTCAGAACAGAGATATCATATCAAACTAAGTTTTTTAAACAATGCCCTAGCTAAACATATTATAGACACAAACCATACCTTTGATTTTAAAGGTGCCAAAATATCAACTCACATACATAATAGAACACTACGTAGAATTATGGAATCTTGTGTTATTCTCACATAACAAACCATCCCCCAAAGACAAGACTTAACGACACCTGTACTTAAAAATCATAAAATCCCTTTCACATATCCATTTTAGACATACACTTCCGAACAAATTTAAATTTCACATTATTCCAATACACCCTTACACCATTCATATTTTACATAAAAAGTAATTTCTTAAAATAATTTAATATAAACATTTCTTTTCTGAGAAAATCCGTTACCAATTGGCCACAAATGTGATATAACTCTCTTTTTTGAA